>OZ020202.1:0-1200000 GCA_963971245.1 Cladonia rubrotincta | reverse complement strand
CCACACTATTGTCTTGCACAGGCTGCCAGATTTCCAGCCCCTCTCCTGGAACCTCTCCTTGAAGAACGACAGGCATCTACTGTTCCTGATTTTGTTACCACTTACGGTATGCAGCAGTCTCATCATGGTGGTCCTGCTATAAGTCTGATACTTCGCAGCACCCGTTGTTTGGCTCTACTCCGGCGAGACATACTTTCCGGGCGACCTTGCAGCCCAGCTTGCCAACACTGTACCCGAGATCGATTATAAACCCATAACCGGCTATACAACGCCCTTGACGCTTAACAATCTTGCCGAGCTAAACGCCTACAACGGTACCCAGGTCTACCTCACTTCGACTGTTGACATCACTACAAACCCTACGTGGCTTAATGGAGTAAAACCTGACAGTACAGGAAAAACAGAGGGGGCTACAAGTATGTTTGTCATTGTCAATGATCGCGGGAATGGTGAAGTCGACGCTTTCTATATGTACTTTTACCCTTTCAACTGGGGTGGCATTGTCCTCGACGAGGATGTGGATGATCACGTCGGAGTAAGTGCTACCCGCCATCATGAGTGCCCGGCATGCGAGTAACTGAGTCATTCTAGGACTGGGAGCACAATATGATCCGTTTCCAGAATGGGACACCTTCAGAGGTCTGGTTCAGCCAACACGGCTTCGGTGAGGCCTTCACCTACGACTGCTTACAGAAGCAAGGCGTACGACCAGTCACATACTCTGGCAATGGGTCTCACGCTAACTATGCGATTGCCGGAGACCATGATCATACCATTCCAAACTTGAATCTGGGCGACGACGGCCTTATCACGGATTTTACAAACCAAGGAACGCGCTGGGATCCTTTGCTCAGCGCCTATTTCTACAGCTATAATCCCAGCGCCAATACCTATACTCCTTACGATCCGTCTTATCCTTCAAATTGGCTGTTGTTCCTTGGGGCATGGGGCGATGAACAATACCCAAACTCGGATCCAAGGCAGCATGAAATTATACCCGGTATCTCTGCTACCGCGAGATATAGCAGTGGCCCTACCGGTCCGGAAGATAAGCAACTCAATCGCACTAAGGTGTGCCCGACGTCCGACGAGTACCTCTGTATTGTTCACACAAAGCTGGGCCCATAATGAATTACAAAAGGTGTAGATGGAAATAGGATTTAGCTAGTATTCATGTATGAATATGAGACTGCTCAGTAGCTCTTTGAAACTAAAGATTTTGGGAAGTAAATTGCATGCCACGTCCAAAGAGTCCTGTAAAGCTCTTCTATAGATCGCTAACGATGACTTTGTGCAATAATCTGCGACCTAGAAAGTGCCTTGTCAAGCTGTAAAGTAAATCTGTATACTAGTCAGGAAGTTATCGTGGAGCCGAGGCATTTAGAGTTCAATCATCAGCCTCCGCCACGGCAACCCCTGCATATATGGGGCCCCTAAATAATTTGACCGTGTTAATGGATAGGTCTGAATACCTTCGCCTCGTCTCTATTGCAGGTCGCGCAAGTGTTGCTCAGTGCTCGTGTCGTAACTTACAACTGACGCGCAGGTTGACTTCACTGTCATTCCTCCAACCGTCGTTAACCCTGCTATCCAGCCCTCGGAATCGACGACATGTCATGCGAACATTGATTTATGTACGACGGCTGTGTACATAGAAACACTGAACTACGCATTGAAGCATATTCCTGGCGGTATAGGACATCCGCAGACCGCAGAGAGCCCTGCTTCCGAATTTCATGGTCATACAGCTAGTGTAGCTTCGTCGGACGTGTTAGCTGCCAAATCATTCCCAATCGCTACTTACCTTTGCGCGAGTCCGCAAGCACAACCGGACATCGCGACTTCCTCAACACGCGCCAAGTACATAAGCTAAGCTCACCCACCTGCCACCATGCAACGCGCGACAAGTGCACAACAGCAGTACCGTACTGTGAGCCAACCAATTTCCCCCGAGCCAAAAGACACCTCAGGTGCAGATAATGGTTCTCTACGTCGTAAAGGCTCTTTCAATTTCCTTCGCCGCAGCAAGTCTCGTGAGCGATCGGTGTCTGAAAGAAGCACACCTCAACGAAAGCTGAGCAAAAAGGAGCGCTCAAGGAGACGGGACCAGGAAATGTTGCAGCAGCAGATTCCTTCAGCGCCTCCACGGATACCAATTGTTCCACACCCACCAGATCTACAGACTTTTGGTGGAGATGCAGGACGCCCTGATAATTTAGGCATCATGTCAAACCGAGCAGGAGGTTCATTCCAGTACAGACTAGCGCAAAAGACATCACAGGAGGCCATGGGTTCGGATATGTACCGAGGAATGTCAGTCCCACCAGTCCCACCAATACCATCGATCCCGGGCGTTACCTCAATACCTACAAGCCCATATGTCGATCAATATGCTAGGACTGAGAGTATGGCACATCGTGGTCGGGCTAGTTACGCGAGCAGTGCCATTAGTACAATCAATAGCCCAAGGAAGATCCGTCGTAGAAAAGATCCAACACCCTTCAAGTATGTCACCATCACATCTGTCACCCTAGAGGATTGCTACTGACTACAGATGCAGCATTCTAGTTGTCGGAGCTCGCAATTCGGGCAAAACCTCGTTCCTCAACTTCCTTCGCACTTCGCTTGCTCTACCAGCGTGGAAGCAACGGCAGCAACAGCCACCTGACGATGACTATAACAATGCCTTTGCAATCTCGGCTATGGCATTTCCCACCTTCACCTCCCAATACGTAGAGACGGAAGTCGAGAATGAACGTATCGGTGTCACTCTTTGGGATTCAGAAGGTCTTGAATCAAATGTCGTTGATATCCAGATACAGGATCTAACAACATTTATCGAGAGCAAATTCGAAGATACCTTCAACGAAGAAAGCAAGGTAGCCCGTGCTCCTGGCTTTCGTGACACACATATCCATTGCGTATTCCTTCTACTCGATCCTATCCGTCTTGATGCGACCATTGCTGCCAGCCGGAAAGCGAGCGAGATCAACGGCGTTAAGGCGAAAGCAAATTCATTTGTCAAGGGTCACCCAGAACCCTCACCAAACGGTCTTGATGAGAACTTCGACTTGAGCGTTTTACGTGGTTTGAAAGGCAAAACAACCGTCGTACCTATCATAGCTAAAGCCGACACAATCACCGCTAAACACATGGCACATCTTAAACGCGCAGTATGGGGTTCACTTAAGAAGAACGGCCTTGACATTCTGGAAGCATTAGGGCCGGAGGATGATGATATTTCTGATAACACCTCAGTGGACGATGGGAGGAATGGTCATAGGAATGGTTTCGACGAGCGAGAAGAAGATGCAGCCAGGGCTGAAGAAGAAAAATTCTCGCAAACTTCGGTTCTGGACTCTGCCTCGGAGTCTAGTTCCGAATTCTCAGCTAGTGATTTTGATTTGGCAAAGCCAGGTAAACCCGCAAAACCAACTCCAGTGCGCACTCCATCCTCTCCAACCGTCCCATCTCCATCACCAGCAGAGCTTCCAGCACTTCCCTTATCCATTATCTCTCCCGATATCTACGAGCCAGAGGTGATGGGTCGGAAATTTCCTTGGGGCTTCGCGGATCCAATGAATTCTGAGCATTGCGAGTTCGTGAAGCTGAAGGAGACGGTCTTCGCAGATTGGAGGACCGACTTAAGACAGGCTAGCCGTGAACTCTGGTATGAAGGGTGGAGGACAAGCAGGTTGAACAAAAAAGCGAGAAGAGATGGAGGCTTTATTGGCGATGTCAATACGCAGATATGGGCCAATTGATCGTCACAATATGTGGAGGTTCTATGGAATGGTGTTGGAGAAAGGCATTGCATTATGAGTCATTTCCCTTACGTTCCCATACCCAATACCCTGATGTTTTATTACTCTCTTCAATATGTATCTAACAGCATTGGCGCTCATCGGCGCTTCTGCAAGATGTTTGCAAGGTCAGGTATCATGGGCAATACGCTGAGCGTACCACTATCTATCCTGGGTGGATTGTAGTTATTCAGAGTCCATGGGTGTATGTATCAAGACAGACGTACTGAACATGCACGTTCTTCGAAATCATCTGCTCCATACCTGAATGTAAATTCATGTCCTCGACAGCCTTTGCGGTCTTTGATACCCAACACCTGCCGAGGGCAAGCTCCATACTGATCGGGCTGGCTTATGACGTAATGGCGATCATGCAAGATTAAAGTTGAAGCTTAGCCCAGAAGCTTAACCGTTTATGTTCACCCTGCAATTTTGATTGGTTGGGCTTGTTGACCAACTTTTTACCGTGCAGATGATGCGCCAAAACATATCACCTGTGAAGTTGCAAGTATGTTTAATAAAGTGCCTTCCCACTTCTTCGGAATTGGTTACTAAGTTTGCATTCCTTTGTCTCTGTTTCCAAGTAATCTACCGCCTCACAGGGCATGCATCAGTGTAAACAAGTCGTCTTTTCGTCACGCGAGCCACAACCAAATAACCCAAGGGACCCTCGTCAAACATGAACGACCCTGGGCTCGATGACCCGATTGAGAACAGCGCCAACAAGGTTGAGGGTGAGATAGAAGGACCAGAAGATGTCCAGAAGGAAGAGGAGCAGGCTTTCCTCGACCCCAGGTCCAGTAATTCGTCTTGTCTGAGCCAATAGCAAACTAACAACGGAATTCAGTCGCTGGTGGTTCGCGTCTACGGCCTTCCCACTGCTCGCAGTAGGCTCACATAAGTCTACCTATCCTGGGAATATTCTAACTAAGAGGATTGCATAGGGGACCTTTGGTCCAATGGCTACCGCTTTCAACATCTGCGCCCTGATCGAGCATTGGAGAGTGGATATCCCACCTGGGCTGGGGGCGAATGAGTCGCATGGAATTGAAGTCCCGGATCCCGCCTGGTAAGCAGAAAACGCTCATGGCCGCCGCTTCACTACGAAGAGCCTTCTCATGTTGACTAGAATGCTAGGCTGCTGGCCATCAACGGGCTCTCGTTGGCCTTCGCCCTCGTTGCCAACTTTGCGCTCCTTCTCAACATGGCTCGCCGCCTTGCCTTCTCTATTGCTCAACCTATCACAATCATTGGCTGGTACCTTGCATCCATACTTCTACTTGCAGATCTCACAGCTATAATTCACGTCGTTCAAGTGCCCGGTGAAAGAAGAGCTTTGACACAAGCTTTCTATTATGCTATATTTGCTTGTGCTTTATATTTCGTCATTGCTTCGCTTATGGTGTATACGGTCTACGGGGCTTGGAAAGGTCATTACTCAAAAGAGTTCAAACTTTCAATGAGTCAACGAACGCTTATGTTACAGACCATAAGTTTCATGATCTACATGGTTGGAGGTGCTGGGGTCTATGCAAAGATCGAGGGGTGGATGTTCCTCGACGCTCTGTACTTCACCAATTACACGCTCTTGACTGTCGGTATCGGTGATTATTCACCCTCTACGCATTTGGGGAGGGGTTTGCTTTTTCCGTACGCTATTGGTGGCATCATCATTCTGGGTCTTGTCATTGGTTCTATCCGTACCTTGGTGTTAGAACGTGGGAAGAAGAAGATTGGCAGTCGAATCCTTGAGAAGCAACGGCGAGCGCACCTCGAGAAATTGATGAAGAAGAACAAGGCACATCATCTCACTCCTATCGAAAGCAAACAACAGGCTCGTGAAATGGGCATGTCGGAACAGCAGAGACGAGAAGAAGAATTCCAACTGATGCGCAAGATTCAAGGAAAAGCCTCGGCAAACCAAAAATGGTCGGCGCTTCTGATATCTGGCAGCGCTTGGCTCTTTCTATGGTTCATAGGCGCACTGATATTCTACTTTGCAGAGTATGAACAGGGCTGGTCCTATTTTGGTTCGCTATATTTCGCTTATACTACGCTGTTGACTATTGGCTATGGTGATTACAAGCCTTTCAGCAATTCCGGAAAAGCGTTCTTCGTTTTCTGGTCGCTGCTGGCTGTGCCCACTCTTACAATACTTATCAGCAATATGGGTGACACAGTCATCAAAGGCATTCGTGATGTTACTCTATGGCTTGGGGAGGTTACTGTCTTGCCAGGTGAAGAAGGTGTTCGTCATCGTTTGAAGCAAATCCTAGGCCGGGCTACGCCAAAAAAGGTTTTAAGAAAGGGTATTGACTCCAAGGGTCAATCAAACGGCCTGCGAGGAGATAAGAAAGAGGTTGACGCTGAACAAGCACCTCCACGTAATGGCGTCGGAAGCACTTATATGGGTGACGCCGAGGCTGAGGATGTGGAAGAGCATGAACTCACTGAAGCTGGAGAAGCAAGATTACGAGGCGATAAGCTGGGCGAGGATATTCATGAATATCACTATCTGCTAGCCCAAGAGGTTCGCAATGTCATGAAACATATCAACGAGTCTCCGCCTCGGAAATACACGTACAAAGAGTGGGCTTGGTTCCTCAAGCTCATGGGCGAAGATGAATCAAACCCCGAGTCTCACAGGCAAGCTCCCGTTCAGGTAAAGAACGCGCTCAACAAGGATCCAGATATTGGGGGTGGAGTAGCAGGTAAAGAAAAAGATGAACCAATGAAGGAGTGGAGTTGGTTAGGTAATCGAAGTCCCTTGATGGGTGAAACTGAGGAAGCTGAGTGGGTACTTGAAAGGCTCACTGCGACGCTGGAGGGGGAATTGAAGAAGCAGCATGAGTCGCGGGAGAAAGACGGAGGAAGGCAGCCGGGTGATGCGGAGAAGGCACACAACGTGATGCATAGTAACAGTGATGGAAGCAGTGATACGTTGGGTGAGGAGCGAAAGGCTAGTGTGAATGAGAAATCGGGGCAGATGAATGGTTCCGAGTAATATGGTACGACTTCCCAGGAGTTTTGTATCTTTCTATCGTCAAACTATTTATCATCTAACGGCATTTGGTAAAGTTGTTTGAGCACGGCAAGGGATTCCTTTTTGGTCTGTTTAGTGCTGTCGTATTGTTTCGGTGCTGTTTCCATTGTCAAGATAGCGAGCCGTTCTCGTACGCAGTGGCAAAAGCGTGCGGGCAGCGTTTTGCCCTTCACCAACCAACTTACCCGACGGTCACACACGGAGAAGCAGATAAGCACAAGCAGCTGATCGTGTGATTCTGCCAAGATATGACGATGTCGGATCTTGTTTCAATACTAAAAGCAATGGTCAATCTACTGGACCTGCCTTCGACTTTTCATCATGCTACTCAGTGATCTCTACATGCAAGTAGATAGCATCGGCCACCGCTATCTCCAAGACAAGGCAACACCGAACGGTTCAGGTCCAGATCCAGCTGACTGGGCCTTACTGATAAGTGTCACCACAAGACCACAATGTCGGTCATCCAACGACGGTCCACAGCAACTGTTACTGTCTCTACCACAGTTGCCTTGGCGGTCATCCTCGTGATTTTTATATTCATAGTCATTTTCCTTTACTATCGCAAGAAGCATGGACCTATCAAGTGGTTTCCAAGTACGGCCATCACCTTTTCTACAGACCAACCCTCCTCCCGTCCAGCATCATGGTCCCGGCCAACATTATCAAAACCGCCAGACAATCTTCGATCTCCACGGCCATGGAGGGAAGCACAGAATCCGCCCATGAGATCAGAGCAACACAAGACCGCACACCGAAACTATGGCCAGCCGGTACCGGGAACCGCCAACTCCAAGGCTTCAGCGCAAGGTAGCACGACCCGTGGCACCACTCGGACAACGCAGCCTCTACCGGGTACATCATCAACGGTGACAATGTTCAAGGTTCCTACGAGCGAGCCCGTGCGACCATTGCCCCCAACTCCTTCTAAGCTGCCTCCAGTTCGGAAAGCGACCCCAGTAAACACCAACGGTGCATCATATCCACCACAACCTACCTACATCAGTCCATCGAGCACATTAACAGCAACCAGAACACGTACAGCGTCAAACACCCCCTCACCACCACCACAGCAGCCAAAGCGAACCCAAACCTCAACCAGTACACTCCGCAACCCTAACTCTCACAAGACACTTCGGAGCTTTTTCTCAAGCAGCAGCACCCCGCCTCCCATCTCGACCTACAACCCCCAGCCGAACCGAACTCTCCGCTCCCCCATCTCCGAACGCGACATCCTCCCACCCCCTCAAAATCAAGACCATCCCGCCCTCCGCCAAATCGCATCCTCACCCTCTCTCCCTCAAACCAAACCCACCGATATCATCCCTCCCACCCTCCTCCAACCCCTACCCTTCCCCCTAACAAGCGAAACCACAGATCTAAGCACCGACCTCGCTAATCCTTACGAGCAAGCCACTCTCGGATATAAGAACACCATCATCGCCCACCAAAATTATCAAACCACCATCAACAGCCAAAACCACCCTGCACCCACCCACTCCCGCTCACAATCGCAACCCCACCTCAAACTCCCCTCCTCCTCTACCTCCTCCCGCCCCCTCGTCAACTCCACCTACGCCAATTTCCTAAACACCCGCATGCAAACCCACCCCACCTCCTCTCTAAGCCCTCATCAAAACTCCGCCTCCCTAGCCGCTCTCCTCGTAGGCAGTGAAGCCGGTACTACAGATGCTGGGACGACGGATGCCGGGGGGAGGACTCCCGATCCGAACAACAGCACTGCTGCCACTGCTTCCCTTACAGCAACAACGACAAGAACAGCAGGGGGAGGAGGAAAGCTCGCTAGTCCGATAACATCCCCCACAACCACAACCTCCGACGCCATCCGCAACGGCTTCGGAGGCCGGTTCTACAACAGTAGTCGCGGCCGCGGTATTTCCCACTCCCGCTCTTCACCACCTACGCAGCGGAATATGGATATGGATAATGAGATTGAGGAGAGGTATAAACGGTTTAGAGAAACAGGTAGCTTTTTTGGGGACGCCGGGGGTGGCGAGGGTGTGGGTATGGGTATGATTGAGGGGGAGGGAAAGAGGGATGACGATCCGGTAGGAAGGCCGTGGGGGAGATTTGATAGTAAGATGATGAGGGATGAAGGGGATGGGGAGGGGGGGAAAGGGGTGGGTGTGGGGCCGTTGAGGGTGGGGGGGAGGAATATGATATAAGGAGAGGAGGGAGGGAGGAGTGTGAGAGAGAGGTATATGAGGAACGTGAGGGATTGAGATTAAGATTGAGATTGATTGATTGATGGGATATTTGGGGGCTTTTGTATATATGACTTTTATGTGGGGGAGGTAATGTGAGGTGAGGTAATCAGCGGTAATATGATGAGCGGTGCGGTATATATCCTAATCGTTATTGTGTATTTACTGGTCTCGCGAGGGATGTAGTTGTGTTGTATGTACATACTAGATAAGTTCTTACTCTGTTAATAGTTTGGTGTGATGGGAATGCAGTTTCGCTCACTCACTCGCTCGCTCGGTTCTTTTCACGCTTGTTTCTTGACGTACGTGATAATTGACAAATCCCCCAACCCCAACTTGATAATGTCAATGGTTTGGGATCCATTGAAATACACTCCCCTAAAAAATTGAATTCATATCATCCACTCATGCAAGTTCCTCGGACATCTAGCGGGCCGGACGTCTGGACTGTTGTTACACGCGCATCTCTGAGGATGAGGTATATAATATGCGGTTGCTAGAGTGGATTAAGATTGAATGCTTTTGCTATTTATTATTTTAGTTAGCTTAGTTTAGTTTAGCTTAGCTTAGCTAGTTCGGGTGTTTGCAAGGTGGTGGTGTTTCTGAGATATGTTTCAGATGCTTTGTTAGAAAAGGTTTTGATGGATATGTTTGATAATCTCCTCTTTAGCTAAGGCTTGTAGAGGGCAGTTTAAGGGGGTGTATACATGTCCTCTCATACGCTCCGACCGGGGCCCTATGAACCCGTAAGAACCTGAGTCTCACCGCCATATCCGTAGCGGGGCCTCCTATGGGAGGGAGGTGGTTTGATGGAGCGAGAAAGGGGGAAGCAATGTATGGGTGATCGCATATTAGACTACCCAAGGAGGGAGGTCCTGAATGACTCCCTCTTATTGGAGAGTTTTCTGACCACTCACTCAATCTTCATCAATCCGATAATAGCACCAGCGAAGAGAACAGTCTTTTCAAACCCCCCTTCCTCCCTCCCTACCTCCTCCCCTCCTCCTCCTCCACCTTCAACAGCTCCGTCACACTCACAACCCTCCACCCCCTCCTCCTCATCTCCGGCACCACCCTCCTCAGCATCGGAACCGTCCACCCCCTCCGATCATGACAAACAACAATCCCCCCCCTCTGCAACATACTCAGCACATGTCTTGCATTAACCCTCCACCACGGTATCTGCGCATCATGCGGATATATACTCCCAAGAACAAGTTTATAACCTAATTTCGAAACGAGATTCAACATTCGTGCGTGGAAGAAGCCAGACCCCGGGCGGAAGTATTTGGGCGGTTGAGTTCTGAGGGCGGCGTATGCGCGCGCGAGGAGGGATTCCACGGAGAGGATTTGGGAGGTGAGTTGTTCGTCGGTGAGGGAGCGGGAGGGTTCGTCATGCATAGCGTGGTTTGCTAATTCATGTCCATTCCCGACCAACTCTTTTAAAATCTCAATCTCCCTATCCCCATGGACTTGTGAGCCGATCACAAAAAAGGTAGCAGTGGCGTTATTTTCTTTTAAGATCTGCATGATTTCACGGGTGTAGGGGGAGGGAGCGTCGTCGATTGTGAGGGCTATGGTTTTTGAAGGGGTGGAGATGCGGAAGAGGACGGTGGGGAAGCGGTGTTGGAGGTAGGAGAGGAGGAGGGAGGGGGGTTTGTAGAGGAGGTAGAGGGGGGTGAGGAGGGTGAGGAGGATGAGGAGGGGGAGGAGCATGGTGAGGAGGCGGGAGCGGCGGGCTCGACGGCGGAGGGTGGAGGGCCATCGGCAGAGGTAGGTGATGTGGGGCATGGAATGATTAATGGTCCATTGTTGTGAGTGATGGGTTTGATAGGGAGGGCAGCTGGATTCAAAGGTTGCGATTGGGGGACGTCGATGTTAGGGCTAGGGCTGTTCGTTCATGTCTTATGTGCCTTAGGCAACAATCCAATGCTTGTTCGTAATTATGCAAAGGCTGCAAGTCCCTCAAGCAGCTGTTTTCAAAGTGAATGTACTTTAGTAGCTTTTATTTCCAAAAAGCTTCGTTCTTTGTTCTACTAGTGTATATGAGCATATGCATTTAGTTACGCTAACCGCCAGAAAGAAATCTCGCTCTGCTTTGCAAACATGTTGCACATACCATTCATCACTCCGAACTCCCCATTGTGAACATTATAGCCTCCGTAATCTATTAGACGCAATACGCAGCAAACAATTCAGTCACCACCAGCAGCAAAAGGACTTCTTTCCCTCAATTTCCTCCCATAAAACCACAACAAAAACGGAGCAGGCACACCCAATCCAATAGCAATAAATCCTAACAGACTATTACCCCATCCATACTGCAGAGCAATATACATATAAGGAGCAAACAAAGGAAAGCCGAACCCCGCCATACTCCTGAGTACAGTTGCCGCACCAATGGCCGAGGCTGCATAACGCGTGTATGAATCAACAATATAGGTCTGAATGCACTGGAAGCCTGTTATAACACCGAAAGAGAATAACGCAGTGCCTATGTTTGGGGCAATCCAATGAGTCTTGTACTGCGCCGTCCAGCCGTAGATGAATAAACCTGCAGGGACAAATAGACTTCCGACGAACATCAGGGGAATACGGAATTCCGGTTGACCGACGTTGTTGTTTTGTTTCTTGAGACGACGATATAACTGGTCGTTTATACGTGCGCAGACTTGCGTGCCAAGGAAGAAGCCAACGCCCAATGAGATGTAGTTTAAACCTCCAATGCCGATGGATTCGTGGTACTGATTTTCCCATAGAGTAGGAAAGCTGGAAATTACGAGATACATAAGGCCGTAGAGATATGCCATGTAGACCGCCAAAGCTTGGACTATTGGTTGAGTGAAGAGAAGTTTGAATGGGCGGACAAGGCTCCGTTCCATAGTGTTCACGAAGGAACGTTCGGGGTGCTCAAATTCCGTGTGAAGAGCGGTATTGCCAGTCTCCTTGCGTAGTTTCTCGGCTTTCGCGTGAAGGAGTTTTGGAGGGTACGTTTCTCTTAGGAAGAAGAGACCAAAAACCTGAATGACGCCGTCGGCTATAGATGTGGCCCAGAAAGCCCATCGCCAAGTGGTATTTTCGGTGATAAAGCCTGGTGGATATCAGCCAATTGAACATATATTTGACCCAGCCACGGGCCAAACGTGGGGTAAACTTACCGCCTGCTATTGGACCTATCGCAGGGCCAAGGAGCGGCGCAAGGCTATATATACTGATCGCCTTGCCACGCTCCTCTGCTCGCCAACAGTCACTCAAAACGCCTCCACCGAGCTATCGCGAATTAGCCAAAATCTAGCAATGGGAAAATACTTGACATACCGCTAAAGGTGCACTACCACCCAGTCCAGATAAGAAACGGAATGCAATCATCTCTCCCTTGTTTCTAGCGGCTCCGCATGCAATGTTGAAAATCAAATATACCAAATTCGCAAGCTGCAAAACGGGTACACGTCCGTATATTTCTGAGAGAGGGCCAAGGAATAGAGGCCCAATGGCATATGCTAAGACCTTTTACCGGATTAATCGGGTATCAAAAGCCGAGGATTTGACAGCTTACGAAAATAGACAAAACCAACTGCGATTCGACTTCATTGGTGATATGGAACTCCGCTGCGATTGTTGAGAGGGCTGGAGCGACCATTGAGGAGGAGACTGGAGATATGAAAGTAAAGGATGAAACGACAATGGTGGCAGCCCATTTTCGTTTGAAACTCCAATTCTTCGGGTTCTCTGGGTCCTCAGGGCCATTCCACGAAACCTGGTAGGTGTCAGCCATCTGGACCTGTTCCTTCAGTAACGAAAAGAGGAAAAGTCATACCAGGTTGGGATCTTTGGCCGATCTTGAACTCCTCCGACTCCTCGACGTCTTGATCTTCTCTAGATTTGCCTCTAAATCATGGGTATCACGGATTCCCATCTGTACCTCGGCTACCTCCTCTTCCCCGCTTAGTGCTGCTTCTTCTTCGTCTTCTCTTCTCACTTTCTCCTGATCGTCTGAATCCTCACTATTGTCTTCGGCTTCTGTGTAATCGTGCCGATCGGCGTGATAATTGGAGACATCGTCAAGATGCTGAAAGGAGAAAGCGTGCTCCAAGGTAGGATGACTGGTTGTGCTTCTTTGGGTCCTTGACCGGCTTATCTGAGATGTGCTGGGGGGCGGCCGTTCTGCTGGTGCTGAAGTACTAGACTCCAGCTCAGGCATGTTTGTTGGTTTCCGGTAAGCTTCACCCGATACTATGCAGTAGGAATGAGGTCGATGTGGGTGCTGTTAAGGGATTGTCCAATTGATAATGCGATGGTGTATGCGATGGAGTGTATGAAATTCCGAAGATGCAGCAATCGGGGGGTGATAGGATACCATTTTAAGAGGGACGTGTAGGGCGAAAATAGGTTTTTGTATGAGGAGACGATAACGGCAAGACGGCATGAGGTCAGGAAGTCCGAGACAATAGACCGAAATTTCGATAGAACGGCGTCACAATCCTTGATCGTCACCACCACCAAAAGGAAAAAGGAAAAAGGAAAGGCCGGCGGATGCTGCTTATCGGCTAGTCCCGCGGCTAAAATAAACAATTCTAGCGGCGGTGAATGGAGATAGGATGGGGGTAAGGGGGTGGAGGGCGGGAAAGGGCCTATGTCCATCATCCTGCATAAAGATATCCATACACCAATTGAGACCTTCCATTATGACGTATCACGCCCTGGAGTAGTGCAAAGTGATTACCAAATAAAGCTGCGTACGTGTACTATAAGATTCGCGCTTTATAAACACTTCATCGGGTAAATGGCATCCCAAGAATAGCCTTAGTTCTAATTGTTCGCATGCCGTCAGACCCGATCGCAAAGCCACGAATACGGAGTAGTCCATTTCTGTTGATGTGCGCACATTCCACACATCCATACTCTGCATATGGAATCTTTCAATGACTAACAGGACAGGCTTTGTGTATAGTAGGCAATGATCAAAGGCCATGCGCCGGCCGTTATTCAAGACCGGAGCCGCACCACCGCTTTTCCGTTGTTACCGTTCGCATTAGCCACTCCTCTAGCTCCCATGCATGCGAAATCTGAATCATACCAAGGTACACCGTAATAATGGAACAGTAATATGGGATTGGCCTGCTCGTCTTACAATGAGGCATGCAGGGACAGCGATCGTGATCATGGCCGAAGAAGGATTCAGAGTCTGGTCAGCAGCTTGATTGACTAATCAAACCCTTCATCCGTGTTCAAACACCGCTATGTCGAGCACTGCTTCGAGCTCTAAATCCCAACGTCCTCCGCTGCAGCTGCAGCAGCGAAGGCCTTCCCGACTGGATGAGGCCATACTCGCCCCAGGTGCAGTGAAGATCAACGTGCAAGGAGCATTCATCGTGGATGAGTTAGAACCTCAAGGAGACAAACCAAGCGAGGATAGCGCCCAGCATGACACCAAAGGTATACGGCTACCCCATCATACAGCTGTGGTCAGTCATGTCGCTCTCGATATTGGCGGTTCCCTGACAAAGCTTGTCTACTTCTCTCGCGAAGCTCATTCCAAAGAACTCGGAGGCAGACTGAACTTCCTGAGATTTGAAGCAGATCAGATAGATCAGTGTTTTGAATTCATACTGGAGCTGCAAGAGAAGCAGCAAGCCCTTGATGGCTCTAATCCAGGCGAACTCTGTGTAATGGCGACTGGAGGAGGCGCTTACAAGTACTATGATGACATGAAAAAGATTCTGGGAGTGGAAGTACTCCGAGAAGATGAGATGGAATGTTTGATCATAGGCCTCGATTTTTTTATCACTGAAATTCCCCGTGAAGTCTTCACCCATGACGAGGAAGACCCTATGCATTTCGAGGAGACGCGGATAGATATCTATCCATACCTCCTCGTCAATATCGGCTCCGGTGTCTCCATGGTCAAAGTCTCAGGCCCAAGACAGTACGAACGTATTGGCGGTACCTCACTCGGCGGCGGCACATTGTGGGGTTTGCTTTCACTGTTGACCGGTGCAAGGTCTTTCGACGACATGCTCGCAATGGCTGACAGAGGCGACAACACAAAAGTCGATATGCTAGTAGGAGACATCTATGGCACTGACTATAGCAAGATCGGCCTGAAAACCACCACGATCGCCAGCAGCTTCGGCAAAGTCTTCAAGATGAAGAGGCAGGGTGAAAGCGAAGCCGAAGACGGCAGTGGACTATCGAATGGGGACTCACGGCAAGCCGACGGGCCCTCTACTTCAGAGCGAGCGTTCGCTCCTGAAGATATAAGCCGGAGTTTGCTCTATGCTGTTAGCAACAACATTGGTCAGATTGCATATCTGCAGTGCGAAAAGCACAAGCTCGAGCATATCTACTTTGGTGGCTCCTTTATTCGCGGTCATCGACAAACGATGAGTACTTTAGCTTTTGCCATCAAGTTCTGGTCCAACGGCAATAAAAAGGCACATTTCCTACGGCATGAAGGCTATCTGGGCTCCGTAGGAGCCTTTCTGAAACGCCAGCCAAGGAACTGGGGAAGGAGGAATAGCTTTGAGGGATCAAAGTGAACAAGCAAGCCGCATTCTCGACGGACGAATGATTATACCTACATTTAGGCTATGCACAAGTCCTGCATGGGCGGATACCTCTATTCCCAACAATCAACCTATGACCGCCTAATATGGATGCAGATGAAGCAATATCCAAGTGTCGACCTCCCGTGTCCAAAGCAGGTCTCACCCAATCCAACTACATCTCCGCTCCATCCCTCTTATACTCCTCCACCCTCCTTCAAAACTACGGCTTCGCAACCCCAGCAATCGCTTGCCCCAAACCCGCCTGTCCAATCCCCAACCTCTCCATCTCCAACCCCTCCTCCGCCAGCACATCCTTCTCCAACCACTTCAAAAACCCCCCCAACCCCTTCACCTTCCTCTCCTCCTCCCTCAACTCCCCCCACCCCACCCATCCCCACATATCAACACATACCACCCCAACCATCCTCCCCAACCTCATTCCCCTCCCCTCCCCCATTTCCATATATCCCAGCGCCCCTGCTACTATCACCTCCCTCACCTCCCCAACCTCCTCTTCCCCTTTCCACCACCTTCACAGCTACCTTACCATCCCCCCCTCCTCCCACCTCCTCTCACACCCTTATAATAATCATCTTCTCCCGCATTTTCGCAACTTCTCTCGTTTGGATTTTTCTGCGACGCGAAGGCAGGGAAGATTTTGTTAGCGTTTTTGAAGGGGAGGAGGGGGGGGGGGGGTTGGGCACGGATGATGTTTGAGCTGTTGGTGAATACGATGTCGGCGTGCGTGCCGTGGAGGTTTGTGGTGCTGGGTAGAGTGATGGTGGAAGTGAGGGGGGGAGGGCGGCTGAGGGGGAGAGGGCGGATAGGGTGTTGATTAGGGGGGTCGACGTGGACATTGTGGTTGTTATTGGCTGGATGGGGTGGTTGTTGGTGATGGTTTTGTTTTTCTTTGGGTAGTTCGAAACGGTCACTGACTCATTGCGATGACTCAGCGAAAAGGAGAGAGAGAGAGAGAGAGAGAGATAGGACAAGCACTTTCGAATTGTGGGTTTGAGGTGGTTGGTTGTTATTCTTATGGGAATGGAAGGAAGGGTTCGGTGTGCGTGTGGCAGTGCTGGACGCCCGATTGGATAAGGATCAGGATGAGGTGTTGTAGTACCGTTTCCGCGGAAGGAATTTTCTAAAGCATGTGCACCGAATCCAAGACCTATAAAACTTACTATAACTCTCCAAGAATTCAAGGTATAGAGTACCTCTGCGCCAAATAATCAGCGAGCAGAAAAATGACATCTTCCTAGGAGTAAAACGAAGAAATATAAATCAAAAATGTAATGATCTAATACCAAAACTCTCCTTGGACATGATCAGACATGAAAAGAATATAGCCCGCACATATCAGCAGAGTAGTATTGTTACCGCTTTAAAGACAATGGGAAAGAAGAAATCTTGGAGGAGGAGATCCAATAGGGTAAGGGATGTTTGTCGATGAGATGGATGAGAGGAAGCAGATGGATGAGAGGGATGAGATTAGTATATCTCAGAGACGAAGACCGGTCAAGTCCAAGACAGGCTCACAATCTCGCCAGGAAAGTCATCCACAGAGTACCTTCGATGCCTGTGGCGTATACCACGCAGAGTGAGGCGTATCCCTCGGTTGTTTAACCGAGACTTTGGGTATTCCATAGGCAAAGACCGTCCGAGTGCATGATAGATTCACCGTCGAGCCACCAGTCAGTCACTTCAAGAAAGCCCATGCTGCGAATGCTCTGCAAATCTTCCTCATTCCTCATCCCCAGCTATCTTAGGGTCACGAGAAAGAAAGCCAGAGCGCTCATGCTAGAGAATATCTCCTGCCCTACACAGCTTCCTTAACGCCCCTCGCCCCCTTCGGCGCCCCAGTCTGGAACCCGTTCTTGAACTTCCTCGGCACGTCTTTCATATATCGCATTCGCCCCGTTCCAGTCGTCTTTCTTCTCTTGGCTTTCATGCCCCAGTTATCTGTAAAGTAAAAGAGGTGTGTTAGCTAGGAGGGGAATTCTGTGTAGGAGGTTCTGTGTAGGGAGTCTTTGCACGTACATTGACGGATCTTAGCAGCAGGATAGCCACATGATGAGCAGGTGTGTTTTTGAATGTGGAGGGAGCGACGGCCTGATAGTAATGCTTGGTTAGCTTGGGTGTCATGTTGCGCATGTGCGTTTGGGGGATCATCTGAAAGTGGCCTTCGGTCTCTGGCTAATTGGCAGGCGGGGAGAGGGATTGATCCTACCGCAGCGTCTGCATAGAGTATGGGTTTTGTTGTGGCGTTTGCCAAAGGACGAGGTACCCTTCGCTGTTGGAATTGATCAGTTTGCTGTGTCTGGGATTTATGTTCGCTTTGCATTGACGTACTCATCTTGAACTAGGTAGACTATTGTGATAATTAGTCGGGTACTTCGTAATAAGGTGCATCAGGACAAGGCTTACTTACCCTCGAATTGGGGATGTGGTCGCTATGCTTCTGGCGTTGGTAATGGTCGTTGCGATTCAAGATGCTTCAAGCTCGCTTAGCTTAGATTGTGGGCGCCGGATAAATCTCGGTTGTGTTGTCTTGGCATGATTTTTCAGATGGCAGGCTAGGCTCCCTTGCCGTTAACCTTGGACCTTCGGCATCTAGGCATGAGATGGACAAAAGTCCTTCAGAGTTGGAAACCTACATCAGGATTGAGGATAGTGCATTGCACACTTTGCATATAGTATCTGGGCGGTCAATGATACATCGTGAACTACAGCTCTTTCTACGATTACCTGTCTTCTAACGTATTATGAACGCTTTTCCCGCCCATTTCTAAATCTGCATTTTCTTCAAAAGTCCACCGCTTGCGTCTTTCATTGAGTGTCTCACACGACTCTTGGCAATCCAATTGCTCTGTCATTTCCTTCCTTGAAGGCATTGGGAAGCTCTCATACCCCCGACTTCTTGCTCGTCAAAAGAATCGTCATGACAATGGCCACCCAAGCGTCGAAAGCATGGTATAGACAGTTGGGGAAGAGCGGATTAAGGGTGTCTGTACCGATGTTGGGTGCTATGAGCATTGGTAGAGGGAATCCTCATTGAGCCGCATTGTCTCACTAACTGCTTATGATAGGTGATAAAAGATGGGCGAAATGGGTCATTGAGGAGGATGAGGTACGGTCTCTGCGGGATATCCATCGGGCAGATATGGAATGTTGATGCAGGTACCAAGGCCTTGCCACTACTGAAAGCAGCCTACGACCGAGGTATAAATACCGTAAGCCTCTCTCATAGCATACAATTGTGCTACGCAGCTGCTAATACTGCGCAGTGGGATACAGCCAACGTCTACAGCAACGGCTCGTCCGAAGAAATCATCGGCAGAGCAATCAGGAAGTACAACATACCCCGTCATAAGCTAGTTATATGTACGAAATGCTGCGGGACAGTACGTGAGAGCAACGATCCCGAAGTCCTCGCCCTCCAAGATATCGACAACACTGTCGACTATGTAAATCAACGAGGTACCCTCCCCTGGTTCTCCCCCACCACACCACAGCGTTTCCTTCTACTATTACTAAGCACAAAACCTCACCAGGTCTTTCCCGCCAAGGCATCTTCGCTGCCGTCGACGCCTCCCTCTCCCGTCTCCAAACTCCATACATCGACCTCCTCCAAATCCACCGCTTCGACAAAACAGTCCCAATCGAAGAAACGATGAAAGCACTTCACGATCTAGTAGAAAGCGGGAAAGTGCACTACATAGGCGCCAGCAGCATGTGGACATATCAATTCGCTATGATGCAATTCTGCGCTGAAAGGAATGGGTGGACTAAGTTTGTTAGTATGCAGAATGCTTGGAACTTGCTTTATAGGGAGGAGGAGAGGGAGATGGTGAAGTTTTGTCTAGAGACGGGCGTGGGGATCATTCCGGTAAGGCTGGGATATACTTACAGAAGTATGGTACTCAGTAGGTACTGGGCTAACTTTGTCTGTTAGTGGGGTCCCCTTGCGCAAGGAAACCTTGCGCGGCCGCTGAGTGTTAGCGGTACTACAACACGATCGAACGGGAGTCGTCCTCTAAATGAAGCTGATAGGAAGATCATTAGCCGGGTGGAAGAGCTGGCTAAAGAGAAGGGTTGGACTATCAGCCATGTTGCGTTGTTGTGGCTTCTGCATCACGGGATTTGCAGCCCTATCATTGGATTTAGTAGTGTGGAGAGGATGGATGAAGCGTTGCAATTGAGAGATAAAGCGTTGACGGAAGAGGAGGTGAAGTATCTGGATGAAGAATATATACCGATGAACATAATGGGCCATGCATGAGGGGGATCCACAACGTTGGATGAGATATAATATCCTAAAGGATAGAGAAAAGCTTGCAATACATTTTATATCTCACAACTCCCATGGTTTCTTTTCCAATGGGTCTCATTACCAATAGGAATTGGGTGGGTAGATGCACCTAAGTCCAACAACCTACACCACCACCCTCCCCTCTACCCTCCAAAACCTCTCACTCTCAACCCCCCTTCTCAAAAACCCTGACCCCCCCATCCCCACCCACAAAAAACAAAGCCTCCCTCTCCTCAAATTCTCCCTCTCCCTCTTCCCCATCATCCCCCCATGCAGCCCCCCTACAAACCCTCAAAACTCCACTAACATCCCTCGCCCCCCCGGTATCCAGTTCCCTCATACTCACAACGCACCTGGCCAGATGCGCCATACCCGTCACAAAAGCCGTATGTTCGATTTCCAGCGGCGTGCTAGGCGATTGCATGAGCGAGGAGTCAGCGCAGGCGGTTATGATGGTTGAATGGACGTGCTGATAGTACGAGGAACGTATGAGCCTGTCTGTTCAAAAACATCATGAAAAGAAGAAGAAGAAGAGACAAAGTTCTCGAAAATCGGAAATAGAAACGAAAACGGGACCAACATACCTCCCTAACACTCCCCACCAAATCCCCCATTTCCCTTGCCGTAACCCCCATAGCAGCGACCAAGAAATCCAATCCATCCAGCACGAGCACCACCCTTCCCTTCCCACCCCCCTTCGCCCCATCCACAGCCCTCAAAATCTCCCTCTCCACAATCTCAATCCCCCCCCCACCACCAGGACCAGCCGCACCCTCAAGCCCAAGCCCCAGCCCACTACTCAACCCATCCACAACATGGAAATTCGAAAGCGGAATACCCTGCACACATACACAGACACGTCGCAAGTCAGCCCCCTATCCTCACTAAACCTCGCGTCCCCACCAAATCTTCCGTCCTTCCCAAAGAAAGAAAATTTGGCAAAAGATGTAGATATTGGAAAAGGGAAAGACATACCCCCCTCCCACCCTCCCTCTTCCAAAACGCCCCGTCTCTCAACCAACTCACAAGCACAACTTTCATTTCCCCATCATTCCCCCCATGCTGCCCATCCCCACGCCCATACCTATGCTCTTGTGCCCCACCATTCCCATTCCCATAATCTTCTTTTCTATCATTCCCGCTATGTTTCAAAACAGCATAAACAAACCTTAGCACAAGCCAATTCGTCGAAGCACCCAGCGTTGACGTCAGAAGCGTAAGTGAAGTAGGTGGTGGGAGAGCGAGGTAGGGCGATAGGAGGGGGGAGATGGGTGGTTGGGAGGGCATTTTGGTCGGAGGTAGTAGTTCTGGATCTGGAAAAGCATTTTGGCAAGGTGGGGAGGTTGGTGGTGCAGGTTGTGGAGAAGGGATGGGGATGGGGCTGCTAGAAGGATTCAGCCCTTAACCGTTACACCTAGTAATCGTATAGCCCCCCTGGAGGTACTTTAGAGGTGGTCGGCTGGGCGGTAAGATTAGTCCCCGGAGCTGGGTTTCTCTACGCTTTATCTTGTTTCCTAGGGGGCCAGTGTTAGGGGTGTTTCGCTTCCTATGGCGCTGTACTTCTACGGTTTGGGGGGGGCGCCGGGGTGTGAACCCTTCTAGCGCCTAGTTCGATAGGATCTACGGCTGCAAAATCGATATCACAGAGAAACATGTACATCCTGTGTATGCATCTAAGAATTCCTTTTGAAACTATCATAAAAGCAATTTATGGGAATATCATTGGATAAGCCGCGAGCTTCACTGCCCTTCCATGGATCAAGCCTTGCCCTCCCGTTCAACGCTATCTAGACCGAAATGATATCAAAGCTCATGCCAGTCCAATTTGCTGCATCTGCTGTATTCTCTGTTGATCGGCGTTCGCGTGAAACGTCGAATGCGAACAAGCTGGACTGTTGCATAGAAGCGAGAAGAAAGAGGGTTTCCTCATTTCGCTGGTGGAAATAATTGATACAAAAATAAGGCCGCTGTTTAAAAAGTGAGAAATCTCACAGCTCCACACTGGTTTTTGCGAGTCTTACCTACACGACCGCTGGTGGATCTGTTCCAAGTTCGGTCAACGGATCCATCAAGCTGGGCTTACTGGTCAAGCTAAGTGAAATTGATGTAATTTTAGGATTACTATCCTTGGGTGATATATAATGGTTATTTTCCATCTTGGGTTCAATCGTCAGCAAGCTTCGTGGCCTCTCGATGCTCATCAACATACTGAGTTTGTGTTCAATAACGGTACAGCTTTCAATTCGGGCAGAATAACACTCATGCGCTGCTGATTTTACTACAGGAGCGAGAAATTGGGGGGCGGACTTCCTTCAGATCCAGAGAAGCTCGAGGAAGCAGTAGCTGCTTCTGACGAGACTCGATCGATCGCGCTGGTCTCGAAGAGCTGCAGCATATCTCCTCGGTGTTTGACCCCTCCTGGGGTCTCAATATCATCTTCGGCATCCAACGCGCTTGGTGCCAACACGCTTCTCCCCAATCGACGTGGTATGACGCTTCCCCCTTCTGCCTCAGGTCCCCTTCGTGCCATTCCAGCAACTCGGGCAGCATTCCCCCTCACAGGTATAGTTTCGTTCACTTGCTGAACGTTCCCCTTTGCAATCTTTCCGAGAATGTCTGGAAACAACCACGGGAAGCTCATCAGAGGCATCGTGTCGGCTTTCATCTCTCGCAAAGGCCTTCGATGCCCACCAACCTCCTGGAATTGGGAACATTCCCGAATCGCATCGGCCATCTCTGTTTGAGTCACTGTATACATTGCTGCAACGAAAGGTGCAAGCGTGTTGAAGTCTTTCCCCCCAGCTCGCTCATAACAGGTCTTGCGAAATTGCTCCTTCAATGCCACAGAAAGCTCCCAGATTACCTCATGAAATTTGAAGGCATTGGTGGTCCTAGAATGCTGCATCACGAAAGTAGACCAAACTTCAAACTCGGTCTTAACCTCGTGCTGGGCCATGATACGGCGTATGTGGGCATCGTAGTCGCTCTTAATGTCGCGTACAATGTCCAGTATATCAGCATCAGGACTGTAAGCGTTCAAAATACGATCATCAAAAGGTGCCCGATATGCCGGGACGAAGTCCACCCGCTCAACTTGGTCATAGAGCTGCCCCAAAATTTTTCTCGACGTATAGACTTTGTCTGCAGGCAGGTTAAGTTTTTCCATAAAATGTGGCCATTTGGGGGGCTTTAAGTCGCGCGTCATCTGAGCTGGCTGGCCAGTCTTGACATAGTCAACCGCCATAGAGTGCAGGGATGCAAGCTTGAGACCTGGGATAGGTTAGCTATGAGTGTGACGGGGGCTTTACTCCAACTCACATTTCTCGTCCTTCACACCTTCCTCCAGATAGTCAGCGTTTGCCAAGTGTGCTTGGGCAATGCTAGCTAGCGTGTCGTTCTTCATGTAAGTTACAAAGAACGTTGTGAGATCGTCTACATCGATCTTATCCCCATGTATTGGTATATGTGGCCGAGAGTAGTCCATTGGCTCCACGTTCCATTCACTGGGCAGAAGGTCGTGGTCCCAAATGACCAGAAAATCGTCACCATCTAAATCACCCCCAGAACACATACCAGCCACGTCTCTATCGCCAGTCTGAGGTAAGACCACAACATCCTTGAGATGGTGTAGTTGAGGAACGTCTACACCAACGACGACCCGAACATCGCCTGGATGGAGAGAAGGATTGCGGGCTAGGAAAATTGGTCCCAATATGATCTCAGGTCTATCATTGGCACCTTTTGAGAGTTGGATAAAGACTTCCGGCACGTATTCTGCCTTCTCGCTGATGGTAGCATTCGGTGGCGGTTTGGGAGCGTCGTAAAAATGACCTCGCAATGTCGCCGTCTCATCTACGCATCCAAAGAGAAGTGCACCGCCACTGATAGTTATTCTCGCCTTCTCTTTTAGGTACTTGATCGACCAAGCCCTCCATAACTGCAAAAGAGACGTAAGAAAAGGCTCGTTCGACCGCTGAAAGCCATCCAGTATCATACCGGCAATGGTGAGTGTCATCTGATTCTGATCGATGTCCTTCTGAAGGATACTCAGGGCCGTTCTTTCATCCGTCATAGCTTTTTCAAGTTTAAAAAGCTGAGGTCGCAATTTCTGGATGAAGACGCTATCCGGAACGCCTAAAGCAGACATGATTAAGATCAATTGGCGGTTTAGATTGGCGCAGGCGTATTGAGACCAACGAATAATCTCTAAGCCCTCATGCTTAGCTGCGAATTTGTATTGACTCTTTCTAATGTGTATATCTCTTCCCTTTGAATCAGGTGAGAGGGCAAGGATGCCCTTACAGCCTCCGAGCCGAATTTGGAATACACTGGGCGGATCCGGAGAGTGTTGTGAGATCCCTAGCTCATCGGCTGCAAGACGTGCAAGGAACTGAGAGATTCTCCCAACACCATCCGTAAAGTTGAAGCCGTTGCGTTCGATGTCTGCCAGCTCCTTCAAGATAACGGTGGAACCACGTATTGCCCTTGTTGTAGAAAAGCATTGACCAAGACGAGAAGCGTACATGGGTACTGTTTCAATCTCCGAAAACAATCCCATCCAATCGCGGATTTTCTCTGTCGACAAAGCAGGGTGTGGTGCAAAAAAGTAGGCCCCGTTTTCTCTGAATTGAGAATTTCCGCTAGCAAGATATTCGTACTTACGATTACCGATCTTAATGCCATTTTTCAAAACCCGTTTGATACGCGTGAAGACTTCGTTCATGGTGTTCCTGTCTGTCGAATAGATCCGGCCCTGCTGCATATCAACTGAATGTTCATTGGAACTAGTCAAATGGACGTACCTCTGACTTCTCATCGGTGAATCTAACGCGCAGAAACCGATCTGCGTACTCAGCAAATTGACGTATAACACGATTAGACGTCTCAGCTACTGGTGTTTGAAAATGAACAGTAGTTGGGGTCACTGTTGCCGAGCGGATGTGCACACAAAAATGAGGAATTTTGGATCTGAGAAGGCTTTTGTCGCCAACTTGCTTTTGAAACAAGTTCATCGGATGAAATTCTCGAAGTCCATGATTGGCAACGTATTCGAGAAGATCACGTGCCTTCCCCGTGCCCATGTTCATCAGACGACTCACGAAAGCTTGCTCTAGATTGTATTCGTTGAGATAGCCCTGCGAAATGCAGACTTCCAGCTGATAGCGAGCTTCGAAGTCCAACTCTACGATAGATTCCTCTAACAGCTCATCGATGCCATCAGCTGTTCTTCTCTTAGACTCAAGAAATCGCCAAACGGCAGGCCTGTATCCGGCAAAAATTGAAAATCCAGGCATAGGTACAATTTCAATATTGTAATCGTGCAAGGCATCGCGCATCAAGCGCCACTGGGCGGGATCATTTTTGGACATATCGAAGATGAAACGATATGTGGTCCATCGGCCTTTTACTAATCAGCACCGTTCATTCAATATGATCAATGGAGACTTACCAAGGTCAATGATGGGCCTCGTCTTTTGTAACGTCAAAGGTTTGTCCCTTAGATAATGGGGGGCATATACAACATCTGTTTGACGGTACCATGCATCATTATCTTTCCAGAACCTACCATTGTCGTGGCTGTGGTCAGGATCTATCTGTTTGTAGTAATTGGGAGCTGTCTCCAAGGTTATCAGAAGGACCATCTGATTCCTCCTGGCCTCCACCTGATGAATTTGCCTCAGGCGGGAGAAGGGGATGCGGAACCTGAAACAATCGGTCCGGTTATATTTTCCCACTTGTTGGCCTTTTGGATTCCTTTGATTTTCTCTTAGGTCCCGAATCTCCATTGGGAATTCTATCGTAACCTCCCTACGAAGCATGTCCTGCCGGAATGTGATTTTAGTGTTATAGGTTGGCTGCGCTGTGCACATTGTCATCATGGTTTCCTGTTCGAGCATGGTACCAAAATTCAACGACGTAGCGTGCATTTGCTAGGATCTAGGTTAGTTCCGTTCAGAGCTTCAAGATGATGGGGTACTCTACCATTGACTCGGGATATTTTTTGTGTGGATTCACTGGGCTGGGATGCAGGAAAGTCCGTCTACGGTGTTCCAGACACAGTCGAACAGACACAATTCCGTGATTTAGGATGGCTATCTGGAATCTCTCTGCATCCCAGAATGGCCTAGTGGGTGGAGGTCTGTTACAAAGTCAGATTGCAAAAGATTTCGAGGGTAACAATGCAGGAAAAGGCTTACCTGAACCGCACACACGCGGTGCCTTCGCGTTCACTTCTCGTATTCTCGTATAGCTCAATGTGCACAATATTACCTTCTTTGCTGAAGCACCGGTACAAATCAAGGGTCGTGGTACTGGGCGGAAGACCGGAGATCTTAAGACCGAGCTCAACCCACTTAGTCCAGTCGCCATGACCTCTGCGGTCAAATCCAAAGGCTGGCCTCATGACGTGGTTTCTATCATGATGTGGCCGTGAGTGAGAATTGTTGAAGTTGCTTGAGGAACGAAGAGCTGCTGGATTAAAGGCATGATGAGTATCATCAACTGACAGAGGCGAAGCATGTTTATATGTGTCATTGGCGTTATTTTGCGATGGAGGGATGGGGGTGGCAGTGGCTGTCCCCTCAGGCGATGGAGATTTGGGCGTGCTTTGGGAGACAAATGAGGCAGAATAATGTGTGTTAGACGATTCCATGCGATATGGTGTGTTGTAAAACTGCTGTGGAAGCTTTACCAAAGGCTGCGGGCCCTCCTTACGGGCAAACGAACCGCGCGAGACCGAGTCCATGCTGGCTGAGGAGCACCCAGCCCCTACCGAGTTGGATGAACTGGCGTGAAAGGCTACTTTTTCTTGCTGATACCTCAGTCTGGCCTCGTTGATGCCTTGGTGGGGGTTGCCACCGTCGAAGTTTAAGCGTCTTAGTGCTTGATCTGACAACGACCCTTCCACGGTTTGGTCACGATCAACAGAAGAGACTAGAAGTGTTGAGTGTAGGCGTTCAAAAGCGGACGAAGAGGATGAGGATGAGGAGAAGGGAGGTGTAGATGAGGAACCTTTATCCGAGTCGCTTGCCGCTGCCGCTATTGTCATGTCACTAGCGTCATGCTTCACAGGTTGCCGCTCATCTGAAACTGGAAGGTGCACTTTTGCCTTCACATTCTCGTATTCCAACTGATGACCCATACGAGGATCGCATTGAATAGCGGTGCCTTGTCCGAGATCTATTTTCTCATATTCGTTGGTCATCACACCAACTTGGGCTGTCATGATGGGGAGCTCCAAAGGCATCAAACGACTAATTTGAACACACGATTCAAATCATTCAGGTTTGCCCTATCGATGTAAGATGTTGAATGACCAATGAGATGAAGTTATACCAATAGGAGTAGTAATATATAGTTGGTGGTGTTGAAGTGACAAGGTGAGTCCGTAATGAATCCTGGACTGGCTTTGTGTTGTTGTCAATCTTCACAGCATGGATGGAGCAAATGAATCTTAGAGGTTACAAATTTTGGGGGATATATCGTAGCAGTTGTGATATTGGTAGAAGTGACGTTGGTAGAAGCGGGTATCTTGTGTGATACTTTGTAGAGTAACACGTCGAGGGTAACACGTCGCTGTGAGGATACACTTCTGGGAGCAAGAACATCTTCGAGAGTCTCTGATTCTCGATAGTGCCTAGGGAATTTAGTGGCCCCTTAGTTATTGATCATAGAAAATTTTGCGAAATGGAGCAGACCGAGGAGATGGAAGAGGGAGGCGGTTGAACATGACTAAATAAGCATCATGATGCCGAATGAGGATCGACATTGATTCCAAAAGAGTGCCAACATGATGTGTGATGGATATGCTCGCTAACCAGTGGCGGGCGTGTTCAAAGGCATTCACGAATTCTGAACGAGAATAGCGAGAATGAATCCTCTTCACGGAATAGCGTGACATATCGTGACGATATTAATCATTGGCAAACTCATTTAAGGACAAACGCAATCGCCTCGTACTCTAACACAGGAACAATAAGTCTTCACTTTACGCCAAAAGGTTAACTATGCAGACGGAGTGATTTGACGCAACTCAAGGCACCCAAAGGAATGACCAGTTGCCACGGAAGTGCTGTAGATGCTAAATGCCAGAGAAGGAATTTAGAGAGCTGAGGGACATGCGGGATTGAGAAAGATTGCGAATTGACAGCCCGATGCAGTCGCTTGGCTGGCAAAAGAGCATCGTGAAAGATTGAGACGTAGGATATACCGCCTGCGCCTGCCAACAGCAGCGAACCCCCCTATACTTGAGTCATTCTTTGCGTAATTTGACCCACTTCCACACAGGAGTTCGCAATGAATGAACCCTGTGACAGACAAGTTGTTACCTTTTAAATCAAAACTCCGCGGTAGTCTCGTCAAAAATGCTGTCAGATGGTTTGTTTCCCAGGACCGACAAGCGTTGCTGGTCAGTACTCGTGAATATGTCGCCTCCACTGAAACATTCATCATCAGAATCCATGTGTCGGTTGCTTGCTTGTAATGCTTCGCCATCGACTTCCTTTTGATTATATGGGTGAAAGTGGTGGAGGAGTTGAGTAGGCGTTGCAGGGCCCCGGCTCTGCCTCGAACCAAGCTCGGCAAGGGGAACCCTACTTTTTTTCAGAGTACTACGCGTGCTTGCTCGGCCCGTTGATACTACTTCGTCGCGCTTAGACTGCAAGCTTCGGCGTCTCTTAGTCCGCTTAGGTGTTGGTCCGCTCCTGTTTGAGGTGCTAGACTCGGAAGATACGGTCAAGTCAACATCGGATACTGGTAGGCCTGGACTACCTGATTTGCAGGGTGAAGATACGCTCCTCTCTTCCCTAGAGCCTGTTGTGCTCGTATTACAGAAAGCCCGCTGGTTTTTGGTAATACCCATCACAGCCATAAGACGAGCACTAAGCTCCTGGGCTTCTGCAAACTCTTTTCCCCGTTCCTGACGTTCCTTACGAAGGCGCTTGATCTTACTTCGCATGTCAGCAATGGTAGAAGCCCGATTCTGGTCAACCAGCGCAGCGGTATTGCGAGCCTCCGTAAGTTCTGACTGCCACTTCTTGGTTGAAGTTCGCAGGCTCTCGTCTAGGCGCAAGACTTCCGCCTCTGTTGCACCAACATGACTGTCATATTGGTTTTGGAGCCCAATAGCTTCCGCTTTAGCCGCTTGAAGCTCTTTCTTCAAGTCAGAAACGGCGAATTCGTGGACCCGGGACTCATGTTGAGCCTTCCTGCCTATGTCATCTCTGCTTGATATTAGATCCCTTTCAGATTCACGTAATCCGTTAATTGTGGCTTCTTGAGAATCGGCCAGGTCTTTGGCAGTAGCAATACCACTGTTTAGCTCCTCAATTACTTTTTGTTGGGCCTGTGTTGTCTCGGCATGGCTGGCTACCTGTGCCTTGACCTGAATCATTTCATATTCAAGATCCTTGACCCGAATTTCCGATGTGGCAAGCTTGGAAGACTCTTCTTCGATGACCTGATCCTTCCCAGTCAAAGTCGCTAGGTAAGCCAGGTCCCGTTGCCGGGTGTTCTCGCGGGCAGTCCGCACCGCGATATCAGCATCTGCCTGAGCCTGATCAAACTCTTGACGTATGCTCTCTAGTTTTGCTTCAAGGCCTTTCAGACAAGTCTCATGCGCCCGAATTTGTTCTAGTAGCTCAGTTCTCTCACTCGTTAGGCTGATGATTCCTTGTTCACGGACTCGAGCCTGCTCTTCAAGCTCCGCGACCTTTCCCCGAGCAGCCTCCAGGTGCGCCCGTAGCTCCTGGCATTTTGATTGTTCTTCACGAAGCGGTCGTTCGGCTTCAGTGCAGCGGAGTTCTAGATCACGGCAGACGTCCCCAACCATTCTTACAAGGGACTCGTAACGGCACCCTGCTTCACTGGACAGTTCGTGGACGATTTTGGTACGCCAGTCATGACTGATCGAATCCACATGAGGCGTGCCACGAGCCTCAAAGATTGACACCCTAGATGCTTCGCTTAAGGACGGCCTACGCGACCTACAATTTTCATATCGCAAATGAGAATTTGAGAGCGGTATCTGCTTCTGGAGTAGCAGCCTGGAGGAACATTGGAGGCTCGTCTCGAGCCCTGAGGCATGTAAAGCAGTGCTTAAAAGCATGACCGTGATATCTTGGTGTAGTCGGTATAAAGCTTCAGCACAAACTCTGGGGCAAATTTCAATCATGTCATGCCCATCAACGGAGTCGGTCGATCTTGGTAGGTGAGTAGCGAACTGCTGCAGTAGTCTCTCCACTTGGTTGCTAGATAGACAAGAGAGCAATACATCGCGTAAGCTTGTCGCTGTGGGAATAGCCGCGGTGATTGCAGCGATCAGGTGCAGGCCACCATCAAGTTGTGTCAAAAGCCCACGGGTCGGTGGGTTGTTGTCACAGGCAAGACGCAAAAGCTTTAGTAGAATCTCGCGGATCGCAGCCTCATCAAGTTGTATCTGCAGGATCAACATGAGCGAAGTTCATTTCAGGATACCAGGTTTGCCTACCATGTACTGACTGATGGCGCTAGCAGAGAAGACGGTGGTGTTCGAGGTCAAGAGTAGCTTCTCAAAGACAGACAGAAGCTCGTAGGGAAGGTGCTGTCCATCTGACAAGCTTGCGAGAAAGTTCAATGCCTAGACAGAGTCAACACGTGATGTTGGAAAGTGCATTTAAATCTGTATGTACTTCGCATTGAATTTCGGGGTCGATGTCCGTACGGAGAACTTTTTGATGCAATTTCTTGACCTTTCCACCGTTCTTGGCTAACCAAGCTTGCTTTTCTCGACAGTCAAAAGCTTCAACAATCTCACCCGATAGCTTCAAGCTCTCAGCGATTTCGGCTGCGCTCAAGGCGCAGCTTTCTGAACAGGCTGTAATAGCCCGGATGACAGCCAAGTTCAATGTTTTAGGTGCCCGCTTGTCCTCAAACAGCTTCCTAGCAGACACGTACCGGTCTGCTACCGTCATTGAGCTTCGATCAATAGGCGATGACTGGATATTAGCTATATGCACGTCAGAGGAGTTGCAAGGTCTTGAAGCAAATTTGGCTAGGACACCTAGGCACAGGAGATCTCCAAAACGATCATCCATGTTTAGTTTTGTAAGTACTTCGACTAGCCGATCTTGCAAGCGTGCAATTACATCGAATGATAATATGTTTAGATAGCTAGATCCCATAGCCGACAAAATCCGGTAAATGGGTCGGATTGTTTCTGGTGACAGCGAGCGGACAGCCTTATCCACCAACTGCATCAACAAATCTGGGAATTTTGAGGGAATAGCAATATCGACTGGATGGGAAAGAAGGCAAACGCAAGTGGCCGAGTACTGTCCCTCAATAAGCATAGTCATGGCTATGTGGGCAGGCTCAATTAGGTAGGTACCTTGTTAAAGGCGGAGTCCGATTCGATAGCCTTTCGAATGAGTGTATCCAAAAGCATAGGCTTTTGCTGCAATAGAGCATCCCGAAAAGCAGGAATACATGCTTTCATGCGATCAACAGACTGAGCATCCTCGGACGACTTCGTAGACCATCCACATACCCAAAGTTCTTAGAATGTCCAGAGCATATGGCCAAAGCTCAAGGCCTTCCAGTACTGCCGCCGCCAAAGAGTCGATCTGGCAGGCATTTCCTCTAGCCCAGCGGAGTAGCAGGCGTTGATTATCAATCTCTTGCAGGACGCCATGAAGTCTCTAGTTGAAAGAAATTAGATTATACATTCAATGGCTCGAATTTAGGTCTCATAAAGGTAGGATTGAAGGTTATAAATCAAGAAATCAAGAAATCAATGTTTATGCAGAGCCGTTACGGGTAAGGATCTAAGCATGGCTTACATACCTGCAGGTTGGGTGTGTAGGGGCAGTCTGCGACCCGACGAACTTCCGCGGTCAGGTCAATCAAGCTCTCTTCGCTCGCCGTCGTCGCCATTTCGGTAGTTGGGCGCATACAATGCCCTGAAATGCTCTAGGAACGGTTCGAATCTGTTACCATGCATAATGGTTCTCCCTGGTCAATGCAACTAAATTGACGCACCTGTTGCCATCGCAACCCCTGTCCTAGGAGCGTTGGCCTAGGCCGTCCCGTGGGGAAAGAATCACCAATCCCCGCCCTCCCCAATGAGTGGCCAGTCCATCTCTAGCTCACCGCTCAAGATCGCATCTACGCTGTCTCGCTGTCCATGGCTTGTAGGATGGCCTAATTGCCGTAATCAAGTCGGTTACCAAGATGTGGAGGATGCTCGCGAATCGTCGATCTAATGGGGTGCGGGAACTATCTACTCAGGTCCGCCCCTCTATGGCGTTTTCGCTACCTAAAGGTCGAATCTTTCTACGCCAGCTACTGGCATTGACTGTTAGTAGAATAGTCAGTAGCTATTCTACTTTTCATGTTTCGCCCCTTCAAGATGTCTTCCTCTCACAACGACCATGAACCCCCGTCCTGTTTGGCTGCGCCTGGTACGGACCAAAAGGTCGAATCAATATCGGGCCACACCAATATGGCACTCCGTCTCTAACCGCTGCCGCCACGCGCGCTGGCAGAGCACCACTACATCAACTTCTGGGCCCGGAGCCTTCGGGACTACAAGCCGCATGTTACTTGCAACTGCATTTGCGAGCTCCCTCTCATATATTTATGGCGTCACAGATGCGAGGTCACACATTGACAAGTTACGCAAAAGAGATGGAAAGCCTAGATATGGCACCACCAAAGATCTTGAAAAAGTTGGTGGCCCTCCTGTTACCCAACACGGTGGGCTGATGTTTCAACGCGGAAGGCGATAGCAGAGCTCCGGGCCCTTCACGGGGAAGACACCATCTCCACTGACGATGAAGACTTGCATTCTCATGGTTTCAGTGAATGGTCCTCTGTCAATATCGTACAGCTCCCTGTCGCAGTTGCCTATCCAAAGTCTACAGAAGAAGTCTCGGCGATTGCCAAAGTATGCCACAAGTACCGAATGCCCATGATTCCCTACTCGGGTGGCTCCTCATTGGAAGCCAATTTTTCCGCCCCTCATGGCGGCATGAGCGTCGATTTCGCCTACATGGACCAGATACAGGCACTACATGAAGATGATATGGATGTGGTGGTGCAGCCGAGCGTACAATGGATGCAGCTGAATGACGCGATCAAGGACACCGGGCTCTTCTTTCCAGTAGACCCGGGCCCAAGCGCCAAGATCGGAGGAATGGTGGGCACTTCCTGCTCGGGTACCAATGCCGTCCGTTACGGGACCATGAAAGAGTGGGTAGTCAATCTCACAGTCGTGCTTGCTGATGGCCAAATCATTAAGACCAAACGTCGACCGCGGAAGTCAAGCGCAGGCTACAACCTCACAGGGCTTTTTATTGGATCAGAGGGCACTCTAGGCTTGGTGACTGAGATCACGTTGAAATTGGCAGTCTTACCTCAGGAAACTACTGTGGCCGTGGTGACTTTTCCCTCCATTCGTGCTGCGGCTTCTGCGGCTGCAAAGATCATGAGGGCAGGTATCCCGATCGGTGCTATGGAGATCATGGACGATGGTACGCATATACTTTGATACCTTCCTATTCAGGTTTTATTACTGACTCCGAATTCTGTAGTGCAGGTTGGTACCCACAGAAACTGAGAACAGTTCCCTACTGACGTTTAGGTGTCGACCAGATGAGCGTCATCAACCGCGCCGGCGCCACAGGAAAAACCTGGAAAGAAGTCCCAACCATGTTCTTCAAATTCAGCGGCACCAAAGCCGGCGTGCAGGAAAACATCCGCATGGTCAAAACCATCGCCCAAACCCACCAAGGCGGCAATTTCGAATTCGCCTCCAACGAACAACAAGCCAAACAGCTCTGGTCCGCGCGCAAAGAAGCCCTATGGAGCATGCTCGCCCTCAAAAAAGAAGGCCAAGAAGTCTGGTCCACCGACGTCGCCGTTCCCCTCTCCCGCCTCCCCGACATCATCGAAATCTCCAAGCAAGAAATGGACGACCTCGGCGTCTTCGCCTCCATCCTCGGCCACGTCGGCGACGGCAATTTCCACGAATCCATCCTCTACGACAACACCAACCCAGCCGAGCGCGCTAAAGTCGAAGAATGCTTATATAAACTCGTAGAGCGCGCGCTGGACATGGAGGGCACGTGTACGGGGGAACATGGGGTGGGGTTGGGGAAGAAGGCGAGTTTGCTAAAGGAGCTGGGGACGCCGACGATTGATGTTATGAGGAGTATTAAGAGGGCGCTGGACCCGTATTGGTTGATGAATCCGGGGAAGATTTTTGAACCGACTAATGAGGGGACGGGGGATGAGTATGGGGCTACGGCTGCGAGTACGTTGGGGAGGCCGGAGGAGAGGCATTAATGTGCTGTTTTTAAATAATATTGGGCGGCTTTTTGGGTTTTGGGTTTTTTTTTGGTTTCTAGGAGATTAATAGGATGGAAAGCCGTAATGGGGTAATTAAATCGCACATAGGCAACATGGTATATAAAAGTTTTAAAAAACTATCACTGCTAGGTGGATGCACGGTAAATACCTTAGCTCCACAACTAAAAGTCCCAACGTACTCCTAATTCTCTGCGCTAGAGAGCGAGATCTGAACGCCTTCATATTATCCAATCCACCAAGAATATAGAAACCCAAGTACCTATCAATCAAAAGAAAACATTGGTTTATTAGCCATATCCTCCCACGCCACCGGCGCCAAAGTAAGATTCTCATTCCAATCCCAATCATCATGCAGTATAGAATTCGACAGCCGATTATCCTCATCATCGACATTAAGCAAACCCGTAGTAAACGAAGGCGCCACGGTCGTCGTTGCTAATGATCTTGAAGGAGTTTTTCTGCCATCGGCTTCCATGTCACCACCACCACCACCGCCGCCGTCGTCGCCTCCATTCATTAGGTCATTAAGATCGCTGGATTTGTTTCGTATAGGAGTTTGGGTTGTTGTTGTTGTTTTCTTACTCGAAGATTTCTTGTTGGGGGGTTTCTTTGGCTGAGCATTTGCGTCTTGCTGGTTATAGAGTTCTGGGAAACGGAGGCGGAAGCGATCTCTTATCTGCCCGCCTGAGCGCCTGTCGAAGTGTAGGTCTGGGTCTTTGACCATTAGGTTCCATTGGTAGCCATATTTCCGAAAGCCTTTGTCTAGTTCAGCATCTTCCTCTTCTGTCCAGTGATGTTTGCGGGCTCGGACGGGCAAGCGGCCGTTCTTTAGCGGAGAGTCTTTTATTGCCGCTGGCGAGCTTGCTGAAGCTTCTGTGAGGTTATTAGACATGGTGGGAGTCAAAAAAGGCCGTTCGAAGTCTGCATACCGTCATCGCTCTCGGGACATACTGGCATAGGTCTGACCCATTTATGAGGCGCATCCGGAGGAAAACAGACACGGAATCTATGAATTCCATAATGAGAATGTTTAAAATAGCGAACAGCTTGCTAGATACGACCTACCGGTCTTTGAGATCCATACTAGTCCGACCACTCTGGAAATGAAATTCTGGGTGCTCAAGGATATTCTTCCATCTTCCCATGCCATATATTGCAACACCTTTCACCAATTGCTCGGTCTCCTCCTCAGTCCATCTCGTCCTGCCCCGATTATATATCCTCTTGGCAGTACCAGGACTTGTAGAGCGTTCCTTGGTCTTGCGCCTCCTTGCCGGGGCAGCGCCCTCTTCTTCTGTAGCCTTAACAGATTGCCCTCTAGACTCGAAGTCATCTTGCTCCTCCTGACTTGTGTTTGGAGTAATGGGAGGGAAGAGTGCAGCACTTGGCGGAGGCTCATGCAATTCATTGAGGACTGCGATTGGCCGAAATGGGCGTGGCTTGTCCTCTTTCGCCTTGGTTTGAGGCTTTGGCAGTTGGACGCGTAAGTCAGCGATTTGCTCATGATCGTAGAGCTTTTGCTTCTTCCTAGGGTGTTCTGCTAGGTGGTCCGCCTTCTGGACCTCAGGGCCAACAGTAGGCTTTGCAGCAGTGAGAGTGTCCCACTGATTTGGCTCTGCTGCGTCCAAGGGCTTTGCTTCTGCAAGCGCTTTTCTCCTACCAGTGAGCTTGTTGGCCTCCGTATCAATATTGACGTGTGCATTAGGCTCTAATGGTGAGGGTCTCGCGGAGGTTGAAGAGGGGCCTGGGAAAGGGTCTTGTAGTGGGGCAATTCTCAAAGAAGGGCGGGAGGGAACGTCATCGAACATGTCATCCAGCATTTGCATCGCCATCGTACTTGGTTAAGAGATCTTGAAGTGTTGATCTATATTTAGGACGCGCATCGTTGTAGGTCGAGGGGATGGACAGACTTGGACTCCAACAAACACGACCGTTGAAGAACGGGGGCCAGTGAGCCGCCAATGGCTGCGTCATCTGCAGGTACATATAGATCTCGTGCAGGAGTAGTGTGCCTCCTGCAGCGTCACGCTCGCCCTGCATGGTTCGAGCATGTAAGAAGGTCGTTGCTCTGGAGAAACAGAAACCGGATGGAATTATTTCCGCTTTACGACGTTGTGGCCATGTCTTGGCGACCCGACTGTAAACCGAAATCTGCACGGTCAGGTCGCCAAAACGTTAAAGACTATTCTACATTTCAAGTTCGCGCTTTCCAGCTTTACAGCCCACCATTCGCATTACCAATCATGGCGTCCATCCTTCCACCAATACCCCGCTTCGTCTTCACGATGTTCGAACCCCTCAGCCTTGTTGCTGGTCTCTTCGCTGCCGTCCTTGACACCGAGAACTTTGTCAAAGGCCAATTACCCTCAGCATCCGCGACTCCTGTATGGCCAGCAGCGTCCACTCAGGTGCTGGCTCTCCAGCTCGGCAATCTTTACGGCTTGCTTGGAATGGTAGGCATTGGTGTGCTGTACTTTACGAGCGAGGCTAGGGTGGTGAGGAACTATCTGCTGGCATGTGCAATTGCGGACGTTGGACATGTATGGGCAACATATGCGGTTATGGGACAAAAGGATTTCTTGGACGTCACGAATTGGAACGCATTGGCGTGGGGGAATATTGGTGTTACTCTGGGCTTGTTTATAACAAGGGTGCTGTACCTGGCTGGGATCCTGGGCGAGGACAAGATCGTTGAAAGCACGAAGCAGGCTGTGAAGAAGAGGTCATAATGAAATTATTTTTGCGCCCATGTCGTGATCTAGTGTGTTGCTGTTGAAGATCTTAACGATATGGGACCATTCTCTGATCGTTTTGGAGCTGAAACGCATTTAGTTCAATTGTGTATTTGAGTGCTGACTGAAAGCTACAGCCCAATCCTTGCTAGCTCTTTTCTACCCCATGACTATAGACTGTTTTACCACTGATATCCCTCAATGCCCGGCAATGGCAAATGCCCGACGACGATCTCTCTCCTCAGCAATTGAAAGCTGTTCCCGATTAGTATCGTAATGGAGGGGTCTCACGAGTTAACGAAAAAGCTCACCTTGACACCCTTGCCTTTGGGTAGACTTATCCATGGCTTCTCGTTACCGATGACGAAGACGTTGGTCTCCCGAGTAGCGAATGAGTTGTCCATAGCATCCTTGATATGGACAATGTTGAAGCCTCCGTCGTGACGCTCGCGATGGGTGATCACACCCACACGACCCATATTACGTCCACCTGTTGCCATTGCGATCACACCAGTATCAAATCGAATAAATTCGCTGATCTTGCCCGTTGACAGATCTATCTTGACCGTATCATTGACCTTGATGGTAGGATCAGGGTATCGAATCCTACAAACCCAAAGTCGATCAGTATCTTGACTCCGGATGTCTACCAAAACTTGGTCCAACGACTGAATCAATGCAACAAACTTACGTTCGTGCATCATGCGTAACCAAGAATGGGATTCCGCCCTTGCCTAATTGTACCCTCTTGACCTTTGCCAGCTTGTATTCCGCCTCTTCGGCTGTGATTCGGTGGACCGTAAACCGGCCCTTGGTATCGTAGATCAGACGGAAGTTCTCGCCAGTCTTTTCAATAGATATGACGTCCATGAAGCCAGCAGGATAGGTAGTATCGGTTCTTACTTTGCCGTCGACTTTGATGAGGCGTTGCATCACGATGGCTTTGGTTTCGCGACTATTGAGGGCATACTTCAGTCTATAGGATGAGTTAGTTGCCCAATCATATTCTGTCTTCAGAGAATTAGGCCATAACAGAGACTCACCGATTCCGGATGAAGACAATCAGTGGCATGCAGTCTCGGAGTTTATGGGGACCTGGAGATGGACGAGGCGCATAGGAACCGGACAATTTATCCAGAAGCCAATGCGATGGCGCACTGAGACGCTTTTGGTGCTTCTTTCTGTGCAAGAATGTCTAGATTAGCTATACTGCTCCCAGTTGTTCTTCATTTTAGTTGCAGCCCCCACAAGGTTTGAAATGCGGTGACTGGCTGGCTTCTTGAGGATTTGGGAGATGTGCTAGGAACAGTAAAGGCAGATCGTTTCACTTACGGTCCGCGACCCATAATGGCGGTATCTCTGGATCAAATTGTCGTGTCGTGTTGTTTCTGTTGTCAGAGCTTGAGAATCTGCGGTTGTGGGCTTCCAGCGCTAGCGGCTTGGCGATTTTTTAGCGAGGTCCGCACACCTCGCCGAAATTCGAAGACAAAGTTAGAAGTCAAGTATCTTCCTAACCACCACGCCCAACCAGCCAAGATGGGTCACTCAGCTGGTCTTCGTGCCGGCACTCGGGCATGTCGATTCTCTCAATGGACTTGGGTCGTCGATAGCTAACGAAGGGGTAGTATGCGTTCTCACGCAAATTCAAGCAGAAGGGCATGATCAAGCTGTCAACATATCTACGTCAATACAAGTACGCTTCCTAAAGGGATATCTCAATTCTCCAAGTTGTACAATGGTGTTCAACGCTGATCACTGTCCAGAGTCGGAGACATCGTCGACGTCAAAGCCAACGGAGCCGTCCAAAAAGGCATGCCCCACAAAGTCTACCATGGCAAGACCGGTGTCATCTACAATGTCACAAAATCCGCCGTCGGCGTCATAATTTACAAGAGAGTTGGAAATCGAAAAATTGAAAAGCGCGTCAATGTCCGCATCGAGCACGTCTCTCTGTCACGATCACGAGAAGAGTTCATCAACCGAGTGAAGGATAATGCAGGAAAGAAGCAGAAGGCGAAGGCTGAGGGGACACACATGTTCTTGAAGAGACAGCCTTTGGGCCCACGGGAAGCGAGGACGGTGGATGCGAAGGCTGGTGTGGAGACTGTCGTGCCGATTGCTTATGAGACGACTATCTAGAGGGGTGCTTAAATCAATAGCAAAACGCTTCTGAATCCAAGTCTCCAGTTACATCAGGTTCCAACTGAAGCCAGATCTCAAGTCATGAATATTCTAACCTCTAGATCATGAGGTTTCGGAGCGGCATTATCTACAGTCTGCCTCATCTCTTCCTAACTTATGCAACGCTTCGAAAAACGCCAATGTTATGCATTGCTTCCCGCTTGTTGAAAATACATAGATGACCCAAGGGCGGCTGGTCAATTCTGCTCACTGTGGATGAGTGGTACCCAAAACCAATCCCCTGCGTACGGCGTTGTCAAAAATCCTTTGGAGATGAATATCCAGATCCTCCCCTTCTATTCACCGATAGTCAAACAGACCCTAGCAGATATGCCATCCTACCAAGGTGAAGGGCCATCGTCGTCATCGTCGTCTGCTGCAGGGACCCTTCTACTTCTCAGCCTTGATCTCTGGCTCAAACGGCCCAACAATCCTCCGGCACCCGCCGAACGGTTATCGTACAAGTCTTCGTCCACTTCAAGTCTTTGATCCACTCTCAACCCCATTTTGGGCTCCCCTTCGTCATCGTTAGCACCTTCGTTCCAGCTATGAGTCGTACAAGTCCCCGTAGACATGCCCCAGCCATTCCAGGATGTTGCTATGAAATATGAGCTCTCACTCATCAGTTGGTCCAGATTGAAGGACTTACCAGCAATGACAGGTGCGTTAGGATGCCAGCTGGCATCACGAACGCACGTCTTCCAAGCCCCCCTGCTTCTCCCTTCCTCGGGCGCATAAGTGCTCATGTAGAGGTCTGGATCCCGAGGGCGAGAATGATATGTTGCTTGGTTGACATCGATCTTGCCCGCCAATGTTGCGTCCAAGTTATAAATATAAACCTTGCCGTCTTCACTACCTGAGTAAACGTATCTCGAATTGGTGCTGCCAGGTGGAGAGAAATGACATCTTATCAGCGTCTTCAGCACGCGGTGGCCTCGGAACGTAACTACAGAGCAATCATGGGGATGAGGGTCATAGTCCTTTTCATCGTAGGTCATGAAGCGGTAGTCAAACGATGTTGTGTAACGACTCGGATCAATCTTCGAAGCCTGCTCGGTTGGCATCATTCTTCGTAGATCCCAAAGCTTCATCGTTTGATCTTTCCCATTGCTGAGCACATATCTGCCATCACCTTTGCTATCAACGTAAGTTAAACCCTCTGTATGACCCATGAAAACCCCAGCTTCACGGCTGTCGCCCATGCTGCGACGGTCCCAAACCTTGATGGTTGTATCATCAGACCCTGAGTAAAGAATGTGAGGTGACGATTGATCGCCGAAGCATACAGCATTGACATCATCGCTATGTCCAGGAATACTCAATATTGACTGACGGGTCTCGAGATCATAGACATATACAGAGCGATCTGAAGTCCCAGCTACAATTTCTCGGCCATCACCAGAAAATCGAATTGACCATATCTACTTCTCCGTCAGCAAGTTTTCCATTGCAATAGGAGAACTTGTACGCACTCCAAAATGGCTATATCCTCCATGAAAGCCTCGACGTCTCCCACTACCTCTCCCACCCATATCTGAGAAATCTAGAAGATGGGGCTCACCGCTTGCCGTTGGATCCGTGGGTGCGAGGCAGACTATGCTTCGAATAGAACTGTAGGCTAGCCATTTGTTGTCTGGGCTGAGAGTAGCATCGGTAATTGTCCATTGTCCGAAAGGATACAAGACAGTCTTATAGTATTTCCAACGGTACGGATTCGACGTATCATACATTCGGACCTTGAAATCTTGAGCGCAGGAAAAGAAGAAATTCCCATCTTCCGAAAATTGTCCAGAGTAACATCTGGAATTATAGTGTATTATTGTATCGGCATTGGAAGAAGGTATCAATCCCTATAAAATTAGTTTTCTGGTAATAGACGAAAATCGACCGGAAAATTTCTGGTACCTGTGATATGGCGCTAGGTGCTCGTGTACAGCTCTCTCGATCATCACCCAATTCTCGCCTCATCAATTTCTTCGCCAAACTTGTCTTCCTTTTCATCTTCCTGTCGCGATAGTACTCAGTGGTCCCAAATATACCTTGATTCATCAATATTTGGCCCTCCTCACTTGGTACATCTGGAAACTTGTTTTTGGCACGTCTGGCACGAGTTCTTCGCCGCGAGCCAAAAATCCCTAAGCCCTCCGCTAAATCGTCCTGATCTAATCGCAAAGTCACGCTGTCGTCGGCGTGATTGGCAAATATCTGGCGCAGACCAGCATGCCCAAGGATCTGCATTATCTGTGTAGGCACTATCCACAGTCTTAGCAAGATAGGTGTGTAGGCACACGACTGTAGTCTACCTTGTATACGCAACGGTCCCCCTGTACCTGCGGTTACTTGTGTTGGAGAAGCTCCTGTCTCTGTTTCGTTCCCTTCATCTTCTTGTGCTGTGCTCTCTCCACCATCAACAGAGAATTCTACATCCACTCCACTCATACCGTCCTCGGCATCTATTTATTGTTCAAAACAATTAGTGAGTATGCTCCGCCATCTCATGGATCAAGATTGCTGCCATGGAATTCAATGAGGCCAACGAACCGTGGAATTCAGCCTCTGGGTCTTCAGAGGGATCGAAGAACTCAGCATCTTCGCTTTCATCTGTGCTTGGTTCGAAATCCATGTCGTCATCATCTGTTTCCTCTTCCCACTCACCTTCTGTGCCTGAAGTATCATAAATGTTTGAAGCGTGACTGGCAGGATCCGGCGAGTCACTACGAGCTAGCTGAGATTCTTGCGAGGAAGCCATTGCAGCTTATGACTCCTAGAGGTTATGAGCTCTCTGGATTGGCCTTACCGTTTAACAACACGCCGAGAGATATGTCCGAGGTTAACTTACCTTATCGATAAACTAGGAGACTAGCGTCGGACTTAAGGGAGAAGCGGCCCGCAAACATCTTTAACGACCGGATGCAGCAGTCCTGATTGTCGATGGCAACCACCTCGTACTTGCGTGATTTCTTTTGTCATATCTACTGCCATATCTATTGCATACTACAACCCATCCCGAAGCGATTTCAATCATGGCTGGATGGGCGTGGTCGCCGAAATTTTTTAGTGAGGTTACGTTTCTCCATCAGGAAAGTTGAACGCATTGCCATTCTTGATGATATCTCTAGCGAGCTGCTCAGCCTTGCTGTTGCCCATCCGGCTGATCTTACGAGTCGTAGCCATTTTAATGAGGGCCAAGAAGAGAGGAATATGGAGCATTGGTCATGCAGATAGAGCCAACACCTGATACGATATTACTAACAATACCCGTAGAAACCACATGATTTATAGCCTTTTAGTACTTAAAAAATGTTTGATAAAAGATATATGCTAAATGAAAGGATCTTATGAAGTGCTGAAACCTAGATTTGATAACCCCTCTATATGCTCCCTTCCCTCACATTGTAAGGAAGAAACAGTCCGGAGCTTCCTCGTCACAGAGCTTATCAACAATCAAAATAGGGCGTTCCGGTTCATACCCACAACGGCAAGACAAGAGCAGGATACTATGTTGCTACAACATGGAACTTATTTAATCAGTCTACATGATACATAAGAGCAAATTGAGACCTCCCCTTTACCTCTAAACTCCTATGCAGGCTTTATGGATCTTTCCACTCTTCTTGAAGATATGGTCGATTTTTCTAGAGGACTTCGTTATGACCCAAGGTACCATTCCCATCAAGGTGATCTACGATCTCTCCGACCAATACCTGGGCTAAAATACAAAATTCAATTTATCTTATAATGTTTTGAAGACCACAATTGAGTAAATTTGGAGGCTATGACTTCCGGCTTTCTCGCATGTCGTGTAGGTGCAATTCTAGCAACTCTCTGGGGTTTTCATTGTCTTGCCGCCCGCATTCGCACGCCTGCTAGCACCGATCTATGGAGTGGATGATACACAATATACTACGGTATAGTGGAAATCGAAGCCGTTCATCCGCTACCAGCACTGATGACGGATTTGATCGAAGATAAATATAGTACAAGGAAGTGTGCCCGTTTCCATGCTATTGTATGGGCATGATTCCGCAACACGCGTACCAAGGACTTGGAAGAGATTCTGCAACCAGCCCAGTGGAGCAGGAGTTATGTGTTTGGTAGATGACTGAAAGGGTCCATCCAATTTAGGTAGGGTACGGATTTAGCGTAATGGAGGCATTGGACGTTATGATTCAGTGCCCAGGACCGGCAGAAGCAGTTCATACCTTGGGGTGTTAGCTTAGGTTTGACCCGTAATATTCTAATAACTTACATTCCGAACATGATCGCAGAACTTGGCACAGTCCTTAAAATGTGTGGCGTAAGCCCGCCATACAAAGAAGCCATACCTTCTTCTTTCCATATTGTTTTGAAGCACTGCACTATGCCAGTATATTTCATCCGACCATCTTTCTGTGGTGCTTGCCGCAGCCTCGTTCTGACGACTTCGTGCGGGTAGGTAATGATTGCTGCAAAGAATTTGGCCGCGCCAGCTCCAGCAAAATTGCCGGTCCAGCTGACAGTATTGTCCCAGGATGTCCTTTCTCGTCCCGAAGCTACAATTTGGTCCTCTCTTTGGCGTAGGTATATCTTGACTTGCTCAAACAGAACCCATTGCAGTGTACTTTCCGTGACTCCTAAATAACTTGCACTGAGCCCTCGGTATAGACCCCTGATACCCTCTGCGCGCATAGTTTGCTTAATACAGTCCAGTGAATTCTTATACTGTCGATTCGATAGGCTTCCAGTCTTTTCGGCCCGGTTTTTGTCCAGTTGCATGCGCGTCTTTATGACCCATATCGGGTTCGTGGCGGTACCAGTTATTATACCAGCATTTGCTGCAGCACACATGTGCACCCAAGCGGCTTCTCGGCCGTGATTCAGGTTGTCACGTATAATCCGCTTGCCATTGCCATAAGCCCAAAAGTTGATAGCCCGCGCAGGAGCTACGCCCGTGAGAGTAGGACCGAGACCTTTGAAAAGCGCCCGCCATCCCTCGATTTGGGGTATTGCATATAAAAGCTGGAAGGTTTCTCGGACATGAAGTAAGGCGCCCCGATGTAAGGATAGTGCAGAATACGCAGGCAAATTGTGTGCTTTTCGTATCTGGGACTGGTAGAAGTCGGACTGTAGGCGCGTTTTGAGTACCTCAAGAGGGGATGTAAGTATAGCGGACGTCGCCCCCCCTACCCTAGTACTGTTCAGTTTCATTGATGCACGCCGGAGTCGGGCCAACGTACCCTCCAGCGACTGCATGCGCCCATGGTTTAACCTTTGGCGCTTGCGGCTTTGTTATCGTTCCATTCTCGACATCCGTTTCTGATATTGCTTCTTCAGTCTCTCCGGACACAGTCAGCGATGTGTTGTTGGTCTGAGGTAATGGGCTTCGAATTTGAGCCGCCTGAGCAAGCTTTCCCGAGGCTGGTGGGAAGGTCATCAAAGGATATTAATGTATTAGATTAAAAATGATACAAGCTTGAGAAGTCTATACTGGAAGGAAAACATGGTCTCTCATGACATATAAATTAGGTCCATTCATACCTGCGGCTGTTACTACAGCGCAGTTGTATGACGCTGTCCTGGTCAGAAGAAATGTTTCTTCCGAGCCTTGAGCCCAAAACGGATTGGTGCCCGCGAGATTAGGGCTTCAGATCTTTCGCCCTGTCTCGCCTGAGTCGCCTTGCTCGTATATTAAGTAAACCCCACGATATGTTTGCATACGCGATGCACATAGACTAAGCATGCTGGTCATGATCACTAATCAAGCTGAGGCAGAGATGTATTCTCTGCCGTGGACTCAAGCGAAATTTCTGAGTATCTAGAGCAAACCTGCATAGAAGTAATCACTCTGTGTTCAATAATTGTTCATCAGCCCTTGGACGGCACTTCTGGTAAGCCTGCCAGGTCCCGCTGAGAGTAACGCTGCATGCATGGTAGCCTTGCTCTAAAAGGTAAGTCGGGTACAGGGCGACTTATGGGGTCCGTCGAAGGTCTTTAGAGAACAGCCTCAACCACATATTCCCTACGTCCAGTCTTCCAGAAGAACACTCATGCCCCATGTAATGTCTATACAGTGAATGTATAGGTTGGATGACTTCCAAAAGTCTGTTCCCATCTCGAAACGTGAGGCAACTCAATTTTTCCCTTGAGCCTCAAAATGCCAATATCCACCACTGCATACATGTTCCCACTCCTAAATTTCCTGGCTTATCGCTATTTCAAACCTGATCCATGCTCTAATAGCATTTATCAAATATCTGAAAGAATATTCCCTACCTAGAGAATCAACATCTCTCTTGAGGCCTAATGTACATGTTTTTGGAATCTCATATAATTGACCAGTGGGAGATGCGGACCCTTGGGCAAGGCGGGCAAGGCACTATCAAGAATAGTGGAGGCCAGTGGTTCCGGAAATAGGGTACGAGAGGCATGAGGGCATCGCCCATGCTAGAAATGGCGATTTGGACAAGGTCGAGCTGCGTTTTGGCCTTTGACCTAAGGAACGATTAGTCATCTTCTGCTGATGGTTCGTTGCACGGTAAACGTTCGTAGCAATGAACAAAGGCTTAAGTAAGGAGTGAAACATAGTGGAGGCATTGTCTCAGCAGTGAAGATTGAAACAAGTACAAAAGGTACTTCCAAATTGCATTGAAGCGTTATCGATTGGTTGGCATTAGCCTTCAAACTGTAGGTCAGATATCAGCCTTGCGTCTTTCACATCTTATTTCTGGAGATCGACCAATGAAGATTTTATTTTCCTGATTTCTCGCCTTATCTCGGTGTTAGTATGTCGGGGTTCTCTTTTCCAATAAAGCGAGTCTAATATTGCTGGGCACACGGCAGCTACAGAGCATGCAATGAAGATCCTCGGTGTGCACGATACAAGGTTGTACAGCCTTACCCCCACTCCTGCCCAGGAAAAACTCACATGCAAACCAGCCGCTGTCCCCACATTTAAATCAATGCCTCTTTGTATGCCAAGGATGGCAATTGAAGCAGAACTAATAGATGATTATCGCGCCGCGAATGTATTCCAACTTTGTAACAGAGTCGTTTCCACCTCTTCAATGACACAGCCTATGCCAGCACACTTGCAAATCGCATTCTAGGCGAACAGGTAAATCGCTGTAATTGCTCAATTACCATCGTTTGCGATTGAACAACAGCTATTATCGTTTGCTCACCTCTGCAAGTAAGTAGAGCCTTCTTTGGGGACTACAATGGAACCATACGCTCTTGCCGCACCGGGCGCTGAAGCAACCTCCGAAAAGGTTACTGTACCCGGCTCTGCAGCTGCGAAGCCTACTCTACTCACACTTCCTCCAGAGTAAACCATCCTCCGCTTTAACACACGTTCCATATACTGACAAACATTAATAGAATCCGGAACAAGATCTGGGGATTTTGCGCAGCACTTAAGGCAAACCAAGAGCCCGTCGTGGTTGGACGTAGATTGCTTCTCTACACTACGAATGAACACGGAGCATGGGACTATTTACCCGAGCGATTTGACCGATTGATCCCCATGGCAAACAAACAAACCTATGGCGAAGCGTACAATCTGTTCTGTCGAACGAATCGATTTAATCTCGTCCTGAATGAGGGAAGCTGTATGGGCCCCCTTACGACATGGCCGAAGACTAGTCTCAAGAACGCTCCAAGCATCGCTGCTATGCCATCACTATGGAGTTCCGCTTTTCGCCATTCCATTCGTCAGATACAAAAATTCAGAATCTTTCTCGTCTTCAATCCAGATTCTGAGGATGTAGGCCGACGGAATACATGGGGAGAGTGGCAGAGAAAGAAAGATAGTTGCCTTATCGTTAGTGATGCAGCGGAAACGATCTGTGAGATACTTAAGTTTTCCGGGGCCCTGACCAGCGTGGAGATCGTCTATATGGACCTTGGACGACCAGGGTTGAAGACAGGACTCGAATCTGGCATACTGACACCCTTTGGGCGTTTGAGGAGCGTTAGGCACGTAAACGTTGATGGGGCGCCTGGGTTTTGGCCAAAATATCTGAAGAGGAATATGCAACTCGACAAGTGATATTGGAGTATAAGGATGGATGTGCTATGTGAAGAAGTGGGTTCGGTACAAAACCTTCATTGATCCACCAATACTTACACTTTGGGCAGCGGTCAGTCTCTCATCGGGAACTCTCATCGCTCTTCCATTTCGCGCAACAACACTTTTTCGCAAATGTTCGTTGGCCTGTCACTGGCCTGACTTAGGCCCATCTCTTACAGATCGCGCATATTTCGACTTTTGGCTCGCATGGAGCTTTCTGGACTTGTTACGCCGCACTTATGGTGCAAAATAGATCAATTTTCTCCAAATATCGGTTTTGGAATCTCAAACACGGGGGAGATAGTTTCGACTGTGTAATTCAAATTGCTTTTCATTTCCTGGAAATATCAATTGGACCTAGCCCGAGAGATGTTGCATAGTTAATCTAAGTGCTGTTTATGCATTAGGATACGTCTAAGCCAATGGCCAAATTGACGCCTGGTATAGCTTTTAAGCTTGACAATAGGCATAGGCAGCAGAATCAAGCAGATAGCCCGGCATGAAGAATTGATTAATTTTCTTAAAAATCGATCTAAGAAAGTTAACCACTTGGTCCCACTTTGCCCTTTTTAGACCGCTTTCTCAAATATGAGACTACTACCTTTATGATGGGGTTGCTGCAAGTATCTAAAATCACACATAGAGAGATTGGACCTGTATCGCTCACATTGACTGACCTAGTCCGCTGAAATCCATCTCCTCTATTAGCTGTCGAAGGGTGTCAGGGCGAGGACTTGGTCCTGTAGTCTTGAGTTCTAAGGATTCGACATATTTGGACGTTGGATCTCGCATAGAGGTACCAAAAGTATGCGTGAGTCGAGCGGGATGAGCCTGCGTCGAAGAGAGAGAGAGGTCTACTCCTGCCTCGTCCGTTTCGCGCCATGAGGGTTCCAGCTCGCGTCTGGAGAACCGACACCCTGCTGCCCTTGTTGCTGTTGAGGGAAGAAAGCAGGGTTGAAGTGGGCTTGATTTCCTACCGAAGATGATCTGTGATTTAGCATTTGACTTGATGAGGAAGGGGCGCTGAGACTGCCTGGAGTTGTCATTTGAGGAAGGGAATGGGTAGAGGGAGCACTTGACGGTGCAATTGGGTAATGCGTGTATTGGGCCCACGCTGAGCCGGCAATGCTATTCCTCCCTGGAACGCTTCTTCCACGTTGCATGGGAGGAAGTGAACCTGCAGAGGCGGGATCAGGCTGATGCTCTGCTTTGAAGCCGGAAGACCTGAACTGTCCTGCCGGCCTGGCATACAATCCGGAGCTTCCCGCGGGGTTGACAGAGGGGTGACTGTAAGAGCCTGGCATACCTTGCATTCCCATGCCTACACCCATTTGTGGCATGTTCATTCCCATTCCTCCCATAGGTCCCATTCCCATACCACTCATTGGCATACCCATTATTCCACTACCTATTCCAGTACCCATACCACCTCTGCCACCTCTCATACCCATCGGTCCTCCTCGCATACCTCCCGCCATGCCTCCTCGATTTTGGAAGCCACCGTAAGGCTGCATACCTCCCATAGGTGTAGCTTGAAAACCGCTTTGGAAACCACCAGCCATTGGTTGCTGAAAGCCTCCTCTATTGTAACCTCCCATATTGTTCGTACCTCCACCACGGTTGTTATAACCACCACGATTGCCTCGGTAGCTCCCGGAGTTATTGTAGCCCATGCTTTGCGAAGACATCCCATTGGCGCCTCCTGTTGTACTCCCATAGGCGCCTGAGCTTGAGCGGTTGTTGCTGGCGGCACCACTGTTGCGCATTGGCCCGTCTTTCGGAAGCGTCTTGAAAGGATTGGTGTACGGATTGGTGTAGCTGACGGTGAATCTTTTTGTGTATTGCTGACCTTCGCCAAAGGATTCAATCTTTTGCTTCGCCGCGGTGGCTGCTTGCGGTGATGTGAATAGTACATAAGCTTGCCTACGAAGAACGAGATATTAGCATTCTATTCGTCTTCTTTCCCAACACCTGGATTACCCTTTGCTCTTTCCATTCACTTTATGTTCACTGAATGTAATCTCCTCAAGTTCGTCCTCGCACTGAGCCTGGTTTGCCCAGCCGCGAACGTCGTCGTCGTTCACCCACCAATGTAATTCAGATACGAAAAGGGCCGTCGTCGCGCCGGGATCAACAGGTCTATCATCTGCACCATCTTTCCGTTTTAGACCCTGTGCCTGAGGAGCTTGCTTGGGGAGATGGACAGGATCCGGCGCCGATTCGTCAGTACTAGAGATCTTCTGGGCTACATCGTTTCCTCCATGGCCGTGCTCTTGCTTGACTGTGGGGCTGATGTTCTGCTCGTTGGATGGAAATGCAGTCGTAGCATCGGGTGCTGCGGCTGTGGGGTTGGAATGCTCGGAAGAGTTCTCGACCTTCATCGCGTCATCTGTAGCATCTTGCTGATAATCTTGTCCACCATCACCATAAATGTCAATGTCGAACGTATCCTCTTCGTTTTCAGCCATCTTGACAAATAAGGCTCAGCTGTTAGGAAGGCAACCTCGATTGAATTTGTATTAACAATACAGGTCTCGAAGAGTAAGGTAGAAGTACAGGTCTGCAGAGCGCCGACGATTGAATTAGCATTCAACAAGTTACATGGGAAGTGAACGTTAAAAGATCGATCAGGACCACTGCTCGCCAGACCGCTAACTGCAGACGGCAAGGGCTGCTCAAGGTAGGAAGACGCCTTCGCAAAGCCATCCAGATATACGTACAGGTAAATTAAGCTGAGTACAAGAAGAAACCTCGCACGGAACACTTGATGTGCGGACAACAATTGGTATAGCCGAAAGGCCTGCCCTTAGCAGAGAGCTGAGTGAAGTTGAAGGAGTACAACAGCGGTAGAAGACAGTCCCAGCAAATGCAATCCCATCATCTCGACATCTCGAGTCAGAAGAAGAGAAACAGTAAGCAATAGTCAGTAGCAACCTCAAGACTAGACGCGCGCGACAGCCTTGTTAGGTGAATTGGCCCACCCGTGGTGGTTAGAGCACGGATTTCGTCAACGGATGCGGGTTCCGCCAAAGCTGATAAGATGGAGGGTGAAAAGAGTGTGATGTTGGCCACAACAAAGAAGTCTCCTGCAAGTTGTGAAGCTGACCTGGCATAGAGCAGGGTTGTGAACTTGGAAGCTGCAGGACCGCCTCACTCATTTCGAATGGCCACACTAGTAAAAATAACGCGGGAGATTACTAGCGCCATGGCAATATTACTGCGGCTCGGCCAAGGAGCTTGACCTCCAGCTGTCCTTAAAACTCTCTCTAAAACAATTCAATTATTCACGTCGCTCTCTTTCAACGCGCACGTATAATAAATCGCTCTTCCCTGTGCGTCTTGCAAATTCCACCAGAGCGTTCTGAACACTATTATCAAGACCCCAAGCTTCGTCCTATCCACCACACACTCAACTATGTCAGACCAGTTCAAAGAACTACTTGATATCCCTCGGGATTTTCTCCACGATGGCACGCAATTCATGAACAGGTTCGTTGTCATACTGCTTAATGGTACTATCGCAACAATAGATTAACCAGACTGCAGATGTACAAAGCGTAGGCCTCATTGACCATGCCTCTCGACAGTCCCCCAGGAATATTGTCTAATCAGATCGTTCTACAGCGGACAAGCGGGAATTCTTTAAAATATCTCAGGCAGTGGGTGTCGGCTTCGTGGTGATGGGCGCAATAGGATACGTTGTCAAATTGAGTAGGGCCCCCTCAGCCTTAACCTTGAACTGGTCGCTGAAAGCAACATTACTGACCCCATGTTCACAGTACATATACCAGTGAATCAGGTGCTTGTGGGGTGATATTAGGAGTGGCCGGAGGGTTCTAAGACATTGTATTTTCTTGGTATACAAAATAATCTAAAGATACCCATGTCGCGTGCCTCCAGGTCTATGCAACGGCCTTCAGTTGCGGTAGCAGAATGTCCAGACGCCACATATGGTGACCTTATATTCTCCCTGCATCTGGATTCAGACATTTTCACCTCATTCTGACAAACCGTCGTCCTAAGGCTCTGCTCCTCTTGCGCAATATTTCCACAAGCTTCTCGAGTCTTAAGGAGTCTGTTCAACTCACTGGATTTATTCGATCTCATTGTTTGACATTTTCATACCACAGATTTTGATAGAAATCCCGATCGCCCACGGTCCTACGAATCTTCACAATGCAGCCCCACAGACGAGTTAGTAGTAGCATATTCGGTAAGCTAGGATATTTCCGAATGAGCTCAACAGCAAGTCCAGGTTTTGACCCCTCAAAGGAAACAGGCAACTGTTTGGCGGAATACAAGGTGATCATGATCATGAGCAGAATGGTGGACTCTGTCTCCATGTACTTTCAGGAGTTTCGGGCTCGATTCAAATACCGCATAAGAGAAATTGCAATTGTAGCATGTTAGCTGGCGGATAACAGGTTAAAGCAAGACCGTTTGGAAGCACTGATGGCTTTAAAACCTATTCCTGGCTGATAATCATTCATCGCGTGAGATTGATGTTAACGTAGGCAACAAATCCGCATAGAATCTTAGGGCAAGCGCCCCACTATCACCCCGCCTATGTAAACACAAACATAGCAGTACCATGATTGTCTTTGGAAATATTTACAACCTTTCTAAAAACTCACTTTATATAATCGCACAGTAGCTGCAAATCGCATACCTCTATAGCCTAAGATGCAGGCAATGCCTGATGCCCGTCAACAAAGCTTCGAGGAAATCTACGGCCCACCCGAGAACTTCCTGGAGATAGAAGTCAGTGCTGCCTTGACATACGCCAAAATCCTGTGCTATCACATCCTGTCCTCAAGTTATCTAATATCTGCTGCAGGTCAAGAATCCTCAGACCCATGGCACCTCACGCAACATGTACACGGATTACGAGATCGTTTGCCGCACGAATATACCCGCCTTCAAACTCAAACACAGCACAGTACGGCGCCGCTACTCGGACTTCGAATACTTCCGCGATATACTAGAGCGTGAGAGCGCGAGGGTGACAATACCTCCACTACCAGGAAAAGTGTTTACGAACCGGTTCAGTGATGATGTTATTGAGCACAGGAGGGAAGGGCTACAAAGATTCTTGCAAATTGTGGTGGGACATCCCTTATTGCAGACTGGGAGCAAGGTTCTAGCGAGTTTCGTGCAGGGTAAGGGGCTCATGATCGGTTGAAGGTCTTACCAGGAATGAAAAGGATAGCTGACTTGTATACAGATCCGAATTGGGACAGGAATTCATGGTGAGGGGTGCGAAGAAGGATATGTTCAGTGGGATGAGGAAAAGCAAGATGGTTCATGATACGATTATAGTAGCGACTATTTCCTCTGTTCGATAGCACTGGCGCAGTTCACGGAGGGCATTGCTAGCAGGCTTTGTACAAAGATTCGTTTCCCTATGTAGATGGCTTTTGTTGGCGCTTCCTTGTGAATAAGAAATGGCAGCTTCCCGCTTAAACCCTTCTGATTTGACGCCCATTTTCAGTGGATGCACGAGGTCCGTGTTTTTGTGTTCGTCTGTACGAGAAGTTCAAACAAATCTGGCTTTTGAATACAGCATCCGCGAATGTTGTGCCCCAACATTTCAACAAAAATTCTAAGGCTCCTTAAGGGTAGCACATGATAAGCAGGACTGTCACTACAATTGCTCTGAGGAAGCTCCTTTTTCTTGGTCTCAGGAGTTCACAAGAGAATACCCACGACGGACAAGTGCATAACGTCGATTTTCAGTCAAAGAGAGCCGAGTCTACCGACGAGAAAGAAGGAGTATCATTTGGGAAGTTCGAGCACTTCTGATCGTAGAGCCAATTGTATGGACATGTTGCTTTATCTGGTCTGTACCACAAGCTGCTAGTAACATTGGAACCGGTCGCGGTCCCGGGCGAGATAAGTCCAGCTGTAAAGTTGATATGTCGGCATCCGCGACAATGTAGATATCTATCATTAAACGGACATGCCTCTGCTGTTTCGAAAGCTTCTCCGGTTCGGCCTCATGATGTGTGATTGGACATTCACAATGACTAAGCTGCCAAGACTTGCGGATCTCGCTTAATCTCGCTCACACAAGCAACCTCAATCCAGCTCTTCATCAATAAACCACCGCAACCATGGCGCCACGATCGTACAGCAAGACGTACAAGGTGCCTCGTCGTCGTAAGTAACATCCATTAATACTCTCGCTATCACGACTGACCCTTGGATAGCTTTCGAGGCCGCTCGTCTGTTAGTATTTCCCGGCCACTGAGCGCGAGCTGGTCTCTACTCATGTCGATGGAATTGAACTAACCTTTCCCCCTCATAGGGACTCGGAACTCAAGATCGTTGGCGAATATGGTCTGAGGAACAAGCGCGAGGTGTGGCGCGTCATGCTCACCCTCTCCAAAATCCGTCGTGCTGCTCGGTACTATTTCCCCTTACCCACACATCATCATATCAGCTAATCGAAGGGGCGTCTTACAGTCAACTCCTGACCATGGAAGAAAAAGATCCAAAGCGTCTCTTCGAAGGCAATGCCCTCATTCGTCGTCTTGTCCGTGTTGGTGTGCTTGATGAATCCCGCATGAAGCTTGATTACGTGCTTGCCCTCAAGGTCGAGGACTTCTTGGAGAGGAGGCTGCAAACCTGTGTTTATAAGCTTGGATTGGCTAAGAGTATTCATCACGCGAGGGTGTTGATCAGGCAGAGGCATATTCGGTACGTTTGATAAATACAGATCCCTCGTTACGGCAATGGCTAATCCTGGTCGTTCCATAGTGTGGGCAAACAAATCGTCAATGTCCCTTCCTTCGTTGTCCGTCTCGACTCGCAGAAGCATATCGACTTCGCTCTGACTTCGCCGTTCGGAGGAGGGCGCCCTGGTCGTGTGAGGAGAAAGAAGGCTAAGGCTGCGGAGAAGAAGGAGGAGGGTGATGGTGGTGAGGAGGAAGAGGAGTAGAGGAGGGATAAGCAAGACCTTGCATCTAGCTATCTAGGAACTAAAAATTCTCGGCCATGTTGGCTGCCAGCACGTCTGAAGAGAGCATGCGAAATCCGATACCTCATACAATGCTTCCAAAAACCAATTCTTGTTGTGATCATCTGATTCTATTTTTATCAGGGGGTATAATCCAACGCCTACGCTATGCAACAGTAAATTAGTATTATACATCGAGCTCATCTTTGCCCAAGTAATTCGCCATGGGATCATTAGCATTCGCTCTAGATCTTTTATAGGCTTCGAGTTCCTCCTCGCTAACACCGCCCTTCATCTCTGTTAGGGTTCTCTTCTTTGCTAAACCCTCCGCTTTTTCATTGTGTTCGCTCCTAGGCGACTTTGACCATTCTTCCTCGTCGAGCAGCGTGTCTTGGATTGCTTTTCTCGACGCCATATCCTCCAGCTCTCCTCCAATCCGCCTATGATCAGCTTCCTCGAAAGCTCGTTTACCCTCTTCACCAGTACAATAGCTGTTCTTGATCATAGAGTGACAGCAAGCGTAGCCCCATTGAAAATTGGACCACCAGCTTCCCCATACCGAGGTGTGGTTGTTGATAAGCACATCCTCCGGATACTTGGACTTCGCCTCTACTTTCAGTGCACCTTTAATTGCGCCCGTCTCATCGTACTCCACGTATTGTTCGTTCTCAACGACAGCCATCTCCCGAAGCTGTGATGGCTGAAGATGCTGTTCTCCGCCATATTTCTCCAAAAGCATTTTTCGCTTAGCCTCTTGCTTGGCTTCATTTTCCGCTTTCTCCTTTCGCAGAAAGTATTCACCTGAAGTAGGGTTGGCCTGAACATGGACTTTGTTCTTATCGCCTCGTTCTTGAGATTCCCAAGCGTACTTTTGTGCCTTTTCGAATTCCGCTGCATCCCCTGAGGCCCTCATGAAATTGTCTTCTGCGACTAAGGCAGAAGCTTGATCGGCTTGAGCGCCCATATCCACCATTGATCTTGTCTTGGGATCATACTTTGCTGAGTCAAGATCTAGATTCAGAAGATATTTGGCCGTGTCCTCTCGTAATCGTAGGTTTCTCGTAGCAGTACTCTGTTGCCTTCCCATATCAGTTTCTTCTGCGTACTTTGCCTCCTCTTGTTCCTCCTTTTGCCCCTCTTCCCCATTCTCTGTAAGTAGTTTGTTCTCACCAGGATCAGCACCCCCTTTCATGATTTTCTTCAGCTTATCCAATTCTTCATATTCCTCAATGACGCTTTTGTACTCTTGAGCATCATACCCATTCCACCTGTCCCTCTTAGCATCCCACCCTAGCTCTACGTCTTGTACCACTTCGTCGGCTTGAATATCCTTTCCCGTCCATCTTGCACCCTTCGCTCGTGGCCGGCTCAAACATTCCTTAGTCTTGTGCGTCATGGCGCCGCAGTTCTCGCAAGCGCCTTTGCGGAACTTGGTTGCAGCAGGCCCAAGCCTCTTGCCTCGATCATACCATTTTGACTGATCTGGGGTTGATGTCTGAAGGCGTTGGTGCTCGAGGTAGTCATTTTCGCTGTCAGCGGATTCGAGATAAAAGGGCTTCTTGGAAATGAAAGCCGGGATGTATTCGTTTTGTTCCTTTTTGGCTGGTTCGGCAGGCTTGCGAGACATGATTTTGATGCGAAATGCCTTTTCTTAAAAATCGAGGTGGCCCACTGGAGAGACTGGTAGGGCTTAGGTTTGTCGGACGGCGTGCAAACCGGTCAGAATGGACAATACCTTTCCAGATAAACAGTGGAGGGTAGCGCCGCCCCACCGAAATGGATATTTTACTGGGAGCACACTATCATTGGTGGTCTACCATCTAGGTCTGCAAAGAGAAGCGTGATAGCCTAGCAGAGAACGTGGCATGTGTAAACCGCGAGTTATTAAATGCGGAGATATGGACCTTAGGTGATACAGTTTGCCATAATGGCCAATGCGCCAAAACCGTGGATCCTGAAACCAGGCCATCTGCTGAATCTAGCACAAATTATGGAGCTTATTAACGATTCTGTTAGACGTGAAATCAGTCTGTTCAAAAGGATTCGGATGATTTCGTAAGGTTAGTCTTGTTTTCCACCTGGGTTTTGGCGGATTGGCCATTATGGCACACGGTAGAATTACCTATTTATCGATTCCGTTCCGAAAACAACATCGCGTCACTCCCGTGTCTAGATATTGTGTGAATCTGCACTACTCCTAATTGCAAGCTTTTCGTCCATCGCTGTCGCTCTACATCATGCGCTCAGACTGGATTTGCTCTGCGAGCCATTTTCTCCCTGATCTTAAATGGATCTTTTCCGTGTTAGGCTCAACTGCGTGGACCACTACCAAGCTACTCCAACCGATTTCGATCCCAAGTTGCCTAGAATTTATAGACCTTCTCAGCCGAAGATCTTGCCTAAGGTTCCGGTCATTAGAGTATTTGGAGCCACGGAAACCGGGCAGAAAGTATGCGCTCATATCCACGGGGCGTTCCCATACCTTTACATCGAGTACAACGGGAGCTTAGCACCTGAAGACGGTAAGGTCCCTGGAATGCGACTATCATGTTCATCTGACATATTTCCAGTGGACGCACATGTGCATCAAGTCCATCTCTCCATTGACCATGCACTGGCTGTCAGCTACCGTCGCAACATGTACGATGGAAAGACGGCTTTTGTTGCGCATATTACCCTTGTGAAGGGCGTACCATTCTATGGCTACCATGTTGGCTATAGATTCTTTCTCAAAATCTACATGCTCAACCCTCTATACATGATGCGCCTGGCAGATCTTCTACGGCAGGGGACAATCTTAAAGAAAGTCATTCAACCATACGAAAGTCACATGCAGTATCTCGCTCAATGGATGTGTGATTACAATTTGTACGGGTGCGCCTACATTGATTGTAGCGAGGTCAGGTTTCGAAGCCCCGTCCCAGACTACTTAGAGATGGCTAGCACGACCCATCAATGGCATGATAGGACCATTGCAAATTCTTTAATTTCGAATCCGGATACTGTGCCTCGGCAGAGCCACTGCTCCCTTGAGGTTGACATTTGCGTACAGCATATTGTCAATCGGCAAGGTGTCAAGCCACGGCCTATCCACCATGACTTCATCGAGCGGAAGGACCCAATTGCACCAGAAGAGAAGTTAGTCCAAAGTATGGCAGGTCTGTGGCGCGATGAGACGAGGAGAAGAAAAGCGAGAATGGGAGAGCTGGACCCGGGCAGCAGTCCGTTCCCACCTGAAGTGTTGGTTTCTATATCTGCAGATCCTCGGAATTCCCAGCCGGGTGGTTGGATCCACGAACAAGAATATATAGAAAAAATAAATGAAATTGTGGATGACGAGAAGTACAACCGAGAGGGGAAGACGATGGATTTCGACGAGTTTGTGGAAAAAGATTCTTCTGAAAGCCGTGTTCAGACATCATTGGAAAGCGTCGAAGATCTATTCCCGGACAACCTTGCACGCGTAGCGACCTCTGAAAGAGCCTTGCAAGCTGTTATGCCCGGAGAAGATGCAATAGATGTAGAAGTGCCGGAAGTAGATGAGACCCGAATCCTCTCTTACGACGGAGACGAGTTCTCATACGAGTCCGACGAAGAGCTGGCGCGGGAGCTGGGTATCTCGCAGAAAAAGGCCGGTGAACGAGAAGAGGCACACCTGGAGCAATTTGCGAATGAGGGCGTTAACGAGCCATTTTACGAAGATGGGGCACCATTACAGAATGGAGACTGGTCCGAGAATGCTCTTGGGACGAAGAAATCACCTTCTTCTGGGGGTGCGCAAGGTCCTACTAGCTCTACGGAGCTCGAAACCATAGGAATTCGACAGGTAGGAAGTTACGATCATATGGATGAAGATGCGTTTGAAATACCCTTGGACTTCACGAGTGATATACGTGCTGAGAGAGCGCAAGATAAATCAACACATGAACCCAGCAGAAAGAGGAGAAAGGTCTCCCATGGAGAAATTCCAATGAGCGGAGACCTTGCTCAGGGTCATGATGGTTATGAACAATCAAACTCATGTAAAGCGGACGACGTTATTCATGGTCAAAGGTCAGCACTTCCATATCCGAGAACGATTTCCAAGCAGCTTCACGACGGCCAGAAGCATCAAAACACGCCACTGTCGCAGAGGAATCTTGAGGCCGCGAATGGAAATAGGACCCTCTCATTTCCAATCGTCAAAGATCCGCAAGACCCTCACACTATATTGAAGCTTAGTCAGAATAGCGATTCGCCAAAGAAAGGCTCCCAGAAGTCCAAAACGAAATCGGTTTCATTCGCAACGTCTAGCGAACCTGACTTAGGCGTGTCTAGTCAACAGAAAAATGCCTCGATATCCAGAGAGGGATCGTCGGAAACCATATCTTCTCAACTATGCCAGTGTTCCTCTCAGATCCACCAGTCTTTCGGCATCTACAGTAACAAGAAAATAATGTGCCTTCGGCACGTCCCGCCTCCCTCCTCCGACATCTTGTCAGACCTGCGAAGTCTCAGGCTTCCGTCATTTATCTACCAAGATCCCTATTACAGTAATGAAAGGGACGTACCAGAACATGCCAGGGAGTACGCCGGAAAAGATTTTAAGATCGAGAGTATAACTGTACCATACCTTCCTGACTTCGATCCCACAGGTACATCGCTTGCCAGTATTGGGGAGAAGCCAGCTATTGTTGTGGAGAAGCTTGCCGAGGAGAAAAGCCTACAGAGGCGAAGAAGGAGATGTGGACTAAGGACCTGGGAAATAGAAAAGCTTCCTCCTTCGAGGAAGCAAGTACAAGCTTGGCTAAATGAGAACGGTGAAGCAGACTCAACCTTGGTGCAACAACCGCTTGATCAGAAATTTCTGACCGCAAGACCGGATCTATCACAGATCGATGGGGCAACGCAAAAGAATCGGCACGGATTTAAATATTCTCAAAAGCAAAAATCAACAAGTGTCCGACACGAGACTCAATACATGAGCGTGATGAGTCTTGAGATCCACGTCAACACAAGAGGGCATCTCGTTCCGAACCCGGAGCAAGATGAAATCAGTTGCGTCTTCTGGTGTCTCCAGTCTGATGATGAAGATCTAGAGGTCAATGGCATTAACGAAGGTACACACGTGGGCGTCCTGACTCTTTCGGAAGAAGGCGGCTTAGCCCACAAGATACAACAACATACTGCTGTTGAAGTGGAAGAGGAAAGCTCGGAGCTTGATCTAATCAACCGCATGGTAGATGTTGTTCGCAATTATGATCCGGATGTTTTGACTGGCTATGAAGTTCACAACGGATCTTGGGGATACCTGATTGAAAGAGCCAGATACAAATATGACTATAATCTTTGTGACGAGTTCTCAAGAATGAAATCTCAATCTCATGGTCGATTTGGTAAAGATGATGATCGATGGGGCTTCAATCACACCTCTACAATAAGGGTCACTGGAAGGCACATGATCAACATCTGGCGCGCAATGCGAGGAGAGCTCAACCTGCTGCAATACACAATGGAAAATGTCGTTTTCCAGCTTTGTCATCGTCGAATACCTCACTATCCATTCCGGGACCTGACGTCTTGGTACAATAGTGAGAAACCTAGGGATCTAGCCAAGATCGTGGACTATTACATTTCTAGAGTCCAGCTGGATCTCGAAATTCTAGAACAGAATGAGCTTATACCCAGGACAAGCGAACAGGCGCGTTTGCTTGGTGTCGACTTCTTTTCCGTATTCTCAAGAGGATCTCAATTCAAGGTCGAGTCTCTCATGTTTCGTATTGCGAAGCCGGAGAATTTCCTCCTTCCATCGCCTAGTCGAAAGCAAGTTGGGCAACAAAATGCCTTGGAGTGTCTACCTCTAGTCATGGAACCACAAAGTGCCTTCTACAACAGCCCATTACTGGTCCTTGACTTTCAGTCTCTGTACCCTAGTGTAATGATAGCATACAATTACTGCTATTCCACGTTTCTTGGCAGAATCGTCAGCTGGCGCGGTCAGAATAAGATGGGTTTTACAGACTACCAAAGGGAGCCAAGGCTTCTTGAGCTTTTCAAAAATCAGATCAATATTGCTCCGAATGGCATCATGTACGCCAAGCCAGAGATTCGTAAGTCACTCTTAGCAAAGATGCTGGGGGAGATTTTGGAAACCCGAGTTATGGTTAAGAGTGGTATGAAGGTTGATAAGGAGGACAAAACGCTCCAAAGATTACTTAACAACAGACAATTAGCACTAAAACTTATTGCTAATGTCACGTACGGGTATACCTCTGCTTCCTTCTCCGGACGCATGCCTTGTTCTGAGATTGCCGATAGTATTGTACAGACTGGCCGCGAAACGCTGGAGAAAGCGATTGCATTGATACATTCTGTAGAGCGATGGGGAGCCGAAGTCGTATATGGTGATACGGATAGTCTGTTCGTCTACCTTAAAGGCCGCACCAGGGACGAAGCCTTTGACATTGGTCAAGAAATTGCAAAGACTATCACAGACATTAACCCGAGACCGGTGAAGCTTAAGTTCGAGAAGGTTTATCATCCCTGCGTACTGCTGGCTAAGAAAAGATACGTTGGTTTTAAATATGAAAGCAAGAACCAGGAGCAGCCGGAATTTGACGCGAAAGGCATTGAGACTGTGCGCCGAGATGGGACCCCATCTGAGCAAAAAATCGAAGAGAAGGCGTTGAAGATACTCTTCCGCTCAGCAGACTTAAGTCAGGTTAAAGACTACTTCCAACGGCAGTGTGCGAAGATAATGAGGGGCAAGGTATCTATCCAGGACTTCTGCTTCGCAAAGGAGGTGAAGCTTGGAACTTATAGCGACAAAGGTCCCCCACCGCCTGGCGCGCTCATCAGCACCCGGAGAATGCTTGAAGACCCTCGAACGGAGCCGCAATATGGAGAGCGTGTACCGTACGTCGTAATTACGGGTGCTCCTGGGGCAAGGCTTATCGATCGTTGCGTGGCTCCCGACGTCCTTCTACAGAACGACAGTAATGAACTAGACGCGGAATACTATATCTCGAAGAATTTGATCCCTCCCCTCGAACGTATATTCAACCTTGTTGGGGCCAATGTTCGACAATGGTATGACGAAATGCCCAAATATCAACGCATTCGTCGCATTGAAGCTGGCTTAATCACTGGGGGCAAAGAGGCGGCCCTAGAGAAGAAAACACTGGAATCGTACATGAAATCTTCCTCCTGCATTGTCTGTCATGAGAAGCTCGAAGAAGAAATAGCCATCTGTAATATGTGTATGAGCCATGCAGCTACGTCTCTCTTAGCCCTACGGAAAAGGCTAGAAATTACAGAAGAGAAAGCAGTGCATCTTGAAAAAGTCTGTCGTTCGTGCGCGGGCCTAGCTTGGGGAGAAGACGTCAAGTGCGATAGTAAGGACTGTCCTGTGTTCTATACGAGAACGAGGCATATGGCGGAGTTAAGAAGTACGAAAATCGTTACGCAGCCTATCATCCAAGTGCTGGAGAAACTCGAGGCTGATAATCTAGTTTGGTAAGCGATCAATAGAACAGGTTTTATTGAATGTAGCCATAGGTAAATACACAGAATATACAAGTCAACTATGATATGCTGCATAGGTAGGTATCTTAATTAAGACCACGCCCCCTGCCGTACTTGCAGAAGCGAGCCCATGACCGTGCGTCATGCCGTAGATTGTAACCACCTAAGCAAGCATCTTTCAAATAGCCTGCCGACACAGTTATTGGCTACCTCATTCCCTTGATTGACATTTTTTGCAATCAAGCCAGCATTGTTTCCCGTATCTGCAAGTCTAAGCCTCCGTGTAGAACAAGCTTGACAAAGTCGCGTAATCCCAGGAATTGACACCTTGCTTACTTCAACCGCAACGATAATGAGACCTGTAAATCAGGCCTATCAAGAGCCGCCTTCGGCGTAATGGGAATTTCGATTACCTTCATAGGTACATACTTACTGGGTGGTCTAACGTTTCTACCTGCCGTCGTTGTCCTCGTCCTCCTGCATGCATACTTCACATTTCCCGTCCTACCTCCCCCCTCAGCCTCGCCCGAGACCTCTTCAGACACCCTACGCGATCCTCATGATGACGGAAAAAATATTTTATCATATGCAAACACGTCAGAGCTGGCAGAGAAGTTCCATAGGAGGCACGAGCCTGACGTTGCCGCGGGCTACTTCGCTGTCTGTCGAGAATACGTGCCTGGTGGGATCAACGGGAAACCACCAGAGCGGACTACGCCGGCGGGTGCGGTAGTAGCTACAGAAAGCCCCAGCGTGTATCAGAGCATGTACAGGAGTATCTTCGACCGCAAGCAAGGCCCAAGTCTGGACCCGGCCAAAAGCAATGGCAAGGCGGCCAAAAGAGCTAGGAACGTGTTCTTCGTTGTTTTAAGGCACAAGCATTTGATGCTCTATGAAGATTCGGAGCAGATGGAGGTCAAATATGTGATATCGCTCGAGCATCACGACGTCAGCATCTACGGCGGAGGGGATATAATACCCGAAGGCGAACTATGGATTAAGAAGAACGCTATACGGCTGGCAAGGAAGCCCGGATTCGAAGATCCCACGTCAACGTCTAAGCCATTCTTCCTATTCTCGGAAAACTGCACAGACAAGGAGGACTTCTACTTTGCACTATTACAAAACCAGGAGGTCACCCCAGACGCGCCTGATAACCCTCCACGACCACAGCAATACGAGACCGAACACATTATCGGGCTTGTGCAGCGTCTACATTCTTCTGAGGAGCATCTGCAGACTCGGTGGATCAACGGGCTAGTGGGCCGACTGTTTCTGGCCCTCTACAAGACGCAAGTTTTAGAGGACTTTATACGAAAGAAGATCACAAAGAAAATTGCACGCGCCAAGAAGCCAGCGTTTCTTTCAGGAATCGTCCTCCAGAAGATTAACATGGGAGACAGCGCACCCTACCTCACAAATCCAAAACTCAAAGATCTTACCATTGATGGTGACTGCTGTGCCGAGGCAGACTTCAAATATAATGGAAACTTCAGACTAGAAGTCGCAGCTACAGCCAAGCTTGATCTCGGTGCGCGCTTCAAGGTTCGAGAAGTCAATCTGGTGTTAGCTGTCGTAGTGAAAAAGCTCAATGGTCACGCTCTGTTAAAATTTAAACCACCTCCCAGTAACCGCGTGTGGATCTCTTTTGAGACTATGCCGGATATGGAACTGTCGATAGAGCCGATAGTGAGCTCAAGGCAGATCACATACAGTATGGTCTTGCGTGCAATTGAAAGCAGGATAAGGGAAGTCATGGCCGAGACTATAGTGTTGCCGCACTGGGATGACAGTCCATTCACAGATACAACGGCTCAAAAATTCCGAGGAGGCATATGGGCAGATTCAGCTTCCAACGAGAACCTACCTACAAGTCATACCAAGATACCGGACGAAGCACCAAAAGACGAGGTTGGAGCGGAAGCTGACGTGGCTTCAGCAGCACGCGGCTCGCCACAAATAAAGGCTGAGCGAAGCATGAGCATACCTGTAGAGTCCGACGTTGCTCCTCTGAACCCAAATACCGAATTAGCCTCGAGCTCGACCCCAACGCTCCTTGAAAGTACCAAGGACGGCAGTTTTACCGGTGTACAGAAGCCTTCAGAGCCACCCAAAGCTTTAAGATCACGCTCGTTCGCGTCAGCTGCCAACCCGTTGGTTAGCATGGACAATGCGAACGTCGAGTCTATCCACCCAGAGAAGAAACGCAAGCAGCAAAAGGACGCTACTAGTGCCATGATGGCAATATCTAGCCGCTCGGGGCCTGCATCACCCTCAGAACCACCTGATGAACAGGCCCCAAGTCAAGCTACCTTGTGGGAGGGTAGCAAGAAGACCAGTAGCAGCTCTTCAAGTGTCTCCGATCATAATGAGCCTGCCGACCAGAATGTGACACAGAACACTCGTCCAGATAGCCCTGGCCAGACATTCCTGCCTCGAACTCCTACAAGCCTAAGCTCGCGATCCACGAAGTCGGCGTTCAGCAGTGAAACATCCCAGCCTAGGCCATTGCAGGCTAGCAATCGTTCATCTACAGCTTCAGAGAAAAGGCAATCTATAGCAGCGATTGGTGCAGCTACTACAGCAGCCAAGAATTGGGGTTGGGGCGTCATCAACAAACATGTAAATCAAAAGCAGGCACCTAGCCCGGATCCGGACCGCGCTGGAACCCCCCAGCATCCTATAGGCCGTGGCCGTCCTCTCCCGCCGCCAGGGCAGCCGTTGCCTCTACCAGAAGGGTTTCGTGGGAAGGCTATTCCACCAGCTACTCCCAAGCGAAAGCCCGTGGCGCCGCCAGACCTGTCTCAAAGAAAACAAGACGAGCTCAAAAGCCGTCACGTCCTTCCACCTCCTCTGCCAGCCAGGAAAAGGCAAGGGTCGGTACCTCTGGACAATGCTAGTGATGAAGGCCTGCTTGTTGTTGAAGCACCGCCTGAGGATGAACCCTCTAGTCCTATCGACGACGAGCTCGAGGAGCAGCCCGGTGATTTGGAGACGGTAGTTGGGGGTAGCGAAGAAGCGCCATCAGCCAGCGCTTCTGCTATGATGTCACCGGACGACAGGGTCTCTACTCCGGAAAGCGATTCAGCACAGCATGAGCAATCTGGTGAAACGGATGAAAAGCCGTTGTCAAGTTGGCAATCAGTGCAAGAGGAAGAAGCCAGATCAAAGAGCGTATGGCTAGGTGCTGGGGAGCATTCATGATTACGAGCATTAGCGGGTTCTAGGCGTTTGGCATAGAGCCCGAAGGTGGGTGTCATATTGTGGAGTCAAATAGTCGATAATACATCAAATCGTGTACTAGATCACTTTGCGATAATTATACCATGTCGCCTAATATGTAAGAATTAGATTGACTAAAGCAGGCGGTAGCCAATGAGGCCATGGTCCACCATTGCCAATGCGACAAAATCTGCCCAGCTTCGCCCCCCTCGGAGCTGACGGCTGGGTTGTAGTGCTGTCTCTCATCCACGTTGTTCTCTTAATCTCCTTTCTTTTATCATTCTCAACACTCTGAACATCCTCTTTGTTTCTCTTTGCGTGCCCTCCTCCCTTATTGACGCCCATAGCTTTGTCTCTCCCCTCAATATATATCGCTAGCCCTGATAGGCCTGGTTCGCTCCCCTAGGTGTCAGCGCCTCCGTTGCTGTCCCATTACCCATGCTTGAATCGAAACCTAGACTTGGAGCACGTCAAAAGCTGCCTCCCGTGTTCCACACCAGTGGACATTCCCCTTGCGTGTACCACCCACGGTAGCTCTAATCTATGATGGGTGGAGTACTCTTCAGACGAGCTTCTTCGTGGGAGGATGACAATGGCGATGAGCCAGAGCTGAGGGTTGACGATGCACTCGAAGAAATTCCAGAGGGTGCGAACGACGCCAGACGTATGATGGTTGAAGCTGCCGTGATCGACAGAAATTTGTGAGATACCGATTGCCAGATACAGATGGAAAACTGTGGATGATATGTGAACCGTTTCTCTGGGAGAATGTTCAAATCACAGACTATGACTGTCCACGTGGATCAATATGGCGGATGTGGCGGTATAGAGACTAGACAGAGGGGTCTGAAACGCCCACCACGCCGAATCCGATGGGCGAAGCGTATAGGTAAAGCAATATTCCCGGGTCCGTCATCTTCCAGCGGTCAAATTCGGTACTTGATTGCTCTTAGTGTATAAAGAATGTTAAAGGAGCTTGATCATGGTTCAGCCATTCCCCATCCATGATACCATACACGTAAGTTTCTCCAACAAGCACATGTTTCCCTTCGGTAGACACACGTAGAATGTACGGGACAGGTGATCCAAAAATAATACAGATGCAGTCTCCAGGCTCCGCACGAGCAGGTGCGAGTCCTACATGTCCGCTGTTCGAGAGAAATGGTCTTCTGTCCCGCTGGAATGTCATGGCATGTCTGTAGAGAATAGCATCATGGTCAGATCCGACCTCTCCCATCGATCTGATCTTGTCGTATTGTGAGCGTATCGGACTGGAAGCTCGTCGCCTTGTGTTCCCGTAATATTGTTGGTCTGCGCACGGGATTCTCTCGCTAGCATTCAGAGCTTGTTCAGGACTGGTGAACAAGGGAGAGTGCTTGCAAAAAGCTTCGACTTCATGTATGAGCCGCGTCGCGTCCTTCCAACTCCATGTGGAGCCGAGCTCTGGGGTCCAAACCGAGCCGAGGTCAGTGATGACGCCGACCTTGACGCCTGATAAACCAATTGAATGTGGGTCCTCAGGAAGAGATAAAGAAAGCCCAGGAAACTTTGTGTTACTTGATGCACAAAACAGAGACCGGGTGCGGCGGTTTGCTCCATACGCTGGTGGTATATCAGAAGAGAAGTTTGGAACCCAGCTTGGTAGTCCTTCAAGACGTTCTGATTGCTGACACCAAGAAAGAATGCTGGTCTCCCCAACAGCGATCAGTGCGCGCGAAGTGTCGGTATAGACCTCTATGACTGATTTCTCGTAATCCGGAAGAATGCCCAATTGTTCAGAGTCTGTAGTTAGACTCAAGAGTCCGTAGATCTTGTCCCTCGGATCTGTGGCGTGCAAAGCAAGTAAAGCGAAGTTGTCGCCTATGCAAGTTCTCTCGAGCAATGAGAAAAGAGTTTCTCTCTCGCCAGTCTCTGAATAGTATCTTCGCCGAGCCCCAAATAATTGATTGGGAGCACCACTCGGCGAATTCTCATTCCCGCTTACTGATCGTAACTTTGACTTTGGGTCACGATAGTCTTCCAATTTGAAACGACTTGAGAGCGTCCATCTGGCGAACGCAAAGAAATTAAAAGCTGTGCCGAATGTGGTGACATCCAATTTTTTTGAGCCACATTGGATTATCACAAGTCTATGGATGCTGAATTCTTGCAGAACCCAGACCCGAGTCCAGTAGATGCGTTTGGAGAGTGGAATCAGTGCCGGATGGAAGATCTCTAGGCCCTCCCTCTCTGCAAGTCCGTCGAGAGATGTTTTGAGTCTCTGGAGTCGCTCGTCCAAGTCAGGATTAAACCAGTTTGGCATGTCAGTGGCACGGAAGTCTTGGATCCCTGCATTAATAGCCTTTTCCCCTATGTCTTTGAGTTTCTCCATTGCAGCATCACTCTCATCTGCTGCTGGTCCAAGCCAAACTAATACCCCGATAGACCTCTCATAGATCTTTGTCATCATCTGGACTTGATGTGATTTCTCCTTGTTATCATTTTGGTTAATGCAGATGGCGTCGACCCAAATGTTTAAAGACCGATTTTTCTGCTGAAGATGTCGTAGTGCAGTTGCGAGGTTCCTCCGCACGAAAAAGGGTTTGCTGTTTATCAGAACCGCGGTAGAAGGGGCATCCGTACCCCAGTTGTAAGACAGCGCCGTATATGAAGGCTCATCGTCCAGTGACACAGTCTGCAGTACACAGTGGATATCCGCCGCATTGGTGCTCGAGTCGTCGTCACCCGTTCCTGGCTGAGTTAGTGTTACGGCAGGAATGTGGTCTCCGCATGTGAGAATGGTCAAGACTCGAATCTCCCGCTTTTGGGGATCAAGGCTGCGATATAGACTGGGGGCCATTGAGCGCGGTCATGGGAGTAACAATAGAAGCTGATCCAGTTTAGCTGGGGGTTAGTGCCCGATGGTGGCCTCGCCGGTGGCTACTAGCAGCTCCACCGGCGACCATTGGAAAAATTAGGGAGCGCGGCAGCTTTATCAGTAGGGGGCACCACCTGTTCCTGCTCCTCAATCCTTCTTCATCCCCGTTGCTTTCTCCTGCCGCTGCTCAGCATCTCATCAGCTTTTCGCGCTCTAAGCTTGCTTGCCCCCCCCCACCCACGCCTGTACATAGATCTTCTAGCTAGCCATCAGCCCCAGGTCTCCTGTCGCTTAGACGGAGGGGGTCCTAAGCGGCGATGGGCCTCTATTCCCGCAGCGGCCAATGGCATGGCCGCGGGCTGCAGGGGGTGGAGGCCTTGAGTTGAGTTTTTCGGCCAACCAATAAAGAAACACCATTTTTGGAGCTTCATTTTTCAGCTTTTGCAGCTCTTGCAGCTCTCATCCTCACCAGAAGAGCACCAAACTTAGAATGAACCATTTATCACTTTTCAATATTCAGTATCTTAACGGCAATATTTATGTTTCTTAAGATAGACTACATGAAAACATATACCTTTTCAACTACCTGAAAAAGAGCCTGAGTGAGCAGGAGTGTAAAAGCATGCATCACATGGATAGGGAATTACATTAGGATGGAAAGGTGCTGTGTGACCCTGGATCACGCAGCCCAGTGTCCTTAATTCGGGTCGCCTTGGCAGTGGGAGCAGCCCCCAGAACAGGTTTGCTTTAGCGCAGATCTTGCTTCCTTGGGGACCAGCTTTAAGGGCCTCCTAGGTATCAGCCCAGTAGGGCTGTACGGTTGATGGGTGTATGCGATTGATGGGTGAACCCTTCTAAGGCTGACGACGACTGCTAGAACTCTGGAGCCTTGGAAGAGAGTGTCAAGCTACTCTTAGGTCTCTTAAATATTCCCTAATATCATACCGACCATCCCACTGGCCAACTCTGCTCCACCCTTTCCCTCCTGCACCTTTCTTCTGATGCCCATTCGATTCTAAGCCTCCCTTCATCGTGCCTTCCGCATTAGCCATGTCGTACGGTTATGGGGGAGGAAGCACGCGCAATGTCGACCTGGGCAAGTATGTCAACTCTGCGCTGAACCAATAAGCTATTCCCAAGCACAATATGACTTACTTCGCTGCTTCTCACAATTTTCCAGTTGCAACCAAGTAGAGCAGTTTCTAAACTTTAGAATGGTGGATGTTAATGCTTGACCTAGGTCCGAGACCGACCTTGCCATAAATATCCGTAAAGCTACGAGCATAGAGGAAACGGCACCGAAACGGAAACATGTCCGAGCGTGCATCGTCTACACGTGGGACCACAAGTCCTCGCAATCCTTCTGGGCTGGCATGAAAGTGTGAGTCTAGAAGCACTCGCTGCGTTGGATGACTTGTCGTTTCTTGGGGGAGCATCAGTAGCTAATCACATTCCTTCTATCGTCCTAGACAGCCTATCCTTGCAGATGAAGTGCAAACCTTCAAAGCTCTTATAACCGTCCACAAGGTTCTACAAGAAGGACACCCAATTGCAGTGAAAGAGGCGCAGGCGAATATAAATTGGTTGGAGAGCCTGACGAGAGGCGTATCTGGAGAAGGCCTACGAGGTATGGATCAGGATCCTGAGAAAAGAGGTGCAGGGACCGATCATGGAAGCATAGGAGTAGCGGAGGCGAATAAATTTACTGATCTATTGGCTAGGATATGGGCCTCTGTTGCGAGATTATGTCTACTTCCTTCTAGCAAAGCTAGCGTTCCACAGGCAGCATCCCGAGTTCAACGGTACGGATAGCCGAAGAGAGAAGTCGCCGCACATGGGCTGATTTCTATTGCAGGTCTCTTTGAATACGAGGAGTATATTAGCCTCAAAAGTATCAACGATCCCAACGAAGGGTAAGTCGCCCTCAGCAGATTCTATATGCGGTCTTCCGCTAACACTATAATTAGTTACGAGACCATTACGGACCTCATGACCCTTCAGGACCAAATAGACACCTTTCAGAAGCTCATATTCGCTCATTTTAGAGGTGGTGCAAACAATGAATGCCGGATTTCAGCTTTGGTACCCTTGGTACAAGAAAGCTACGGTATCTACAAATTCATTACAAGCATGTTACGGGCAATGCATACAAGTATGTAGTGGGGCTAGTAACTCCTGTGCAGAATACTAATAGGTCGAAGCTACTGGTGATGATGAGGTTCTGGAGCCCTTACGAGGAAGATATGACACTCAGCACTACCGCCTTCTCAAATTTTACTACGAATGCTCCAACCTTCGATACTTGACCAGCTTGATTCAAGTACCCAAATTACCCCAAGAACCTCCCAACCTTTTGAGCGAAGACGAAGACCGCCCAGCATTGCCTCGCCGACCAACGAAAGACGTCGAAAAGAAAGAAGAGCCAGCTCCACCCAAATCTCCTCCTCCTGGTAATGCTCCAGACCCAGAGCCAATCAACGAGTTCTGGAAAAACGAACAACGACGACAGCAAGAGGAATACGATGCGGAGCAGCGAAGGCTGGCAGACCAGTGGCAACAAGCGCAGTACCAGCAGCAATTAGCTCAACAACAAGCAGAGCGAGACTTCGAGGAGCAACGCCGATTACAGGCCGAGCAGCAGCGGCTAGCGCAAGAGCAACTGATGCGAGATCAGTACCAGCAGCAGACACAGGGCCGTATGGCGGAGCTAGAGCGAGAGAATCTCAATGCTCGGGCCCAGTATGAACGAGATCAGCTAATGCTAGAGCAATACGATCGAAGAATGAAAGATTTAGAAAATCAATTGAACCAACTCAACACCAACTTCAATCAACAAACTTCTTCGAAAGATGATCAAATACGAGCTCTCCAAGAGCAAGTCAACACTTGGCGGTCAAAGTACGAAGCACTCGCCAAGCTCTACTCCCAATTACGGCACGAACATCTTGAGCTATTGCAGAAGTTCAAAGGCGTCCAATTAAAGGCAGCATCGGCGCAAGAGGCTATTGAGAAGAGAGAAAAACTTGAACGCGAGATCAAAACGAAGAACCTTGAGCTAGCAGACATGATCCGAGAGCGTGATAGAGCACTCCACGAGAAGGATCGTTTGACAGGCGGCAACAGGGAAGAGGTCGAAAAGCTGAAACGTGAGCTTCGATTTGCGCTGGAGAAGGCAGACAACGCAGAGCGAGCCAAAGGTTCGGAGCTATCATCGATGCTTGCGAAGTACAACCGAGAAATGGCTGATCTCGAAGAAGCTTTGCGGGTAAGTCGTTCGATACTATGCAGTCACAATGTGTACTAACCATTCTTAGAACAAAACTCGGGCTTTGGACGACATACATTCCAAATTTGGTGAGCGAGACGGCGACCTAGAGCAGGCTCTTAAGGAGAAGGAAGAGGAACTTGAGATCTACAAGTCTGGCATGGACCAGACTCTGCTCGAGCTCAACGAATTGAGAATGGTACTTATACACCCGACAATCTGTTGTGTTCATTTGCTAATTGAGATAGAACGGTGGTGATACAGACAAAGCACTAGACGACCAGATTGACCAAGTGCTTCTGAGTAATATCCAGAAGATCAACGACATCATCGACTCCGTGCTACAAAGCGGCGTCCAGCGAGTAGATGACGCTCTATATGAGCTGGACTCATCGATGCAAGCTGGTAATCAGAATGCTTCCGCGCCTTATGTTCTATCGCAGATCGAAAAAGCTTCATCCAGTGCAACGGAATTCTCCACAGCCTTCAACAACTTCATTGCCGACGGCCCTAATAGCCCGCATGCCGATATCATCCGTACTGTCAGTGTCTTTGCCGGCTCGATCGCAGACGTCCTTAGCAATACCAAAGGTCTCACACGCTTTGCCACGGAAGAAAAGAAGGCCGATCAGCTCACAAATGCGGCTCGCCAGTCTGCCCAGTCGACTGTCAAATTCTTCCGTGCCCTCCAGTCATTCCGCCTTGAAAGTCTAGAAGCCAGCCAAAGGACAGATGTGGTCATCAACAACAACCACGAAGTCCAGATCAATCTCCAGAAGCTTTCCAAGCTCGCTGATGCCTTTGCTCCCAGCTCTGGGAAGATCACCAACACCAAGGGAGACCTTGGAGATCTTGTCGATACAGAATTGACTAACGCAGCCAAGGCCATAGATGCCGCCGCAGAACGCTTGAACAAGATGATGAATAAGCCTAGAGATGGTTACAGCACTTATGAACTTCGAATCCACGATAGCATTCTCCAGGCCGCCATAGCTGTCACCAATGCTATCGCTCAGCTCATCAAAGCCGCCACAGCTTCCCAACAGGAGATCGTCAAAGAAGGACGGGGCTCCTCGTCTAGAACAGCTTTCTACAAAAAGAATAACCGATGGACTGAAGGTCTAATCAGCGCTGCAAAGGCCGTCGCTTCCTCCACCAATACCCTTATCGAGACAGCTGACGGGGTCATAAGTAACAGAAACAGTCCGGAGCAGCTCATTGTCGCAAGTAACGACGTTGCAGCTTCTACCGCGCAGCTCGTGGCAGCGAGTAGGGTCAAGGCGAACTTTGGAAGTAAGACACAAGATCGGCTGGAGGAAGCCAGTAAAGCTGTGGGTAGAGCTTGTAGGAGCCTCGTTAAACAGGTGCAGGATATTATTAGCCAGAGGAATAAGGAGGAGGGAGAGGAGGTGGATTATGGAGCATTAAGTGGGCATGAGTTCAAGGTGCGGGAGATGGAGCAACAAGTGGAGATCTTGCAGCTTGAGAACAATCTGGCGCAGGCAAGGCAAAGGTTGGGAGAGATGAGAAAGATCTCGTATCAGGAGGACTAAGTTCGGGAGCCATGCTTGGATGTGCGCGGCTGGAAGACGCAGGTCCAGATACTTGGTCAAAATCGGCAGGGACGGTGGGGCAGATATGCTTGCTATTGTATGTGCCTCTTGTATCATAAAGCATATGGAAGCGAGTGTATTATATTCTTAATAGCCACCCATATCGAGAGATAGCAACACGTCATTAGCCTTTGAATAGAATACTGCTCAAATGCTGTATCTCTGGAACGGGGAGAAAGTCCAAGGCAGGTACTTCGCACAAAGTAGAGTCTCGAGATGAGAGCACAAAGGGAAGAAGTCCTTAGTGGCGATGCGTACGACCTGCAAGTAGATGTCAGCATACGAGCCTCACCGACGCTTGAGGTTGTCATACTCGTTGGAGCAGCTCGAAAGCCAAGCGAAGAGGCTTGTGCTAAGGTGACTGGAGAAAACGCTACGAGCGCAAGGGGCGGCAGCAGGCATGGATGGTGCCTGCCAAGAAAGCATCTTCTTCCTACTCTAATTGAACTTCGCTCCATTGATGGACTGGCACAGATGTCTGGTCTATGGAATTTGCATTGGTTTCTATCTACCTATCTACTCGCATGATGTATCCCCCCGGCCACCGGCAACGTCTCCACCATGAACACAGCGCAATTTATCTCCCCGATGATTCACCTGCAACAAAAGAAACGTCTCCACCATGAACACAGTGCAATTTACCACCCCAATCATCCACCCGCAACAAAAGAAACCCCCAGCGACAAGTCCCACGTGCCCTTCCCTTCCCTTCCAGTCGATCACGGTTGTTTGTCAGTGCGGATCGGCTGGTCTTGCTGTGGACAATGTTAGTGAGGACGAGACACTAGGGGCATAACAGGCAACTTACCGTGGGTCTCATTCGAACGCGTCGAAGTTGACGTACTCCTCCCACTCGCTGACGTCGAAGGGGTCGAATTGGTTCCCGAAGAACGGGTCGAAAGAGACCGTGATTGGCTTGCTCGGGTCGAACTCTTCGTTGAAGGGGTATTCCCCCTCCATGTCGTAGTGAGCGTTCTGGAATTCGAACGCATCACCTCTGGATGCATTCACGGTCGGCACAGCAAAGGAATTGATCATGGCTACTTCGAAAGGGTTCGGTGACATCACGACAGGCTCCTGAGGATTTCCGGTGGCCAATTCGAATTCGTGATTTTCGGTCTCGTGTGTATCCTCTTGAGCGACCTCATGTGCGCCGAAGGTGGGGTCAGCTTCGTCTGTGACTCCCTCCGCTACGTCAGGCATACCCAGAGCTCCATTTTCGTTCTCGAGGCCTTCGGTTTCAAGATGGCTCGTAAGGTCAACAGCACTGTCATCGTAGGCCTCAGCGACGACTGGAAGTGGGTTTGCGTCACTGCTCGTGGCCTGCATTGGAGCTGCCATGGACATCTCTGCTTCGTTCATGGGAAGGAGGAATTGGGTCCGTGATCCGGTGAAGTATTTCTTAATGTGACAGTGGATTATCACGTCATTAACTGAAGAGCCTCTGATGTAGAAAACGGGATTGAGAGGTTTCTCGTTACGTTGCATGAAGGGCTCGCCGTCTTCAGCAATAATGATTTCCCAACCCATGGTGACGAAGTATTGGGCGGGCTCGATGATGTCCATGAATGAACAGCTGATTTCGAAAAATTTGTCCAAGGGAGCATTGTCCTTGCCCAGGCCGTCCCGAAGCACTGAATAAGCCTTCGCAATGATAGCCCACTTAGCCTTGAAGGGTTCTTGCTGCCACACCTTGCCCATGAGGTTAGAGATCTCCTTCTGTTGAAGTGAGGTAAAGCAAATTTGGTAGTAAGCTGGTCTCGTCTCAGTAATGAGAATTCTATGCGGGGATGTAGAGGTGCTTACCGCGAAATGCCATCCAAGCGTTCAGAGGACGCTTAGCCTTCTTGACCACCAGCTTGACAGGCACCAATTTCGTCTTCTTCCTACGGTTATGGCCATGACCGCGTGGAACGTATGCCTGAACCATCAGGTTTGTGCGAGGCTGATTGGTCTGCTGAGCGAATGTCCCGAATGCATTATTGGACATGCTGCTCAAGCGTTATTATACAGCAAGTGTGAGCGTTGATTCGTGAGATGTAAGTAATGTTGGAAGATGTCGCGAGAATGCGAATGTAGGACTTGGCTAATTGATCACAATAACTGACGAAGAATCTTTCACATTGAGATGAGCGATGCGTGAGTAGCTGAACGTGTAGAAGAGTGTTGTGAAGAAAATGAAAATTTCTGTTGTGTTGTGGGAGACGAAGGTGAAGTAGCAACGGGCCGGGTCTAAATGGGGAGGTTGGTGAATTTTGCCCCTTTCGCTCTTGAACAAAGAAACGGACAATGATTCACTTCGAAATTTTACATGTCACACGCGGAGCACAATTCACTACACAAATTCACAGTTCTTCTTCATGATTGCCTGCATTGTTTCAAACTATCTGAGTCACCTCCTAGTCTAATTCTGGGCGGGTGCTTGAGGGCGATCCTGAACTACCATGCATACACAGTTCCACAATCGTCGTGCCCCAGCGCGTCTTCCTCTTCGGAGGCGAGCTAATAATTCTGAATTAGCATCTTCTTTGTAATGTGAAGGATACCCTCACCAAAGTTTTGGTTGAGCGTTTCTAGACTGATCACTTCTCCATTCCGCTGAACGCGACTTGGGGCCTATAGGCTGTTAGTCTCGAGTCTTGAGTCTCGCATTTTAGATGCCACTTTAAACTCACAGCAAGGGCTACTGGGACAAGATCGGCAACCTGAAGGTAGTCAGTGCTTTGGTTCATAGAAGGCAAAGTAATTCGTACCGGGAAGACTGCGCGCAGGTTGCCCTCTGGTGAAGGCTGCAGCTCTTTGGGAAAGATATCGGCAAGCTATGCAAATCAGCAAGACTGCTTGCGTGGAGCCACATGACACTGACCGAAGTGTTTTCATCGATTACTGGAACATCACCTCCCTCCACACAAATTAGTGTCAGCCTTCAATTTCTCATTTTAATACCCCAGACTCAATTGAGAAACTTACTGCGTCAAGTCCTTGGACTATCGTGTTATGCTCCACAAGCATAGCTATTATAATTCGACTTGCGGCCATCGGCAGGACTTGGATGCTCCCATCTTCACCGTGTTGTGAGAGATCAGCCCCACTACCAGGAGCTCCATTGTGCAAGAATTGTTCCCAAGGTTTACGCTGCTCATCTCTCGCCGGCAGCACAAGATCTTGCCAGTACTTCGCGACGCTTTCACGAAACAACTTCATCGCCTCATCACCCGCTTCGATCGCCGGTATTGATCTTTCAACCATAAGTTTGCAACACTTTTCGACTTCGCACCAAAAGTCCTCCTCAACATCCTTACTCGCGAAGAGCTCGGGTCTCTGCTGTAGACGCAGTAGCTCTTTTTGGGTGGCTATCATGCACAGGTCCAAGCCGTTGACTTCCTCGTCTGCTCCGTACAAGTAAAACAACTTGGCCACATTGAGATTATGTTTGATCCTGCGGAGGAATTCAAGGCTGCAGCTCTCCTTAGAGCCGTTTGGCGACTCGTCTGGAACTGCTCAGCTTTTGTTTCATGTCTTTGAGTTCCAGGTTACTTACCTGCAGTGGAACCCTTATCTTTCTGAAGATACGGCAAAGTATAGAAACTCCTATGATCGAGTTCCTTGTCCTGCCAACCATAGAGGACGATTGGTTTGTCGGGAACGCTGTCCTCAGCAGTGTCATTGCGATTTTGGCCACCAAGAACATAATTGCGATTGTTCGGAGGGGAAGATAGGTCGCCTACGATGTCGTATACGCCGAACTCATCACCGAAAGACATGCTGGAGAGGTTATCTTTTATGACGAATAAGGCACAACCGCAAACTAAGTTGCTTGGCTCGGATGACCCGTTATTAACACTTTCAAGAAAGGTCCCGAGCGATCAATGAACACCTTGTGTGTTTGGTGAATGACTGGAGGAACTAAATAAATATATACAAATATATACGAGAATACCGACCCTCGGTCGCCTAACAGCTAGCCGCTTGTCGATCCGCCGTTACTCCGATTACTCGAGAGAGCCAGCAATGTAAACATTGTCATTGCGGAGGCTACGACGACGCCAATAATATATGGCGAGTTGTCCCAGGACGCCCAGAATGACAGCAACTTCTACCTGGCCCTTCAGGACAACAACCCTTTCGAACCCAACGGGCTTGCTGGACTCGATAACCTCTTCGACACGCCCTCGGGCTTCGAGGACCTTCTTGCAGCGGAGGCGGAGGACACCCGCCAGACAAAGGCCATCTATGACATGACCCATGGGGAGTTCACTGACAGCATTCCCGCTCGCATGTCCTACGTCTTCGAGGAGAACTAGAAGAGTGATGGAACCTTGTGGATTGGCCTGCCTGAGCAGGTAGTAGATTGATACATGCTTGCGCCGTGAAGTTAGATCTGCTCAAATCTCGCTACGCTCTATATAGATGAGAACAAATACAATAAACATAAACCATCCTTACACCCATGACTTTCCCACTCAATAGCCATATCATCCAGCCAGACGCATAGTAAACTCCCAAACCACCCAAACCCTCTTACGAATTTCACAGTAACCACCAGCACTCATTCGTTCCACCACCACACACCACACACCACAACAAACAACTCCCCTCCCCACCCACACACCCCCTTCAAAACAGAAAATTCCGCCCCAACCTCCCCCCTCGGCCTCTCGGCCTTCACCGTTCACGCACCCACCAACTTCACACCACAAGTGACTCACCACCCCCAGCCCCCCTCCTGCCTACCGCTACATAACATGACGATCACCTCACCCCCTGCATTAGCTAGCACCACGGTAGACACCAGCACAGCCCAGCCCAACCTCCCTCTGCGGAATCCAAAGTGAGGTGAAGTGAAGTGACACCACCCACCCACACCTCCACCATACACAGCCACCAAAATTTCCAAAGTCTCGCCAGACAGACCCACTTTTCCACCGCGACTTACAAATGAATACGAATATGATATGATATGATATGATGTTACGGGAAAGAACGCCTGATCGGGTAGTGCGTAGCGAAATCAGGTTTTTGGGGGGGTGGATTCATTTCCATGGTGATCGCCTAAGTGAATGAGACTGTTGCTGGGGGGAAGAGAGGGGTCACAGGTCGGCTTGCAAATTTTGCCATGGAGACGGGGAATGGTGGCTGCCTTACAAATTTTTAGCGCGGTGTTATGTGTTATGCAGGTAACCCGTGTGATTTCCCGGTTTTTCATGCATGCCAGCTGACAGTGCAGGGGCCTTGACTCAGAGTGACTGACACTGAGAGGAGGGGTTGGATTTGGTGACATTGGCAGGGATGCATGATGCCACCAGGGTCTGATACCTAAAGTGCGTAAGGTATGACAATGTTTGAGATCGACACATAGATGTCACCTTGGCGCGTACCTCAACCTAGAACCCTTCTAAGTTGGGTCTTCATGCAGCTGAGTGAACATATCTGTTGAGTGCGCTCTGACACATACACATTTTGGTCACTGGTCCTCCTCAATGATGGCGCAGCTGACCTCTTGAGCATTCACTTCGTGCCGTGAGAGGTCCTCACTCGCCATTTCCTACACTAGAGTTCCAGTCACTGCACCAAATGAATGTTTGACATCGCCATTGCGTGTTCTTCTCTTTCGCCCCTGACGGTCCAAGCGGGCGGGGACACATCCAGAAAGATCTGCCCAGGTTCATGCCAGGTTTCCTGGTGAGCAGAGTGATGCACGGCTCGTTGTGACCCTCGCACCGCGGCGCCACCGGCTTTGTGAAGAGCTTCGACCATGACTCTTTGCTCTGGATGGGGTCGTGCACCGTCTCTTGATCTTGCGTAGAAGCCCTACGTGCGATAGACGGAGAAGTGGCGTTTGATTGGATGCCACTCGTCGCCCCTTGTGTAGAAGGACTGGCGAGCTTCGAGGGTGTAGCTGCCCTATCACTAGCTTCAAGAACATCCCCAGCTGGTAGGACGTAGAGATCACCGTCGTTATCACTGTTCTTGGCTTCCGGTGTACTCGGTTCCTCCCTGATACTGTCAGTGGTCGCAGTGCTCGAAGCTTTGGTTTTGAAGAAGCCTTTGAGGCTCTGCTGGCCTCTGCTGGCCGCCGGAGAAGCTGATGCTGAGGAACCTGACTTGGCGCGCTTCAAAGGTTTGTTATTCGAGACTACTGCCACGGGGCGTTTCTGACCTGCTACAGACATAGAGCTTGTCGAAATCCCAGGCGCTGAGGAAGGAGGTAATTGGGCAGTGGTTGACATTAGAGACGGAGGCATAATTGCTGCGCCTCCGTCGGTCGTTTTTCCTGCTTCTATCTTCTCGATATTCGTGGTTGTGGCATCTGTACTTTGCGGCTGCTGAACGGACGGCTTACGAGTGAACATGTCCCTGATGTTTCTTCGGCCAAAGAACTCCGGTATGAGCTTTCCAGACAAAGGTAAAGGATCGTTCGTCACAGAGTATTCTCTCAGGCGTTTTCCATTCAAGAACATTCCAGGAGGATTCATGACATCTTTCACGTCTCGCTGTTCTCCGTCAATGTGTATAGTGTCTTTTATTACTGCGTATACAGGACAATGGTCAGAACCCTATATTCTAGTCAGTCACGTCATGAAACTGTACACTACTCGGGCCTTACCATAAGACCCTCTTGAATATTGGAATCTGAAATCCAGTCCTTCATTGCTGGACTGCAGAGCACATAATCAATTCTTGCTCCACAATTACCAGGTCTAGCGTTTACTTTCTGCTCCCAGCACGTAAACATGCCTTTCCTTTTAGGGTGGAAGGCACGGCAGATATCCCACAAGACCGGGTTCTCCCTCCCCTCATCTTTCTCACCAAAGACCGTGCCACCCTCTAAGAGATGGTTAAACATGCGTCGAGCAGGCGTGGAAACATATTCAAGCCCAGTCAAACCTTGCTTTCGCATAGATGCTTCAGCGTTTGCAGAATCTATCTCGTCCCTAGAGATATTCAAGTCTCCGGTTAGAACGACCCTCTTGCCCATGGCGACTATATTCCGTATTCGAGCGTCAAGCACATCAAGAAAACCAAGCCTAAAGTCGTCCCTTGTCTCGTCACGATTCGCCGGACTATACACGCCGAAAAGAACAAAGGCTGGAAACTCTAGAATCACACATCGACCTTCCGAATCCAGCGTTATGGCATCAACTACTGAAGCTGCCAGTTGGGACGGCGTGGGATAACCACCAATTTGCTGCTCCTCTGGCAGCTCGGAGAAGCTCGTCGATGAATTCGGGGGGCATAGTATTCCTGTAACACCTTCTTCGGCGCGAATAGGTGCACAGACCGACTGCCTGGTGTAGATGACGACGCCAGAGTAGCCTGTAAGAACTGGTCAACGACATGTCAAGGACAATAGCTTCTGAAGTTACCCTTCTTATGCCGGGGAAGGCTGAAGTAGCAATCCCAACCAGGAACCAGTACCATATCATCCGATAAGTCTTTTCGTTGGATTTTTGTCTCTTGGAATATCACAATATCGGCTTCGAGGATATCGAACATAGCCTGCAAACCACTGATCAGAAAAGCCTTCTTGAAAAGTTCTTCAAAGACTTACCGCAAATGAACGTTTGTCCCTCCATGGCTGGTATCCAAATGGGTTCCTGTTCTAGATGCTTTAGCCATGTTCCTCAAGCTGCAAAATCGAGGACCATTAATTCGAAGCTGAAGTGCTGGCTGTGTATAGCGCTCACCGTATACCATTAACTGCAACAAATGAATTAGCAATAATGTAGTCTTTGCTGGAATGTACAGATATCTACCGTTCCAAGTTGTTATACGTAGCCCCATAATGCCGAATCTCTTTCCGCCGCTTCATGACTTTTAAACAGATTCTTCTGGCATTAATTGAGCTGCTCAAACAGCTCCCTACAGCTTAAGAAGCGCGTCGCTCCCCCAATCGAGCAAAAGGCGCGTTGGCGTGACATGCATCATGAGTAAAATGTTCAGCCCTACAAGGCGAAGAACGAGACTCCTCTCCAACCCCAACCTTCAAATGACGCTCCCACGAGCGCTGCTATCATACACAACCACCATGCTTCCACGACCCTCGCTCCTGCGCGCTGCGCAACTCACCAGCAGGCAAACACGCACCTCGCCACTCCGCAGCACTATCCAGCGCCGCTTCGACAGCCATCATCCTCCCACCAAACTCGAAGGCGCAATGGACAATGCCTTCAACCGAGAAAGGCTGGCGGTCAAAGAACATGCTAAAGGATCCACAGGTGATCTCTGATACATTATGCAAAGCTTTCAAGTAATCACCTTTCGCTGACTTCCATGGCTTACAGAGCTCTGGCGGAAAATGTGCTACTAGTACGGCGCCTTCGATCACCTCATTTGTTACCGATTTTCCCAAGCTTACAGGATTTGTAGCATCGTCATTCCGTCTCTGATCCTGGCTTCTCTTAATGCTAAGAATCTCTGGGATGAGCATTGGGAGCATTGGGAGCATTTGCCGCCGTTGGAGGAGCGGGTGGAATATCCTTATATGAACATTCGGACGAAGGCTTACCCGTGGGGGAATGGGGACCAGGTAACGTTGTCTGAGATTATTCGGTTGCTCTACCCACTGCTAATTATTGTTGTCTACAGACGCTTTTGTAAGTCAAGTTCTGATTGCTTTAGGGGATGGGTGGGAGTTTCCGGGATATGGCTGCGATATTGGCGCCAGAGGAACCACGCGGAGGTATTGGAAATCGGTGGACGTGCAGACTTACTAACAGTGATGTTCTAGTTGGAACCCGAAGGTCAATTATCATCATAAGGATGAGTAGGGTTTCGAGGTTGGAAAGTGTAGGAGGGTCAGTGGCAATACAAGGGCAATCAGGTGGAGGCTACGAAGGAGAACCTCAAGCTTTTGGCAATGCACGTTTCAAACTATCGGCGACTTTAAGATCTATGCTCTATTTGATACTGTGCAGATCATCTTCAATGGACTTTGATCGTACGCTGTAGCTTGCCTCGCCCTAGCTCAGCTCAGCCCTGATCCTTAGCCGCTTTCTTTATGTCTAAATACTTCGCTGCACAATCGTTGGCAAGAACAGGGTCACCGTTCAAATGCATGATAGTAGCCTTCTTCGCCATCATCTCACACTGACCACGCACATCTTCGATCCTGGAAAACTCATCAAACGACCTCTCGATATGCTCCAAAGCCTTTGTGAGCTGCTCTTTTCTCTGTGGCGTTTCAGCCTTTGCTTGTCCCGCCATCCCTACATGAGCATCCGCCAGAAGCGCAAACGTTTGTGCTGATAAGTAGCAGTCTTCACATTCAAGCACTTGTGGCATGATGCTCTCCAGCAGCTTCGCTGCCGGAAGGAACTCACTCAAGCTGAGGAGGACCGCACAAACTCTGCCGACGGCTTCCCAGAGGGCTGGTAGCAGTCTCGATCGGTGTGCCAGACTCGCAGCACGCAAAGCGACGGAAAAGCCTTTCTGCGGTATGCCTGCTTTATCGTAGATCTGCGCTTTCAACGTCATGAGTTTGATTCGTTGGTAAATGTCTGCTTCCTGCTCTTCGAGTCTGGTAGCAAGATCCTCCAGTATTTCCATTGCTCTGGAATAGTCTCCCCGCCGTATTAAGAGATCCATTTCGAGTATTGATATATTGAACTGGAGATCCTGGCTCATGTTCAGAGGAGCACGCAGCTGGGTGAGGACATTGTCGGCAGCGGTAAGATTATCACTAGAGCGTTGTTAGAGCGAACATCAGGCTCAGATGTTCACGCACCGATGGAGATGTCTCCGCAATTTTAATAAACCCAAACTGGCGGTCCAGTGCTGAGAGTACCGAAGCGTCTGCAAGATCTCTTCGTTGACCTCCTCCATGCGTGCAAGAGCTTGTTTGTATTTGCCTCTCTGATATAGCTGTACGATCGAATCAGCATTGGCTCACTGCGGGGAGGTTGAAAGGTCATACGATGAATGCACTTTTACATATACAATGCACGAAATCTTCGACTGGACATGGACTTGCATAGCATTGTAGGAAAAGCTCTTCGTAGAGCCAAGCCTGACAGCTTACGCCTAGAGCAATGGCCAGTGTCAGAGACATGTTGTTCTGCCTGTTGGAGTTCTGGGGCCCATACCAAGCCTGCTAAAGACAGATGACTGCATGGCCATTTGACTGCCAACCGCATTCGTAACGTTCTTCACAACGTTCAAATGCGATGCTTTAAGAATACTCTCAAGAGCTTGCGCTGCACCATCGCCCTACAATACCGTCTTCGTTAGATGTTGAACACAACGATACTGGAGTGAAATTCCAATGGTACATACATTGCTTAAGGCTAGTTTTGCTTCACTGAGCAAGGAAGTACTGAGAAGCGTCCACATGCTCGTCTCTTTGGCTTTCGCCTTGAGAAATGCTAGTGCCTCCCTATCTGTACCCAGTATCCCTTTCTTTTGCACCTCGTAGATCTCCTCGGGGTGGGCCTTGCCAAAGTGGTATAACCAGCTAAGGCTGTAATTAAGACATCCCATATCGTTGTTTTCCCGTGCAGTCGATATTGTCTCCTGCATTGCAGTTATTGCCTCGGAGTAGCAGCCGAAGTCCGCGTGAAGTATGGCAAGATTCAGCAAAGCGTATTGGTAGAATGTGCGGTCTCGGTTGTGCATGGTATAATCAAAGTAGCGATGTAATTTGTCGAAAGAAGAAGGATAATCGCCAGCCTTCCAGGAGTCGAGAAAGCTAGTTCAAGATTAGCATGGCGATTGAGTACTCGACATTAGTACGCACGAGACGTAATGAGACAAGCTTGGGACCGTTACTCCTGACTCGATCATGTTGCGAAGTTTCGTCTTCATGACTTGAGGGAGTCGATTACCCATCCCTGTCCTCTATTCAGTGATAGTATGCACGATCCCCAGCCCGCAGCTCCTACGTACTTTGCATGTGATCTACCTGATACTCTAGAAGTTTCTCCACGTCTTCAGTGCTAACATTCGATCCTTGCTGACCTTCGGTCCCGAGCTCGCCATAGATGACTTCAGTAAGACGATCACTAAGACCCAGATGATCTTCTTGTAGATTGACATCGAAACTGGTACTCCCTGCGGTTTGGTTTCTCTTCTTCCACTGTGCAAGAGTTGGTGTACGATAGGCTACGAATCCCTTCCAGAGGGTTACCCCATCATGGAATTGGAGTCTTGTAAATTCTAGCTGAGCTCGTCTAACAAACACACCCAGTGGAGAGATTCTAGAGATTAGCATGTGGTTGGCATTCAAGGCCGGATCCACCCCATCTTCAGCTTCCTTTTGCTGCTCTTCTGGCGTCTTTTGTAATAATGAAGAAAGTGAATCGAAAAAAACATGTAACGCGTCAAATGAGTTGATTTTCCACAGCTTTTTGAGTAGTAGGTCCCAGATAGTCCGTCCAGGTATGCCGGAGACATAGCCTATGCTTGCCTTCTGGAAGTCCTCGATGGCGAGAGTACTATCACGTGGACCTAAGGCAGCCTCATTCCTAGAGGATGACGAGTTGATGGGAAGGACATGGGAGACAAGGAAAGACAGGATCGGTATTGTCGCTGCTGAGGGTACCACAGATTCTGTGTATAACGCTATCAATGCCAGTAGGCCAATCTTTGAGGGTGTCAGGTAGCGCGACATACTACACGGGGCAGAATATTTTGAGTTCAAACTTCGATGATGCTAATGGATAGGTACTACAGCTGTGGAGGTAGTTGGATAGACTTACTAGCATTTATGGCACGTTCCTTTGCTACTAACAATAACGATAACAACGACGAGGAATTAGCTACACCTACTGCTAGATAATGAAGACTAAGCTCGTGTGGCAACTAGATGTATATACAATGTTGAAGCCCACATTAGGACATAACCTTCGACTGCTATCAATCTCTAATCTCACTTTACAAGATTTACCCTCGCAACACTCCGCGGGAACAACCAACTAGTGAGAGCCACCTCTAAAGACCGACTGGTCATCAGCGACATTCCGATGAAGCTGCTCAGAGGCGTCGTTACTAACCATGGCTAACGAGCACCTCAAAACAGCGCTCGAATTCCGGCCAGCTTAGTGTAAAGCCATCCTAGGTATATTCGCGTCTGGTCAGCAATACGAGCCTTGAATACGTAGAAGGCGCAGCTGTTGATGTTTTTTCTCCTTCAGAAGTAGGATCTTCCGTCTCGAGAATGACATCATTCCATTGAGCTTCTCAACTTCCTCCACGCACCCCAACTGCTCAGGCTATGTTCTACGTTAGTCTCTCATTTCAGAGCTGTCTTTGGCTCCTCTGCCTGTAAATCATTCTGGTTTATCTCATCTTCCAGAATCTTCTCCTCGTTCGGTAGATGTGAAGCCCAGATCCCACTGATAGATAGATCGAATGGTCCAGGAACCCGGTCAGTGAGACTTATACCCACAGTTCGGATCTTGCTTATCATCATTTCAGACTGTGGCTCCACCACCTCTCCATGATTTGTCCTGACAAACGCGCCAAATTCAATGAAGACCGTCTCCCATTCACCCGGCGTCTGAGCATGTAATCGGTGTTGGTGTAGATCCGTATGCACTACTGATTCTGTTTGTATGTTGACGAAGTATTTCCGCCCGTCCGACTTGAAGCGCAAAGCGAGATATCCATATTGACCAAGGTCCCAAAGGCTTCTTCCAAAAATGGTAAATGGTCGATCTTTATTACGCCACCCAGCATATCCCGTGCGCTGCACTTGCGGCCTGTTCCTAGGTAAATCTGTAGAGATAGCACCATGGAACCGGCCGTGAGCTGGCTGAGAAGGGCTTCTCGGGATATATTCAAGTATAGCGCTGGAGAAACCTCCTAGGTCGGCATCTGACATACTTTTGCAAGCCGGCACAGTATCGGGATCGGCGAAGTTGATGAGCGAATAGGGTCTCGTAGGCTCACGACTGGCTTCTGCAGTGAGTGCTGCAGGTAGTTGTTAGAGATTGAGAGGACGAGAAGGAGCTCGAGAACAGACCAATTCTTGCATATCTCTTGAATTCGTCCATGCTGCGCTTTGCGAATCCTGGTGCGAGCATGCGCGATGAAACTCGTAAAGCCATTATTCAGGTTCGACACAGACACCAGTATAAGACTTGGTGTATAGGGTGTGCAGTGACAGCAGATATTTGAAGATTATTAACCCTGACCAAGAGGCAAAACCATGGTTAGGACTTCCTAGTCTTATCAGATCAGATTGATTATGACAATTCTAATTTTAGCAAAAGCTGCAGTGAGAACGGGTCGGACCGAGCCGAGATATCCAGATCGGCTAATCAGTGATGATATCCTAGATAAAAGCCTCCCTAATAAAGCTTGTGCATCTGGTCTATCGAATTACATTAAATATGTCCTCAAAGATCGTAGACCACCGTGCAAGAGCTTCATGTCCGGTGTGAGGCCGGTAACAATGTTCCTCTGCAGCGGAGCAAGCGTAAATTTCCAGCTTAACGCACGCACCAACCAAAGTGAAGGTACAGATCGAACATCGGACAGGCGGTTTTCGAAGCTAGGCAAAAACTATTTATAAAACCACGTTGCTGAGAAAATGGCGCTGCACTAGTTCATGACCGATACAGATGTACCTGCTTCCCGGATATAACGTTTCCGAAGAGTCCTAAGGATCAGTATTCCTATGGAAGGTGCTACCTTATTTACACTCATTGATCCAAAGTTCTACGCTTTAATACAGCTGATGTCTCAGCTCATGCGATGGATCTAGGGCATCATCTGAGAACAATGATCATTACGCGTAAAGAAATGTCGTTATTCCAGGCCCATCTTTCTAACAAGCGAAATGCACATATTATTTGGATTTGGGTTTATCAATTGCTCTAGCATGGGTAGGTCTCTATCTCGGACCTAAGCATTGCTTCCTCGCTGATGACAATCATCGCCTCCTAGCGACAGCCGTTGCCTGTTAGTGGCAGCTGATATATCCACTAGGACAACGGACCGGATCGAGCCTTTACAAATGCTTCGTAATGGGAAGAGATAGAACGGAATCCAGCGTCATGAGGTAACCTCCCGTAGCCAAGCACCACACATGGTGTGTATGATCCGGCTCGACAGGAACAAGTGGTAAGGTACCTTAGCGAAGATAAGTCACTTAGTGTCCGAGGACTCTTAGTCACGGGAGAGTCGAACAAGGTCTGGATCGAAGAGCTAAGACATCTTAGTACGCCTTTAGACCACCATCAATGTCCTGTGACGATGCCGAGGGCGTTCTCATCTACCAATCCGTCATTAAGCAGTGTAATAGTAGACCCGGCAATGAAATAGCGTCAGGTATTTGTAGGATTGAGGCAGGATGGTGGAAGATGTTGGAGGACGAAGGGTACTTAAGGGAACCCCTTTGCCGCTGAAAATTTCTTCTTCCTTTCTCTTCCCCACCCGTCCTTTCTTTTGCAAGCCGGACTCAAGCTCAGCAATACTTGTTTGCAAGTCAATCATCTCTCTGTGTGCTCTCTCTTCCACTCCTTCAGTCCGCATATTGTACCAACGTTCATTCAATCATCCGCACGCACAAGCTTAGCACGATGTGTCACTCAACAGCTACGTCTCATTCCCCAGCTACACCAGACAAGGCCGGCAAGCATGCCACAAAGTCTTCACCCAATGTCGCCATTCCCTTTGCTGAGAAGCTTACCTCAGCTTCTAAGGTCAAGCACGCCTCCATCAATGAGCCTTCTCCAGCAAGCACCTATGGTGATACTGTTGCTAGCAGCTGTCCTGCAACTCCACAGGAAGTGGGCAAACATGGTAAGTACTTCCACGCCATCTGTCGGCTCCCTTGTTTGGTGCTTCTCCTTCACGTCTTTTGAGTCTGGCTTCTTTGTACAACCCGCCTTATGCTGGGAAAATTCTCTTCCTGCTCCTGCCTCATGCCACTTTCTTTTGGAAGAATGCACGCATTTCCTAAGTGAGAGCCTCCACGCCATTGGCAGCTGGAGGCTTTCGCGAGGATAACATGAGCGGCTTCAAGCGCTTGTACACACGCTTTTCACGATAGCTGACCTTACTAGACCCAGTTACAGGTTTGACTGAGTCCCTGCGTGCTGCGCAGATCGATCCTGCCATCGAGTCCATTTCAGGTTCTCCAATGCCAATCCACGAGTCAAAGGCATACACTCAAATGGAAGCTCGCACTAGCTTGAGCGAAGTCCACTTCAGCCCTTCAAACACCAGTGGCATCGACAACCTGCATAGTGCCGTGTCTGAGAACTCGTCCCCATCATCTGATCGCCTCAATGCTATTCGTAGTAGCCCCAATTGGCGTGGAGATGGTAAGGGTAAGAGTGTGACCTTCGTCCGACAATCAACAATGCAGCCAGATGATCCTTTCGTCTCAAGCGAAGGCACGATTGAAGCTACAACCGGCGGTATGTAACTTATCCTACCCGTCTTCAATCATCGTGCTAACTACCCTAGCTGGCGCAGCCTTTAGTCCGCGTAATGACCGTGCTGGAGTTCCAGTGACTAACGATAACGCTCAAGCCATGCTGCCGCCTAGAGCTTGCATCTTTGTTGCCAAGTAAGTCATTGTCACCTTGCTGTCCATTGACATAATGCTAAAACTTCTCAGCCTTACGTCAACACAGAGCGACGACCAGCTCGAGCATCATGTGCACAAGGCCTTTTGTCAATTCGGCAATTGCTACGTGAAAATCCGGCGGGACCCGAGCAGCATGCCATTTGCTTTTGTTCAATATGAGGTTAGTAACAACCGCATATTGACCATACATAGACTGACTCTTTTCAGACCGAAGCCGAGGCCCAGCAAGCTGTTCGAAAGGGTCGTGGTATTGCTATCACCGGCCGTGAATGCCGTACGGAGATTGCTAGGGTAAACCGTAAGCACTGCCTTGCCGTCCTCTCAAGCAATGAGTCTTAGGTCTGACATGCTCACAGGTTCTTTGTATCTCTCTCGAGTCGCTGGAGGCCAGATCTCAGAGGAAGAAGCGCGGCAGGCGCTCTCTAAATTCGGTCCTGTCCAGGATCTTTGGTATGCCTCGGAGACCGATAGAGAAATGTATCGTCTGCCTGAAGGTATCTGGGCGAGGTTCGAGTATTTCCAGGATTGCCGTGATGCACAAGGAGTAAGTATTTCCTAACCAGTTCCCAAACTTGACTGACATGCTCAAGGGTTTCCGAGACAACAACGTGTATCGTCTTGAGCAGCCGCGCTTGCCAGAAGACATGCACTCCCGTCTCAGAAGCCGACAAAATCGTGCGTCGTCAATCTCTACCGGTTTCTCTCCAATTCAGCGACGAAGTCCCGGTCGCATGTTGCTTTTGCCCGGAAGGTCCACCAGGACAGATTTTGCCTCTATCTTTGTTGGTGGTCTGCCAGCCACGGCCACGCAAGAAGAGCTGCGTCACATGTTCCAGATTTATGGCCAGATATTGAACATCGACATTGTCCATAAGGCTTCTGTGAATAGTATGTTTTCATCATTCGTACACTCTTCATCTGAATGATCGCTGACGATGGGCCACGAAAGGGGTCAATACGTTCGCCTTTATTGAATATCTGTCTCCCGAGATGGCCATTGCCGCTGTACAGGCGTGTCCTAGGATGTACGGAAGTGATATTCGTGTTGAGCGCAAACAATCGATGGATCCTTTTGCGCGTCGCGATACACTCGTGACCACCGGCGAGAGCTCATTGAATCGATATCCACATGATATGGCGATACAATTCCAGCGCGGCTTGGTTGCTGGAATGACTCAGGCGGCTCAATCTATGCCAGCACCTCCGGTATATGGTGGGTATCCTTATTACCAGCCATATGATGCTGCTCAGTACAACCAATATGCTGCTCCAGTCAATTCGTTCGGCACACCAGCAGCCGTCAACAATGCCATCACAGGGTCCATGCCAACACAGGGGCCTGGCCAGTTCCAGTATGGTCATCAAGGACAGGTATCGGATCAGGGGTTGAACAACTACCCTTACACTCAAACATCTCCCTCCTACGCTCAGCAGCTACAGCAGCCGCCTCGTCAGGTATACCAGTGGCCTCCTGCGAACACTGGCAATGACGATAACAACGCTTCACCCTCCCATTAGAAGCTAGCACCACCTTCCTCACAGCGCTGAGCGCGTGACTCATCCTGGCACACCGTTCGAATTCGGCGACACAGTTGCTCTCAACGTCTACCGGAGCCGTTTTTAAGCCGTGTCCACAGCTAGGAATATCCAATTAATATTTTCATGATAGTCTCGGAGTTCCTGCGAATGCATTGTGTCATCGGCCCAGGATATTCGGTTTTCACCATAATCTAGAATTCCTCAGGAGCTTTGCGCATGCTTGCTAGGACTCGACCCACCTTCCAACCTTTGCTATCGCTATCTTTACAATATCAATCATCGCCGTGGCTAAGTTTTCACTATGCAGAGGTAGGCGTCCTAGTTTATTCCCTGCATTCCCAGACATGACTGACAACAACGAAGCGGCCATTGAAACGTTCTTTCAGCCTTCGACAGGTAGCTGCCCACTGGTTGGGCTTATCTTACTCTTCTATCTTCTGAGATCTTCCCGAACCACTGTCTGTTTGGTCTCGAGGCGTGGTGGACAATATTTAGATCCAGTGGACTTTCATTTAACTTTGACCCGGATTTCTTGTTCCCATCTTCCCCATATTTATGTTTCGATTTCACTTGTGGCAGACACACATAATTCGCTTCATCAGTCATATACGTTGCTATCAGATATCAGGTACGATCGGCCAAACATAACATGCACGTAGCTAGAGCAAGACAATACGAGCTTCAACATAGCCAATTCAGACCAGCCTCAACAGCTTTCCAGTGACGTTGTAATACGTAACGTATTCAGTAGCAAGGATCATAAATGTCGTGTGTCCCAAGTCCTGAAAGAGACCAAGCTACGTGCGGAGGTGATTGATACTTTTATATTTTTCTTGGTAGCCAAGGCGTTGGCTACAGAGCTAGCGAGAATAAAGTCTCTGGTACATTGAAGACCTCCTCTTGACCAAGTAAGAAAGCCAAAACGTTCTTTTGTCAAAACCTTCATCATGGGTCAGCCATCGTTCCAAGCATCGAACGCTATCATTTACCTGACATATGGAGCATTCCTGTGCGTCCAACTACAACTCTTCTTTCTTGCAAACCGAGGTTACTAACGCGCTCTTGCGTCAGGATCTCGGGGTTGTACGTTGCCTGGCATTGGAGACACCAGTCCAAATCGGAGTTCTTAGCCTCAAACAGGACGCAGAAGGGTCAGGCATAGCGCGCATTCGAGAAGGAGCAATGGGAGACTGGCCAACAGACGGTCTTCCTAGCTCTTATCGACAATATCAACTCCGTAAAACCTAGAACAATTGGCTGACAAGAGCATAGCAATCCCACTTGCCCTGAACTTCATAGCTTCGGGTGAGTGCAGTCGCGGTCGTATGCGCCTTCGCTGCGTGAAGCGGTAGCGCCACTCCCAACGCAATTGCCACGCCTATGGCATAAGCAGCAGCAAAATAATGAGCAGATTGAGAATATGATAGGTTTCATGAAAGGGACATCATGACCAGGTTCGTATTTATGGAATCAACGCAGGCCGATGTCCAAGATCACCCTGCGTACCTACAACAGACCGTTGGGATGGACTAGGGCGAGGTGATATTGGGCAGAGGTACTGTGCGGCTTCACTACGGGTGCGGATTGTGCGTACATGGGAATTGTGGATCCAACCCTACACTTTAGGTGTGGGGAGATTCTCACTCATCTGCGTGCTTGAAGCTGAGAGCGTACCGTAAATACTCGATCAAGTTAATGCTTGCGTGGGGAACGTGCTGCCGCTTCTTCCCCTCTCCCTTTTACTTGACAATTCAATGCTGATTGTAGGTCATATTGATTGCTCTCAACAGCCCTTGGATCTGGCATCTTGTTCTCATACCCGGAAATATCTACGATCGCTGGGGTTCAAGGCTTAGTGGTCTACACCTTGTCTTCGTCATTGCCCCTATTGATATTCGGCTTCCTTGGGCCTATCATCAGGAGGAAATGTCCCGAAGGCTTCGTCCTGACTGAGTGGACTAGGCAAAGATATGGTGTGGTAACAGCCTTATACCTAAGTCTATTGACGTAAATATATCCCTCTACGGATGGGCGTGAAGATCATCTAATCGTCTATTATAGTCTTATTACTCTATTCCTGTATATGGTCGCAGAGCTTTCGGCCCTTCAGCAGATTATCAATGCCTTGACCGGCCTGAATGGACTACCAGCCGTCATTGTCGAGTGTGCCGTGACCACCATTTACACATGTAACTTTCCCTCCTTCAAGCATTCTGAAATGGTGTTGATCCTTTGATAGCTTTGGGTGGCTTTCGAATTTCCTTCATAACCGACAATATTCAAGGTGCCATGGTCGTCGGTCTGATTATCCTAGCAGTAATCACCGTAGGCGTCGAGACCCACATTGACCGATCTCTAGTGGACTCTTCTGGCTTTCTAAATTCGAGCCTGTTGGGTTGGCAGCTAATCTACATACTACCTGTGGCTATCCTGACCAACGACTTCTTCATCTCTGGCTTTTGGATGCGTACATTTGCCAGCAAGACTGACAAAGACCTGGTTCTTGGAACATCCATCGCAACCGTGGCTGTTACATTTATCCTGGGTCTCGTAGGCGCAACTGGCCTTCTGGCAGCCTGGACTGGAGCTTGGCCTGGTAATCCGCCGCAGGACGGAGATATTGCGTTCTTCCTTTTGCTCAACGAGCTTCCAGCTTGGGTTGTGGGCATTGTTCTGGTTATGGTAGTGTCCCTTAGTACGGCGGCCTTTGACAGTTTTCAGTCCGCCATGGTGTCAACGGGCAGCAATGACTTATTTCGCAACAGGCTAAACCTCTGGTGGATCAGAGCCGCGGTTGTCTTGATCATCTTTCCTGTCGTGGCTGTCGCGCTCAAAAGTCCAGATATTTTGCAGGTTTACTTGATCTCCGATCTTGTCAGCGCCAGCTCCATTCCCGTGCTCGTCATTGGTTTGAACGATGCTTGCTACTGGTGGCGCGGGTTTGAAGTCGTTGTTGGAGGTCTGGGGGGTTTGCTTACTGTGTTCATCTTTGGCACCATCTACTACGGGAATGCCCATGAAGGAGCATACCTTCTATTGCTGGAGAACGGGCTATACGCAAATGACTGGAGCGCTTTCGGTAAGTCTCTGCCCTGCAGTACATAATTGCATCGGAGGCTCTTGGTACTGACAATAGGTTGCAGGAGCATTCGTCGCTGCACCCGTAGGTGGACTTCTTTGGGCTGCCGGAGCTTTTGCATTACGCATTGGCTTTCAGTGGATCCAAGCGAAAAGAAATGGCACCAGATTTGACGCATTGGACCGTCCTCCGCCTCCAAGCCCAACCCCGTACATGGGGCGTGACGGATTTTTTGAAGAGGAACCCGAAGTGCATGCGAGCGCACTGAGCGTGTCCCCACAGAAGGGCAAGTTCTTTTGAGCTAGTACCTGATGGCTCAATCGAGGGACATTGTTGCAGGAAGTAAGATGTTAGAGCCTAAAGAGAGAATGTTCTGTCAAGTGGATTGTCTTGAAAATGAAGGCTTAACTTGCGAATACGGTCATGTTTGCTTAATTTCTATGCACATAATATACACAGTTCTATATATAAGTGGTGCACACTAGAAGGGATACTGCTCTGCCCTTCAATCGTCTACTTTGCCGTGGCTTGCGGATAAGTCGCGCTGTCTTCTTGCAGCACATCTTCAGGCTTAGTCTCTTCCGTCATCCCCCAAATCTTCCACTGGTCCTCTTTACCCCTAATCAACCTCTTCTGCAAAACCACATACTCCGTCACCTTCTTAGGCACGGCTTTCGGCTCATCGATTGCCACATTGCTCTTCTCAGCCGGATCCTTGATTATCTTCTCGAGACTCTGCATTGATTTTATCCTCACAACTGCCTGGTAGATAGCAGATTCATCGAGGGGCAGCCGTCCGATCCTCGTACTAACGATGCGAGGGCGTCCAATGTACCTATGTAGCGTCCAATTCATGCGCTCTCCAAAGGGGCGATAGTCAATCTTTGAACGTAGGGAGGCCTGTATCCCTTCCAGACAGATTGCTTTGAGACTCTCAGCATCACCCCTGCGTGCATGCAATTTACGATTAGTCTTGTACGGGTGGCTGGAAAGTGGGCATGACTTACCTGGCAAATGCGGTATACATTTCTTCGTACATTGTTTGGGCTAGAGGGCCAATCTTCCGCCAGTCTAGGCTAGGTCGGGGTTTGCCCTTTTTTATCCAGAATTTGTAGAGGAATTGCCTGTAAGGACTCGGTATTAGATGTGGTGCTCCGGAAGCACATCGAAAGGGCGACCAACGTTATGATGCTATGGTATTTAGATTTAAACCAGAGCCATTGCAATCGCCTCCACCGCTTCAAATCCCAGATTGGAGAAGGCTTTCGGGGTCCTGTAGGTCTAACGAAGTGGCCTGCGCAACCGTAGAAGTCAGTTTCCTGTGTACGATGAAAAAGGCGATTGGAGGCACGGACCTTCAAGGAGCCCTAAATCGCCTCGTATAATATCCTGCTGTTTGCTGGCTGCCTGCTGCCTTTGAACGGCCATGCTCTTGTTGACTTTATGTTTTGAGCGGGCTTGCTGAGCGATCCTTTGAGGATAGAGGAAAGGCAATAAAGGCCGCCATCGAGTCTGTTGGAGAGACATTTTCGTGACTATACTAGTCATCATTGCTGGAAAGCAAAGCCATTCAATAGAGGTGCTCGTTTGGGAAGAAGAGGTTGTTGCTCTCCTTACGAGGCTGATTAGCACAGGGTTCTACTTAGCGTGCGGCATGCTTTGCATGGGATGAGGAAATCCTGGGGAAAGGAATCAGATCCTTGCCAACCGACCCCTCGAAGATTCTCCGCGACACTATCTACTACGGTACCACCTCATATCAGATAAATTCACAACCCCGCGACTGCTCCGATCTTTGACGTACTCAAACCCAACTCATGCAGATGCGGCAGCACTGGCGTCTTCACCTCCTCCCAGCTACGAAGCCAGCTCTTCTCTCCCGACCCTAGCAACCTTAGATAGCAGCAATGGAAGGTCCTTCGATGCTCTACATCCCCGCGTCGCTGTCCTGCTAGGTGTGAAGCCGAAATGGCATATCCCGCTCCTGATATGCCGTGCCCTCAGTACTGCCCCCGCCGGCTGGTGGGGCTTGCGCTGTGCATTGACGTTCTTGGGAGAGCTGCTACGCAGCGACGGTAATGGAATTGGAAGGCAAAAGCATGCCTGGAGTGTGGAGCAAAGATTCAGGGTAACTGAGGTGTTTTTGGCTATATTATGGGTAATTCTACTTGGAACATTGAATTACTCTTGTGACGAGGCTGATGAGTGGACTGTCTACAGTGTTCTACAACTGCGTATCTTTCATTCTTCTTCACCGATTGTCTCATGTCGAGATGGTACGAGATAAGACTTTCGCACATTCGACACTCTATGCTGACGCTGTTTGTGCCAGGCTCTTTTCTTATACCCCAACTGCGACTATAGTACGACTTCTCACCACCAACTTCTTGATTGCCTATATCACTTCTTGGGTATTGTATCTTTCAGGTGCTTCTGAGGATCCGCGAATGCTGCTCCCAGCGTGGGTTTCAATTGCTACGGTAATTTTGACTGTCCTGAGGATGATTGATGGCTGATTTTCTGGTAGACTCTGACAATGCTCTACCACCTCACCCAGCGCAAGATTAACATCAAGAAAGAGACATCAGCGTCGATCGGAGTCTTCTCATTCGCTAGTTTTATTAGCCTGTGTACATTACTTCTTCAGCTACACCTGACGCGGGAAAATGATCCGGTGGTCCCACTGTTTTCGATGTTGAAGCAGGTCTGGAAATATCTTAGGGCCCCAGGTTTCCTTCCCAAGTAAAAAGCTAGTTTTGTCAGAAGTACAGGAGTCCAAGATACAGAAATGTGCGTACATTAACGGATTTAAATCCAGGCATTGCACGTATTTGGCTTCAACCTATTTGAATTGAAGTATCGTAATACTGAGGTTACCTCTGTAAAGACTGTCAATTGACTGCGCCAAGCCGCCCAGCGCATCCTTCGTATGTAAAGCATCCCTCGTATGGCCCAACCATCATCCATTGTCACCAGTATCAGTACATGCACGCTGAAAGGGTATCTAGCCAACGCCCCGACCACGCCCTTGCTCGGCCCGCGCCACAACAGCGGAGGAAGCAAGAAGTACAACATCCGTGATTTTCGAGGAGGCTTCTATCGGTCCACTGCAGGACGAAGCCGGCTGGGCTCGGCTGATAGCGTTCTAGAACCCATGGACCTATGCTCAAGGTAAGCCCGAGGCTGAGCGAATCTGCTTTGCAGCATGTTACCTTAATGGTTTTAGCATCAAGCTCCAGTCCTTCTTTCTTATCCACCAGGAACTCTTGAACATCTTTGCGCTGATCCCCCTGGAGCTGGATCACCTCGCCCATCTCGGTATCGTTGACGATCGTGCCATTGCAAGCTGTCCGAGCAAATGTCAACATCCTTCTGCGTGCATACTAAACCCGACGATGGCAACCTACCGAACTTCTTCTTGATGACTTTGAGTATCTTCTTCTGATCGAACTTCTTGGGGAGGCCCTGGACAGTAGTCAAGGTCTTACGACCATTGCGCTCTGTGATAATCTGTCAGCCTCGTCCCACTAATACCGTAAAGGATTTCTAGGATGATAATAGAGACGTACGCTGAATCCGAATATGGATGTAATTTTGAGACTGCTTAGTCTCCCCAGTATCTTCGTCGGCTTCGGCGAAGGGGTCTGTAAGCCACCAGCAAGTCAACCGAATTCCAATAGATTAGAGCAACGATCCCTGAGGGGTTTCGCAACATGTTGGCCAGTCCATCTGAACCATGTGGCCTTGCCACTAGCCACAGATCGCTTTTTCTATACAGAAAGCCAAGAATGTGTCACTCACCGAAGGTCTTGAGATTTTCGATGGACATAAACTCGTGTGATCGCGGTAAACTTTGGGTGAGTGTTTGTAAGATAAGCTGGAAGTTTTCTGCGGTGCAGTAAGAATGAGATCGAAAGATTATGTGTGTGGAGTGGAAATTGTGGGTGGTTGTTGAAGAGAAAGATGACAGAAGGTCAAAGAGGGGCTAGAAACGAGCGCCAAGCATTGCGTCCAGGCCGGAGAATTCCCGGCCTATGGCACATCGAGTAACTTCGTCTTTGCCACTTGACTCAGTGGAAATATTTTCAACGATGATTTGCTCATTGGGCGTTCCTTGAGCAAATTTCAGCTTGTTGTTCTATGCCTCAAATTGGCTAATACAGCAGTCCGAAATGAGAACAGAGTGTAATAATACATTATATGTGCAATGCCAACAAAGTCTGTAACTAGGGAACTGTTTCGCCACAAGTTTTAGCTATCCCTTCCCGACTTAAGATGGTGGAGCAACTGGAGGAGCCTCTGTGCCTGTCGCCTGTCTTGCCGCTGGTGGCGGCATGAACATTGGTAAATACGTCTGGGATTGATCAGCATGAATTGAGAGCGTCCTTTCGCTTTCAAGCAGCAATGTACCGTTCCTAAGCCCAATACTAGATAACACGAAATATTAGCAGCTGAAGAACAAGGGGTTGGCATTATATGAAAGCTCACAAGCCATTGCTGCAGAGAGATATCCTGGTGTGCCAGCCTTTTTGGCTTGCTCGGGTGTCTGAGCAAGCCAAGTTTGCACAGCAAACACGAAGGCTGCCCTGGACATTGTTAGACGATCCGGATAGCAGACAGTCTCGTAGACATACCAGCCAATCATTCTAGGAGTAAGAAAAAGCAAAATAAGCATTTCCACAATCATCGAAGGGGTACACTTGTTTACTTGTTCCGTGTGAACATCTATAAACATCAGCTACATGACAAACAAGTGCAGCGAAGGAGGTATGCATAGTCCACTCACGGCGACCATGGGCAACGTTGAGGCCATTGTACCGGCAACATCACTATCTGCTTCCTTTGACGACTGATCTTTATATGGGATAACTGAAGGTACTCAATTAGTCTTGCATGCGCAAGCATATTGTCCAGGTAGAATATAATACTTAGGTCCTCCCTTCGCATATCCTTCTTTGAAGCCATAACTAATCAAAAGATGGTTGCTGACGCTGGAGGAAATAGAGTGGCGGGTCCGCGTATGATAGTATGATAGTGTAGGTGCTATCTGAGCCCTTTAATTGGGTTTACTCCGTAGGTACTAGTTAATCTTTGAAGCGCCTCGGAGGGTGGCCGTAGTTCTAGCTCCCGAATGAGGCGTAGCCAGACTTGACTTGCAGGCTGGCCCAAGCAGCAGCCCTCACCTTTCCGGGCATCTGCGCATTCGAGGCACAGACATTCGGTTTGCTAAGCTTCACTTATTCTACTTCTATATTTCTACATTCTATTCCACGGATAGTATTTTCACACGATCGAATTCATGCTCGAAGTCTCCATGAGAAGCCCCACGCTGTCACTCCCCGCCAAATTAGCCAACATGACCGAACGATGACCAGCCATGAACCAACATTGCCTCTCGGCAAGGGAGTCTTTTACAAACCTCCTAGTCGCACAGCTTCCCAGACCTTCCACCAGACACCACCAAGGTCATGGCCCCGCCAAAACAATACTCAAACCCCCAATGCGCTGGCAAGTCCTCGAGATGTCTCAGAGCCTGCTTTCAAGAAGCAGAAGGTCGATGACACAGCAAGGAGCTTGGGTCGAGGGTCTGGCAGAGATATAGCAGAGCTTTTGCTTGATCAGACAATTGGCACGAAAGGGGCACTACCATTTGTCACCGCAGACAACAAAATTGACAATGACAGCAAGAAAGAGCGTCGGATCCACCAACCGCCTCTACTCCCTCGTCGACCTGTCAGAGATTCGTGTAGAACTACCCCTCATCCTGGACGCGCCTTAGCCATCGAACGAGCTGCTAGAAGAGATGTTGTATTGACCAAACCTTACGTCCCCGAACCCCCATCTTTTGCCCCACGATTTCATGACGCTGGTGCGTATGCAAAAGAGATTTGGTAACCGCGAGACAAGCTGACATCTCCCTTCAGGGCCTGCAGATTTCTTCCCCTGGACAGGAAACCACCCAGAAGATGCGCTGAATGAGCTGACGACCAAATCGGGCTTCTTCGATAAGCTACACAATTCTCAGAGCGAAACGGCAACTGCTAGGGGTTCCGTCTGGTCCAGTCTGAAGCACAAGTCTGGGCTTCAGATACTCTCCTCTTTATTCGTCTCTGCTCTCGATCAACGGCAAGCCCATGGCACCATCACCGCAACTAGCACATTCAAGCCTCCACCTAGAGTGACACTGACAGATACCAAGCGAGAGGCTTGGCTTCGGGATCTTGCAAACCCTTCGATACCCTTACGTCGTCTTAGTCGTACAATCCCACACGGCATCAGGGGCAAGATTCTTCTTGATCACTGCCTTAGCAAAGGCATTCCGACACTAAGGGCTGTCTGGCTTGCCAAATGTGTAGGCGCAAACGAGATCAGAGCCTTCAAGAGGAAAGGGACTGGGGGCGTATTTACTGTTGGTGGCGAAGCGAAATGGATAAAAGACTGGACAATAAATGTCGAGCAATTTCTGGAGGGGATCATCGCCACTTGTGGTACTTCAGAATGGCGAGCTAAGATCGACTATGGGTAAGGGTCGTCTTTCATACTGCTATAGGCAATCACTGATCATTCTTGGCTAGCTTACGTCTCGCGTCACATCTCTACTGGGAACACCTACTGGATCAGGATCAATATTTGAACTGGGTGACAAGTTCGCTCCGAGACTGTGACCTTGATACCCTACCTATTTGGCTTCTGGTGACACAGATGCATCAGCAAGAGCTACTTCAACATAGACAACGTGGAAAACTCTTGGCCGAGGCGGTTTTGGGGCATCTACAGAAAGTAAGAAAATCTGAGAGTCTACGGCCCGTCTATTTTCTTTGATTGACTAATAAATTTCTAGGCCTCCCTATCATACACTAGAGAAATATACGGCGCAGTCTTAGGGCAGATTACCAAATTTGTAAAGACTATTATGCACCTTGCTCCCTGGTGCTTCCTCCTACCTGGCCGTTGGTATGAGTACCAAGAATTGGTCAGAGAATGCTTGAAAGACGACGAGCTTAGCCTCCTTTCCTGCTTCGAGACCCTTTCGAGGCGCAATGCGAATCTTCAGAAGCGTTCCCCGGGGCAGAAAGGCCAGCTGCAAAGTACTTGTCGAGACGGGATCATTGACCAGCTTGACCGATTATATACTGACCACAACTTCGCTAAAATTGCGGGTGCCTGCCTTCGGCTGACCCATAATCATGACCTACTTGTCAGGACATGCGTTGAATGGTCTGCCAGTTCTTATAGGTATGGAATATTCAGGACATACGCTGCAGCACGACTACTACGTATCTGGAGCAGGCGTGGTGTGGAGCTTCAACAACCAATTCTTAACTTTTTGACAGCGAAACCGAATCCAGTAGGGTCAAGGAAGCCGGATGTCTACAAGTTGCTTGCCGAGCTTATTTCCTCGAAGCACTTGTCCGTGGGCAAGTACCTTCAATGGCTAATGGCAAGGGGGACCTTGCTCGGTCGTCCAGAATCTCTTCGCGTAAGTGTATATTTTCTTCAGTAGCGTTTGTGCCGGCGACTGACAAATGCAGGACGGCCCATGTGATGTTGGTCTCTTATTCGAGTTGCCATTGCAAGGACTAGCATCTCACGTCCTCAATCTTCGACAAACCCTGCTCTCCTCGCTTGGTGTAAGCCACGAGCGTGAGAGCAGTATGGTCCACACCGTCAAAGCCAGATTGGCAGATCAAATTCCAGACTTCTTTCCCCCTCAAAGCACTACACAGTCTTTTGCAACATCCGATATTGAGTATTCGACCTTAAGCCAGACGATCAAGTCCTCTATCGCTCGCTGGATTCGGCAAACTCTGATACTACGCCTCCAAGTCTTGAGCGAAGACTCTTCGGATGCTGAAGATCGCAATCGCCAAATAGTGGACTCAGTCAATAGCCACTCTGACCTTATAACGCTAGGACAATTCCAGGCTCTTCGCAGCATCTTTGAAGAGATTGGAGAATTCGCAATCCTTGCAGATCTCCTCAACTTGCTTTCCACAGAGGTCCAAGGGTCAGTTTTGACAGCAGTGGCCGACACCATTAATCATTATTTCGACATCTTTGACGCTATCGGTGCCGCTGATGGTTTGTTTCAGAATTTGTGCCACCAGCAAGAGGATGCCCCTGGTCATGAACTTATCGAAAAGGGGTTCCTTGAATCGCTTGTTGACTTAGGATGCCGTCTTCCTCGTGCGGCTCAAGAAGTTCCCCGCCTTCGAAAGGAACTATCTATGTACGCACCAAAACCTTCCGCTGCAGCTTGCTCTCCCATCTCAGATACCATGGTCGAAGCGATTCAGTCATCAGAGCCGGCCTTTGCTGATGAAATGGATCAAGTGCTTGCGAACGGCACTACGATGGACGATCCGACATTAAGTCGAGTCTTTGCAAGGATCATAGCACAACTCGAAAATTCAGTGCTGGAACTAGAGTATTCCATCCTCAGATTTTCGGAAATTTTAGTGCGATTGAGGTGCTTTGCCCCCAAGACCTTCGATACCCTACTTCTGGAAAGGCTTCAATCATGGCTCCAATCTGATAGCCGACCAAAGCTCTCACGTATTGTTCCGCCGATGATATGCTCTAAAATCATCTCCTTGAAGACTGTAGTCAATGCAATCGCACAAAACCTGAATAGTGAAGGCAGTCAAAGGCATAGAACCCTATTAGCCTTGGACACGCTAGACCTTGTGGCCGACGCGCATTGCGAACGAATGCTCATTGTGGATTATCGAAGATATCGCTTACTTGATCAGCTGCATCGCCTTGAACGAACAGCTCCAACGTCGCTCCTGACAATCGTTGGTGTTGTCATACAGGCGAGCACTAGCACAGATATGGTGACACAGTCACAAGCAAAAAGACATGTCGAGAGCAGTGCTGTGAGAAGCCTGCTTAGAAATTTGCTTCTGCAGCGCCATGGAACCAGAAAGGGTGCAGAAGATGCCCTAGGGTCATTCTTCCTCGACGCCAGCACGCTCAACGTCGTTGGTGGACTTCTTCAAAAGGAGCATGTGACTTCGTCCGACTCAGGCCTTAGCACTAAGATATTGAAGTTGTTAGACGACATCAGCGACTTCAACATGCCCTTGGCCCGAGTGGAACTGAAGACAGTGCTAGATTCTGCTGTTGAGCCGCCAGACGTCTCTAACAGAATGTTGTCTGAGATCCTTATAAAAAGGGCCCGAACTTCAACAGCTGGTCGTATCGAACTGTGGGCATGCCTTGTCTCTGAGCTCTCTATGAGCCAATCAGCTGCAGTCCGAGAAAAGGCGGAGAGCGAGCTGCTCTCACGGGCGTTGAGGGACATGACTTCCATCTCAAGTGAGAATAGAACTGGCGATTTGCATCTGATTGTCGAAGCAGCTGCCTTCAGCGTTCCTTATACAGAGACTTCGCCAATCCTCGACCAAATCTCGGACGGCCTGGCTACTCTCGTTGCATCTTCGCAGCTTGAAAAGAATCAACTTGATCGGCCTGAAACAGACCCTCTGTTCCAGTTCATCGACGTTATCCTCCGGCTACTCACAATCCATCAAATGACCATACAGCATCCCAAATTCTCCCAGAACACTCTATACCAAATCGTTATGCCCCTTGCTCTACTACTCATCCACCCTCTCCTCACCTCTCATCTCACCCTCTCCAACCAACTCTCCGACGTTCTCTCCCTCCTCTCCGACTCTCTTTCTGACGACAACCGGTCCCGTTGCATCCGCGCCCTCCGTGACTACCACCAGATCAGAGACCCGCGGTTACGGTTTATATTCGGCTACGCTGAGACAGTCGAGAAGGAGTGGCTGCAACTAGTCACGAAATCGACATCGCCAGCCGAGACTAAAGCTGAGGGCGCAGCAGCAACGTCGACGTCGACACTACCTTATCCCTTGCGCAGATGGGAAATGATGCAGGATGCGACCCCGGTGGCTACGGAAAATGATACCAGTCTTAGCCTGACCTTGTTTGGGGCTAGGAAATCTGTTTTGTGAAGCTTTTGGCGTCTTTGGATCACGCATGTGGGATGGTTACGCTTGACATGATGATGAGTGCATGATCTATCTGATACCTTAGGTCTATTGGGTATGCTTTAGCGAAACATTTGCATCATTGGTATTCTCGTTAGCGCTAGCATAGTGGTAGTTTTCGGTTAGTTTAGCAATAGGCAACTATTGTACATGGTTGAAGAGTAAATCGCTGCAATTTCCAAACACCGTTACCAATTCTTCGTAGCAATACATATGCTTGCAGGTTAATTGAAGATGAGATCTGCTGTAGCTATGCCAGGAAATCAAAGTGGAAGATCATTAAGCTTCTTGAGAAGGGCCCCGAGACCATTCGGTCAGTCGTCGTCGAAAATCTGATAGGTGTTCTGCAGTATCGTATCGATTACCCGGACTTGCCAGCCAGCATCAGCAACATTGGGGCCCGTCCCCATTAGTGTCGGACTGCAAAGATGGTTAGTTCATTGTTCTTGTATTGGAAAATCAAAGCTCCTACCCAAAGATAATGGCCAGATTTCCAGCAATCATCCTATTCGCAGCGGAATGTTCTTGCACACGGTTCAAGTGCTGTTAGGATTAGCATATTCATCACTTGGATGTTAGCAGAGGCTCAAGCTCACCAGAGTCAGCGCTCGCAAGGTGGCATAATTAGGGTCCGGCAGGCTGTTGATCGTTGCGTGCATGGAATCGCGCCGTATTATGTCGTCGTCGATACCTATTCAGAAAGAGATCAGTCTCCGTCATTGTACTGAGACAGATGCGGATTGAGACTTACGAGCAGCTTCTATAAAACCTTGATAATGCTCATTGGTTAACAACGGATCCGGTAATTCTCGGAAGAATTGCTTCAATAGCCCAGCGACGCTATTGACATCATGGAAGAAGGCTTCGGGATTGCGAAAGTCTAGCTGGCTTGCGTCTGTGTGATATTAGTTGCAATCGAAGGCAGGCAGGTTTTCCACGCCTACCATTGTCAAAGATTGCCCGAAGCTTGTTCACATGGGTAGAAGACCCAGAAAGTCTGTATATTCCCTCAACTTCCAAACCGTAAAGATCGACAGCTTGAATGCACTGGTATACTACCAAAGGTATAGCTGAGCCATCTCGCTTGAGCAGCTCTTCGAGTGAAACGCCGAAGACAGGTTTCAAAGGGGGTAAGCTGGTACTAGAGTGGTTGTTCTGTTGCGAAGACATGCCGACGGATACAGGTGGCTGCGTGTAGAGCGGCGAAGATACTTGAGCTGGAGGCAGTTGTGGTGGAGCAGCGGAAGACTGGAAGGCCTGGTTGTGTGGAGAACCATTCAGTCCCTCTGAAGGTGCTGAAGAGTTTTGAACAAATCCGGACGGCGGTCCTGTGCTTTGAGAGAAATTCTGACCCTGTAGAGCTACCGACTGGGTTGCTTGGTTTGGAGGGCTAAACGTAGGTGGCTGTTGATTCGGGACGGGCTGCGCCCGAGTATTGTTCGGCGGCGGTGTCTGTTGGGTGGATACAAGAGTCTACGAGGAGTCAACATACGTGGCATATCGTAGCAAAGACGAATACCTACTGGGTGACGTTCGTACTTGATATCTCCTGTGTTCGCAACCCTTGAAGAAAAACTGGACACGTAATTGTTGAAGTCTCTTTCATTATCGATCGAGGATACTACCTCCCGTAGACTTCGCTTAAGCGGCTCTTGTTGGCTCCTGAGGGGTGTGACGCAAAGGCCGTTGCCGAGGAGCAGTCGTTCATTGAAGGAGGCTGAAAGAAGTCAGCGAAAGGAGGAAATCGGACAACTCTTCTCTCCTTGTGCAGCCTACCAAATTTCTGCAATTGAAGCGTTAAGCCCGAGTCGCATTCCCTGATGTGTTCTTGCAAAGCCCTGACGGCTTGAGGACGTAAAGAGCTGACTAATTCCTGTCGTTGGCTTCTTGCGGTCTGCACCCTCGTTTGATAATCAGAGTCTGCCTGCTGTACTTTTCTGTGCAGGTCTTCCTCGTGCTGGGCAGCTGACTTCGGGCCTTTCAGGCCAAAGACCCGCCCAGATTGCCTGTCGCCAGTGCGAGCACGATCATAATCTTCCGCCAGTGAGTCGTATTTCGCCTTCGCCTTCTCCATTAGCGACTCGGCATCTTGCACCTTCTTCTCAGCAGCTAGCCCGTTTGCCTTCCACGTCTTCCGCCCGCGCTCCATATTGGCGGCAAGGTCATGCAGATCCTCATGCATCTGATGTAGGGACAAGGCAAATTGGACGCCATTGTCTGCCATTGTGTCATGGATTCGGATGACCTCGTCATAATTCTGGGCGTAGGACCCTTGTCTATTGTCTGGACGTTTGGCCGATTCGAGGCTACTTCGACATAGCTTTTTCAGTCCTTGAGCTTGGTCTTCCTCAAGCTGGGATCGCTTCTTCAGAAATGTTGCAAATTCTCTAGCCGAGGCAATGCTCTGCTTTAGGCGATTTAGCAACGTGTTAATTCCAATCTGCAGGCGTATCAGCATAGTTTAAAGTCACTATTACTTTAGACCAACATCAGACTGTAGCACACTCTCAACAACTGGTGTAGGATCATTTCCTGTGTCTGGTCCTGGCCCACTGGCAGTTACGCCAGCTCCATTGAAGCCAGGGCCATTAGGATGAGCGGCTGAGGCCGAAGCAGAGACTGGAGCCTCGGATGATGCGCGATCGATAGAGTCTCTCTGCTCCATGTTGGGATCAGGAGCGGTTCTGTAGAGAAAGAAGGTGAAGATATGATTTTTGGGTAGCTTGCGAGGTCTGCGAGGCTTGCGAGGCTTGCTGCCACGCCAGGGAATACAATTACGGAGGACGGAAGAACTCCCTCCGTAGTTCTAGAATAGCGCCGGTATGGATCATTAATGTACGGCAGACGCATGTCATTCTCCACGCTATTCTATTCGTACAAGCCCTCCAATCATCATGCATACCAAGTCCGAGTAATAGTAAGTAAAAGGCCTGCACGATCCTGCGAGCGCCACCTGGATTGCAAGAAGATAATGCCATGATAGAAAGTCGAATATCTGCGCTCCTATATGGTCGCTCAGTTCTTTGGCATCCTAGCTAAGCTTACATTTCTTGGGCTGTGCATGCAGTCTAGGCCATTGATGCATGCAAGGTGATTTCTCACATTTCATGTTTTAGACTACATTAACATAAGGCTACGGACCGTTGAAGCCAATACCCTTTGCAAGGAAGTTGTGCTTTGGAAGATTTCAATACTTGATACGCGGGACAAGCGAGTCTCATGATTTCTTGGGATCTGGTCAATCGGAATCTTTTAATACCATGCGAAAACGCATCTTGACCTCGTCAGTGCAGATCATCTGCAACAAGCGGCAACGCTGAAATTCTTCAGATCGCAGATACAGGAATCAGGAATCTCGTCTGGGACACGAGGTGCTGTATCTGGCCAATGCAAGGCATCTTCAGTCCCGTCAGTGGTCTCAGAGCCTCGTCACCTGCTAATGCATCCATGGCTCTCGTTCTTATCACCGCCTCGCACATATATCAGTTCAATTTCAATTACCGCGTCTACTATTAGGAACAAAATAGAATGGCAGATGGTAGCGAAGCCCTGTGCATGCCGGGTGCCACTGCTCGCGATATAGCTCTCGGTCGAATGCCTAATGATCCAGCTTCTTTGCTTCATGAAAGCCTCTATCCGGAAGATGCTTATCATGGCCAGACCTATTGGGTGGATCTTCCAAGCAAGGAACAGGCTAAGTGGGTATCCGAACAAAAAAGTGAAGAAGCAGCACGCAAATTCGGCCCAGTCTGGCAGAATTTCAAGACAGATCCACTGAAACCCTTCAGTTTGTATTTCCGCAATTACGCTGTCACTGTCTATGCTTCTTCACCGAAGGGTACACTTTGTTCTCTGTTGGAAATAGCCTCTCAATGTATGAGGCGGTTTGGCCCGCGTATTACAAAGAATACGACATTTGTAATAAGGTATGGGTCCAAGTCTATTGACTGTCTCGAAATCGTGGGTATTCTGCTAGGGCAAATTATTGTGGGCTTTATTGGTATCGTCGACCTCATGTATTACGATCTCTTGCATCAAATATGACTCGCAGGTGATTGGATTGGCCGGAGATGGGGTATCATCCAAGACGCTGTGGTCATGTTTATTGGCAGCATTTTGCTGACAGCAATGTGGGGGAAGCCCTTGTACGGCTGGACAATCATGTATGCTTGGTCACTATCGTGGTTTGGAATAGGGGTCGGTGGAGGTAAGTCACGACGCTCTGCGTTGATATGAAGAGTCCCGCTACTCAACAGAGATTGCTTATTGCGCTTACAGGATACCCTGTGATTAGTATCACCGCCATGGAAGGAGTACATGGGCAACCCAGCAACCGGGCAGACAGGCTCCACCGTGGACGGACAACCCTGCTTGCCTCTCTGATGCAAGGATGGGGCCAACTCGTTAACCAGATTGTCTTGATACTTGCTCTGCTGGTTTTTTATTCTGACGGGAGTCCCCATTACGGCGAGGTTGCCACACAGTATACGTTCCGAGTTTCATTCGCACTCATTGCAATCTTCCTTTTGTCTCTGATCTATATTCGGGTGTTCAAGCTCAAGAATGCGAACCAGTCATTCAATGCATCCCGGAAACGTGGGAGAGTTACCGGTTACGATTTGACGTCATTAAGGCTCGTCATGGGTCACTAGCGGCATCGCCTGTTCGCCACGAGTCTATGTTGGTTCTGTAAAGATTTTCCGTGTAAGTTTTCTTTTTTCCGGGCTCCTTCCATTTTTGCGAACTCCTTTGTGGGCTCATTTATAGCCGGCATATCTTGACTCATCCATTTTTACAGGAAGAAAGACTGACTGGAATCTCTGTAGTCTATGGCAATCAAATCTTCCGCAACGTCTTCCTGCAACTAGTCACAGGTGGTAATTCGAGTGAAGCAACGACATTATGGCTTTACCTTACAACCTCGTCAACGTCGGATGCGAACTTGTGGGCTAGTATTTCGCCGCTTTATTGATCGATCACAAGCTTTATGGCCGGAAAAGGATGCAAGTGGTGGAATTTCGAATGAACTTCGTTCTTTTCACCATCGCTGCTGCGATCTTTCCAAAATTAGATACTATGGGAATTGGCGCCCATGGCTTCGAATTGATTGATTACTTTCCATCCTTTTGGATCCATTTTGGCCCGAACTCCACAACATTTCTTGTTGCAGGAGAGATCTATCCTGCCCCAATACAGGTTACTGCGCATGTACTATCTTCTGTAGTGGGGAAGTGTGGAGCGTTGACGGCTACTGTCTTGTACAATCATATTGGCTCTCGCACAAAATTCTGGGTCGTCTATTGATTTGGACTTATCGGCTTTTGCCTGACCGTGGTATTCATCCCAGAGACTACTGGTCTCCACTTGCTTGGGCAAGAGAGGTACTGGCTGTTTATGAGAGAAGGAAGACAAGACGAGTCTCAGGGTATTGCGATACATCCGAGGCATTTGTCGTTGTTTGAGAAGGTGATTTTGGAAAGGGGGAGGGATCATGACCCGGAGCTTGATCTGAATGCTAGAATAGAAGAGCTGGGAGTTCATATGCCAGGGTGAACAATGAAAAGGGTACCGAGTCAGAAGAGGAGACTGGCAAGAGTATTGATGAAAAGGTCTCGACTTACTTCGATTGGGAGAAGACGAAAGAAGTGGGCACGATATGAAATTGACGAAAACGGTAATTGTTGTTAGGCCTTCATCGACGTCACTGGCATCATCCCCGATAATGCTCCAACAGGATGTATCTGCTTTTGGTTCTGGCCAGTAGCAGACGTCTATTCGGCCAGCGCTGATCTCGAAATAGCCACAAGAAGTCCTATTCAGAGCTGCAATTTCCTGATTCCCCGTGGCCTAATCATTATATTCACCGTAGGTTTCTGCTAATTGGATGGCAAAACATTGCGGCGATCTCATTCACTTCTTTAAACCCGCGAACACGGCCATTGTCTCCTCACAATACCTTGAGTTGTTATAGGTCATCTGAAGCAATCAGTGCACTGTTAAGTATGAGCGTTTCAAATGAGAAAAGCCAGCAGATGTAGATCGAGAATCCGAATATTCGCCTATCTTGAAATGCTTATCTGCAGCAACCGAAGCATTTGGTACATGACACACCGTACAGTGCATGTATGAGCTCTCCCCCGGGCGCTTTCTATTCCTTGGATGCTTTTTGTATGATGCTATATAGGTTACTTGGGAGCTTCGTACGATGTCATCAAAAAACAAATGTTGGTTGAAAATAAAGTACTTTAGGAATTTTACAATTCCTAGCAGAGGGACGATGTATCGAAGAGTTGCCGCCCGAATCGAACAGCCTGTAGTAGATTAGGGCTGCAACCGAGAGTCGCCCCGCAGTCGAAGGATTTGGCTACTAAAGATGGCCTCTTATCTACACGGAGAGCCCTGGGCGCTGATCTTGTCGTCTAAGGGACATACTCTAGGCTACCTTTACAGGACGAGTTCTCCGCTCCTGCCCCGTTAATTGTTCAGCTAGAGGTTTTATTCAACTCGACAGGGGGGTTGATCCTTCTCGGTAACTACGGTGTACTTGGACTAGGATGATTTCTGAATCGTGTCGCAATATCCTATGATGTTCCAGTATTGGTCAGGATCAATGGCTCGTGTTTGCATTCGATGACGGACCGGATGACACCTTGGCGAACTTAGAATTAATTACTATTCTATCACCCGAGGCAATGAGACAGATAGAACTGTTGAGATTGCGCCAGAAACTGGGGTTATTGGATCGTTGATTCGTTAACAAGTTCGCGCATCAAGGTCCATTGTGAGACTGGGAAACGTCCCTGACCCCTGCGTATTCTGATGAAGCAGCCCTCAGAGCACGAAGCAGCTTGATTCTCGAACACAGTCAAATCTCTTGCGACTAGCATATGTGACAGCATTTTGGGGGCGAAAGCCCCTGAGTGCTTTCCTTGGTTGGAGGCTTTGCGTTTTGTTCCACGCTAACTACTGTCGCTGAAAATTGAGGTTACAGTATGAATACTTGTGACACTCCTCTCAGGGAGTTCACTATTACATGGACCAGACGACAAATCAGGTCCACACTATTCGGACGGAAACATTGAAAAGTCTCGGCTTTGTTTCATCAAACGCTTTGTGCCGCAGACTATGGATATTGGGGCGTTATCTATTGGTCCTTATTGCTTGGGAGTGTGGTATTGTTGCCACCTTCCCGACGGGGAATTGCCTGCCGCCCTACTGTATCATCTCAGCGGCACGGCAACACTTCTCATTGGCCGAGAGAATCTGGGCATAGCCTGCTTTGCGTAGGCATGCTCAGTAATATATATATAAGATGCAGATTATCTGCAACCAAAGGATATCACCAGCTGTTCCATTCAGCTCATATCCCACCTCCTAAGGGAGCCTTCCTGCCTGTGGTGTGCCAGTAACTCATCCTTTATTGCGTTAACCCCATCAATTTCTAAGGAAGATATATCACACACTTTCTCAATTTTTTCCCCTGCTCCGCCATGGAGGGTAATCCTCTTCTGCGCAAAGATGCTTTCCAAAACGAGCACAGTCGGACCCTTTTCGATGCAATCGAGAAGCTGCGGAGTTGCAGTGTCAATCAGGACCTCGAACTACCTGAGGTGACATTAGTTACTCCTCCGACAATTGAAAGGCTAACTCTTCTAGCTTGTCATTGTTGGAGACCAGTCCGCCGGCAAGTCATCGCTTCTTCAGAGTTTGACAGATATCCCTTTCCCAGTCGCCAACAATACATGCACTCGATTCCCTACACGAATCATTTCGCGGAGGGACCCGAAGCAACGCGAGACAACAACGATGGTATCAATTGAGAGGAAATTGTTCTCCCTGTTCGGGAATACTGAAGATGTTAAGCAACGCCACCCACAAATGGATGGATTCAAACGCTCCTTTTCGACAATGACAAAAGAAGATTTTGCTAGGGTGATTGAGGATGTAAGAAAGCATACGACGCAGAATCAATCCTTCTTTTCAACAGATATATTAGGCAACAGATACGATAGGTATAAGTAGAGCAACACCAGCCGACGAAAACATCATGCCACCTGATACAAACCGGAACCAAAACTTCTCGGACCACGAGTTGAAGATTGTAATTTCAGGGCCCGATCGGTCACATTTTAGCATCTTGGACGTCCCTGGGATCTTTCACTCATCTACCAGAAGACTGACTGGATCTGATAAAAATGGTGTGGATACAATGGTTGCGGAGTACATGAAAAGGAGACAAAGCATCATCATGTACGCACTATCTTCTACAGCATTGATGGAAATCTAATTGAAGCAGTTGCGTTGCGAGCGGTACAAGCGACATACCAACTCAAGCCATCTTCGAAATAGTGAAGATACATGATCCAGAATTGGAAAGGACAGTTGAAGTCATCACGAAATGTGACGTGGCTGAGCAAAGAGAAGATACTGTATGATTCGAGTCCATGGGAATGCTGCAAGCCAATAACATTTTCACAGATCATAGAAGATGCTAAGAATCAAGAGATACAACTCCGCCACGGATGGTTTGTCGTGCGTAACCGCACGCCTTCAGAAGTCGAGGAAGCCATTGGCCCGTTGGAACGCTGCAGCAGAGAGCAAGAGTTTTTCAACCGACCCCCTTGGACCCAACTCCCAGAAGAACGTCGAGGTACCGAGGCCCTCAAAAATTACCTTGCAGAGCTCTTACGTGATCGTATCGAGAAGGTCTTCCCAACAATCCTTACTGACATTGAAACTCGCCGGAACAGTACGGCACTAGAGTTGGAAGCTTTAGGGATAGCCCGGACATCGGTTGAGCAGACACTGTTGGATAAAGGACTCAAAGAACCTTCAGACGGGAACGGTACTACTACCATTCCCAGTCAGACGAAAACAGGCATATAGCTGTTTTCGTCTATACAGGAGTGTGGTAGACATTCCTTTACTTCTTTATTCTACGTAGCCATCATGGCTATAAATATGGCCTGATATCCTAGGTAGACTCATCAAGCAATTTATCCCTCCTATGGTTACTTCTAGCTTTCAAAAGAGACGAGCATACCTGACAAAGATTGCACATGATCTGAATCAGCTTGCAACGCAAGGTCTTCGCGGTCGATATGATGGAGTTGCAAGACATGATATGAAGCTCCGAATGAAGGTTCGGGATGCCAACGACCAGTTCGCTTCCGAGATGAATAGAAACGGCCACTTTCTGGCGTTCGATCTCGGCCCATTTGGATTGAATGCCCAAGCCGGTAAAGTACGTCCACACTATCCCGGGAGCCAGACCATGCTCTTTCAGGCGCATGTTGAAAAAGATAATGAAGGGAAAAACAACTTCTTCCAAAGCATTTCTGCAATGGAATCTTATAAGGATCGCTCCTTTAAAGAATTGAGGCTAAGTCATTATTCACAGGCCCAGCCTCCGCTCCTCGCAAAGCCGAATGAAAACTCGTCAGGCAGCACCTTTGTATTCGGTTTCGGTGATCAAGCTCAAGTCGGAAGCAAAGCACAACAAAGCAAGACTACAACCGCTGGGCTAAATAGCGTCTTCCCGTCTGCTTCGAGAAGTCCTTCACCGTCCGGTGGGAACTCGATCTTCCAAACAGAGCCTACTGAGATATATGGATGGATCCGCAGCGAAATCAGGACCTGTAGAGGCACCGAGCTACAGGGGACGATGAATACAGACGTGCTCCCAGTTCTTTTCCATAAACAAGCCTCCAAATGGAGAGAAATTTCTGGGTCACATTTTGAGAATATTACAAATATTGCATACAATGCCACCTCGCAAGTGCTGGATGCGGTATGCAAGGATCCGCTCACTAAGAGGAAGATCGCGTCTTGTATTCGTGAAGTCACCGCCCGCAGCAAAGATCGCTTCTCAGCTGTATTGTCGCAGAGGGTCGACCATGTTCTATCCAGCCATCTGCAAACAAACAACCCAGCATTTGAGCGGAAGGTAAGTGAGGCACGCAAGAGGCGGTTTAAAGCAGCCTTAGAACGGTACAAGTTGTCGAAAACACGTCAGTCTAAAACCCAGCCGTTCGGAAATGCCCAACCCTTCGGGAGCCCCTTCGCGAATGCCCCCTCTCCCTTTGGAAAGCCATTGCCGAATACAAACACCCCTGATCGAAGTGAAGAGGACGATGATGAGGACGATAATCGGCTTGTCATTGACATGCGGGATGTCGGAGCTCTGTTCGCTGAATTACACATGAACAACTCGCAGAACCTTGAGGACGAGGTCCATGATACACTAAAAGCTTATTATGAAATAGCGAGAGATGATTTCATCGAGTATGTCACTCAGCTTATCGTGGAACCGTACCTCAGCGATTCGGAAGGACCAGTGCTATTTTTCTCTCCTGTATATGTGGCTGGATTGAAGGATGAGGATATCCGGGCTTTGGGGCAGGAGGACGAAAACAACATGAGGCAGAGAGCGGAGAAAGAGGCGACCTTGGCCCGTCTTAATCAGGCCGAAAAAATAGCTCGCGAGTATGATCAAGGTTGAAAAGACTTACGGGCTTCGGTGCATGTCTGTCCTGTATATCATGTTCTTGTTGTACAATATAGGCCATCTCACACTCGACAGAAAGACCGCCTTCAAATTGTCTCTAATCTCAGTAGCTCATTTGATGGCCTTATTGGACTGTTGCTGCCGAATACCTTTCCTTGACTCGTGAATGCAAAGACCTCCTTAGCGCCTCGCTAATGATAGACTGAATGCAACTAAATCATCACTCTTAGTCCTCCTTGTCTTCTGAATCTCGACGCGGCTCAAAATTGAGCTATAGAAGTCAGCCTTGTGTGATACCTTGTGAGGATCAAATGCTTACTTGATTGCCATTGTACAATTGATGATCATCTCGACCCTCACGTTGATCACGTAAAGTACGAATATTGATGTTTGATCCTGCTCTTCTTGTCTCTGGCTCCATATCACCCACGGCCGAATTCTCCTGAGATTCATTGGTCTGCACAGTTGCTTGGCCAAGTCCAAGTACCGTCCGGAGAGCTCCTATGATCATACCAGCTCCGCCTGCAATTACACTGTATCCTGTTGAAGCACCTCTAGACACCAACCCTTGGTGATCATAGGCAGCTGTGTAGCCTTGGACAGGCACCATAATAAGAGTTGCGCTAGGTGTAAGGCCAAGAGACTGCAGACTTTCTTCTTCGTCGGAGATAGACAGTGTTCGATTCGGCAACGGTGTTAGAATCTGCCTGAATGTGTAAGGGATGTCTCCGTCCAAGCGTTCCTTATCAATCCAAACACGAACGTCTGTACGCAACGTAGCATCGGATGAGAACTTGTGCCGAATAGTACTACCATCGAACATGCGGACTTGAATCGCACACTCTTTCGATCTCGTGTGTCTGGATCTATTGATCTCGTTCTTAAGCTGCTCATCCGCAAGCGCGGAGTCATCCTTTTCTTCAACTTCCGCTCTGGCCAACGCCTTCCGCTGCTCCTCCTTCTCTTTCCGTTCAGCTTTGTCGTGCTCAATCTGTTGTAGAATTCGGTCGCGTTCTAATTTTGCTTCCTGCTGTCGCTTACGCTGCTGTGCTGCATAAGTCGCTTGTTTTCCTTTAGCAGAATTAGGGTCGGACATGATAGCTGCCTGTCGAGCGTCTACTTTAGCCTTCCTCTCAGCATTCTCCGCAGCTTCCTTCTCTTTCTTATCAGTTTCAAGCTTACGCCTTCTATCAGCAAGGAGTATCTGTACAGCTTGCGAGGGCTGATTTGGTGTGGAGACTTGGGGAGGGGATTGACTTTGAGCGGTGAGAGAATTTGAGGGAGGCTGATTGCCTGGCGAATTCGGTAGAAGTACAGTAGATTGAGCGGCATTGGAGGTGGCAGTAGTTGCAGAGACAGTAGACGAGACTGGCTCAGCAGAATTGGTGTGCTGTTCTAGAACAGATACAGCTGGAGTCGGCGCAGCATTGGCGCTGGAGCTTGGGGTAGATGGAGTGGGTGTGGGGGAAGGAGAGTCGATCATAGTCTTCAGTACTGCCGACTTGAAAAGGTCTTTCGCCTCGCCTGCCCGGAGATCCAGAAGTAGCTGACCATTACTGGATATCTATCAGAGGTCTTCACTTTCGTAAGGCGGCCTGCATGCTTACTGAACGACTAGGAAGGCCGGTACAACGGGAACAGGGTAGTATGCTGCCAGGTAACCTGCTTCCAGGGAGCCCGCCTTGATGCGGAGGGTCACAGCTTTAGTAGTGAGAGCAAATCTGATCTGATCATCTTTAAGGTAATCATCTTCCCATAATAAGCTCTGCTCATCTTCGCCTTATTCGAATTGTTAGTTCACACCTCGGAGGAGTACAAGTTTTAGCCTTATTTACCTCTGACAAAGCATGCAACATATTTAGAGTCTCTCAAGGCCAATGCAATGCCCGATTGTAAGTCGCCGTCGTAGAACATAGCTGGTAGAATAGCATTCAAATACCTCAAATAAGAAGCGTGGGTACAGGATGCGACGTCCACTGGTTGGCGTTAAGAGATGAGTGCTGGGTAGTATAGGTGAAAATCCTCTGGGTTAAAAAAACTGGCCTTCAGCCCTGTACCTAAGGTAGGGCCCTACAGTTAGAGGCCAAACTTTCTATCAGACGCGCATCTTGATAGCAGAATGAAATCGCAATTCGCTTCCTTGCGTCTCCTGAGTTCTACTAGATCGACGGCCTTTGGACCAATCCGCCGGCCTCTCATACGACTTCGCTCCTGTCCCAAATGCGGAGAACCATGGCCTCCAAGGCGGAGATACGCTCACACGCCAGCTGACGACTCGCACTTCGAGTCTATTCTAGACAGTCCCCCAATCCTAGTGAAACAGGGTCAAAAGCATGGCGCAGGCCTTATAGTGCTAAGTCAGCTCCCTAACCCCTCAATGTGCGGGACCTTTATTCAACACGGACAGTCCTCATTCCAACAATCGCATTCGGTCTAGGCACATGGCAAATTTTCAGACTTCGGTGGAAAACAGAGATGCTAGCCAAATTCGAAGACCGCATACTCAGACCACCCCTGCCGCTGCCACCGCGAATAGATCCGGACGCAATAAAGGATTTTGACTACCGGCGGGTCTATGCAACGGGAGTCTTTCGGCATGATCAGGAGATGCTAATTGGGCCTCGAGTGCACGACGGTAGGGATGGATATCTGGTAGTAACGCCACTACAACGCAAAGACAATAGCTCTACGATTCTGGTGAATCGGGGATGGATTCCCAAGAAATTGAAGAGACAAATCGACAGGAAGGACGGCTTGCCTATGGACCCGGTGACGATTGAAGGGTTGTTGAGAGAGCCGTGGAAGAAGAACATGTTTACGCCAAACAACAAGCCGGAAATGGGGGAATTCTACTTCCCAGACGTTGTGGAAATGGCAGGATTCACGGGAAGTGATCCGATCTGGGTCGAAGAAACCATGCGTGGGTCATGCACTGGTTTCATATCTTCGGCAACTAATGGTCTCACTAGAACCAGACCTCGTGAAAGCGTACGATAGAGAAGCTGCAGGCATTCCCATAGGTCGACCAGCAGAAGTGAATCTGAGGAACAATCATACTCAATATATTTTTACCTGGTAAGAAAAATCCCGGGGTATCTTGCTAGCCGCCAACGCCGCAATCTACATTTAGACCAATGCTGAAGCCGAAACAGGTACGCTCTATCAGCAGCTACAGCTATAATGTTCTGGATGGTAGTAAAGAAACCACCTTCGGATATCGCTCGGAGAGTTCGTCAGAGTAGGGAATGGTGATCACGGAATCATATCTATAGGTCATTGTAATCGTCATCTTCCTCAATTGCTTCAAGACAGCGCCTTCTTTGGCGTAGCCTCGTTCTTGGTGGTGGCATTCGTATGTCCTGCAGCTGTTCTCCGGGAAGGTATTTCTGAGCCAAAAAGAATGGCGTAGAAGTTGCGGAAACCTTTCGCTGACTGCATCGAACAATCAGCACCTATGCCTTGAGTCATACCAACATCAAGCCCATTATGACACACCGTTTCATGACAGCAATCACATCGCTTTCCTCAATTCTCTTTCGTCCTGCATGATGGGCGAAAGCACCCAAATCTTCACTGAATTGTTCAAAATACCGGTCACTAGCCTCCATAATAGCCTTGAGACTCTCTTTGCTAATGGTTGATCTCTTCATTCCCATGACGCGACTGCATGTCGACGCAATTCTCTTGGCGACTCCACTGGGTAGGCTTGGATACGAGATCCCATGTCGCGATATTTTCAATGCTTTTGCTTTTTTCTCGCGGACCTTGGCCCAACTCTTGGGCTTGGGTAGCCAAGATTCGTTCAGAAGTACGTCGGGTTCGTCTTGCTCTTCGATGTCTAAGGGGCCGTCATTGTGATGGAAGGCCTGTTCATCTAGGCTCGTACCAAGGGAAGAATCGTGGGTAGGGGCGAAACGTGGTATTTTAAGAACGAAAGGTGAGAGGGCACCAACATCCAGCTGCCGCGCTTGTTGCCTTAGACCAGAGTGACTACTCTGACGACTAGGATCGTTGAGCATCGCATGCCTTAGGACGTCTGTATTACCGCTAGATAGAAGTCAATCCCGCAAAAGCCGATTGGCCGCTTAAATTACTCACCCAGAGTCCGAATGCGTTTCCTGGCTTCCCAGTTCGTCAGCGTCGTCGTATAGCCCGGATTGTGCAGTGCTGTCGTCGACCCCTAGATGCGACGTATCATCATACGCCAACTCACTAATATTGCCAGAGCGGTCAGTCACCTGGAGACTTCCAAAACTACCCCTCGAAATCCTGTCCGGCCGTTGTTCGTTAGCAGCCGTTCTCGCTATCTCGAAAGGTCCTCCAGTTTGGTCCCCATCTTCCAGGGGCATCGACAGCCTGGGTGGAGCTTCGTGAAAGCTGTCATCCTCCCCAGTCCCATCATCAATTGCTATTGTGAAACGTGGTTCCAAAAGATCCTGGCTTTCTTCGAGCTCGTCACCGTATGCCTGTTCGGGCCTATTTGGTCCAGGCTGCAACAGAAGGGGTGATGGCTTAATGACCTGACTAGTCGGAGCCAGAACTGCGTTGCAACAGAAATTAGCTTCTCTCGTTGATGGATGTGAGCGATTAACAGCATACGCTTGCTAAGATTCCTTAAAATATCCCTGGGTGTCTCGCGCTGCAAACGTCCACTTTTTCGCCTGTCACGACAGGGTGTGGCCCGTCGCTGTTGCATCGCTCTAATAGCATGAGGTGTTGTGGGATTACTTCGATTTGCCAACGTTGGCTGTAGTGGCTGACGGGCGCTCGGTGTGCGCGACCGATCAACATTGTCCGTAATGACATGGTGCTGTAGCATCGTTGCGCCAATGCTTGAACGCTGTCTACGTGGTGTTGACGATTTGCCTATGATTGCGGCTAAATGTCGTAGCTACAAGTCACAAGCGGTTAGCCATAATTCCATCATTCAGTCGGTGTCTCTGACATCTGCATGCGGCGTTGGATTGAGAGACGTCGGGCTTGGTATTCTGGCAAGGGAGTTTCGCGGTGTAATACGCGGCGGCTTCGTTGGCGCAGCCAGCTCATCTTCGGTAGCAGAATCTATCCAAATGTTCTCTTTGAGATCAGAGTCTCCACTCTCCAAGGACGGCATAACTCCAAAGGTCTTGACAATTGGGAGGCTCGTCGTGAGATTGTGATGCCTCGACCAATACCGAATGTAAACAAATGATAAGATTGCCAAGCCCCAAAAGGCCGCGGCAATCGATATCGGGTGCGCTACCTTAGCGTCCTTTAAACCCACGCGCGTCGAGTCCTAATGTCGGCATCCATTGCTGTTGGCTTGTAGCACAGCACAATCCGATCCGTTAGTTTACTCCACTATGTCGAAGCTATCTACCTCTGCTAGGAGTCCCTCTCAGCACCGACAATTTATCGCCTCGGCTGGAGACCAATCATCTTCACAAATCACAAAAAGGAAACGCAGTACTGATGATAATCTTGAAAGCGCACCTCTGAGGCCAGCTAAGCGCAAGAAGGTTAAAAAGGCAAAGCGGGTTGAGGATGCAAATCTGGATCTAGAACATGGACTCAACCTTGCGATTGGAAAGTTGGACAGCCGTCTACAAGCAGACTATGTGGCTCAGCGTACCAAACATTTTTCTTCCGAGCTAAGTCTTGTTGAGCTCGAGGACAGACACGTTCCAGGTACACACGGCACAAACACTTCAGGAGGGAACACCCCTAGTCTTCTCAAGACGCTAATCCTTGAATAGCAAAGGCATTTCGTGACACTAGCGACTGGGACAAGACGAGAATGCTGAAAGATTTGCCGGGATTTCTTGAGCACTACAGCTCAAGAGGGGGAGGTCACAAATTTCTGTCTTCATCTCCAGAACAAGCAGGTAGTCCACACACTATAGTGGTCACGTCGGCAGGCCTACGTGCTGCGGACATCGCCCGGTATGCAATACTATTGACCAGAAGGAGGATGTTCGTGCAATGGGGCTTCACTGATGTTGCAAAGGGTTTTGCGTATACTTCAGACAAAGGAGTCTGTGGTGGCTAAGCTTTTTGCGAAGCATATCAAATTAAAAGACGCCATACAATTTGTCAGAAGAACGCAGTATGTCCGCAAGGCATTGGGGTCGACCTTCAACTGCGCGATACTGATTGAAGTAGCATTTGCATAGGTGTTGGGACTCCTTCTCGGATTATTGATCTTTTTAACGCAGGTATGTATTTGGCCCGGCTCCTATACTCACGATCAGCCTCTTTCTAACGTTTGATGCTAAATTCGATTCGTACAGGTGCTTTGACGTCGTCAAAGCTTGAGCGGATAGTGATCGACGCTTCGCATCTTGACCAGAAGAAAAGAGGTATTTTTGATATGCGGGAAACCCAAGAGCCCCTAGTACAGTTGCTGAATCGCTTGGAAGTGAAGAGTCGCTATGGTAGTGATACTGGCTCTGTTCAGATCTTGCTGTATTGATGACAGAAACAGCCAATTCGCACAATGGCGTTTTAGCATCTCCAATGAAGTGGAAGCGTCTGGAATGTAGAGAATTGGTAAATTGAAGGCAAAAGAAATTGACTGATGCATGTGAAGATGTTTTGATGTGATGGTCCAAGGAGAGGCTCGTTGAAACCTCGTAGTAGGAGCAATTTCTTAAGTCTGAGGACCCTGGTTGGTCCCGAGGGTTCTGCCTTCCCTTTCGGACGAAGTAAAAATTTTTTCTTGCGAGGTCGTCACCCTTCGAACATCTTCCCTCTACTCGACAAGCCTTCATAAGATCAATCCTAAGGTATAGTCTATCTTGATCACCGGCTATTGTCCCCTCCCTAATATCAGATCATTCCATAATCGTCTTAAGTTTGAATCTCATCCGATCCGTTTCTGTCGTTACCCCAACTCTTCGCCACTAAACCTCGCTATAGAAGCACTCTCGATCGCTTCCAGAGCAACTTCGCTATCAGAATGAAGTTACAAGCAATGCTTGTCGGACTCGGGCTGTTACATATTGTCGTGGGCTTTGACAGCCAGCAATCTCCAGGTAAATTGTTCAGAATCAGACATTTTTTCATCTCCTAAAGATACTGATTGCAACACTAGATTGTGTTTCCAGATGTTGGAACAACTCGAAATACGTCAGCACCTGCCTTGAGGCTGATGGAAACCTATGCTTATGCGAGGACGATGAGTTTCAGAATGTAGGCATCCAAATCGTCTAAGCCCAAAATCAACAACTGTTACTGACCAGCCTCCAGGTCGTGCTCCAATGCCTTTACTCTCAGTGTCAGACCACTCAATTCGGCTCGGCTCTACACCACGCTCTTTCAGAATGCTCCGATCCTAAGACCGGTGCTCCTGACATATTCCCCCCTCTTATACGCCATCAAGGTCTACGGAAGCGCGGAAGCCAGCCCATTGTCTCTATTGCTGCCCCCGCGCGTGTCGTTATGGTTTCTGTGTCTGCCAAGATTGCCGGCCATTCGGTAGCTCGTCGCTCGGTCGTCGCCTCAGGGATTGCTAGATTCAGTGCTCGGCCATTACGCAGCGTGATCCGTTCTGCGGCCCCCACGCTCAGTCCGACTGTGTCGCCGCTTACCACTCTCTTTACGTCTCCGACCATTGCAGTATCTGACACTACCAGTGTGCAAGTTCCGACAAAGACGTCTTAAAACGAAGCTCGACCAAATAACTTTGAGTTCATGGGGCAAGCCAATCCCAAGACTCCATGACAGCGGAGTACAGCTATTTGGGCCCAGCTCCCAATTCTACCCTTTGCACTAAGCGTTCAGATCATCCATGAAATCACCATCCTATGGTTCACAGCATATTTAATGCCTAGCGCGTTGGAATCACATTGCTATTGAAGGATATAGCAAGAGGTCGCCGGCAAAGTCCTATTAGTTGCATTTTCAGACAGCATTCTTTATGTGCAATTGCATTGCCCACAGGTTATACTATCTTCAGCATCAAGTTCCTTGTACTAGCTAGATAGCTTCAGTTCTTTGAAGAGTATGGCAACCAGCTTGGCCTTTCAAACAACCAAGTCGGCAGGATATTAGGGCTCAGGCTTCGACATAGATTGGTAATAACTAATAGAAGGGCGCTCCGTCGTCGTTGTAAAGCTCCTTGTTCGTTGAAGATCCCATTGTATACATAAACACTACCTGGGAAAACTGTTCAAGCAAGACTCAAAGCCTACTGCATCCTACCCTTGGGCCATTAACATCCTCACATACGTTACAGGAATTATAGAGCACCACTGACGCGATTACTACGGTTTCCAATCGTACTCAAGCCCGAAGTGATCATTGCTCACTAAGACACGTCCGTCGTGACCAGCGGTGACTGGATGGACACCAAAGTCTAGAAAGCAGGTATTGTTACTGGACATCGGCCGTAATCGTGCATTGATCTAGTCATTAAGTACTCCGAAAATAGCATGTTTCTCATGTCTTTTCAGGAGCAACTCTGGCCGCGTGCATGTTTCCAAGGCCAACTCTGTAATCAGTAAATTTCAGATATCTATTCTAACGCCTTTGATGAACCTTCTGGAACTGCAATTACATCTACCAGGTTTAACCCAAGTTCCTCAATGGTTCAGAAGACCGTTACTAGGAAGCCAATGCCGTTTGCGAACACTGTTATTGCTCTATTGCATCAGTCTTGCAATGCCGAAACAACAATACACTCTATAGCCTCAGCCTTTTCGCATTGCATTCTTCCTGTGTGCTTGAAAAAGGATTTGCCACGCTCTTCTAAACCTCGGAGCGAACCACTTGCCTGCATCAACGTAATACTGGCGCATGTACCCGAGCATGGGAAGGGTTTTGTCGCATCTTGGGCAAGCCCTTATGCCCATTGTGGCCACCCCAATACCAGAGTTACGGCCGCGCGTGGAATTGTGCGAGTGCATCTTTCAGGCTGACATCGACTAGAACGAAGGGACCGAGGCAATAAATTTCGAGTCACACGATTCAGGTATTGTTTGGTATCATAGTCACTCGACTTCTGCGGCTCGGATGTATATCCCCGTTGTCAGCAGTAACTGCTGCGGATTCGGTAGCCTTCTCTGTCGTGACCTTCTTGTCCTGCTTCTCCGTTTCCTCTACTCGCCGTTTGCGTTGTTCGTAAAGCCTCTCGTTCTTGACCCTGAGCTTGGCTTTCCTGTCTGTACTTTTGCCGCCGCCGCCCCCAGCTCTGCGAGTATATATCATGTTAGCAGCTATAGTCTGCTCCCCAAAGGAGTAGTAGACTTACGTCAACTCTACATTCAGCTTCCTTGCGGGCGTTTCTCCGTCATCGAAAGCAGATTGGTGGAATAGCTTCAGGCATGTCTTCATGTGATCATAGCCTGCAAACTCTAGGAATGCATAACCTTTCGATTTTCCCGTCTCTTTGTCTGTAGGGTGACGGATGGACTTGGGATGGACTTTAGCAAAGTGTCTGCGAATCGAGGTGTCCGTAGCTGTGAAAGGCAGATTGCCTAGGATTCAGAATTGGCATCAGCTAGTGGAGCCAGGATCAGCTTAAGAAAGAGATATGTACCGATGAAGACGATAAACCTCTGAGCCTTTTGCAGTGCTTGACCCTCATGACCCCCATCTTTGTCCCCGGCAATAGTGTGTTCCGATCCTTGTGGGGACGACTGCGCTCTCTTTGACCTCTTCGGCGGCGGCACTACCGTGTTGGACCTCTCTTGCTCTATATTCAGAGCGCCAGCTGGCTCGGGCTGAGTTGTTTGAGTGCCAAATTTACGCTTTCTAGCCTCCTTTCGCTTCGCATCTGCCGGCATATTTCAAGGAATCCGGAGACTCAGACTCTGTGCGTAGCTTTCCGATTCCGATAGCCCCTTGCCTTCTCAAGATCTCCATGTATGCAAATTTTCTTTTCAGTCGGTGGACCTTCCTCATGCAAGGCCACAATGCTGACTAATCATGCCGATTTGTAGGTGTGCATGGAACCAAGACCAATATTAATCTCAAAATCTGCTTGTCTCCTATACTTTTTACTCCTACTACGTATTCATAAATGTCGGGCGAGCTCATTATAACAGGTCATCTACGATGTTGGTGAGTGAGAATCTTTTGCAGCGCGCTATGATTGGACGACACAGCTCGCCTTCCATATCTGCATGAGAAAATGCTCGACCATAATGGTCATTTGGTCCTATCACCGTATATACATCAACTAGCACACTCCACATTTGTATCTGACGAGTTCCCTAGACTCAGTAGAAGTGTCGGAGCTCAAAACACCGTGATAGTGAAATTGATCTCTAATGCTTGCGATGCCGTCCAATGCGGCCACGCCTTTGAACGCCATATTGGGGGAAATAAATGGTTAATAGCCAACGTTTTGTTTCATCTTTTAAATTCAATTACCTATTAAATCTCACAGGATGATGCATTTGGTTTTTTCTTTCTTAGGTTTTTGGACGGGTCGGGGATTTAGTACGGCGCTGTTGCTCGTCAGTATGGAGTAGCAGATACGTTTCATACAAGACTAGCTTATGACAAAACTCACCGTATGGCCTCATCGAAGACGCTCTTTAAATTACGTTGGGTCAGCGCAGAGCATTCCAGATACTTATGAGCGCGGATGTCTCTCGACGCATTGAGAGCGGCTTCATAAGACACCGGCTCCATCTTTTTTGCTCTGAGCGAGTCTAGCGTGCCCTTATCCTCCCGTAAGTCCAATTTCGTACCAACCAAAATGATAGGCACATTTGGTGCATGATGCTCGATCTCGGGAAACCACTTCGCTTTCACGTTATCGAAAGACGGCGGGCTGACGATCGAGAAACATATTAGAAAAACGTCAGTTTGTGGATATGATAGTGGTCGTAGTCGATCGTAGTCTTCTTGGCCAGCAGTGTCCCAAAGTCCCAAGCTGATTGGCTTTCCGTCGACCATAACGCTGGCTGAGTAATTATCGAACCTATACCTATAATCAGCCGGAACCAGGCTCTATTCACAAATAGTGTCTTATACACTGTGGGTATATATTCTCCAGGAAATGCGTTGGTGGTATACGAGATAAGCAGACATGTCTAAAAGCGCATCTCAGTACAATTCCGCAGTAAATCGTCGCGTAGTATGCCTTCTCACCTTGCCAACAGCACCATCCCCAGTCACAACGCACTGAAGATATATCTCTATTAGCGTCTGGTATACGAGTAGGGGTGCAGCCACTTTACCTTGAGAGACTGTGTACTTGGTGCTGACGCCATTGTAGACGATATGAGACTGTGTCTGTCGGGTTAAAGCAAGCGCTTTGACCCTGGGGCAACCAAAGCTAGGGTTCCACATATCAGAGTTTATCAGGTCCAGTTCGACGACGCAGAGCATACTTCGTTTGTAATTTCGCATGCGCACTCCTTCTCTGAGAATTCCGTAGGCCGGGAGTTATTACGATGAAAAGGCGGCGATCGTGCAAGGTGTGCCTTCGCGCGCTCCACGGCCCTCAACACCAAGTTTCGCTCGTCGATTAGATAGGAGTGGTCTCAAGGAATCCTTCGTGAGGTTGAAGCTGATCTCTTCCGTGCGCTTTGACTGGCTTTGAAAGTTTGCTTGCAAGATGGAGCAAGGTACACTCCAGCCAGGATCCGGGCTTTACGATGAGTGACTTGAATGGTTCAACAAGCTGTTGACCCCCGATACACAGCAGCTTTGCTGAGCCCTATCGTATCTCGCGGTTAATTGGACCAATCGATAAGTATGGCTAGGCAGTTCTAGTGCGGGCAACGCGGCTACTGCAAGCTACTTGACTGAGAGCCTTTCTCTTATCCGTACAAAGCGCACTGTAGTGAAAGTTTCTTGTTTTTAAATGATGCTATACGGGGATAAACAAATGTACCTCAACCTCAACCTCAACCTCAGGCGATGTATGCAGCTGTTTCCAGCAGGAGAGCTTACGGCGATAGCAAGGTACTCTAGTAAGCTAAGGACCCCGTTTTAGCTACGATGTGTCCATCTAAGTATCCTTTAGCTCAAGGAGTATGTAGGTAAACAACCATATTGGCCTACAACCCCAATTATAGAAGGGTTCACACATGCTCTTCTTGTACAGCCCTGTAGGGCTAGACCTAGAGCTGGCGAAGCACGCCCTGGAGACACCGTAAAGTTGGGGCGCTTCCGGGACCATCCCAGTCGCCTGGGGGATCGCTCGGGGCCCGCTTTGCCCGCTTTAGGTGCAGCCCTAAGGAGGTGTGTTCAGTAAGGGGTGAACCCTTCTAGGGCTCACCTTAGCTCCCGAGCTGGCTGAGTGGCGTGCATACCTTAGGTAGGGTTGCTGGCCGCCAACAGCGCCAAGACCTTTAGTCATACCTAGTCAGCTTTCGAAGTAGAAACAGGACAGAATCGCTTTCGCTCTCGCATCCGCTCCCCAGACCGTCTCAGACACACGGCTGCCCAAAGACAGCAAATGACCTCATCGATCGACTGGAAGACATGCTCCTCATGGGTTTCCACATACTCTATCTTCCACATTTGGTAGCTCCTCGTGCTCTAACCCACTGGACAATGGGGCCTCCCTCTATCTGGAATTCAGGCATTTGACACAATGCTACCGCATCCCGCCTCGTTGTCAGCCAAATACAGGCTACGGTACACTCGCGCAACGACCCTTAAACATCATTAGTGTCTCAGTGCGGAAGTCGTCTTGTCTCATGAGAGCGAAAGCGCGCTTCATGCACTAATATACCACATGCGTATGACCATGTAGACTACAGTCAGCTCTATTATGAATGGCAATTGGAGTTGCGGGACTGGACGTCTTCGTTGCTATCTAATTGATCTCCATGCGGTAGTCTGCGCGAGAGAACGGCGCAAACAGTCATCAAGTGAAAGTTTTGAGCTGCATTTTGCTACACACGTGCACCACCCGGACGTTCGCCTACTCTACGTTCACCATGCGGTCAGCAGTCTCGCATGGGAATCCGTTTACGTCTAGCAGTGCACCACCAGATTTCTCCCAGTACTGACGACCAGAGGTGAAAGTACACGCCTATCTGTCTTGTCTAAAACCAGCGAGGATGCTATATAAACTGGCTAGGTATGCGGCTTTCATTCAAAGACTCAATACTTTCCCCAATTTGAACAGTCACTATCGAAATACCCTGTGTAACACCGAGCGCAAAGATCTATTACAATTTGGTGAAAGGGCAAACGCACGGACATCAACATGGTTCTCGCTAAAACATTACTGTTTTGCAGCAGCATCGCCAGTCTGACGGTAGTGGTCTCTCTTGTACTCATGATGCAGTCATACTAATCGTGATACAGTTCGCTGCAACGGAATCGACATCATGGCCACCCTATTCGCCAACGAGCGCCCCCATTTTCCAGCTCTCCGACGACAGTCAGTTCGCTTTCTACCTCGAAGAGATGCTAGGCATGGCCAGCTTTGGCGGATCTAGCACTGCAGAAATCCTACGGATTGCTACGCAAATCATTCCACAGGACTTCGAGAGCTTCTATACGGCGTGCTACTACATGGCGGAGCAAATCTTTGCTATTGCTGAATCGGTCGATGCAAAGAAAGACCCGGTATCTGCTCGCGAGGCCTATTTCCGCGCTGCCAGCTACTATCGGGGAGCCGACTTCTTCCTCCATGGAAATCAGAGCGACCCTCGTCTCATCAGTCTCTGGGACCAGCAGCTTACGGCATTCAACAGAGCGAACGCCCTCCTTGTGATACCCGGTGAGCGATTCAGCGTCAAAGCCCACAGCGAGGAGATCGGCGACTACGAATCGATTGGTACTTTCTTCGCTGCCTACCCGGACAATCGCGCAGTGCCAACCATTCTCGTCAGCGGCGGTTACGACTCCTCGCAAGAAGAAGGCTACCACTCGCAGTGCCGAGAGATCCTGTCTCGCGGGGTCAATTGTGTACAATATGAAGGTCCCGGCCACCCAACCGTGCGCAGACAGCAGAACATTGGTTTCATATCCGATTGGTGGACGGTCGCGACACCTGTAGTCGACTACCTTAGTACTCGCTCAGACGTTGATATGTCCAAGCTCGCCCTTGCTGGTATGTCTTTTGGAGGCTCCCTCGCACCAATAGCCGCGTCCCACGACGACCGCTACTCTGCGGTCATAGCGATCGATGGCATGTTCAGTCTCCGACAGGCCCTTGAAGAGCAGTTCCCCCCCAAGACAATAGCGCTCTTCAATTCCAGCAACGTTGCCGGCTTCAACGAAGTCATGAACGACATACAAGCCAACTCTACCTACCCATCAAACCTCCGCTGGATTATAGGGTACGGCCTATGGGCCTTTGATACCCTCTCCCCATTCGACTGGTTCACCCGCCTTGGCGAGATCTCAATGAACGCCACCCTCGTCGCGAACATATCTATACCGGTCTTCCTCGCCAAAGCTCAAGACGACATAGGCACGGAACAGGAGCCTGAGATTGCGTACGAGATGCTGACAACCGGCCGCCCGAACGGAAAAGCTTTGACCTACTATCACCAATTCAACACCAGCTTAGGTGCCGGCGAGCATTGCAGCCTCGGCGCCGAGTCGCAGGTTTGGCAAGTCACGATGGACTGGCTGAGCGGTGTCTGGGGCGACTGGACGTATGCGAACAATTAGTTGGGCGTGCATGCGTGTCGCTGCTTCGCTACTCTGTCATGATACTCCTACGCAAATTACATTGCTCGAGGTTTCCTAATCTCGCTGCTAATCTGGTTTCTTGTATGTTCACCGAATCATCTCATTTGATCTTGAAAAAGCTTTCCCGCGGAAGACTTTGCAACATCGTTACCGATCTTTTTGTTTAGGAGCGCATTACTAGACACACTCATTTAGTCAAGGGTTCTGTATATCATTATTATTATCATTATTAGCATCATCATGGTAGACTAGCCAACGTTCAAATAAACTCATGTCATGATCCTGCTGCTTTGCGAGTACCTTAATAATGGAAACTGCGAGCGCTCCAAAGGCAAATGTGGCAGTCTGTGATTTTGCATCCAGAAGAAACACCGTTCATAGGTAGACTGTTAAATCTTATGATTTCCTCAATTTTAAGCAAGGTGCTCATTCAGGTAAAGAATTGGAATGTTCGTCGATGGATTCACAATGTTAATCTTAATCTACGCTGAACGATTTGGTAAAAGCCCTAACCCTAGTTATACATAAGGCCCCTGGTAGTGTATATCTACATTTCTCAGATGTTACCTATAAAGTCTAGATACTTTAAAATAAACCCTTTAAATAAATAAATCTTAAGTCGAAAATATATTAAGGATAGAAGCCCCTTATTATTAGCCTTTGAAATCGGTATTTGCTACCTAAGCTCCTCTCCAAGGGTGAACTTGTAGGGCTACCTAAGGTAATGGGGCTACCTATTGTTAATCTCCGTACAAGCCCGTCTGAAGCAATCAAGCAAAGCCTCAAGTGGCGTACACATAGGGTCTACGATTGGGCCGATAGAATCCATCAGAACAGACTGGACAGGAGATTTCTGATCACAGTCTCGACGACGAACTCCCTCGCAAACCTGCTGGTCCGAATGCGACTAAGAATAGCATCCGGCTTTCCCTTCCATGCAATGCTAACATCTGAGCCCAACGACCCGCTAAATACTCAGACTTCCTTCACAACTCCTTGGGAGAATCCTTTCCTATGGCAAAGTAGTAACATTGACAATTGGATTCGACGTGAGTTATATTCGGACACGAGAAGAGAGAGAGAGAGCAAGGTCATGTGGGAATAAGCCGGTGGGGACTCGGCCAACAGCTTGGACATCGCGACCATGAGTCCAGATGTAGCATTAGTGTAGTCAACCCGGTTCGAGTCCGCTGTGATTATGCACCTCTCGTTGCGTGCGAAGATCAATGTCGCCGGAGCCGTGCTGACCTCCATGGAGGCGAGTAGCGCTTGTCCTGAGCTCGAATTCGGGTTGAGCTTCGCAGCGTCGAACGCGACTACAGAGCAAAGGCTCCTAGGATAGTCTTTTGTACTAAGGTATGCACAAAAGGACCCTCTTTCATTCGCCTCTTTAGAATAGACCCTGCAGGGTAATGATTGCTAATGCGCACCAGCCAAGCCGGGCACCAATGCGAGGCAGGAAGAGACGACGCTTTTTCGCGATAATGATGCAGAGCAAAGCGCTATTTGCGGGGATATATTGGACCCTGATAACAACTCAATATTTAGAGAGACAAGTATCTAACATCCTTTACAGGAAACTTCGAAGGTGTTTCTTCGAAGTTGTTCCGGGAATGTCGAGGTTCGCTGTGGCCATCAATGTTTCATACGTTACTCGCTCCATGAGGATAGCAAGCAAGTCACGTCAAAGTGATTCATTTTCTGTACCCTAATGCACTCAAAGCAGTAGTTTGTCACTATCACCATTCTCACGTGTTGGTCTCGTGATGCGTTCATCAGCATACTGCATTCGTATGCCCCTCGCCTTCGCGCAATTGAATTATTCTACAATAGCTATAACATCAGAGCATATCAGAGGAACCCGGAAAGACCACAAGTACATTGGATACAGAGTATCCCTTAACTTCCTCCAGAAATAGCAGCTGATATTAGACTTGACATCTTCAATATGCATCTCGCAATCCTCGCATATCCAGTTATCGTCGTAGCAGTCATCACTCGAATACCAGCAAACTTTCCCTTCCAAGCTATGTTCTCTACACTGGAGCCACGCCAAATCTCCCCTGACGGTTCTTGCGGTGGCTCAAATGGATACACTTGTTCGGCCGGTAATTGTTGCAGTCAATTTGGCTTCTGGTACGAGGCAGCCTGTCATCTTTCTGCTGCTCTCTTGTTCATTCCCAGTGCTGATCCAAGTCGCTCCCTTCGCAACAGTGGCTCGAGCAGCTCCTTCTGCGGCAACGGCTGCCAATCTACTTTCGGCTCATGCGGTACTCTGTCTCCGCCACCACCTGATGGTAGCTGTGGGAGTCCACAAAATGTGACGTGTGGAAATGGGTTATGTTGTAGTGAATACGGGTATTGGTATGCTTCTTGAATCGTCTAGTCACTGCTATTCCCACCGTTTTCGCAACCCATTCCCTCTTATAATAGCCTTTCCTTCTACCCACCATCATCGAGGACTGAAGATGCCACTCCTCTAGCTCGTGTTGCACACGGGTCATCGTCAGACTGACAAAAGTTCTTTCAATAATTTAGCGGCTCGGCGACAGCCTTCTGCGGGACTGGGTGCCAGCCATATTATGGTGCATGCGCAACTACTCCCCTCCCGTCGCCCGACGGTACATGCGGTGGTACGAAGGGGTATATTTGCACGCCGGGAAATTGCTGCAGCGAATTTGGATATTGGTACGTCATAGGATTAAAGGAGGAAGTCTACCGAGTTCGGACATCCGCTAACGTAGATCAATAGCGGCGCCGCCGTGGCATTTTGTGGGAGTGGATGCCAGACGGCTTTTGGACTCTGCGATTAGAGCGTGACCAGATTTCATAAGACAAGGAAGAGTCAAAGCGTTCCAGTAAGATTGAAAATTGGGCAGTGAACAATTTCAGAGCGGATGGCCAAGGGGTACTTTTTTCGTTAGGCGATTTTGTTAGGCTCAGCAAACGGCATGATTATTTAACCTTGATTATACAACTAGTTATGTAACGGAAAGAAGTCTTCTGGTCTTCTATTTGAACGCTTGTGAGGAAGGCTAGTGACTGGGGAGCATCGAGGAGCTGAGGAGGGCATGATGAAAGTCTGAAGAGGCTCTGTCAATTGTATTGAAAAGAGACCTGAATATCCTTGATTAGTTCATTAAACAAGAAGGATCAGAGCTATAAGAGCTACAGGTTGACATCCAGACTGCCTTGTACATCTACAAATGTTTTCTTAATAAGTTTTTCATAGTTACTATAATAATAAAGTAGCCCTAGAGTAATTATTATTAATTATATTAAAAATTAAATTAATCTCTTTAATTTATTTAATTTATTTAATATTATTTAAACTTAATTATACTAAAAATTCTAAAAAATTTATATATTATAATAATTTAGAAAATATTAAATTTAATAATATTATTTAAAATTTATTAAAACTTAGTTTTTAATATTAAAAAATAAGAACTTTAAAAATATCTTTTTAAATATATTTTAATTTCTTATAAAATTTAAAAAATTAAAAATATATATATTATTTATTATTAAAACTTATAATTTATCTTTATATATTATATAAATTTATATATTAGTATTTCTAGGAGTTAGCACTAGAAGCTTTAAAAGCTTATATAAATACCTTTATATTCCTAATAAATTATTCTAGCCTCTATAGGAGATATATTAATATTACGTAATATTCTAAAAATATAGATATAAATACTAAGAAATTAAAGTTATAAGCTAAGATAGCCCTTTACTTTTTTAACTTTTTTTTAACTTTAAAAATTAATAATTAAGTAAGTTTTAATCTATCTTAGCTTAAAACTTTAATTTCTTAGTATTTATATCTATGTTTTTAAAATATTACGTAATATTTATATATTTCCTATAGGGGCTAGAATAATCTCTTAGGGGTGTAAGGGTATTTATATATAATTTTAGGGCTTCTAGGGCTAAATAGTAATATTTCCTAAATTACTAATATATAATATATAAATATTATTAAATAATAATTTTAATTAATACTTTTAATTTTATTTTAAATTTTATAATATTATATAAAGAATAAAGAAATATATAAAAGTTATTAATTTATTTATTATAAAGATTAAAAATTTAAAGAAATATTTATAAGAATAATTATTAGGATTTAATTCCTACTAATAACTAAGTCTTATTAAAGTAGTATAGGCCCTAAATCTAAATATACTAGATATAAGTACTATATATAAGCGTTATACATTATATAATTAATATATATATACGTAAATTCCTTTTACCCCTATTCAGCCCTTTTTTAGTAATTAGTTACTTAACTTTTTCCCAGATTTCTAAGTATTATTAGTTATATAAATCTAAACTATATTCTAGCTTCTATTACTATTTATTATAAATACATATATATATATATTAATATAAGATTAGGTATATATTATAGATTCTAGAATATAATTAATTTTTAAAGAGAGAGGAAAGGAAATATATTTTTATTTTATCTAAATATTAAATAAGTAAATATTACTTAAAGGCCCCCGCATAATAGTAATATATATATATATATATTATATATAAGTTATATAATACTTAGTACTACTATTATGCTATATAATAATTACTTTTTCTTTTTAATAATTTTATTCTTAAAATCTATATATTTACCTATTTATAAGTATTTATAGTATCTTTTAAAAGATTTATTAAAAAATTTTAAATCTTTATAAGGATATAAGAAAAAGAGCTCTCTTATTTATAATCTAATTAGTTACCTATATATAGCTATATAGATATATAGATTTATATAGTATAATATAATTACTATATAGATATATAGATTTATATAGTATAATATAATTACTATATATATTTACTATATTATAAGGTATAAGATAAGGTACTTAGTAATTATTATAAATATTAATAAACTCTTATTAATAATAATCTTACTTTTTTTAACTCCTACTCTTATTTTTTTTATAATATATTTATATACATATTACTTTTTTATTATAATAGTTTTATTTTATTATTTACTACCTTTTATAGTTATAAAAGATAATAAAGTTTTTTTAATTATAAAAGGCTTTTTAAAAAAAAATTATATAAATTTTAATATTTATCCTTAATAGTATAATATAAGGCTAGAACCTAATCTTTATTTATATATTATATTTAATAAAGCTCTTAATAAGTATTTAAAATATATTTATATTAAAGTAAAGAGAAATTATTATTTTTTAATCTATTTTATTATTTTAAAATATATATTTTTATTATTTACTAAATATCTCTACTACTAATAATATCCTATTTTAGTAGCTTTATTTATTTTAGTTTTAATTTATTATATACTTATACCTCCTAAATATAGTATACTTATAGATTTATTATATATTAATTTAATAGTATATCCTTTTAAAGTCTTTATAAATAATAAGATTAATAATAATTATATTTTATTATATAAAAGTACCTCTTTTATTTATATCTATCCCCTTAAATATAAAAATATCTTATTTTAATATTTAATATAGCTTCTACTTTTAATTTAATGACTAATTTTTATTATTTAGAAGCTAGTTACCCCTACTATTAATAATATTTAAAGACTTAATCTTTATAAAAATATTAGTCCCTTTTAATTAGAGATATATTAAACTTCTATATATAAATAGTATATCATTATTTTAAAGGTATCTAGAGTACTTATAATTTATAAATAATATATAATTAGTTATTATAAAGTTTAAGGGCTAGTTATAAGCTTTATCTTTAGCTATTGAATTTAAATTTCTATCTTTAGTACTTCTATATTATTATTAATTACTCTAAGTTATATATTAAAACTATTTTAAACTAAGGTAAAATTTTTATAATATTTTTATAATATTATATTAACTTAAATTTATAGTACCCTTAAATATTACTTATTAATAGGGTATATAAGTTCTATATACTTTATATCCTTAATTTTTGTAAATATTATATTTACTTCTTAAAATTTAATAGAGAATATATTTATAAGGTAGTTTATATACTAATTATATATAATATATTAATATTTAGTTAGGTAAAGGTAGGTCTTTTATAAAACTTTTTTAAAATTATTATAACCTTAAAATATATAATAAGTATATTAATAAGAGACACTCCTACTACTCAATATATTTTATATTTTATATTTTAGCTCTATTAATATTATTAGATTCTTTATATATATATCCCTTTTATAAATTAAATTTTCTACTATTTTATAAAATATAAAAAAGTAATTAATATAGATAATAAAAAGTAAATAATATACTATTAAATTAATTTAATCTATTTATATCCTAAGTTTTATATTAAGTTAATTATAATAATATATATAAAAGGGTATTTTAAATTAGTTAAAAAATTTAAAAATAATAATTTATAAGATTTAATTATTTAAGAATTTAAATAAATAAATAAGATTATTATTCTAATACTTAATATCCTTAAGTCTATAGTATACCTACTTTTTTTATACTTTTTATATATATTATTTGATTAGTTAATTTTTAAATAAAAATATCCTTTAATCCTAGTATTTTATAAAATTAATTTACTACTCCTTTAAGTTATAAAGGAAGTTTTATAATATCTAAAAACTTAGCTAAATCTTATATATTATTAACTCCTAATAATACCCTATCTTCTAAAAAGTATAAATATATTAAGTTAGTAGAGTTTATTTTAATAATAAAGCTTAATCCTACCTTTTATAATAAGTTTAATATGCCTTTAAAATATATATACTCCTTAATATAAGTTATTATTTTTAGGTTTAAGGCTATATTTATAAAGATTAAAAAAAATTATTCTTAATACTATTAAAAAAAAGAAATAAAAGTTTACTATAATAAAAAAGATAATAGCTATATATAAGGTAAATATAGAAATAGCTAGTATTTAAAAAAAAGTAAAATTTATTAAAAATAAAAAAGTTAGTAAAAATAAAAAAGTTAGTAAAAAAAATAATTCTTATAATTAAAATTAAAGTAAAGGCTTTAATTAAAGCTTCTATTAAAAAGATTATAAAAAAGGATTTTATTTTTACTAATTTTATATCTTCTATTAAGAAGGAGAAGAAAAAGTTTAAAGAGGAATGAAATACTAATATTATATTTTATATATAATAGTTTATTCTTTTCTTTTTTTTATATTTAATAAGTATTTTTAAATAAAAAAATTACTTAATATATTTTTAATTAAATTATTAATTTAGTCTACTAATTAAATTTTATAATTAACTTTACATAAGAATTACTTAATAATATTAAGCTTTTTTTTATATTTATATTATTTATTATAAATATTTATTATCCTTTTTAACCCTTTTATATTATTTTTATATATTTATTAATTATATTTTAAAAATTAATCCTTCTATCTTATTTTATAAAAGCATTACCCTTTTTTTTTAATTTTATTTAGGATTTTTTTTATTTTATATTCTAAGCTATTATCTATAAGCTTTAATAGGATATATTTTAATATTTTATTACTAGTTTCTTTATATTTATATAATTTTAATAAGGATATATAAAAAATAGAATAGATTCTATAAATAGTAGATAGTATAAGATAATAGGCTTAACTTTTTATTAATTTTTTTATTTTAAAAGATTTAATATATTTATATAAAAGCTTTTAATTTAGTTATCTTTATTTAAAAAATTTTATTAATAAAATTACTAAATCACCTTTATTAAATATAATTAGTTTATATATCTTATTATAATATTTAATAGATAATTTTATTATATCTTATTAATATATTTTTAACTTTTTATAAAATTTATATAATTTTTTAATCTTTTTTTTTATAATAAATACTCTTTCCCTTATAATATTATCCTTAATACTTATTAAAATTTTAAGATTATAATTATATATTTTTTTAAAAGGGCTATAGTCTATTATAACTTACTTAATCTAATAATATATAAGTTTAATTAAAGGTAAAAGTCCTACTTAATTACTCTACTATGTATTATAGTAGATTAATAAGTATTATTTTAAAAATTAATTTTATTTTTCTATTTATTTATTTATTTAATAATAAAATACTATACTTAGCTTATATTTAATTTATAAATTATAATATATATTAAATTAAAAAATATTAATAAAAATGCTCTCCCTATTTATAATAATACTATTTAGCTTATTAAACTTTAGGGTAATTTTTATAAATAATAATTTTATTAATTTAATAATATTAATTTTCTTTATAGTTAGTATATAATAAAATATTTTTATATATTTATTAATTACTACTAGTATTATATTATAAATATAATTCCTATATTTATTAAGAGAGAGGTTAGTTATAAAATTTATATTAAATTCTTTTTAAAGTTTACTAGATATAGGTAATACCTTTAATTTATTATATAAATAATAATATTTTATTTTTATTTTTTAATAGATATTGTTGGAAATAGAGGCTGCTGACTAAGCGAGATCTGACTGATAGAGCGAGGCAAGTAAAGATAAACAGAATGTATTAGTAAGCTATTGCTGTTGTTTCTTGGCTATTAAGAAGATGGAGAAAAACGCTGATTATATACAGGTAGCCAAGCCCTTTTCCCTGAAACCCCTAAATCTATCCTACCGAGGTTGAAAAAGTAGCCGAGGTAGAATAAGATTACGAATACTAAATCGGGCATGTAATTTACCGAGTGCCGAAATTAATAACCGAATTGGGAATGCCGAAATGAACATCGTCCGGATTAGGATAGCCAAGCCAATATCCTGCAAAATAGGTCGGTCTAGATTTTGTGCCACCAATATTGGTTGGAAATCTAAACGGAAAAATAGGAAATTAGATTGCTAAAAAGGGATGAATAGGGGTAAAAGGAAATTGCGCTTATGCATGGCGTTTATGCGGCGCGTGGCGATTATGCACTGGGTTTATGCACGGTGCCACAGGATCCGGGATAAGATAGGGGCTATCAGCTAGAATCATCATCCAACACACCCCCCTAAGCTGTATAGCGATTAGAAAGCTATAGAGGCAAGTCCTAGCCCCCTAATAAAAGATTCGAATTTAGTAGGGTCTAATGGCTTAGTCAGCCCATCAGCAATCTGGTTACTGGTCGGAATATAGTATATGTTGACCTTTTTATCCTAAAGGGCTTCTCTAACGAAATAGTACTGAATATCGATATGTTTGGTCCTAGCATGGTGTTCCGGATTACGCGCTAGCGTGATAGCCGATTACGAATCAGTCCGAATAGGGTTTTTGGAATAGGTCAGCCTTAATTGCTCGAATAGGTTAGTCAGCTAGATAAGTTCCTTAATAGCTTCCTTTTAAACCATGTATTCCGCCTCGCAACTAGATAGGGCTACTATCTTTTACAGCTTGCTTAACCAGGAAATAGGGCTTTTCCCAAAAAGGAATAGATAGCCTGTAGTAGATTGTCGAGTAGGATAATCACCCCCTTAATCCGAATCGCAGTAGCCCTCTAGTCCAAAATTTTGGCATGGACTAAAAACCATATTAAGGTCAATAGTATGCAGGATATATTGCTAAATACGGTTTAGCGCACGAAAATGGTCTGCCCCAGGATTGCTTATAAATCGCGCGCAAAGCCCTACTGCATAGGATAGATCGGGCCGAGTTGATGCTATTAAATATAAAAGCGACCTAATTTGCCGCTGGAAATCCTCGATCTTAGGAGGAGTCGCCGCTAGTCCATTTTTGTCTAGTTGAATACCTAATTCAGATAGAGTCCTACAGGGCTTTAGGTCTTTATAACTAAAATGATCAATCAATTCCTTAATGAATTTGGTTTGGTTAATATAGATAGCCCTATTTGCGCGATTATATATAACTTGGATTTCTAGGAAAAAAGAAATGTCGCCTAGATCAGTGATATCGACTATTTTGTCGATTTCGGATTTTAGGGCTTGGATTTTAGAGATATTTGGCCCGAAGATTAGCAAGTCGTCTATATGTGCGCATATAATAATATCGTTCTTGCGAAAAATGGATTGGTCAGCCCCTAGGGTTTTAAAACCTAGTTTCCTAAAAATCTCAGCGAGGAAAAGATACCATTCCCGCGCGGATTGTTTAAGTCCATATAGGGCTTTAATTAGTAAGCAGACCCTAGTTAGGTATTTTTGGTTTTGAAAACCAGTCGGCTGCTCCATATAGATTTCCTCTTTTAGGCTAGCGTTTGGAAAAGCCGATTTTACATCCCATTGCTGAATTTCTATATTACGATAGGCAGCCTATGCGAAAAGGGCTTTATAAGCTATAGGTTTCACGGTATTTGAAAACGTCTCAATAAAATCAATCCCGTATTTTTATAGAAAGCCCTTGACCACCTAGCGAGCTTTGTATTTTTTGATTTTTTCTTCAGCCCCTATCTTAGTTTTAAAAACCCAGCGTCCCTTTAACGCTTTTCGGTTAGGCGGTAGATCCACTAGCTTCCATGTGTTTTACGCGGCCAAATCCTTTATCTCCTTTTCTATAGAGGCCATCCACTGTTTTGCATTAGGGCTATCTTGCGATTCTGCAAAATTTGCAGGATCTTGCGATTTGGGGCTATTGATAGAAATATAGGTCCTAATTAATTCATCTTCAGACAAATCCATATCCGGATTTTCCTCAGAATTTTGTGGCTGATTGGGTATCACGTGATCCATATATGGACCTGATTCGGAAGGAATAGGGCTACTAGCGCTGTTGTTAGAATCTTGCAAAAGCCCACTTGAGTTTGTCGTTTCTTCGAGGATTTGGTTGAAATCTAGAAAGCCCCCTTTAAGCGAATCTTTGATAGAATAGTAAGTCCCTTCTAGAAATTCTGCGTCATGTGACCAGTAAACCTTATCAGTATCCGGATTTAGTATTTTATACTGATTTTCGCTGAATCCGACTAGTACCCCCCTAAAAGAAGCCCTTTCTTGCAATTTTTGCGGTTTATTATTTTTGATATAGGCAATCGACCCGAAAAGCCGGATATTAGCTATATTAGGCTTTTTGCCGTACCTAGCCTTGAAAGGGGTTTTGCCGATTGCCGAATGCCATGTTCTATTATATAGATAGATAGCGGCTTCAACTGCTAATGGCTAGTAGTGAGTAGGTAGCCCGCATTGGAATAACAAGCACCTGGCTTTTTCCAGAATAGTCCGATTCATGTGCTCAGCAGCGCTATTTTACTCATGCGCATAGGGGGCTGAGTGTTTATATAGTATACCGCATTCGGTTAGATAAGCGTCAAAAGCGGTATTTACAAATTCTTTGCCCTAATCTGTACGCAAAATCTGAATCTTTTTGCTAGATTGGTTTTCTGCTGCTATTTTTATTGATTTGAAAGCCTCTAGGGCTTCCTTTTTCGACTTTAAAAGCGAAAAATCAAGCTACTTAGTAGCGGTATCAAGTAGGGTATGGTTATATTTAATATCATAGAATGCCGTTTTTGATATCGGCCCGCATAAGTCCGATGTCATATGATTTCCGTATTCGGAATAGTGAGTAGTAGCCGCGTCGTGGTTAGGGCTGGCCGTGAATTTGCCCTTAATACAGGTTTCGCAAGGATTTGCCGTTGCAAATGTAGAATACGTTTTTGATATTCTAGTAACCGAATTGGGTATATTACTAAGCGCAGTAGCCCCCACATGGCCAAATCTTTGATGCCATAGTTGGGTCCGATTGGGCGCTTTTGCCACTAGCGCAAGCTGAAGATCCGCGCTAAATGGAATATAGAATAGCCCTTGCGAATCTGCGGGGGCTTTTAATTTTGCGCCGGATTTTAGAAGAACGTCTGCGCGTCCTTTTGAAAAGGATATTTTAGCCCCTTTTTTCAATAAGCGAGAAAGGCTAACTAGGTTAAGTTGCAATTCGGGTATATAGAGGACGGATTCCAAAACGGCTTTAGCCGAATTTGGCAAACTTACCGTAATAGCCCCTATACTATTTGTTGGTAAAGTTGATACACCCCCCCAAGCGATTCTAGTGGCCGTAGGGGCTATGCTATTAAAAAGGTTAATGTCGTAGTAAATATGCGATGTCGCACCGGAATCTAGAATCCAATTGTCGGAGGAATATTTCACCGATAGGGCTGATTTACTAGTGGAAATAAGGACGTCAGAAACACCTGTTTCTTCCGTTTTTAGTTTTTATATATTAGGGGCTTCGCTATCCGCGCGGTTGCCATTTCGCCTAGGGCGCAATTCAGGGTGGAGCTTATAGCAGGTTTCCTTTTTATAGCCAGTCCTGCCGCATTCATCGCATTTAGCTAAGGATTTGCGATAGCCCCTAGAAATAAGGGCATTTTCATCCATATCCTTTAGACGACGGGATTCGTCCATTAGATTTGCAAATAGGTCATCCTAATTAAGCACGGTAGAATCAGCCTTATAGGATTGAGTAGTAGAGGCGACAAAGGCTTTGTATTCGGGTCCTAAATTATGTATGGTCCAGGCAATAATGAGCTTATCTGGTAATTCCAAATCTTTGGCCTTTAAGCTAGTCGAAACGCGCTTAATAGTAGCTAAAAAATTTTCAACCATTCCCAAAGAGGATAGAGTAGCCCCAAAGAATTCCTTAAAAAGGATAAATTCCGAAGAAAAGCCGCGGGGTGCGTACATACAACTCAAATGGTCCCATGCATCAGTCGGATTAGTAAGGGCTGAAATATACAAAAGCGGTCCGTCCGCACAAGCTAGCTGAATATAGCTTAGCGCCTTAGCATCATCTTTCAGACCCTTGGCATTCGGATCGCCCAATCAAGTAAAGAAGTCAAATAGATCTTTGGCAATAAGGGCTGCCTTGACGCGAATAGCCCACAATTTGTAGTTGGAAGCACCAATTAGCTTAGGAATTTTGATAGCCCCGTCTTCTAACATAATTTTCTGAATCGGGATTAGCGCGAAAAATTTAGGGTGTATTTTTTCCGGAAAAGGTGTCGCAAGACAATTAGATTGTGAATTTTTATTAGTGCTTGGCGACTATACCCGATTTGGAATAGTGTTCTGAAAGCCGAAAGAATAGCGTTGATAGGAATCCAAAAGATGAATAAGGTAGATGGGTAGAACTATCAATCAGAGGCAATCCGGGCTTATAACTTGTTGGAAATAGAGGCTGCTGACTAAGCGAGATCTGACTGATAGAGCGAGGCAAGTAAAGATAAACAGAATGTATTAGTAAGCTATTGCTGTTGTTGCTTGGCTATTAAGAAGATGGAGAAAAACGCTGATTATATACAGGTAGCCAAGCCCTTTTCCCTGAAACCCCTAAATCTATCCTACCGAGGTTGAAAAAGTAGCCGAGGTAGAATAAGATTACGAATACTAAATCGGGCATGTAATTTACCGAGTGCCGAAATTAATAACCGAATTGGGAATGCCGAAATGAACATCGTCCGGATTAGGATAGCCAAGCCAATATCCTGCAAAATAGGTCGGTCTAGATTTTGTGCCACCAATATTGGTTGGAAATCTAAACGGAAAAATAGGAAATTAGATTGCTAAAAAGGGATGAATAGGGGTAAAAGGAAATTGCGCTTATGCATGGCGTTTATGCGGCGCGTGGCGATTATGCACTGGGTTTATGCACGGTGCCACAGGATCCGGGATAAGATAGGGGCTATCGGCTGGAATCATTATCCAACAGATATTATTAAAATTTATAATAAGTTAATAAAACTTTCTATTTATTAATTTTATTATTTTATTAATACTAAAATAATCTACTAATAGATTATTATAATAGTATTTAAGTAGTTTTTATATTATTACTTTTTAAATAAAAATATAAATCTTTTAAGTATATTTTAATAGGCTATATTTATTAAAATATTATTTACTAACTTTAATTATATATTTATTAAAAGATTCCTTTTTTTAACTTTTTTTATTATTATATTTTATAATTATAAAATTTTAATTAATTTAGTAATTAAACTATTATAATTATTATATATTATTTTATTAGTAACTATTATATTAACTATATAATATAAAATATATTATTTATAACTAATAGCTTTAATAATAAAATTAAGCTACTTTTTAATTATATTACTATTTTATTAAACTAATATTTTATTTAAATTTCCTACTTTTATAATATAAAGGTCCCTAAATTTTATTAAATAAATTATATTCTCTTATAAAATAGTATAAATTAGATTTAATATAGATTTTTATTTATTTTATTAATTTAACTACTTTTTATTTATATTTTCTATAATATAGGAGACTTTTTTCCTAACTATAATTTAGAATAAACTAAATAACACTCTTAAATTTATAAGCTTTTATTATAATATAGATAGTAACTTATCTATAATTATTTTTTTATATTTATAATTAGGGTATCTTAATAATATATTAACTAAATTAAATTTTCATATTTAATAAATAATTATAAAATTAAATATGAATAATTTTATAATTTAATAGGCTTATTTTTAATTTAATTTCTTTAAATTTAAAAAAATTTTAAAATTTTAATAGGGTAGAAATTCTTTTTATATTACTATTTAAAAGCTATAATAATAATAAATAGCTTTTAATTATAGGTTTTATAATATTTCTTAATAATGATTATTTTCTATAATTAAAATACAATTAAATACTATTAGCTATCCTCTTATATTTAAGAAAGGATATTAATTATTATATAGTCTAATATATCTATCTTAATCCTAATCTATTTTTTTAGATTAAAGTATTTTAAAATTAATATATTTATAGAAATATTATAAAGCTATTAAAATATATATTCTTTATATTTACCCTACTTTAAAAATTTACTTTTCCTTTTTTATATACTCCTTTATAATAATCTTATTAAAAGTACTATTAAATATAAATAGTATAAAATTAATTTTTTAAAAAAATTAATAAAATTTAAAAATATTTAAATTTTATAATATGTCTTTAACTTTAACTAATTTTATATAATATTCATTCTATTTTTATCTATTACTATATTTTAAATAAATATAATAAATTTTAAAAATTTAACTTCTTATATTAAGAATTAATATCTTTTAAAATTTATATATGATTTAAATTATCTTAAATATTATAAAATTTATTTTATATAATTTATATACTTCTTTTCTAAATTTAAAAAGATAAGAATATTATTAAAATTAATAATATAAAATTTATCTAATAAGTTTATAAAAGCTTTATTAATATAAGCTTAAAATATTATTAAGGTATTAATAAGCCTAAATAGTATTATTATATATTTAAAGTATTTATATTATATATGAAATATAATTTTTATTTATCTCCTTTTTTAATTTAAATATAATAATAGATATTTTTAAAATTTAATTTAATAAAAATCTTAGCCTTATTAAAGTAGTTTAAGATTTTATTAATTAAAAAAAGGGGATAATAGTTTTTTACTATTATTTTATTTGATTTATAATAATTAATATATAAATATAGACTTCTATCCTTTTTTAATATAAAAAGGATTAAAATATTTATAAAGCTAATAAAATATTAAATCTATCTTTTTATTAGTATATTATAAAAATAAAATTTTAATTTTTAACTTCTTTATTAAATGGTTATAAAAAGGGTTATAAAATAGATTTATAATTATTTTTAATTATATAATTATTATTTTAATAAGATAGTAAGTAACTTACTTTTTTTATTAAGAAGATATCTTAATATTTTATTAACTTTTTAAATAAGATTATAGGAGTTATGGTAGATAATAAACCTAAATATGTCTTAACTATTTTAATTATAGGATTAAGTAATAGAAAGGGGTTATTAATAACTATTAATATATATATTTCTAGTTATTTTAATAAGGATTTAATAAACTTATAAGTTTTAACTAATTTTAAGATATATCCTTTAATTTTAAAATACTAGGTTTTTATTATTAAATTTATAATAATATTCTCTTATATTAATTTTAATATTTTTAATAATAAAGTAAACCTTTCTTATTAATTATATAAAAGATTATTTTAAATTTTTTAATATAGCCTTAATTATTATAAAGACTTAGCTTAATATAATAAATATTATAATAATATATAAAATTACTATCTATTTAAATTAGATAGAGTAGTTTTATATCTTTTATAAATTTTATACCTTTTATAACTATAAAATACTAACTAATTATATTAATTTTAGTTCTATTATTAAGCTAGGTTTTTATTTTTATTTTTTATAATTCTCCTTTTAATAATATTATTTTAGGATGTTTTAATTTTAAGATTATATTAAGTTTTTTTTTTTAAATTTTTTTTTTAAAATTTTATTTATATTTTACCTAAGATATCCTACTAGTACTTTATTAGAATTTATATCTTTTCTCTTAATATAGATAGTTAAATAATACCCCTTTTTTTATAAGTATAATACTTAATATCTTTAAGATCCTTTTTTAGATATATTAAGCTATTATTTTCCTTATTTTTAAATATAATATTTTTAAAATTTTTTTTAAATTTATTTCTTTAACTCTTAATATTACTTTTATTCTTTTTTAATAGGGTACTAGCTATAATTTTATATATAATTAAAGTAGCTTTTTATTAATTACTTTCTAAATAAAAAACTGATATTATAAGTTTATTTTAAGTAATAAGGACTTATTAAATATTTATAATAACTAAGTAAAGATTTAAATATAATTTTATTAAAAGATTTATTTATTTTTAATCTTTATTATAAAAAAGTAATTAAACTTCAAAGCTATTTAAATAAATATTAAATTATTAAATTATCTAATTTAATCTTTACTCTATATTAGTTATTAATTATATAATATTTAATATATAATTAGCTAGATCTTCAATAAAATTAAATAAAAATATCTTAAATTCCTTCTATATTTAGTTAGCTATAGGGTGATCCCTTTTATAATTGTATTAGAATTCCTTTATATCTCCCTTTAAATACTATATTATATATAAAATTTTCTCTTAATTAATTTTAAAATTATAGAGTATTAAATAGAAATATATCTCTATATTTTTAATTTAATCTTAATACTCTTTTAAAAACTTTTTTTTATATTTTTTTAATAAAAATAATTTTATTATCTTGTTATATAGACCTAAATTATATATATTATATATAGGGCGCTTTCTATCTATAATATCAATAATAGGTAGAGGGTAAGAAATAGTTTTTTTTAATATATTATATATAATCCTTATATAAAAAGATTCTATATTATAATAGGTAGAATATAAGGTAGAATTATTTTTATTATATTTTCTTATATTTTTTAAAGCTACTATTAATAGTTCTTATCTAAAATTAGTAATTTTATATTTAAGTTATTTAAATTACTTTTATTTTAATAGCTCCTCCTTAGCTTTTTTAATAAGTTATAAGTATTTATTAAAAATTAGGCTCTTAAGTTATCTAAGCTTATTAATAGTATTAATAGTATTATTAACTATAAGTTTTACTTCATTTTTCTAAAATTTCTAATTATTTTATACTATTAATCTACTTTGCTCACTATTTATTTATAGCTCTATAATATAATAGCTATTAGAATATAAACTATCTATTATAAATATACTAATTATAAATTAATATCCCTTTTAGATAGAAGAATTAGAAATATTATAAAAATATATATATATATATTAATATAAGATTAGGTATATATTATAGATTCTAGAATATAATTAATTCTTAAGGAGAGAGGAAAGAAAATATACCCCTATCATATCTAAATATTAGATAAGTAGATATCGCTTAGAGGCCCCCGTATAATATTAATATATTTATATATATATTATATGCGAGTTATATAATACTTAGTACTACTATTGTACTATATAATATATTAGCTTAGCTATCTAAATATAGTAATATTAATTTTAGCATTCCTAATATAGTATATTAATTTTAGTATTTAGTAAATTATATCCCTTATTTAATAATAGTATTCCTATTTAGAAAAGCCCTTATTTTAGTATATCTATTAGACTTTAGTATTTTTATTTACTTTTAATAGGATAGATTAGAAAAAGAGCTTAGCTACTTCTATATAAATTAGTAGTTTTCTCCTTCTTCTAAATAGCTAAGTAATATAAGTAATCACTTACTAATATATCTATTATAATCTTGCCTACTTCGCTCTATTAATTAGATATTACTTAGTTAGCAGCCCTCTATCCCTATTTTTAATAGGTTATAAGCTTAGGTTATCTCTAATTAATAGTTCTATCTATTTATCTTATTCTATCTTTTAAATTTTTAACTAACTTATTTTTAGACTTTTATAATTACTATTCTAAATTAGGTATAGTCACTAAGTACTAATAAAAATATATATTATATTTACTTTATAACTACCTTTTAGGAAAAAATATATCCTAACCCTATTATATTAAACCCGATTTAGAAAATATATTAGAAGATAGGGCTATTAAAATTCTAAAACTAATTAGTACTTCTAATTATAAATTATAGGCTATTTAAATTAAGGTAGCCTTAATTACTAAGGACTTATTTAATTTCTATATTTAATTAGGTAAATCTAGTATAAAAGGTTTAAAAAAAAATACTAAGGCGCTAAGCTATATTTAGCTAGCATATGTAGATAGGCTACTTTTATATATTTTATCTATTAATAATCTAATTAATATATAGGAATACCTAAGTCGCCTATATATACCTATAGCTTTTTTTTAGAATTTATTTTTTTTAAAAATGTTTTTAAGGCTACTCTATCCTCTTTATAAATAGTTAAAAAAATTTTAACTATAATTAAGCGTGTTTTAACTAGCTTAAAGGCTAAGGATTTAAAATTACTTAATAAGCTAGTTATAGCTTAAACCCTATATAACCTAGGACCTAAATATAAGGTATTTATTATATTAACTACTTAATCCTATAAGGCTAAAGTTATTATGCTTAATTAGGATAAACTATTTACTAATCTTATAAATAAATCCTATTGCTTATATAATATAGAGGAAAATGCTCTAATTTTAACTAGAGGCTATAAAAAATCGACTACTAAATATAATAAATATAGTAGAACCGGCTATTAAAAAGAAATATATTATAAGCTCTACCCTGAATTGCGCCTTAAGTAAGGAGGTAACTATATAGATAGCTAAACTCCTATAGAAGTGCTAATATTTAAAATAGAAGAAATAGATATTTCTAATATTTTAATTACTAATATAGCTCTATTAGTAAAATATTCATTTAATAAATAAATCCTAGACTTTAACACGATATTATATATTTATTATAATATTAATCTTTTTAATAATATAGCCCCTATATCTTCTAGGATTATATAGGGTAATATATCAACTTTACTAGTAAATAGTATAGGGGCTATTATAATAAAATTACCTAATTTAGCTAAGGTTATTTTAGAATCTATCCTCTATATACTAGAATTAGAGCTTAATTTAATTAGCTTCTCTTATATAATATAAAAAGGGGCTAGGATATCTTTTATAAAAAATTATGTAAAAATCTGATTAAAATCTAGCGTAAAGTTATAAGCTATTATAGATTTATAGGGGCTATTCTATATTCTATTTAATATAAATATTTAACTTGTACTAGTAGCGACTATACCTAATTAGGCCTAACTTTAATATTAGAGATTTAACTATATAGGGGCTACTACGCTTAGTAAGATACTTAATTTAGCTACTAAGATTTTTAAAAAAGATACTAGCTATATACTTATAAATCCTTACAAGATATATATAAAAGGAAAATTTATTATAAGCCCTAATTATAACGCAGCGACTACCCGCTATTTCAAATATAGAAATTATATAATATTAAACTTATATAGACTAGTTTTAAAAGTAGTATTTAAAGGTATTAAATATATCTATATACTTTTAGATACTATTATTAAATAGCTTAATTTTTAACTTTTAATATTAAAAAAGAAAGTTTTAAGGGCTTTTAAAGCGATAAAAATAGTAGTAGAAAATATATCTAACAAAATAATTAAAATCCTATATATGGACTAGGGTAAAGAGTTTATAAATAACGCCTTTAATACTTATCTAACTAAATATAGAATTTTATATAAATATTTATCCCCCTATACGCATGAGTAGAATAGGGCTGTAGAGTGTATTAATTAGACTATTTTAGAAAAAGTAAGGTACTTACTTTTCTAATATAGGCAATCTATTTATTACTAGCTATTAGTAATAGAAGCGGCTATCTATCTATATAACTAGACTTAGTACTTAGCTATTAGTAAAACTCTATTTAAAGTAAAATATACTAAGAAATTAAATATAATAAATATCTAGCTATTTAGATCTATTATTTATATTAAAAATAATAAGCCCTAAACATTATAGGAAAGAGCCTCTTATAGGGGGCTACTAGTTAAATTTAATAAAAATTAGTATAAAATACTAAATCTAGATACTAATAAGGTTTATTAATTATATAATACTAATTTCCTAGAAGGGATCTACTATCCTAAAAAAGATTTACTTAAGAGGGGCTTTCTAGATTTTAACTAAATCTTTAATTCCTTAATAAATATAATAAATCAACTTTATAAAAATCCTAGTAATGGTATTAGTAGCCCTATTTATCTTAAACTCAGCCTATATATAGATCACCTAATACCTAATTAGCTATAAAATTTTAACGCTAATCTAAATTTAAAATCTTCAGAAGATAAATTAATTAAGATATATATTTCTATTAATAGCCCCAAATTACAAGATCCTATAACTTTTAAAGAATTATAAAATAGCCTTAATATAAAATAATAGATAGAGACTATAAAAAAGGAGATAATAAACTTAGCTATATAAAATATATAAAAGCTAGTAAATTTGCCCCCTAATTAAAAAGTACTAAAAGGATAATAGGTTTTTAAGACTAAAATAGGGGCTAATAAAAAAAATATAAAGCCTACTAGGTAGTCAAGGGCTTCCTATAAAACTATAGTATAAATTTTATTAAGATATTTTTAAATACCATTAAACTTATAGCTTATAAAACCTTATTTACCTAAGCTACCTATTATAACTTAGAAATATAGTAATAAGATATAAAATTAGCTTTTCCAAACACTAGTCTTAAAGAGGAAATTTATATAAAATAACTAACTAGTTTTAAAAACTAAAAATACTCAACTAAAATCTATTTATTACTCAAAGCCTTATATAAGCTAAAGTAATCCGCGTAAAAGTAGTATTTTTTCCTTATAAAAATTCTTAAAAAAATTAATTTTAAAACCTTAGGGGCTAACTAATCTATTTTCTAAAAAAGTAATATTATTATATATATATACATTAATAACCTACTAATTTTTAGCCTAAGTATTTCTAAAATATAAGCCCTAAAAACTAAAATTACTAAAATAGTTGATATTACTAATTTAGGTAATATTTCTTTTTTTTAAAAAATTTAAATAATATATAATTATATAAAAAGGGCTATCTATATAAATTAGACTAAATTTACTAAGGAATTAATTAACTAACTTAGCTATAAAGACTTAAAGCCTTATAGGACCCCTTTTAAATTAGGTATTCAACTAGATAAAAATAGCCTAGCGGTAGATCCTTCTATTAAGGATTTCTAGTAATAAATTGGGTCGCTTATATATTTAATAATATTAACTCGACTACATCTTATTAAAAGGTATTAGGGTAGAATACTATTTATTATATTATAACTAAGGAGGAAGTATACCTTATAGCGAGATCTTATCTAGGTGCTAAAAGGCGCTTAAGTCACTTGCGCTTAGCACTCTTATACCCTAGATTTTAACACTCCCACTTAAGTACTATAAGGCTACTTAACTATCTACTGAGCTTATTTAAGAAATAAAGTATTTAATTAATATAAAAGCCTAATATTAGGTAGGAAGTATAAAAATAAGCTTTTACTAAAATAAAAAGGAAATTAAAAAGTGAGCTTAAAAAATAAGTATAAGCTCCTATTAAATAAGCTTCTATTAGATCAACTACCCCCCCCCCCCTATTTTAATTTTTAGATTAGTAGCTTTTTAAACTTAAAAAGTCTTTAAAATACCTAGAATTTCTTATATGATAGGGCCTTAGTAAGGTTATTAACAATCTATCTTTTAATAAAAATATATTTTAAATTTATTAAATTATCTAAGACCTTCTCTTATATAAAGTAGTAGGTGATATTAATATATTTTATCTAATTATAAAATTATAGATTTTTAGTTAAGATAATAACCTTTTAATTATCTTTATAAATAACTATAAACTTAGAAGGTTTATGATATTTAATTTACTTAAAAAAATATTAAGCTAGATAGCCTTTTTAGTTATTTATATTTTATTTATATACTTAACTTTATAAATAGAGAGGGTTATAATTAGTTATTACTTTAATTATTAATTAATAGTAGTATCTTCTATATAAAAGATATATCTAGTAGTTAATTAATAAGTTACTTAATCCCCTATTTAATTTAAATTAATATAGATTATTAAGTTATTTAAGAGGCCTTAATAAGTAAACTACTAATAGATTGTAACTTATAGATATTAAATTTTTTATTTTACCACTCCTATATAGACTTTATTTAGATTAGATAAAAAATAGAAAATAATAAATATAGTATATATAATATCTAGCTAAGTACCTAGTATAATATATATTAGTAATCCTATAATAGATTAACACTTCTTCTAATATTTTATAAAGGCTTTATAGTCCCCCTCTATAAATATAAGCTTTAAAGTAGTTTTTATAGATATAAATAATAAATTATAATCCTGTATATTATATTATTTAAGAAAGTGCTTAATATTAACTTTCTAGCCTAGGTAAATAATATAATTCTAATAGTTTTAGATAATAGTTATACCTAAATAATAATTATAAGGGCCTAAATTAATTATATAAAAGTATTTATTAAAGAAGTTTTTTATCTATTAAATTTTAATATTAAAAAGGCTAGTAATAAGAATATTATTTATATATAAGGTAATAAGAATCTTTATACTATAATAAATAAAAATACTATAATTTATATTTATAAGTTCTAAGCCTAGCTTATTTATATAGTTAGTAAAGATTATATACTATATATAAGGTAATTACTTTAGACTATAGATTACCTTTAATAGCTTATAAATCCCCTTCTTTTTTTCAAAACTTTAGGGGAGTTTAATATAGATTTTTTTTATTACCTTATAAAGAAAAATAGTTTTAATATCTATTTACTTTAAATCCTAGTTATTAGTAGTAGTAATAGTAAAGATAATTTTATAATTTATTAACTTAACTACTAAAGTAAAGATCTTATTATAATTAATCCCTTTATATTATTTAAAGCCTTTTACTACCTAATAAGTCTTATACTAAGTAATTTTACTTATAAGGTCTTATTTTAAGATATATACCTACTTATTTTATAAAGCTCTTTAGCTAGGAGGATAGCCTATAATTAATATCTATATCTTATTTTTTATTAGGGACTAGTACTTATCTTATATTACCTTCTACCACTTTTTTGTATTAGAATTATTCTTAATAATATTCTTATAAGTCTTTAATTTATAGACTTCTAAACTAGCTATATTAATAAAATATATAATATAAGAGGGGATTAAATAAGAGGTTTTATTATTCTAATTCTAAATAGTCTCTAAATAATAGTAAGAATAATATAATTTTAAGTATAATTCCTCTACTACTTAAGCCCTTTATATTAATAATTAGTAGTAATTATAATCTTAGTAATAATAGCTTAATAGTAAGCTTTAATAGTTAAGCTAGAGGCCTTATAATAAATAATACTAATTAAATCTAGGCTAAAGATATAATTTAAGTTAATAGCTTATCTATATTATTAATATCTATTAGTATAGGCTAAGGGCGTGAGGATTATATTATAGGATTAAATTATAATTATAAATTCTTTCTCTTTAAAGTAGAATTTAAGCTTTTAACTCTCTTTTTTTAAAGTTATTTAATCTTATAAATCTACTAAATCTTATTATTAAAAAATATTTAGTAAATATAATTACTTTTATAGTCTATTAGATAGCCCTTTATAATATATTACTAGCCCTTAACTTATTTTATTATAAGCTTCTTTTAAAGTATCTAGCCTTTTATTCTAAGTTACTATATATAATAAAGTTATAGTTTTAATCTAATATAGGTTTTATAAGGCGTTTTACCTAATAAGGCTATAAGATAATAATTCTAAATATAATTTACTATAAGAATAAGCTTTAACTAAAGGTTATTATTAAGCTTAATATTTTATAAGGTTATAAATACTATACCTTAAAGCTATTAGCCTAATTACTTAATAACTTTATTTATTTAAAAGTTAGAAGATACTACTAGCTCCTAAATAATACTATAATTAGCTTAGAGATTATTAAAGTTATAGCTAAAATATTCACTACTATAGTTAGTCTTAAAGCGACGGATTTTAATATCCCCCTATTTATTTTGAATAATAAAGTATAAGTATATTATATAAGTATTATTTTTATTTTCTAAAATCTTAATTTTAAAATACTTATTAAAATTATTTAGAAAAGTAATAAAAGTTTTACTCCCCTTATAACTATAATTAAATAATTTAGTAATATTAAAATAAATAAGATCTAAAAGGCACCTTTTAAAGTAAATATATAATTTATATTCACCTACTTTATCTCTAATAATTATATATAGCTTATAAGAATCCTTTACTTTTAAAGTATTAGTAAAATTAATATCTTTTAATATTTACGTAAGTAATTTAATATTTTAATATCCTAAGTAGCTTATATAAATATATTATAAATTAATAGCCTTATTTATAATTTTTTATTTAAGTTACTTAGTATTAGTATCTAAGTTAGATAGTTTACTAGTTAGAATAGAAATTAATCTATTAATTAAATTTAATAAGTTAAAAATCTTTAAATTAATTAAAAAAAGGGCTTTTAACTCCTATAAATCTAAATAATAAAAGTTATTAACTTATTATTAAATAATAATACCCTTATAACTAAACTTAATACTATAATTAAGGCCCTTAATAATAAAACTTATAGAGTAATTTATATAATAAAGCTACCTTAGGGAGATTAGATTTAAAGGTATATCTAAAATATAAATTATATTTATAAAGATAAGCTTTTTCTTTTAACTATTTATAATAACTATTAATTATATTTTATTAACTCCTATAGGGGCTCTATACCTTATAATACCTTTAATAGTAAACATATTACCTTTAAAAAGCTTAGTATATTTAACAAAGAATTTATAAGCTATTATAATATACTAAGAGCATATAAAGTCTAAGACCTAATATTAATTTATATCATTAGATTTAGTATTAAAGGTAATCTAAGCTTTAAAATTACTAAAATTATTCTTTAACCTTTTATTCTTATATTTATTCTTATTCTTCTTAATCTTAAACTAGTTATCTCTTTTATTCTTATTCTTATTACATCCCTTATTATTATCCTTATTCTTTTTCCTAATAAGATTATTATAGCTAGAAACTATATAATAAGGCTTTTTATAGTAGGTATATTAATAAATAAGCTTTTAAATAGTATAGGTATTAGGCCTAAACACTATATTTATTTAAATTAAAAAGAATAGTAAAATTTATTAAAGCTATATATACTTTTAAATAGGTTTAAACAATAAAAATATAAAAGCTTTTATCCTTTATAATAGTAAGATTTTATATAATTTAAAAAAAACAAGTTATTATATATTTTAGAGTATAAGCTAGCTTATTATTCTTAATTACTTTATAAGTCTAAGTATAGGTAGTAAATTAATCCTAATATTTTTTTCTTAAGCTAGTATAAAATAAAAAAATTAAATAATTAATTTTAAGCTAGAGTTTTAAGTAAATATTTATAATTTTATTATAAATATTCTTAAACTAGCCTGTATAATTTATTATATCTTTATAAGATTTTAAGGTAAGGGTATTAAAATATTAAAAAAGATCATTTAATATACTAGACCCTATAGGCTTATAGTTCCTATTAATATTATTCTAATATAGATATTAGTTTTATTTTTAAAATTATTAATATAGTTAGTTCTAAACTATAAAATAATTACATTATAGACTATTTAATAGCCCCGCTTCTAAGGCTTAAGCTTTTTTTTAGGGATATTATAGCTATATCTACTACTACTTAATTACTACTATTTTAGGCTAGAGTAGGGATATTAATTATAAAAATATTTTTACTTTTAAATTTAGTCCACTCCTAAAGATTATTTATAATAAGATATTATTATATTTTCTACTTCTATTCTTAATAGCCCTTTAAGGACTTAAACTTTAAAATATAAAATAGCAGGTTTATCTTAATAGTAGTTATTTTAATTATAATTATAGATATCTTTTACTTATAAATTATATAGCTTAATATTATTAGGAGGTTTTAAGATTAATTTATTAATTAAGAAATTAAATATAAAGGACTTATTAAGCTATTCTTTTAATCAATAATTAGAACCTTTATAACCTAAATTATTCCCTTAAATAACCTTTATATAGGTATAGTTAAATTATAAAAAGTCTTACTTAAATAGGTATCTTTAGTAATAAGCTTTTTTTAATAAAGATAGTCTTTCTTAATTAAAATAAATAAAGAGTATAAGGGACTTTATTTAAATAATTATAAACACTAGAGCCTAGCTAAATAATAGTAGAGAGTAAATAGTATAAGAATATTTTAAAAGATAAAGAGCCTTTTAAATAAATTAATAATTTTAGAATATTAAAATATCTTATATCTTTATCTAAGTCTCCTATTCTAATACTTTAAGGGGTTAAAGTTTTTTATTATATAGCTACAATTTTCTACCTTTAAAAAGCTAATCTTCAAAGGGCTAAAGCTACCTACTATTAAATAACTAAGATATTTAGCTACTAGAGCTTACTTCTTAAGTACTAATTATTTAATAATAAAATATTTAGCCTAAATAAAGGTAATTATATTAAGTACGCGTATATTAATAGGTAGTTTAATATATTTAAGTATAATATACCCCTTAGGGGTAGTTCTTATCTAGTATTTTATGAATAGAATTAATAATATATTATATTAGCTTAATATAAGGGGTTTTTCTTTTAAGACTAGTATTTAGTTTTACTAGCTTAACACTAAAATCTATAGCTAAAATAAGATAAAGCTAGTAGTATATTACTCTAGGGTTAGTATTTAAATTTTTTTATTAAGCTAGTACCTTAGCCCCCTATTTTTTAGAGGGCTAGCTATTTGTATTTTAAAGTAGTAGAGCTACTTAGGGGTAGCACTATACCCTATTTAATAATAAACTCATTACTATTTACCTATTATAAATACCTATAGGCACTTATAATAGGCCATTATATCTTTATATAGGCCTTTATTATATTTTTACAAGGTATACTAAGCTTTCTATATTATATTTTTATAAGCTATTATATTATATCTCTATAAGCTATATCTATATTTTTATAAGCTATTATATTATATCTTTATAAGCTATATCTATATTTTTATAAAGCTTTACTATCTATAATTTTATAGGTCTTATCACTCGTGTACTAAGTTATTTTTATATATATAGGGCTATAGTAATATTCTATAGACTTCTAAGCTAAGTAGGTTACCTAGATATTTTATTAATTAAATATATACTTTACTTCTAGGCTTATAACCTATTAAAAGGTATTAGGGTAGAACACTATTTTTATATTATAGCTAAAGAGGAAGTATACCCTGTAGCGAGATTTTATCCGGGTGCTAAGAGGCGCTTAAGTCGCTTGCGCTTAGCGCTCCTGCACCCCAGATTTCAACAGATCTATCTTATGCAGTAGGGCTTTGCGCGCGATTTATAAGTAATTTTAGAGCTGAGCATTTCCGCGCGCTAAACTATATTTAGTGATATATCCTATATACTATTAATTTCAATATTATTTTTAGCCCCTACTAAGACATTAGACTAGAGGGCTACTGTAATATAGATTGGGGGGGTGATTATTTTACTTAACAATTAACTATAGACTATCTATTCCTTTTCGGAAATAGCCCTATTTCCTAGGTTAGTAAATCATAAAAAATAGTAGCTCTATTAAGTTATAAGGTGGAATATATATCTTAAAAAAAAGCTATTAAAGAGTATATCTAGTTAACTAGCCTATTTAAGTAATTAGGGCTAACCTATTCAAAAAACCCTATTTAGATTGATTCGCAATTGGCTATTATACTAGCGCGTAATCCTAAGTATTATACATGGACAAAACACATTGATATTTAATACTATTTTATTAGGGAAGCCTTTCAAGATAAAAAAGTCAACATGCGCTATATTTTAACTAATAAGTAGATCGCTGATAGGCTTACTAAGCCATTAAACCCTACTAAATTCGAATTCTTTATTAAGGGGCTAGGGCTAGCCCCTATAATTTTCTAATCGCTATATAGCTTGGGGGGGTATGTTGGAATTTAGTTCCTACTAATAGCTAAGCCCCATTGGGTGGTATAAGCCCCAGATCCAAATATGCCAGACATAAGCGCTATGCATAAGCGCTGTGCATTGCATAATCAACATGTATATACGTAAATTCCTTTTACCCCTATTTAGCCCCTTTTTTAATAATTAATTACCTAATTTTTTCCTGGATTTCTAAGTATTATTAGTAGCGCAAATCTAGATCGCGTTCTAGCCCCTACTACTATTAGCTTGGCTATCTAAATATGGTAATATTAATTTCGGCATTCCTAAAACGGCATATTAATTTCGGCATTTAGTAAATTACATCCCTTATTTAGTAACAGCATTCCTATTTAGAAAAGCCCTTATTTTAGTATTTCTATTAGACCTTAGTATTTTTATTTATTTTTAATAGGATAGATTAGAAAAAGAGCTTAGCTACTTCTATATAAATTAGTAATTTTCTCCTTCTTCTAAATAGCTAAGTAATATAAGTAATCACTTACTAATATATCTATTATAACCTTGCCTGCTTTGCTCTACTAATTAGATATCACTTAGTTAGCAGCCCTCTATCCCTATTTTTAACAATAATTATTATAAATATAAAAGTTATAAGTAAAATAAGTTAATAGGAAAAAATTATTATTATTAAAGTTTAGAATAAATAATATAATTATATTAAATACTAAGTATATTAAAATTACTTACCTTAATAAATTATTAAATTATAAGAACTTAAGATTATTAGTATTTTAGGGAGTATTATTATTTGGTTATTTAAGTCTTAAAGCTTATATAAATACTCTTTAAATACTAATAAGCCTTTTAAAATTATAAGAGTAATTAATAATACAATATATAAAGTTAAGCTTTTACTAGTTATATAAAATACTTTCCTTACATTTTATTTCTAGTTATTATGTTTTATTTCTAATTATTATATTTTATTTCTAGTTCTTATATTTTATTAATAATATTATAAAGATAAAGAATTATATTATAATTACTAGTAATAATTAATAAAAAGAGTAAGAAGTATTAGAATATTTAGGAAATATTAAAGTTAAAAATTAACAAGAGAAAGAATAATCTATTAATAAGAAAAATAGAGTATTTAATATATAAGATTAAGTATACTGAATATAATAATTAAAGGTTAGAATAGAAGTTGTATTTAAATATAACTAAATATTTAATATTAATAGTTAATTATTAATATTAGTATTTTGATAAATTAGAAATCTATAAATTATTTATAAAATTAAAGAATTAAAAACTACTATTAATTATATTGTTATAAGATATTTAATAAAAATTAATAAATCTTAACTCTATATTAGAAAATACTAAATTAAGGTAATATTCTTTAGTTAATAAATTATTATTAATTAATTAAGAAAGTTAACTAAGTATAAGTAAGTATACTAGTAATATTTAAAGAAACTTTAAATATATTAATTAATATTAGTAAAAAGTAATTTATATATTATATATTATTATTTGAAAAGAATAATATTTATTAATAAATATTAAATAAATAATTATAAGAAATTTTATTTAAAAGAGAGAGATAATATTATAATTTTAGTTTTATTAAGTACTAGTTATTAGGATCTAATAGAAGTAATATGCTAAATATTATTATAGTAAATACTTATGTATAGGCTTAGTAAAAGTTATATAATAGTTAAAATAGTTTAGAGATTAAAACATATAAACTATATAAATTAAATAAATTATTAAATAAATCATTTAAAGTATAAAGAGTTTAGATAGTTTATAAATTAATTCTATTAAACCTAATAATTTTAGTAAACTTCCCTTTTATCTATATATTTAAGACTTTTATTTATTTTAAATAAAGCTTTTTATATTTAACTTTACTAGTAAACTAAATAGCTACTATAATATAAAAAGTCTACTCCTTATTTATATAAACATTAAGTGAGATTAATATAACTAGCTTATTTATTTTTATTATCCCTCCCTAATTTAATTATTTATCTTTAGAAGTAACTTATAATATTAGTTTATAATACTTTAATTACCCTTAAATATAAGTTTATTAAATTAAAGGGGTGTAGTCTAATTAACTCTAAATAAAGTTATTTAAATTAGATATTATAGTATTAATAATAGTATAAAGGGGAGTATTAAGATTACTAAATTAAACTTATACTATAGAAAAAGAAAGAAGCTTAAGGAATAAATAATATAAATTTAACTATATCTTTATTTTTATAAAGAAGTAGTATAAATTAAAAACTATATAATAATTACTATTATCTTTATATATAGATATATATAAAAATAGATTTAACTATATTTATAGAAATATTTTAATAACCTAATAAATATATTAAATATAGTAAGGTAAATAAAAGGCTTTACTTATTTTAAAATAAAATTATAAAAAATATTTATACCTTTAAATAAAATAAACTAGATAGTATATATTATACAATATATTAAATTAAAATGATTTCTAATATAGTTCTTATAATACTTATATAATAAAAATTAAATAGGATAATAATATATATAAGGTTTAAAAGAAAATATTAAGAATAACTTAATAAAAAGTAGAGTAAAATTTAATATACTTAATAAATTTTTAAAAAAAAGCTATTTAAATTAATAATAACCTTTTTAAACAAGCTATAGAGAAGAGATATAATAAGGGAGTAACTATATTTAAGATGTTAAATTATAAATTTAAAAGGAACTTTAATTTTAACTATAAATAAAAAGTATTTAATTTTTATATATTAATTTTAATAGAGATTAATATACTAAAAAGGACTATATATAAAAAGTTAAAAAAGGGGTAAAATAAGAAAGTACTAAAGTATTATCGCTATAGTAAACCAAGTTACTTTGCTAAAGATTATAGGATAAAGAATATAATATTAAGACCTTAAAGTAATATATTAGGATCTAATAGTTATAATGTGGGGAACACGCCGTCGGCGTATATTATAGAATGGTCTTAGTAACAAGCTATATAGGGTTTTATAGGGTTCAGAGCCATAAAACCACTAAATAAGGGTTTTATAGGGTTCAAAGCTATAAAACCACTAAATAGGGAGTTTATAGGGTTTAGAGCTATAAAACCACTAAACTAGATAGTCTTAGCAGACTTTCCTATATCTATATAGTTAGGGCTCTCACCCACTTTAGATAGATCTCTTTATATTTAACTTTATAATTAAACTAATAGTTACTCCTAGCCTTTAAAGACTTGCTCTTATATTATTAAATAATATAGAGTTATACCTAGCTTACCCTACCTATATTACTCTTTAATTACTTATCTTAAGAAGACCTATATAATATTAGTTTATAACACTTTAAATACTTTTAAGTATAAGTTTATTAAATTAATAAAGCACAGCAACCTTAAGTAAGACTACCTAGGACTGATGTTATAACCTTAATAAAGGATATTAAGGAAGTATTAAGATTGCCTAATTAAACCTTTATTATAGAGAAAGAAAGAAGCTTAAAAAGTAGTTATTATAGGTTTAACTCTACCTTCACTTCTATAAAGGAATAGTCTAAGATAAGTAGTAGATAGCAATCACTATTACCTTTATACACAAAGACGCATAGAAATGGGTACAACTATATTTATAGAAATACCTTAACAATCCAATAGATATACCAGACATGATAAGGTAGATAAAGAGTTTTATACACTTTAAAGTAGAACTCTACAAGATATTTACACCTTTAAATAAAACTAATTAAGTGGTATAAGTAATACAACATATCAAACAAAGGAGGTCTATAGTAGAATTTATAACTTAGTTCTAGCAGTATATAGTTAAAATAGAATAGGATAATAACACACTTATAATAATATATAGAAGGGGGTTAAAAGAAAATATTAAAGATAAGCTTATAAGAACTAGAGTAAGTATTAATATACTTAATAAACTCTAGAAAAAAGCTATTAGGATTAATAATAATCTCTTTAAACAAGCTATAAAGAAAAGATATAATAGAGGGATCACCAAAGCAAGTATCTTAAGATATCACTTTGGTAGAAACTTCAACTCTAACTATAGGAAGAAGACACACGACCTATATAGACTAATACTAATAGAAATTAATATAATAAAGAAGAGAACTATATAAAGGAAGCTAAATAAAAGGGTAAATAGGAAAGTATTAAAGTGCTATAGCTATAATAAACTAGGCTACTTTACTAGGGACTATAAATTAAAAAATATAGTATTAAAACCTTAAATTAATATAATAAAGAGAGTACCTATTAAGAAGGAAGGGACTCCGGAAGATAGTAAACTATTACTAGTATAGGACAATCCAGAACTTAATATAATACTAAAGATAGTAAGTATAATAGAGAAAACAACAGATTAACTATAAAAAGGCATTAATAAACTATTAAAGGAACTAGATAACAGTGATAAGGAAACTATAAATAATCCAATAACTATATCTAACTAATAGGAATATTACCTATAGGGATTTTCATATAAAACATAGGATAATATAATCCCACCAGCTATAACAAGGCTTGAAAATCAAGACGAATATAACAGGTATTACAATAGGTTTCAGGAAATACAAAATAAATAACTTAGACTAGGTTATAATAGAAAGGCTTAGATAAATAAGCAAGATTAGGAAAACAACTCTAACTAGGAGCAAGTAAACTATAAAGAGGAATAAGAACCTAGATCATTCCTAAAGGATTAAGGATAAGACATGTATGACTATCAAAACGATGCATACCATCCTAGACACGGGGAAACCCACTAGAGTAAACACACAAGCATATAATACCTAAAACACAACACAGCACAAAGGGAGGCACAAGGGTTTATATACTCACCGTAATATCTTATAAAAGCATTTAAATAATATAAGATTAACTACTACTTATAGCACCTATATAGAAAAAGGGAAATACATTACTTTCTAAGGAGATCAGACGATTAGCACTAAGTATTTAAAGAGATATTAAATAAAAATTATTATTATAAGGACTATAAAGGGGTAGTATAAGAGACATATCTACACCCTAACTATTACAAATATATACAAGCTAAGATCTTAGCAGGATTTCACCCAAAAAATAACCTAACTCCTTTATTAGATAGTTAGAGAAAAGAATAATTACCTATACTAAAAATAGGTATAAGGAGATTAATACCATAACCCCTAGATAATAGATATACTTAGTAGAGTATAATTAGCGTATTAAAATACTAATTAAAATTAATAGTTAGGGAACCGTTGCGATAATTAATTCTAAAGCAATAGGGAACTTTATATCTAATATCCTCGAACAAGTACAAAAAATGCTAACAGTCAATAAGGAAGAACCTTATCAACTATAGATAGCCAACAGGTCAAATCTATCATTAAGAAATATTAACAGGGAGATAACCTTATTAGATATAACTTATCAACGATACCATAAAAAAATCACCTTTAATATAGTTTGGATAGCTAACTACCACATTATATTAAAAGCACCTTAGTTAAGGAAGCAAAACCCAATAATTAATTAAAGAATAGGAGTACTTAGATTTAGAGAGACTAACAATATTATTAACTCTAAATATATATATTAATAGCAATCAATAGTGTATAAAAAGATAAGTAGAAGAACTATAATAAAGTATAACACTATAACTTTAAATAAGGATAACCTTATAAGAGGATCTAACTCTATAGATATAAGCAAAAAGTCAGCTAGTTAATAGTATAAGAGTAATAAGAGGAAAGATATACCTCTAGATATCCCTAAAAAGTACCTTAAATATATATAGCTCTTTTAAAAAGAAGTAGATATAAAAGCACTACCTAAATACTAGCCTTAGGATTATAAGATTAAACTTAAACTAGGTAAGAAACTAATATTTAAACCTATATATATATTATTAGAAAAGGAACTCTAAATACTATATAGGTATATTAAAGAGAACCTAAAAAAGGGATTTATTTAAGAATCTAAATTATTAGTAGGTTATCCAATACTCTTTATACTAAAGAAGGATGGAAGCTTACGGCTGTATATTAATTATTAAAAGTTAAATAATATCACGATTAAGAATAAGTACCTATTACTAAATATTAGTAAACTTTAGGACTAACTTAAAAAGGCTAAGATTTTTATAAAGCTAGACCTTAAGGGGGCTTATAACTTAATTTATATAAAAGTGGGAGAAGAATAGAAAACTATATTTAGAACTTAATATAGATATTATAAGTATCTAATTATACTATTTAGACTTACTAACATACTAGCAACCTATTAAATATTAATTAATAACGTATTAAGGGCATACCTAGATAGGATGGTGATAGCCTACCTTAATAATATTCTAGTTTATTTAGAAAATAAGGCAGAACATGTCCAATATATATAAGAAGTACTTAAATATTTACATAAAGTTAGACTACTCCTTAAACCAGAAAAATATAAATTCTATAAGATAAAGGTCGACTTCCTAGGATATAATATTAGTATAGAAGGTATTCAGATAAGCTAAGATAAAATTAAAGATATATAAGAATAGCTAACATCAACAACAATTAAAAAAGTACAAGCATTCTTAGGATTCCTAAATTTTAATAGGTAGTTTATTAAAGGATTCTTAAAAAAGGCTCTACCTTTAATAAGACTAACTACTAAGGATAAAGAATTTAAATAGGGGAAAGAATAAGATAATACAATCTTATAGTTAAAGAAAGCGTGCATGGAACCACCAATATTATACACCTTTCAAGTTAATCAACTAGTAAGGATTGAAACCGACGTATCAGATCTAGCTATAGGAGCGTGCCTATATTAACAAAAGGATAATAAGTAGTACCCAGTTGCATACTATTTAAAAAAGATAACAGCGCTAGAGTAAAACTACAACATCTATAACAAGGAGCTGCTTGCAATAAACTCAATATCTTCACTAATTATAAGAACCTCTTGAATTTTACAATAATAAAATCACTCAACTAAAGACAAGTCAGATAGGCAGAACTTTTAGGATAATACAAGTTTAAAATCCACTACACCCTAGGAAAAGAAAATAGACGTGCCGACACTTTAAGTAGATAATTAGACTACATAAATATAAAAGACTTAAATAAACAAGCTATCCTATAGTAAGAAAAAGACGAATCATTAATACTAAACACACAAACACTTACAACAACTATAAGGGTTAAAGGACTAAATATAATCAACAGGTTAACAAAAGTATATAATAAAGATACTAAAGCTAAGGAATTATATAAAGAAAAACCCAATACAATAGTACTAAGCTATTAAGGCAAGACATATATACCAGAAGAATATATTAAGGAGATAATCTAGGATTATCACAACAACCCAATACACAGGCACCCAGGAGTTACTAGAACAATAGAACTTATTTATAAAAATTATAATATACTACAACTAAGACTAGAGATAGAACAATATATCAGGGGATACATTAAGTATTAGTAGAACAAGTTAATAAGATATAAGCTATATAGGAATATACAGTTTGCACCTATACCAAAGACACCATAGGATGATATCACAATAGACTTTATTATTAAGTTACTAAAATCTAAGGATCTAACAACAGCAGAGGTATACAATGCTATTATAGTTATTATAGATAGACTAATAAAATATACTATTATACTACCCTTTAAAGAGAAATATAATGCTAAGTAATTAATATTTATACTGCTAGATAGGCTTATAAGGGATTATAACATATCTAAATTAATAATATTAGATAGAAACAAGCTGTTTATCTCAAACTATTAGAAAATACTATTAGGAATAATCGGAATAAAACTAAAAATATTAATAGTATATTATCCTTAAATAGATGGATAGATAAAAAGGGTAAATTAAATATTAAAAATATACCTAAAGCATTATATAAATAAACGGCAAAATAATTAGGTGACACTACTACTAATAGTATAGCTAACATATAATAATAAGTTGTCTAGAATAACTAGAATAATATTATTCTTCATAAATTATAAGAAAAATATAAATAGCTTTCTATAACTATAGGAAGGACCTAATATAGATAAAGTATTAGTTAAAGCTAAAGAATTTAAGGAAATTTATAAGAATCTAAGGGATACTATTAAGAATTTAAATAGAAGGTTAGGCTTTAAGCTAATAAAAATTAAAAGGATAGTCCTTAGCTAAAAAAGGGGGATAAAATATATTTTTTAATTAAGAATATAAAAATAAAGAGGCCTAGTAAAAAACTGGATTATATAAAGGTTGGACTATTTTTAATTATAGAATAAAGGGGACTAGTTAATTATAAATTGGAACTACCTAAAGGATTAAAATAACACCTAGTCTTTTACATATTACTTTTAGAGCTAGTAGACCCTAGTACACTAGTATAAGATAGTTTTTATTATAAAATTAAGAAGAAAGATAAATATAAGGTTAAAAAGATTCTAGATTAGAAAGGTTAGAAATATTTTATTAAATAGAAAGGATGTAATAATACTAAGAATATATAGGAACTACTTAAGAACCTTAGGAATTATTAGGATTAGCTATAATAGTTTTAGGTATAAAAAACTGGGTCTAGTTAAAGTTAGGAGGGATCTTAAGTTTCTTAAAACTACAGTTAAAGAGGGGGCTATTATTAGCAGGACTAGCAGCTTTATTAACTTCTAGTTCCTTAATATTCTAAAGTTTATAATAAATTAGTTCTTCCTCTTATTTCTTAAGGGCATCTATCTTATTTTATAAACGGGCCACTTTAGTAACCACCTCTCACATTACTTCCTATTGAGCAAGCAGCTTGTTAGTATGCTTCTTTTATATATAATAGAGCTTTACTTTAGAGAAGAACAATTCATATAATAGGCTAGAAGCAATATATATAGTATAAGAATTGGAGAAACTACCTAGCTTACACTCCTTATCGTGATAGATGTAGTGGCTGCAGCGACGCATAATAGGATCCCTAGGATCATTAGTTAGCACACGCCTATAATAGCAAGTGGACTTAGAAATGACCTTAGGTATTTAGAGTGGTATAAAGAAAGGATAGTTATCTTTAGAATAAAGATATTAGAGGAGAGGGATAATATTAGGATTTAATAGTTATAATATAGGGAACACGCTGTCGGCGTATATTATAGAATGGTCTTAGCAATAAGCTATATAGGGTTTTATAGGGTTCAGAGCCATAAAACCACTAAATAAGGGTTTTATAGGGTTCAAAGCTATAAAACCACTAAATAGGGAGTTTATAGAATTTAAAGCTATAAAACCACTAAACTAAATAATCTTAGTAGACTTTCCTATATCTATATAGTTAGGGCTCTCACCTACTTTAGATAGATCTCCTTATATTCAACTCCACAATTAAACTAATAGTTACTCCTAGCCTTTAAAGACTTACTCTTATATTACTAAGTAATATAAAGTTATACCTAGCTTACCCTACCTATATTACTCTTTAATTACTCATTTTAAGAAGACCTATATAATGTTAGTTCGTAATATAATATAATAAAAAGAGTACTTATTAAAAAAGAGAGGACTTTATAAAATAGTAGACTATTACCTAAATAAGATAATCTTAAGCTTAATAAAATATTAAAGTAGATAATATTTATAATAATAATAAAATAATAAAGAAGTTAATTAAAAATATTAATAAATTACTAAAGCTTATAAATAGGAATAACGATAAAATTATAAAAAATCTAATAATTATATCAAACTAATAGGAATATTACCTATAAGGATTTTTATATAAAATATAAAGTAATATACTCCTATTAATTATAATAGGACTTGAAAATAAATATTATAATAAATTCTAAGAGCTATAAAATAAATAGCTTAAACTAAATTAAGATAGAAAGGCTTGAATAAGAAAATAAAATTAGAAAAATAATTTTAAATAAAAGTAAGTAGACTATAAAAAGCAATAAGAACTTAGATTATTTAAAAATTAATTAAAATAATAAAACTAACTAGAATAAAACTCTTTAGTTAAAATTTTTTAAGATTATTAATAAAATTCTTATTACCTATAATATAGGGAAGTATACTAAAGTAAGTATATAATTATATTTTATATAAAGTATTATATTATATTAAAAGAAGTTAAAGAAGCAATATATATTTTATAATACTATTTAAGGGCCTATTATTATTACAATATATATATATATTTATAATACTTAACTTAAAAAAGAAATATAATTATATTTCTAAAATAATTAAAGGATTAATCTAAGATACTAAAAGAAAAATTAAGAAGGAATTATTAAAATAAAGAGTATAATTACTTTTAAATTATTATTTATATATATAGGAAAAGATAAATATTAGATTTTATTTTATAAAATATTTTAATCTTAAGATAAAAAAATAGAAAAAAGACTATTTCCTTATATTAAAAGTAGATATAAGGAAATAAATATAACAATTTATAAATAATAAGTATATTTAATAGAGTATATCTAGCTTATTAAAATATTAATTAAGATTAATAATTAAGGGACTATTATATTAATAAATTTAAAAGTAATAAAAAACTTTATATTTAATACTCTTATATAAGGTTATAAGATATAAATTATAAATAAAAAGAAACTATGCTAATTATAAATAGCTAATAGGTTAGTTTTATTAATAGGAGATATTAATAGAAATATTATAAGGAAGTAACCTTTAATATAGTTTAAATATATTATAATAATTTATAAGTAAGTAAATAATAATTAATTAATCTAATTTATATATATAAGATTATATATTTTTAGTACTAAATTATATATAATTAAAAGGTACTTTTACTATACCTTATTTATTTATTCCTTCTATATATACTTAATATTTATAATAGTACTCACTAAAATAGAAAAAAAGGCTATACTCTTATAACTATATTAATATATTAATTTACCCTCTTCCTAAGATAACTACATTAGTATTGTAGTAGTATTATTATAGAAATATATATATATTAATATAAGATCAAGTATATATTATAGATTATAGAATATAATTAATTTTTAAGAAAAGAGTAAAGGGAGATATACCCCTATCCTATCTAAATATCAGACGAGTGGATATTACACAGAGACTCCTATATAATTATAATATATTTATTTATAATATATATATAAGTTATATAATACTTAGTATCATTACTATATTATATAATAATTATCTTTCTTTTCTAATAATTTTACTCTTAAAATCTATATATTTACCTACTCTATAAAGATTTATAATATTTTTTAAAAGACTTATTAAAAATCTTTAAACCCTTATAAGGATATTAAAAAAAGAGTTTTTTTATTTATAATCTAATTTATTACCTATATATAGTTATATAGATATATAAATTTATATAATATAATATAATTATTATAAATATTAATAAACTTTTTATTAATAATAATTTTATTTTTTTTAACTCTTATTCTTATTTTCTTTATAATATTCTTATATATATATATGTATTACTTTTTTATTATAATAGTTTTATTTATAATTTATTACTTTATTCTATTAAGGAAGATTTTAAAAATAAGGATAATATTTTTTTTATTTAATTTAATTCTATAAATCCTAATACTTAGTCTTAATAATATAATATAAGATTAGAACCTAATCCTTATTTATATTTAATATTTAATAAGGCTCTTAATAAATATTTAAAGAATATTTATATTAAAGTAGAAAAATATTATTAAATTTTAAATAATTTTATTATCTTAAAATATCTATCCTTATTATTTATTAAATATTTTTATTATTAATAATATCTTACTTTAATAACTTTACTTAATTTAAGTATAATTTATTATATCCCTATATCATTAAAATATAGTATACTTATAAACTTATTATATATTAATTTAATAGTATATCCTTTTAAGGTCTTTAACAATAATAAGGTTAATAATAAATATATTTTATTATATAAAAATACTCCTCCTACTTATATTTATTTTTTTTATATATAAGAATATCTTATTTTAATACTCTATATAACCTTTATTTCTAATTTAATATTCTATTCCTATTATTTTAAAGCTAGTTATTCTTATTTTTAATAAAACAAGAAAACTTAATTTCTATAAAAATATTAATTCCCTTTAATAGGAAGTATATTAAATTTCTATATATAAATAGTATATACTTATTCTTAAAGTATTTAGAATATTTATAATTTATAAATATTATATAATTAATTATTATAAGATTTAAGGGCTAGTTATAAACTTTATTTTTAATTATTAGATTTATACTCTTATTCCTAATATTTCTATATTATTATTAATTACTTTAAATTATATATTAAAATCCTTTTAATTTAAAATAATATTTTTATAATATTATATTAACTTAAATTTACAATATCCTAAAATACTAGTTATTAATAAGATATATAAGTTTTATATACTTTGTATCTCTAATTTCTATAAATATTATATTTACTTTTTAAAATTTAAGAGAGAATATATTCATAAGATAACTTATATATTAATGTTTAATTAGGTAAAAATAGGTCTTTTATAAAACCCCTAAATTATTATAATCTTAAGATATATAATAAGTGTATTAATAAAAAACACTCTTACTACCTAATATATATTATATTCTATATTTTTAACTTATTAATATTAATTAAATTCTATATATATATCTCTTTTTTATAATTTAAGTCCTTTATTATTTTATAAAATATAAAGAAGTATCTAATATAAATAATAAAAATAAAATAGTATATTTATATTAGTTTAAACTTAATAATAATTATATATAAAGTATATTATTAGGTCTAGTTAAAAAAACTTAAAATAAATATATAGATTTAGTTAAAAAACTTAAAAATAATAATTTATAAGGTTTAGTTATTTAAGAATTTAAATAATAAGATTATTATTCTAATATTTAATATCCTTAAGTTTATAGTATATCTATACTTTTTATATATATCTTTATTAATAGATTTTTAAGTGGAAATATCTCTTAATTTTAATATTTTATAAAATTAATCTATTATTCTTTTAAATTATAAAGGAGGTTATATAATATTTAAAGACTTAATTAACCCCCTTATATTATTAACTCCTAATAATACCCTATCTTCTAAGAAATATAAATATATTAAATTAGTAGAGCCTATTTTAATAATAAAGCTTACTTTTATTTTTTAATAAGTCTAATATATCTTTAAAAAATATATATTTTTTAATATAAGCTATTATTCTTAGACTAAAGGCTATATTTATAAAGGTTAAAAAGGCTATTCTTAATATTATTAAGAAAAAAATTAAAAGTCTATTATAATAAAAAAAATAGCTATTATATATAAGGTAAATATAGGGGTAGTTAATATTTAAGAAAAAATAAAACTTATTAGAAATAAGAAAGTAATTACTATAAAGACTAGTAAAAAAATAGCTTTTATAATTAAAATAAAAATAAAAATTTAAGTTAAAGCTCCTATTAAAAAGATTATAAAGGAGGATTTTATTTTTAATAGCTTTATATTTTTTATTAAAAAAGAGGAAGAGAAGTCTAAAGAAGAATAAAATACTAATATTATATTTTATATATAATAATTTATTCTTTTCTTTTTCCTATATTTAATAAGTACCTTTAAATAAAAGAATTATCTAATATATTTTTTAATTAAATTATTAATTTAGTTTATTAACTAAATTCTATAATTAACTTTATATAAGAATTATTTAAAAATACTAAACTCTCCTTTTATATTTATATTATCTTATTATAAGCTTTTATTATCCTTTTTAATTCTTTTATGTTATTTTTATAAATTTATTAATTATATTTTAAAGACTAATCCTTTTACTTCATTTTATAGAAGTAATATTTTTTTTAAGTTTTATTTAAGATTTCTTTTATTTTATATTTTAAGCTATTATTTATAAGCTTTAATAAGATATATTTTAATATTTTATTACTAGCTTCTTTATATTTATATAGCTCTAATAAGGATATATAAAAAATAAAATAAATCTTATAAATAATAAATAATATAAAGTAATAGGCTTAATTTTCTATTAATTTCTTTATTTTAAAAGGTTTAATATATTTATATAAAAACTTCTAATTTAATTATCTTTACTTAAGATTTTTTATTAATAATATTATTAAATTATTTTTATTAAATATAATTAGCTTATATATCTTATTATAATATTTAGTAGATAATTTTATTATATTTTATTAATATTTTTTTAACTTTTTATAAAACTTAACTAACCTCTTAACTCTTTTTTCTATAATAAGTATTCTTTTTTTTATAATATTATTCTTAATACTTATTAAGACTTTAAAATTATAATTATATATTATTTTAAAGAAATTATAATTATATATTATTTTAAAGAAATTATAACTTATTATAGCTTATTTAACCTAATAATGTATAAATTTAATTAAGAATAAAAGTTTCATCTAATTACTTTACTACTTATTATAGTAGATTTATAAATATTTTAATAATTAATTTTATCTTTCTATTTATCTATCTATTTAAGAATAAAATATTATACTTAGCTTATATTTTATTTATAAGTTATAATATATATTAGATTAGAAAGTATTAATAAAAAAAATTCCCCTATTTATAATAATATTTATCTAGCTTATTAAACTTTGAAATAATCTCTATAAAAATAATTTTATTAATTTAATAATACTAATCATCTTTATAATTAATATATAATAAAGTATCTTTTAATAGATATTATAAGAGTTTATATACTTTTTAATATTTTAATTTATAATAAATTAGTAGAACTTTTTATCTATTAATTCTATTATTTTATTAATATTAAACTAGCCTATTAATAAGTTATTATAATAGTATTTAAATAGTTCTTATATTACTATTTTTTAAATAAGAATATAAACCCTTTAATTATATCTTAATAAGTTATATTTATTAAAAAATTTCTTTTTTTAACTTTTTCTATTATTATATTTTATAACTATAAAGCCTTAATTAACTTAGTAATAAAGCTACTATAATTATTATATATTATTTTATTAGTAATTATTATACTAGCTATATAATATAGAATATGTTATTTATAATTAATAATTCTAATATTAGGGTTAAGCTACTTTTTAATTATATTATTAATTTATTAATTTAATATCTTATCTAAGTTTATTATTTTTATGATATAAGGGTCTCTAAACCTTATTATATAACCTATATTTTCTTATAAAATAATATGAATTAGATTTAATATAGACTTCTATCTATTTTATTAGTCTAACTATACTTTAACTATATTTTTTATAATATAAGAGACTTCTTTCCTAATTATAATTTAAAATAAGAAAGATAATACCTCTAAGATTTTATTATAATATAGGTAGTAGTTTATTTATAGCTATTTTTTTTATATTTATAATTAGGGTATCTTAATAATATATTAACTAGGTTTAACTTTTCTATTTAATAAATAATTATAAAGTTAAATATTAATAACTTTATAATTTAATAAGTTTATTTTTAATTTAGTTCTTTTAAACCTGTAAAAGCCTTAAAATTATTATAATTTATTAGAACTTTAATAAAATAAAAACTCTCCTTATAATAATATTATTACTATTTAAAAGTTATAATAATAGTAAGTAGCTCTTAGTTATAGGTTTTATAATTTTTTTAAGTAATAACTATCTTCTATAATTAAAATATAAGTAGATTTTATTAACTATTTTTTTATATTTAAAAAAGAATACTAATTATTATATAATTTAATATATCTATTTTAATCTTAGTTTATTTCTTTAGATTAAAGTACTTTAAAATTAATACCTTAATAAAGGTATTATAAAGCTATTAAAATATATTTTTTTTATATTTTCTTTATTTTAAAAAAACTTTTTTGTTTTATATACTCTTTTATAGTAACTTTATTAAAAGTATTATTAAATATAAATAATATTAAATAAACCTTTCAAAGAAGTTAATAAAATCTAAAAATACTTAGACTTTATAATGTATCTTTAGCCTTAATTAATTCTATATAATATTTAATTTATTTTTATTTATTACTATTTTTTAAATAAATATAATAAATCCTAAAAATTTAATTTCTTATATTAAGAATTAAAATTTTTTAAGATTTATACATAACTTAAATTATCTTAAGTATTATAAAATTTATTTTATATAATTTACATACTTCTCTTCTAAATTCAAGAAAATAAGAATATTATTAAAATAAATAATATAAAATTTATTTAATAAGCTTATAAGAGCTTTATTAATATAAGTTAAAAATATTATTAAGATATTAATAAATCTAAATAATAATATTATTTATTTAAAGTACCTATAATATATATTAAATATAGTGATTTATTTTATTTTATTTCTAATTTAAATATAATAATAAGTATCTTTAAGATTTAACTTAAGAAAGATTTTAATTTTATTAAAATAATCTAAAATTTTATTAATTAAAGAAAAAGAGTAATAATTTTTAATTATAATCCTATTTAATTTATAATAATTAATATATAAATACAGGCCTTTATCCTTCTTTGATATAAAAAAGATTAGGGTATTTATAGAATTAATAAAATATTAAATCTATCCTTTTATTAATATATTATTAAGATAAATTTATAAGATTTTTAATTCCTTTATTAAGAAATTATAAAAAGGGCTATAAAATAAATCTATAATTATTTTAATTATATAATTATTATTTTAATAGAATAATAAGTAACTTACTTCCTTTATTAAGAAAATATTTTAATATTTTATTAATTCCTTAAATAAAGTTATAAGAATTATAATAAGTAATAGACTTAATTATATTTTAATTGTTTTAATTATAAGATTAAGTAGTAAGAAGAAGTTATTAATAATCATTAATATATATACTTCTAATTATTTTAATAAGGATTTAATAAATTTATAAATTTTAACTAATTCTAAGATATATCCCTTAATTTTAAAAACTAGGTTTTTATTACTAAATTAATAACAATATCCTCTTATATTAATTATATAAAAAACTATTTTAAATTTTTTAATATAATTCTAACTATTATAAAGATTTAATATAATATAATAGGTTATATAATAATATATAGAATTACTATCTATTTAAATTAATTAGAGTAGTTTTATATCTTTTATAAATTTTATACCCTCTATAACTATAAAATATTAGTTAATTATATTAATTTCAATCTTATTATTAAGCTAGATTTTTATTTTTATTTTTTATAATCTTCCTTTTAATGATACTGTTCTAAGATATTTTAATTTTAAGATTATATTAAGTTTTTTTTCTTTTTCTTTTTTTATCCTTTAAAGAATATTTTAAATAAGGGGTTATCTTTTTTTTAACTCTTTAATTATATATTACCTAAAATATCCTACTAGTATTTTATTAGAATTTATTTCTTTTTCTTTAATATAAGTAATTAAATAGTATTCTTTCTTTTTATAAATATAATATTTAATATCTTTAAAATCCTTTTTAAAATATATTAAGTTATTATCTTCTTTACTTTTAAATAATATATCTTTAAAAAAATTTTAAATTTATTCTTTTAATCTTTAATATTATTTTTATTATTTTTTATTAATTATTTTCTAAATAAAAAGCTAGTATTATAAGCTTATTTTAAATAATAAAAATTTATTAAATATTTATAATAATTAAGTAAAGATTTAAATATTATTTTATTAAAAAAAAATTTATTTTTTATCTTTATTATAAGGGGGCAATTAAGCTTTAAAACTATTTAAATAAATATTAAATTATTAAATTATCTAATTTAATCTTTACTTTATATTAATATATAATTATATAATATTTAATATATAATTAGCTAGATCTTTAATAAGGTTTCATAAAAATATTTTAAATTTATTTTATATTTAATTAGTTATAGGGTAATCTTTTTTATAATTATATTAAAATTCTTTTATATCCCTCTTTAAATACTATATTATATATAGAATTTTCTCTTAATTAGTTTTAAAATTATAGAGGATTAAATAAAAATATATTTTTATATTTTTAATTTAATTTTAATACTTCTTTAAAAACTTTTCTTTATATATTTTTTTAATAAGAATAATTTTAATATCTTTCTATATAAGCTTAAATTATTTTCATTATATATAGGGCACTTTTTATCTATAATATTAATAATAAATAAAAAATGAAAATAGTTTTCTTTAATATATTATATATAATCCTTATATAAAAAGATTTTATATTATAATAAATAAAATATAAGATAAAATTATTTTTATTATATTCTCTTATATTTTTTATAACTATTATTAATAGTCCTTATTTAAAATTAGTAATTTTATATTTAAGTTATTTAAATTATTTTTATTTTAATAACTTTTCCTTAGCCTTTTAAATAAGTTATAAGTATTTATTAAGAGTTAAGCTACTTAGTTAATTAAGCTTGTTAATAATATCCTTAATAATATTATTAGTTATAAGTTCTACTTTCTTTTTATAAGTATCCTAATTATCTTATACTATTAATTTATTTTACTTATTATTTACCTATATTTCTATAATATAATAGTTATTAAAACATAAACTATTTATTATAAGTATATTAATTATAAATTAATATTCCTTTTAAGTAGAAGAATTAGAAATATTATAAAAATATATATATTAATATAAGATTAGGTATATATTATAGATTATAAAATATAATGAATTCTTAAGAAGAAAGAAAAGAAAATATACTCCTATTCTATCTAAATATTAAATAAGTAGATCTTATATAAAGGCCCCTATATATTTATAATATAATTATATATAATATATATATAAGTTATATAATACTTAGTACTATTACCGCGCTATATAATAAATTTATATTCTAATAATTATTATACTATAGAATTATAAATAAATAGTAGGTAAAGTAAATTAATATTATAAAATAATCTAGATACTTATACTAAGTAGTTTAATACTTAATAAATACTTATAACTTATTTAAAGAGTTAAGGAAAAGTTATTAAAGTAAAAGTAATTTAAGTATAAAATTATTAACCTCAGATAAAAACTATTAATAATAGTTATAGGGAATATTTTAAAGTATAATAAAAATAAAATTACTTTATATTTTACTTATTATAATATAAAGTCTATTTATATAAGGACTATATATAATATATTAAAGGAAATTATTCCTTACCCTTTACTTATTATTAATATTATAAGTAAAAAGTACTTTATATATAATAGAAATAATTTAGACTTATATAAGAAAATATTAAAACTATTCTTATTAAAAAAAATACAAAGGAAAGTTATTAAGAGAGTACTAAGTATATTATATAATAAGTTAGGTTTAACTTAATTTAAAACCTAATTTATTATATACTTAAGAGAAGTACTCTAAGTTAAGTTAATTCCTAGACTTTAAAACCTAACCTAAAACTTAACTTATTACGTGATATAGTACTAAGATTAAATTAAAAATACTAAGATATATTTTTATTTAACTTTATATAATTTTAAAACTAATTAAAAGAAAATTCTATATATAATATAGTATTTAAAGGGGAATATAAAGAAGTTCTAGTATAACTATAAAAGGGATTACCTTGTAATTAACTAGATATAAAATAAATTCAAAATATATCTATAAAATCTTATTAAAAATTTAATTAATTATATATTAAATATTATTTAAATAATAATTAATATAAAGTAAAGATTAAATCAAATAGTTTAACAATTTAATATTTATTTTAATAGCTTTAAAGTTTAATTATTCTCTTATAATAAAAATTAAAGATAAATAAACTTTTTAATAAAATTATATCTTAATTTTAATTTAGTTATTATAAATATTTAATAAATTCTTCTTACTTAAAATAAATTTATAATATTAGTTTTTTACTTAAAAAGTAATTAATAAACATTATTTTAATTATATATAAGGCTATAATTAGTATTTTAATAAAAGAGAATAAAAATAATATTAAGAGTTAAAGAAATAAATTTAAAGGTAATTTTAAAGATATATTATTTAAAATTAAGGAAAATAATAATTTAATATATTTAAAAAGGAATCTTAAAGATATTAAGTACTATACTTATAAAAAGAAGAGATATTATTTAATTACCTATATTTAAAAAAATAATATAAATTAAGTATTAAAAAAGTAAGGATTTCTTAAAATAAAAATTCTTTAATAAAGGGATAATATTATAGGTTAGTTAATATAATAAGGAATACTTTTATAGTTATATACTAAAAATTATAAAAAAAAAATAACTAAGAGTAGTTATAATAATTATAATAGTTAATATTATTAACTAGAGTTAACTAAGGCTACTAGTTATTATTATTATAATAATTAATACTTTTAATTAAGATTAACTAAAAATTATTTAATAAATTAAAAATAAATATATATAAAAAAGCTTTTTTTAATAAAATAAACTTTTCTTCTTTATATTTAATTTATATATTAAAGAGGACTTTATAACTAATAAATATTTAATTACTTAATATTATATTATTTATACTTTACCTTAATTATAAACTATACTAGAGTTAAATCCTTTTATTATATTAAAGACTTTTACTAGTTATAGTAATCTTAAGAAATACTTTTATTATAAATATTTTTATTACTATTTAAACTATTAATTTATTATATATTTATATTTTAATTCTAATATTACTTTAAATAATATAATATACTTATAAAACACCTATTCAATTAGTATTAGCCCTAGTATATAATTTATTTATTTATAATTATTTTTAAAAGTAATATTATTTAAGTACTTTAATTAAATATTAAACTTAGTTAATTTTAGTATTTATTAAGTATTAGAATTATAAGGATTATAAGTAATATTAATATATATTTTATAATTTTACTTTAATTATTTGATTACCTTACTTTTCTTAGTATTTAGTATTTATTTTATAAGATTATTTTTAAAAATTACCCTAGTTTTATTACTTTACTCTAATAATTCTAGTGAAAATAAGGAATTTTTTTTTTCACGTGTACACGCGTAACCCTATTATTAAAAAGTATTTTTTTGATTTTATTATCTTTATTACTATTTAAAATATTAATTTTCATTTAAAAAAGAAAATAATAAAGTTATTAATAAGAGGTAATAAAGGAGTACTTATAAATCCTTAAATTAATATTAATACTATTATTATAATTGTAATAAAGCCTTTAAATAAAAAGAGATTATATTAAAAAAGGTAATTACCTTCTTTTAAGTAAAAGAAGAATTATTAGTAAGAATAGTTTACTTTATTACTTTAAAAGATAAATTTTAATAATATTTTAAGTAACTTACTTATAATTTTTTTTTAAAATATATTAAATAATTTCTTTAAAAACTCTAATAAGAAATAAGTCCCTTATAATTTTATATTTTACTTATAAAAAATATATTCTTTCTATATTATTAACTAGGAGATTAATTAGAAAAGTAAGTTATTATATTAAAAATTAATATTATTTAATAAACTTAACTTTAATATCTTTATTATTAATATTATTAAATATATAAATAAAAAGGTCTTCTTTAAAGAATTTAAGATAATGTTATAAGAAATTTATATTATTATTTCTTATTTAAATAATTTAAAGAATATAATTATTTAATATTAAAATAATAATAGTTAATAAAAAGTTAATAATATTATAAAGTAATAATAAGATAAGAAAAGAAAAAATATTAATATTTATATTATATTAAAGTATAACTCTAAGTAAGTAAAAAGTTTAATAATTTTTTATTTAATTCTTTATTAAAAAAATATTAAAAAGATAAATTTATATTTTTCTTTAAGTCTTTTATTTTAAATAGTTTTAATAACTTTAATATTATAAATATAAGTTTTTAAATAAATAAAAGGAAAAAAAAAGAAAAAAATTATAAAAAGAAAAGTTAATAAAAATAAGACTTAAAAATAAATATAAAAGACTAGAGTTTATAAGGAGCTTAAAAGAAAATAAGGTAAGTATAATATAAAATTAATAAAGAGATAATAATATAAATTATCTTCTTATAATAATTAGAGTTATTAATATTAGTAACTTAAAGACTATATTAATACTTGAAATTATTTAATAAATATTTTAAGACTTAAATATATTATATAATAAGTTAAGTTAAACCTAATTTATATATATTAAGTTTATCTTTAAACCCTTAAACTTAATTTAAAACCTACCTTATTATATATTTAAGAAGTATACTTTAAAGTAAGTTTAATCTAACTTATTTAAATTAAATTAACCTTTAAACCTTTAAAATTAATTTAAAACTTAATTTATTATATAGTATAGACTTAAAATAAAATAATAAGTTTAGAAATAAATTATATTAAGAAAAAACTTATTTTTAAAGAAATTAATAAATTATTAATAACTCTATAGTAAATAAAGAAAGTAAGAATTTTATTAATTATATAAGTTAATAAAATACTTTATTATTTAAATTATTAAATTAAATATAATTTTATACTTAAATTATTTTTACTTTTAATAAGCTATATATTTATTAATAATACTTTTATTTATATAAATTAATATCTTACTTATACATAAAAAACCTTAAGTTTATATATATTTCTATACTTATATAAGTACTTAAATACTTTTTTCTATAAAGAGTTTTTATTATTAATATTATTTCTTTTAAATAATATAAAATAAATTAAATTAAACTTATTTTAAGTATTAAATATATAAAGTTATATTTTTTAAAAATAGGTGTTATAAACTAATATTATAAAGATTATTCTAAAGATAAGTAATTAGGTTAAGAAGGTATAGAAGGTAATAAGCTAAAGATATATTAATATTACTAACTACTTATATAGATAAGGGTGTAAGCCTTTTATACTATAGCAATTATTTAGTTTACTAGTAAAATTAAATACTAAAAGATCTATTTAAGGTAAGTGAGAGCCTTAATCTTATAGATATAGGAAAGTCTATAAAGACTATTTAATTTAATAGAATTAATCTATAAACTATTTAAACTCCTTATAGTTTAAATGAATTACTTAATAATTTATTTAAACTATTAGTTTATATATTTTAATCTCTAAACTATTTAAACCTTTTACTAAGCCTATACTTAGATATTTATAATAATAGTATTTATCTTATTACTCTTTATTAAATCCTAATAATAGGCTTATAGTTTTATATAAAGAAATATATAAAGACTTTTCTATTAAATTAAAAGAATTTTATATAATAATTTATATTTTATAATAATTAAAGTAATATAAGTTTTTTAAGTATTAATATAACTCTTAATCCTATAATTAAAGGTAATATATATACCCTTAACTTTTATAATAATTTAAGGACTATAACCTTTAAAAAGGTATTAAAATATAATCTTTATAAGTAATAAATAGAGGAAAAGGTATAGAGCTAGAAAATGTATTTATATTAAGATTAGAACTTGTAAAATCACTACACTAAGGATTTAGACGATTTACCAGTTTTCGGCTTTAAATTTGCAGAATTAGGTAGCTCCTAGGGGTGGTAGGGATGGTAGGATCGGAAAAATGCTTTTTGGTGGTGGGGTCGCGCGCGCGCGCGCGAAAAAAAAAGTTCCCCATTTTCGCTAGGATTATTGGAGTTGGGGTATCTATCGCCAATAAGACAACTCCCTAGCGGAATCCCCCGATTATACAATCGATCTGAGATATATGAGAACAAGGCAATTTCAAGTTCCAATAAGCGGTGCATTTGAGACTGGACTAACCGACTTTCATAAAGTAAGTTTTATAAGTGTTAAACTTTGTTTTGAATATAAGACGTGGAAGATCATGATCAATTTGATACCTAATCCAATTCATAAATGATAAACCCAGCTAACCAATTTCAGTCTCATTTCGGTTTGTCGAACGCATACTTAATCGACACGAAATCTTCTCCTCGTCTCAGGTGAAGTTCTGTCGGAGTACATGTTGCGCTATGGTAGAATTCCATTTCGGTATCATTACTTAAGCCTTCCGCGTGAATCGCTTGCGAGTTAACGCTGCCAGTCTCGGCGCCTTGGAGCCATTTTACTCGTATCAAACAACGACTACTAGGATTAGAGAGTATGTCTGGATTATGGGACATAGTGGTATCGCTTGACAAGTACAGATTGAGACCGGTGGTGCCAACGTTGATAGATATGTTTGGGTATGAGATTGGGCGCCGGATAGGCTCGCCTTCGATTAATTCGTAATGCATTTTTGGTGATGCTGTAGAAGAAGGGCTCAGGGGTGGAAGAGATGCTGTGGGAGTGTTTGTGGATGTGTCTTGTGATGGGAGTTCTCTCAGAGTTATAGGTTCTTGGGCGGGTGGGTCAAAGGTTGAAGCGCTTGGTGAAATGGACGATGATGTTGCATCAGTCAGGAGTTTGGCTTGCTGAGGTGGCCCGGATAATAGTGGGTCTGCGCTTGTGAAGCCTAAGGGGGCAGGACCTTCCAAGGAAATTGGAAAATCGGGCGTCACTCTATCAGGTGACTGCTCCCGCGGTTAGTGCCAAGCCAAGATTAGTTGCTAGTCAGGGAACTGGGGGCGGTACCTGGGTGACAGAGGATAAAGGCCTGGCCAAAATACACTCGTTTGGGTGATTAGCCCGTATTGGGCCCCTATCTAGGGCTACTCTGACCCTGACTTTCAGAATGTCACTGAAACTCCTCAGAAGGACGTCAAAGGCGCGGCAACGCATCTCTGGTAGTAAGTTGTGCCAATCTGGCAGAGTCCACCTATGGTAAAGACGGCCATGAGTCCTAGGAACATAGTACTGACCGTGGAGCCTGAAGAAAAGATCACAAAGATAGCATGCGCTCTTGCTGGAACAGATTGTCCTTGGTCGTATCCTTTCGGAATTCAGTTCATAAAAGAAGAGGAGCTGAATCTCTGCATGCACTTTGACGGATTTGTGATAATCTGCGATGGCCAGACGGAACTCGTTAAGTATGACTTGGATTGGCTTCCCTAAACACCTCTCTAACGAGGGTTTGAGTGATCTCGATTGCACAACACTTCGAGGTCGAAGTATGTTTTGGAGTGCCGTAAGAGGATGACCATTATTGTCAATGCTTGAAGGTCGAGAGGGATGTATGGTCGGAGAAGTCTCTATTGTAATGCTGTTGAATATTGAGTACTCCTCGCTTCGAGCGACGCAAACAAGCTCGCAGCTAATCGAATAGTATCGACCAAGCTTTCCCACAGCTTCAGGGAGGAATGTTTTGAGCTCAGGATTTAGCGTTTTCGAGGAATCGAGAGCCGATTTAAGCTTTGTTTGTGAAGCCAAATTATGCATCTGAATTAACAATTCCATGGCCACATCTTGGACCACGGAAGATGCTGCAGAATGCTCTTGAATGTCTTCAAACTTGATGAACAAAGCTTTGAGAGTCTTTAGTTTTCTTAGGACGTCCGCCAACTCCATGACTGTGATAGCCGGACTGGGCCGTATAGATGGGTCTTGTACGGCAGTATCCAACAGCGTAATTAGTATAGGCTTGCTCTTATTTCTAGAGGTTTTCTTAGCATGCCTTGATCGTAGCCGGGATAGGATACGGTAATAATCCAGAGTGACTATACATCGGAAAAGAGCCTTCACATCATCATCTTTGCTATTCGCTGGAATATAATCAGTTTAATGATAACTATGATTAACCGAAAGTAGGGTGTAAACCTCTTGATGCTCCTTGTTCCAAAATTTTTGCCATAAGCTTGAATCCATGTACTACCTCGTCAATGTCACCATTGTTCGAAGTCATTCGAATTGTACAACTGCGATGATCACGAGCTTCCTCGAGGCAAACCGCCATAACCCTAGCCGAGTCATTTGTAGTAGCTGACAAGAACGCCAGATCCTCCACAATCTGCTTTTCACGTTGGAAGGGTAATTGGTGTATGCTTGAGAGCGCTGAAAATGTTTCTGACTGCTGATTTTCTTTTGGACTTTCGGGACATTCGTTCAGCATGTATAGAAGAGTGATCGCCTCCATTAAACTCTTGTGAGCCGTGCCTCTGGACATTATGTTGATCACGATAGTATGGTATCCTTGCGTATTCGACAACGTCGATTGCAAAAGCCCGCAAAAGTTGAAGACTAGGACTATTCGGAAATAGGGTCTGGCTCGCTGGAGCTATAGTATCTGTATTTTCTGGAGCCTTCGTTTTCAGCTCCTACCAAGATATGATGGTACTTTGGTGTGACTTTACCTGGAGTTGGTTGCTTCAGCGGTCACTTTAGCCCCATGGTTGCACTCGCATCTGCCGCCATCTATACCTAGTATGCTTCTGTAGTACACGTTATGTCGCAAGCAGGTCTTGCCTATTCGCAGCGGAGATCGAACTAAATGATTTACTCAGTAATATGATGTGAATGGACTCCCATTTCTCGCGTAACTCAAGAAACGTGTGAGAAGTTCTCTTCGCGATCTGATCGATGTTGTTACGCTGAATAGGTTTGAGACTGGATAAGATGAACTTGAATGGCGGGCCCAGCTCAATGTTGCAATGGTTGTCAGTCTTAAAGCAGAATGACGTCAAATGGCGGCAGATGATCCGATGTTTCAGCGGCAGATGAGGATAATGAATCTTCCGTAATCATTAAGGAAGGAATACGGCATGTTTAAGTAGCGATTCTGAAGTAGGATCAGCAACACTTTTTAATTTAACGGCCTGAGAGTCTCGATCCACAATTTGCCAGCAACGACATCCAGTCGTTGAAAGCAAATGACATACCAATTCACATACACTAGTATCATAACCTGCAGGGGTTAGAAGTGAGGGATGAGGATCCGTACAGTTAACATGGACCAGCCCTGAACGAGTTTGTTTGTACGGCAGAGCTAACGGACGCATTTTCCCGCATGATACCACCCCGCTTCTCGTCATCTACGGGCGGCTGAATTGGTCACAAAGAGGCTTGATCAATCCATAGGGATCCATATCCACTCCTTCGGTAAATCCCAATTGCTAAATAGCCTGCAGAACGGCCTAAAGTCTCCACAGCATTCCTTGATCGATTCGGATAAGAGCATCACTGGAAAGGATGGTCGTTTCGCACAACAATCCCGATTGCTTATGCCTGGGAGAGCTGATCTATGTGGAGATCATAGTTGCAGGGGACGCTCTTCCAAATTTTGCAATAACTCTACTCTTTTCCTTTCAACGACAACATTCAGGCAGGAGAAGTGCCGTTGAAATGTGCATAGGAACAACCCAATGGTTCTCTAATCTATCGATGGTTCCAGTCTCAATGCCCTTATAAGGTGAGATCCTACATGTGATGAAAAATCAAATATCCTCGCTCGATGCACGACCATGCATACGCTTCGGCTCACCAAACCGTGCATCCGTGGGAATTGTGGGTCGACTTAGTCGCCCATATCCTCGGCTCTTTGTTCACATCCAATGAAATATTGCCCAGTAGATTTCTGCTTCTATACGAATCATTTAAAGTCTCATGGATAAGCCATCTATTCATAGAGGCGAATGTGGCAGACCTACAGCCTTCTCGGCTAGCTGTCGTAAGGGCGGAAGCTAAAGGTGCGATAGTGGCATTCTTGCCAAGGCAACAATTATCTGAATACGCCTTTTTTTCTTCCACAAAGTCTGAAATTTGACAGAAATTCACCTACTCCGCTGTAGAACTGCGTATGAAAGCGCAGCCTTCTATCATCTACATTGATCATGGAACCTCCCACCACCACCTTGGCCGAAACACTAGGCTCCAACAAGAAGCTTGCTCTATTAAACGATATTGACAAGCTGCGTTCTCATGGAATCAGTCAATACGTTAATCTTCCGCAACTGATCGTATGCGGCGATCAGTCGTCTGGTAAAAGCTCCGTCCTGGACGCGATTTCGGGTATCCCATTCCCTACCAAAGACAACCTTTGCACGCGTTTTGCCACTGAAGTCATCCTTCGACATACATCGACCGTCACTATCTCTGTGGCCATCGTGCCTGGCCCAGGACGTTCGGAAGAGGAGCAAAAGAAACTCCTAGCATTTCGGCATAACTTGGATGACATGGAAGATTTCCCGGCGCTCGTCGACGATGCCAAATCTTGCATGGGCGTGAGCCACAGCTCCAGCGCGTTCTCCACGGACGTCCTCCGTCTTGAAATCTCTGGACCCAGTCAGCCGCATTTGACAATTGTTGACTTGCCAGGCTTAATTCACTCTGAGAATAAATTGCAGACCGCTGCAGATATTCAAGTTGTGCAGAGCATGGTATACGAATACATGATGAACCGGAGAAGTATCATCTTGGCTATAGTTTCGGCAAAGAACGACTATGCCAATCAGATTGTGTTGAAGTTGGCGAGAGAACTAGATCCCCAAGGCAGACGGACGATGGGAGTCATTACAAAGCCGGATACACTTTCTGTTGGGTCCGAAAGCGAGTCCGCTTTCGTGAATCTGGCGCGTAATATGGATATCACATTCCGACTTGGCTGGCACATCTTGAAGAATCGCAGCTATGAGACCAGACAGCTATCAACGGAGGCTCGGGATGATAAGGAGTGGCAGTTCCTCAACCAAGGGGCATGGAAAGGTCTCGCCAGGGACACTGTTGGTATCCATGCATTGCGAGAAAAGCTGAGCAAGATCCTCTTCGATCAGATTCGGGCCGAGCTGCCAATGCTCATTGAAGACATCGAAGGAAAAATTGACGACTGCCGGGGTACCATAGCCCGACTCGGCCCCAATCGAGGCAGCTATGATCAACAGCGACTGTTTCTATTGCAGATCAGTCAGGATTTCCAAGCGATCTCTAAAGCCGCTCTCAACGGTTCTTACGGGCATTCCTTCTTCGGCGAGCCTCGCTCAGCGGACGGTTACACCAAAAGACTTCGCGCTGTTGTTCAGAATCTGAACATGGAATTCGCTGAGTCAATGCGGCTTCGAGGACAGCATCGACGCATCGTGCAAGGAAGGATCAGCTCCTCCAATTCAGCGGAGGATACGAGGACGGTGTCGAGAGCAGAATTTATTGATGAGGTCAAGGAGCTTCTAATTATCACAAGGGGTCGAGAATTGCCGGGAATGTTCAACCCTCTCATTGTTAGCGACCTCTTCTGTGAACAGTCAAGGCCTTGGGAGCAGCTGGCCCGGCAACACTTGAAAAACGTCTGGCAAGCCGCGAGAACCTTTCTCGATCTGCTGATCTCGCACTTAGCCGACGAACCCACGTCTGAAACCCTCCTTGATGAGGTAGTCGATCCTCTCATGGATCGGAAGCTCAAAGACATGAATGGAAAGCTTGATGAGATTTTAACGCCATACCAGAATGGTCACGCTATCACATACAATCATTACTTTACTGAGACCATCCAGAAAGTGAGAGAAGACCGTCATGAAGCAGAGATTGCTCGCAAGCTGAAACAATTTCTCGGCCACAAGGAGGATACCACCATGGAAAACGTCAGCGTGAAAAAGGAGCGAATGCCTAGTCTCGTGTCTGCACTCACTTCGAGAACAGAAGCTGATATGGACCGGTACGCTTGCTCAGAGATTCTTGATTGTATGGAGGCCTATTACAAGGTAGGAACACTTTATCCGATATCCGGAAAGCTAATTCACGATCAGTCAGGTTGCAATGAAGTCAGTCATTGACAATGTGGCAATCCATGCAATTGAATATTGTCTCATTGCTGGCATCAGCGACCTACTCTCACCGTCACACGTTCTGCAGATGGATCAAGAGCTTGTCCGTGGGATAGCAGCCGAATCTCATCACAACCAAGCCCTCCGAGAGCAGACTCAGCAGAGAATGGTCGTGTTGCAAGCAGGGTTGGAAATCTGCAGGGTGCATGCGAACCGACAGTCTTTGAGTGCGCCTTCCATGCATTCCCCTAGATTCAACGGTCGTTAACCTTGCGCTCAGATCGAAAAGGGATATCTGAGTCCCGCTTCGTTGGTGCTCATAGACCGATGCAGCACCCCGATCCCGAAGACATTGAGACTTTATCGGATGCCGAGCAAGTGTACCGAGTGAGCTGCCCAGACCGTCAATCGAACATGGTAGACTCTGACAGGCCGCTTCAGGAGGCCGTCGAAAATGGTTATGCCGGATTACCTGAGTCCATTACTATATCCTCAGCATTAGAGATAGTCCCGCCACCTCACGATGTAGAGCTTACCAGAAGCTCCCTTGCAATTGAGCCAGATCAAGCGGCACCCGGTTTTCCTTTCAATAGTACACCGACTCCTCTATCCCATCCTACAGGAGGGTCTGGCACGTCGATCTCGATAAAGGCAAAGAAGAAGAAAGACACAAAGGCGTGATTATCGGAGATCTGTACCAAGTATAGCATAGAATCTCAACCTGGACCGGCGCCATCGTTGCGACATATCATTGCAGAAAACGGAAAGGTTATCGAAAGATAAGCGAGTGTTGCAGGATAGCAAGGGAACAACGCATTGAATATGTCTGGATTGATACTTGTTGCATAGACTAAAAAAGCAGTGCCGATCTTTCTGAAGCCACTAACTCAATGTATGATTGGTATAAGCATGCGGCTGTTGCATGATGTGTTTCATGAAAAACTTGAACGACTCGGAAAGAGTGTTTGGTCCAAAAGAGGCTCGACTCTCTAGGAGCTACTGGCACCGCCATCGGTCGAGTTCACACTACGTGCTGGCGGGCCTACATCCTATTTCTAGATGGCAGCCTTATCAGACCGCCGCCTGAAATCCTCCAATGTCAGCGGAAAATCTAGTTTAGCGGGGCCCACACCTGATTTCTATTGGCGATCTACATCTAGGCATATTACTATTTGAGCATTAACTTCTCTTTATTATCTGATATCCCGGAAAAATTGAGAGTATATGGGATAATTGATGCTGGTGCAAGATCATTATACTTTGTCGAATGAAAAAAAGGTCGTGAGCACAATAGTATCCTAGAGGGTGGCATTCCAGGTGCTTAGCCATTGCCCTCAATTGAAGGACTGTTGTGGACCGCCCTCGCGCCCAAGCTGTCGCTCCTGCGTTACACCGAAACTCGACCAACTTAATTGAAATCACGAGGGGGAGCAGGCCAATCTCCCGGATGTTTCCCTACAACCGGTGAAGATTGTACGCTCGATCCTCTACGTAGTTTACGTTTAAACTCCTTCGTCGCATTCTCAATATGCTTAATTTCTTGAACGCCTTCTCGAAAGGCTAGAGAATCATGGGAAAGTGCTGAGCCCGCGTGCAGGATGCGACGACTCGCACTATCAGAGTTGAAGGAGCCTGTAATTTGCGGGAACAGTACCAAAGGTTTTGAGGGCAGTTGGCCCGAGGGTATTCCGCTGGGCGAAGTCGCTGCTATATGGGCATTCGTCACCACGTCATCGACAAAACCCCACCCCTGCAAATCGCCTGTCGAGGGGTTATATTCGAAATTGACCTGACAATCATCCTTCCGAAGAGTCCTCCAAAGTATAATGGTTATATGGGCAATCTCCGAAAGCTTGGCATCTAATTGCTGGTTGGACGGGCTCTGGAAATGATGAAGTTGGTCCCAGATTTCTTTTACGATGTTGGTCTGGTCCGGTTCAGTGGAGATAGTAGCCGTTGTCGAAGGACTGTGTGAACCGAGACGATCGAGCTTGTCAACTGTCGTTAGCCGCCAGGACAACTCCTGGCTCGAAATCGCCGCTGGAACATTGGAGATTGTGTCCAGAATGAAATCCATAGTCTGCGTTCCGGACCGGTGTTCTATCGTCGCTGTTGGTTCCGCGAAATATTGCCGTCGTATTATAGAGATAGTCTTCCTTGACAGGAAGTCCCGAATGGCGCATCCTCGTAGGAAAGTTGAAACAGCGCTCTCTGAAGATAGTGGATGATATTTGAATATTGTGCTGGCGGCGAATAGCTGATTTCGAACGTCATCGCTATCCAACTGTGAACGGTGTCAATTATATTGTGAAGGGGGTAATTCCCACTTGCATCAGTCTACATACCGACTTTGTATCCTCGGGCAGGAATTCAAATCCTTTGACTGCCACATCTCGAATGAGCTCCCACAGTCGATGGAAGCTGTCAGAACTAGATTGCCGATTAGCCACGAATTGTGGAACATGGACCGAGTCAAGAATTTACTAGAATTCAGGTGTCTGCGGCGCCACGATGGAGGCGGCATTGATATAATGTAATTCAGATTCCAGGCGCATGATGTGTGATTGAAAGCTTCTTTTCTCAATTTCGAAATCCTTTTTCTGCTGGTTCGTATCCTTCTGGGCCTTTATTTTGTTCTCCTCGAATTCTTTGAGGTTATCTTTCAGTCCATCCCTTTCCATCTCCACGGCTTTAATCTTCTTCTCGAACTCTTCCCTTATTTGCTTCATCTTGGTCTTATGTTTGTCTGAGAACTCTTGCCTTGCTTCATTGATTCCCTTCTCCTTTTGTCTTTCCATATCTGATTGCATTGCCTGACGCGTCTCGTTCATAGCTGCTTGCTCCCTTTCAAGTTCCTCTCTTTCCCGCTTTAAGTGGTGAGCATTGGTTTGGTACTCTTTATTCTCATCCCGAAGTCTTTCCATCTCTCGATCTTTTCGGAAAATCAGGTGGTCTACCGTGGTTTCGAGCTCTTCAATCCGGTCCTTCTGGTTCATATTGAGACCATGGATATTCTCAATAACATCGATCTCGTTATGATAAGCCTGTGCAAAAGACAGCATTCTGCATATCTCGCGCATGGCGGCTATTCCCTTATCTACTGCCTCTGGCGTCAGGTCGCGAAGGCTGTCGTTGGACGAAATCCTGGAGATCGTTCTTGCCGCCTTGCCTTTTCCTGCAGAGTGCCCGTGCCCATTCCCATTCGTGTCGGCTGAACCTCTTGAGTCTCTCGGTCCCATCTTGAGAACAATCAGTCTCGGGCAGTCAAATAAAGTTGCGAGGATGGCATAAGAAAGGAAAATCATAAAGATGGAGGGAGGACATACGCTTGAGATCCGATGAGACGCCACTGGAACCAATTTCTTGCTTGCGAAGAGGGAGTTGAGGACGGCACTAGCGATTACTCTGCTTTTGTAGAAATAATCGCTTTGCTTCTTTGGAGCTTTTGGAATGTGGAGTCTACCCATGAAATATTTGTCGAGGCGAGCAAGTGAGGTAGGGGATGCCAGAAGCGTTGGGGCATATCCAAGTATCAGCCAACCCCGCTTCCACTATAATGACAGCTCCTCGGAGGAACCCACACCAGGTTCTATTGCATGTTGTGGGACAAGGTCGCTTGTTGATGAACCGTTGACGAGTCGTTGGAGGTCCCACGTTCGAACGGTGCGGGGGTCTCTCGGGCTGGCATGCATCTACTGACGGTCTGCGCACAATTCGCCGGGAGGAATCTCGTGCATAATCCAGGTCAAATAATGGATAGCCATGTCATACGTCGTAGATTTGTATTCAATAGCCTGAAGGAAGGTGGGGACGCTCAAGGAAGATGGTTGGCCGAGGCTTTCTTCCGAGGCGTAGTGTCGCCAATAAAAATTATCAAGACCCTATCGGTAGCCAATCGTTTCACATGTGCATCTTCGGCGACCTGCAGCTACGACCCTTCTCCTATGTCTTTACCATTTTTCTTCTCCTGGGAAGCCGCCAACAAAAGTACTGCAATATATCTTGGGACAAATCGACTAGGCGCGGTCTCCCGCCACGAGCTCTAACAGGGAGACCCAATCATATGCCAGATTATGTCAAATCTCGCAATTGTGGAGGTGGGAAACGGGGACATCGGGTTCTTGCATATTCTCTTTTCGTCTTGATGCAGCCGTCGGGTGACTTCCACTAAGGCTTCGGAGAATAGATAGCTTTAAAACCACAGAGGATTAATACTATCCTTGGCTAGATTGCTTTAGCTATCTCTTCATAATATATTAGGATGCAGGGGTCACGTCGGGAAATCCAAAACAGCTTTCTTTTTGGCCCGGGCCAAAATGGAAACCCCCTGTAACGGCCTCCACAGATAGGATGTGACCACCCTAAAATAGCGCCGGGACGGCCCGCTTTTGGGGGCAATGCGCAATCTTCTAGGGCCCAGGCGTAATCTACAGCGCACCCCATCTGCCCCATCTACCCTATCTACCACCTCCGTCAACCACCATCTAGCATGTCGCTGCTGGCTTACACTCCCGCATAGAAATCGGCCGAATCGCGCGATTCTAGGCATTAAAATTTGGTAGCGTTGGGGGTACCCCTAGGGGGCCTCTACCAAGCAAGCATATTAACCCCGAACATCAAAATTTTAAGCCTAGAATAGGTCTAAATCACGTGACTTATAGGGCCGTTCTAGGGGCAGTTCTAGGGGAGCTATGTACGTAATTGAAGCCCCGGGCATAGTAGGGTTGGCCTAGGGCTAGCCCAGGGCCAAGTCAGGGCCAAAATGGCTACAGTCACGTGTTAAAAGTCTGGGTCCTAAATTTATTTTTTCGCGTTTTCGCGTCTTAATTAACTTAACTACTTTATTTATTAATTACATAGTATTATATTACGCACCCTATTAAGCTTAATTTCTAGTAATAATTATTATAAACTTTAGTTAATATTATATTAGAGAGAGATAATAAATAAAGTATATAAATATAAATTTATATTAATTTTATTATAAAGATAGAAAATATATTTTTAATTTTTATAAAAAAAACTATTTATTATACTTTTTTAATACTTTAATAATATAATTAAACTATATAATAATTAATTTCCTATTATTATTTTATTTATTAGTAGTTTAGAAAATATTATTATTTAGCTTTAAAAGTCTTAAAAGCCTATATAAATACTTTTATATCTCTAGGAAATTATTTTAATATAATAGGGGGGTTTAACTCTAGTATAGTTTATAACTAAAGTTAAATATAAATAATATAATATTAAGTAGTTAAATATTTATTAGTTATAAACTTCTTTTTATTATATAAATTAAATATATAAAAGAAAAGTTTTATTTATAAAAAAAAAGCTTTTTTTTATATATTTATTTATAGTTTATTTAATTACTTTAATTAACCTTAATTAATAATATTAATTATTATAATTATTATAATTAGCTTTAATTATATATTTTTTAAATATTTTTATATACTTAATTTTAAAAGTATTTCTTAATATATTAATTAACTTATAATATTATTCTTTTATTAAGGAATTCTAATCTTAAAAAGATTTTTACTTTTTTAATATTTATTTATACTATTTAATTATCACTCTTAATTTATAAATTATATTATATTAGTAAGTTTAGTAATTATAATTTTATATTTAAAATATTATTATTTTTCTTTTTTATAGAAATATATTAAATATATTTATTTTAATAAAAAAATATAAATTAACTAAACTTATAATATACTTTAATAGAATTAATTATATAATAATTATATTAAAAGAATATGTTGCAGCGATTTATGATAAGTGGGAGAATGATGATCCATTCTACTAGCTACTGCGTGCGAGATTCTATGTGAATCCCCTACTAGGTTGCACATACCGCGGAAGCGGTATCCTTCCGCTTCGCCCACTCCTTCCTTTCAGTCCCATAATAGAATATTAAAACCTAATAGGTAGAGATAAAAAGAATACTATTACTATAAATATCTAAGTATAGACTTAGTAGATAAGTTTAAATAAATTATTAAGTAATTTATTTAAATTATAAGGAGTTTAAATTATTTATAGATTAATTTTAGTAAATTAAGTAATTTTAATAAACTTTCCTATATTTATATAATTAGAGTTTTTACCTATTTTAGATAGATCTTCTTATATTTAACTTTATTAGTAAATTAAATAATTATTATAGTATAAAAGACTTACACCCTTATCTATATAAATAGTTAATAATATTAATATATCCTTAGCTTACTACCTTTTATAATTTCTTAACTTAATTACTTATCTTTAAAAGAATCCCTATAATATTAATTTATAATACTTTAAATACCCTTAAATATAAGTTTATTAAATTAAAGAAGTATAGTTTAAATAATCTTAAGTAAAACTATCTAGACTTAATATTATAGTATTAATAATAATTTTAAAAATAGTATAATATTATTAAACTTAACTTCTATTATAAGGAAAGAAAGAAACTTAAAGAGTAAATTATATAAGTTAATTTATATCTTTATTTCTATAAGGAATTAATTTAAATAAAAAATTATATAATAATTATAATAACCTTTATATATAAAGATATATAGAAGTAGGTATAATTATATTTATAAAAATACTTAAATAACTCTAATAATATACTAGAAGTAGTAAAATAGATAGAAAGTTTTATATATTTTAAAATAGAACTTAGAAAAATCTTAATACTATCTAATAAAGTAAATTAAATAGTATAGATAATTTAATATATTAAATAAAAAAGATTTGTAATAGAACATATAACTTAATTCTAATAATATTTAGTTAAAATAAATTAAAATAATAAGATACTTATAATAATATATAGAAAAGAGTTAAAAAAATAAGTTAAAATAAGCTTATAAAAACTAGAATAGTAATTAAAATATTAAATAAACTCTAAAAAAAAGTTATTTAAATCAATAATAATTTCTTTAAATAAGCTATAAAGAAAATATATAATAAAAGAATTATTAAAATAAGTATTTTAAGATATTATTTTAAAAAAAACTTTAACTTAAATTATAAAAAAAAATATTTAATTTATATAAACTAATATCTATAGAGATTAATATTATAAAGAGAAAGAATATATATAAAAAATTAAATAAAAGATAAAATAAAAAAGTACTAAAGTACTATAATTATAATAAATTAAGTTACTTTACTAAAAACTATAAATTAAAGAATATAATATTAAAATCCTAAATTAATAGAATAAAAATAGTATTAATTAAAAAAAGGGATTTAAGAAAATAATAAATTATTATTAAAAAAAATAATCCTAAGCTTAATAAAATACTAGAGTAATTAATAACTATAATAATAAAAGTGAAAAAGAAGTTAATAAAGAATATTAATAAGTTATTAAAGCTTATAAATAAAAATAATAAAGAAACTATAAATAATTTAATAATTATATTTAACTAATAGGAATACTATCTATAGAGATTTTTATATAAGATATAAGATAGTATATTTTTACTAATTATAATAAGACTTAAAAATTAAAATAAATATAATAGATATTATAATAAGTTCTAAAAATTAAAAGATAAATAACTTAAACTAAATTAAAATAGGAAGGCTTAAAATAAAAATAAATATAATTAAAAAATAACTTTAAATAAGAGTAAATAAATTATAAAAAGAAATAAAAACCTAAATTATTTAAAAATTACTAAGAATAATAAAACCAGCTTAAATAAAACTTTTTAATTAAATTTTTTTACAACTATAAATAAAATTCTTACTACCTATAATATAGGAAAATATACTAGAGTAAGTATATAAATACTTTTTAATTAAAATATTATAATATATAAAAAAAATTAAAGGAGTAATATATACTTTATAATACTATATAAGGGCTTACTATTATTATAATATTAATATATATTTATAGTACCTAAGTTAAAAAAATATAGCTATATTTTTAAGATAATTAAAGGATTAATATATAATATTAAGAAAAAAACTTTAAAAAGATTATTAAAATAAGAAATATAAATATTCTTTATAAACTTACTATCTACTCTTAAATTATTATATATATATAAGAAAAGATAAATACTAGATTTTACTCTATAAAATATTTTAATTTTAATATAAGAAAATAAAAAAAAGACTATTCCCTTATATTAAAGGTAGATATAAAGAAATAAATATAATAATCCCTAAATAATAAATATATTTGGTAGAGTATAATTAGCTTATTAAAATACTAGTTAAAATTAACAATTAAAGAACTATTATATTAATTAATTTTAAAGTAATAAGAAACTTTATATTAAATAGACTTATATAAATTTATAAAATACTAATTAAGGATAAAAAAATTATACTAGCTATAAATAGTTAATAAATTAAATCTATTAATAAGAAATATTAATAAGGAAATAATTCTATTAAATATTACTATTTAATAATACTATAAAAAAGTAACTTTTAATATAGTTTAAATAACTAACTACTATATTATATTAAAAATATCTTAATTAAAGAAGTAGAACCTAATAATTAATTAAAAAAATTAAAATACTTATATTTAAAGAGCTTAGAAATATTACTAACTCTATATGTATATATTAATAATAATTAATAGTATATAAGGAATAGAGTAAAGGAACTACTATAAAAAAATATTATAATTTTAAATAAGGATAGCTTTAAAAGAGGATTTAACTTTATAAATATAAGTAAAGGTTAACTAGTTAATAAGTATAAAAAGAATAAAAGGAAAGATATACCTCTTAATATCTTTAAAAAGTACTAATAATATATATAACTTTTTTAGGAAAAAGTAAATATTAAGATACTACCTAAATACTAGCCTTAAAATTATAAGATTAAACTTAAATTAAATAAGAAACTAATATTTAAACTTATATATATATTATTAAAAAAAGAACTCTTAATATTATATAAGTATATTAATAAAATTCTTTATAAAATTAAATCTTAGAGAGGCTTATAACTTAATTTATATAAAAAAAATAAAGAATAGAAGATAGTATTTAGAACTTAGTATAGATATTATAAATATTTAATAATATTATTTAATCTTACTAATATATTAATAATCTATTAAATATTAATTAATAATATATTAAGGTATTACTTAGATAAGATAATAATAGCTTATCTTAATAATATTTTAATTTATTTAAAGAATAAGGAAGAATATATTTAATATATATAAAAGGTACTTAATTATCTAAAAATAATAAAACTACTTCTTAAACTAGAAAAATATAAATTTTATAAAATAAAAGTTAATTTTTTAGGATACAATATTAGTATAAAAAATATTTAAATGAATTAAAATAAGATTAAAGATATATAAAAATAATTGATATTAATAATAATAAAAGAAATATAAGTATTCTTAAGATTCTTAAACTTTAATAAGTAATTTATTAAAGAATTTTTAAAAAAGGCTTTACCTTTTATAAAACTAGTTACTAAAGATATAAAATTTAAATAAGGAGAAGAATAAGATAATATAATTAAATAATTAAAGAGAGTATATATAAAACTATTTATATTATATATATTTTAAGTTAATTAACTAGTAAAGATTAAAACTAATATATTAAATTTATTATAAGAGTGTGCTTATATTAATATAAGGATAGTAAATAATATCTAGTAGTATATTATTTAAGAAAGATAATAATATTAGAGTAGAATTATAATATCTATAATAAAAAACTACTTATAATAATTAAAATATTTAAGTATTAAAGAGTATATATTAAAAGTTATTTAAAACTTAATATATTTATAAATTATAAAAATCTTTTAAATTTTATAATAATTAAAGTACTTAATTAAAATTAAGTAAGATAGGTTAAATTATTAGAATGATGTAAATTTAAGATTTACTATACCCTAAATAAAAAAAATAAATAAATTAATATTTTAAATATATAATTAGACTATATAAATATAAAAGACTTAAATAAATAAATAATTTTATAATAAGAAAAAGATAGATTACTAGTACTAAATATATAAATACTTATAATAATTATAAGAATTAAAGGACTAGATATAATTAATAAGCTAATAAAAATATATAATAAAGATATTAAAGCTAAGAAATTATATAAAAAATAATTTAATATAATAATACTAAGTTATTAAGGTAAGATATATATATTAAAAGAATATATTAAAAAGATAATCTAAGATTATTATAATAATCTAATATATAAATACCTAAGAGTTACTAGAATAATAGAACTTATTTATAAGAATTATATTATACTATAACTTAAATTAAAGATAGACTAATATATTAAAAAATATATTAAATACTAATAAAATAAGTTAATAAAATATAAATTATATAAAAAAAATATAATTTATATCTATACTTAAAATATTATAGAATAATATTATAATAGACTTTATTATTAAATTATTAAAATTTAAAGATTTAATAATAATAAAGGTATATAATATTATAATAATTATTATAAATAGACTAATAAAATATATTATAATATTACCCTTTAAAGAAAAGTATAATGTTAAATAGTTAGCCTTTATACTACTAAATAAGCTTGTAAAAAATTATAATATATTTAAATTAATAATATTAAATAAAAATAAGTTATTTATCTTAAACTATTAAAAAATATTATTAAAAATAATTAAAATAAAACCTTAAATATTTATAGTATATTATCCTTAAATAAATAAATAAAAAAAGTAAATTAAATATTAAAAATATACCTTAAATACTATATAAATAAATAATAAAATAATTAAATATTATTACTACTAATAATATAGTTAATATATAATAATATATTTAAAATAATTAAAATAATATTATTCTTTATAAATTATAGAATAATTATAAATAACTTTTTATAATTATAAAAAGAACTTAATATAAATAAAATAATAGCTAAAGTTAAAAAATTAAAAAGTTTATAATAAGCTAATAAAAACTATTAAATAATTAAATAAAAAAATAAGATAATAAGTTAACAAAAATTTAAAAAAATAATCTTTAGTTAAAAAAAAGAGATAAAATATATTTTTTAATTAGGAATTTAAGAATAAAAAAATTAAATAAAAAACTAAATTATATAAAAGTTAAACTATTTTTAATGATAAACTAAATTTATTAAAGGACTTTAAATAATATTTTATCTTTTATATATTATTTTTAAAATTAATAGATTTTATTATACTTTTATAAAAAAACTTTTAATATAAAATAAAAAAAGAAGATAAGTATAAGGTTAAGAAAATTCTAAAATAATATAATTAAAAATATATTATAAAATGAAAAGAATATAATAATACTAAGAATATATAAAAATTATTTAAAAATCTTATAAACTACTAAGACCTTTTATAATAGTTTTAAGGATAAAAAATATAAATTGATTAAAATTAAAAAAAAATTAAACTCTTTAAAACTAAAGTTAAAAAGGGAATTATTATTAATTAAAGCTACCTTATTAACTTTTAACTCTTTAATATTTTTAAACTTTTAATAAATAAATTTTTTCTTTTATTTTTTTTAAATAATTTACTTTAATATAAAGCCTAAATTAATAAATAACTAATTTTTAAATTTATATAAATATTAAATAAATAACTTCTAGCTTCTTATAATATTTTTTATATATATAATAAAGCTTAATCTTTAAAAAGATAAGCTTATAAAATAAATTAACATTAATATATTTAGTATAAAAATCAGAGTTTAAATTAATCTTATATTCTTTTTACTAATAAATATAATTATTATAATAATATTTTATTTTATTAGAATAAGTATTTTTTAAGACTTACTTATAATAAAAAATAAAATTTAATAAAGTATTAAAAATATATTATAATATAAAAAATAAATAATTATTTTTAGAATTAAAATACTAAAAGAAAGAAAGAATATTAAAATTTAATAAAATATAATAAAGTAAATACTATTATAATAAATATCTAAATATAAGCTTAGTAGATAGTTTAAATAGTTTAAATTTAAAATATATAAATTACTAATTTAAATAAATTATAAAGAGTTTAAATAGTTTATAGATTAATCTTATTAAATTTAGCAATCTTAGTAAACTTTTCTATATTTATATAATTAAGATTTTTATCTACTTTAAATAAATCTTTTTATATTTAATTTTATTAGTAAACTAAATAGTTATTATAATATAAAAGGCTTATCCCCTTATCTATATAAGTAATTAGTGATATTAATATATTCTTAGCTTATTACCTTTTATACCCTTTTAATTTAATTACTTATCTTTAAAATAATTCCTATAATATTAATTTATAATATTTATTTTTTCTAAAAATAAAATATAGAATAAAAAATATTTATATATTAATTAAAGTAAAATTAAAAGATAGTTTATATTCTTTTTATATTTTTTAATTAAAAATAAACTAAGTTTTGTATAATTTAATTTATTATTAAATTTATTAATTTTAAAATATTTATAAAAAAATATATATTTTATTTTCTTTAAAAATATTTAAATCTTCTAAATATTTTTAATTATAATATATTATTAAGCAATTATTTAAGAACTATAAATTTTTTTATAATTTTCAATAAATCCTTTTTATTTCTTAAGTTATAATTATTATTTTTATATTTTAAGCTTTATTTTCTTAAATAATAATAATATTTTAAATCTAAGCATATAATTAATTTAAAATAATAATATATTAATAGGACCTAATAATAAGTTATTATTAAGTGTAAGGATAGTTTTTATAAATATAATTAAATTATCTATCTTTTATATACTTAAAGGGCATATCTATGTATACTTACTAAGTAGGTGAATACCAAGCGCTTATTTAGTAGAAGGCTTTGGCTACCCTAATATAATTAATTCCTAACAACCTACCCCCTTTTTAAAAAAATGTTAACGTCCTTATTAATAAATCTATTATATATCACTAGCTAGACATAAATACTATAAGATATAAATACTAATATAAATACTAATAAAACCTTAGGCTATTATTAAAGGCTTTAGTAGCCTATCTTAATAATAAGATAGAGTAGGGATAACGTTAGTTAAAAAGAAGTTATTAGGAATAAGATCTTTTTAAAACCAACCTAATTAGTAGTAAGAAAGTAAATCCTCTTATAACAAAGCTAAAGATATCTTAGAAGGTAGTATTAGTAAGACAGAATAATTAATTAATAGCCTTTTACTAGTATATTATTTATATTCCTTAATAAGATTAGGTATTATTATATTTTTTATATTAACCTATATATCCTACTTAGCTTTATAGCCTTTCTATTATATAAAATATTCTATATAGATCCCTTTTCCACCCCTTCCTTAATAAATAATACACTTATTTAGAAGTTATTTAACATCCTACCTTTCACTATCAACATTAACAGTGACTATAGGGGGATGGTTAGAATATAAGCGTTTATAAGAATTATCCTTAAGATTTAAATAAAACTCTAGTTAAGCTACTATAAAAATAGAATATAGCTTTTAGTATTTAAAAATATTAATTTAATATATAAGCTTTCTAATGCGTTCTAAGATTTTAAAGGGGCTAATATACTATTAACTATACTTTCTCCTAGTTAACTTATTAGTGGGAATATTATAATCTTTATAAAAATATAATAGAATAAAGTGTTACGAACTGACGTCGTATGGGTCTTCTGAAGATGAGCAATCAAGGGTTAACATAGATAGGGTAAGCCAGGTATAACTCTATATCACTCAGCAATATAAGATCAAGTCTTTAAAGGCTAGGAGTAACTATTAGTTTAATTATAAAGTTAAATATAAGGAGATCTATCTAAAGTAGGTAAGAGCCCTGACTATATAGATATAGGGAAGTCTGCTAAGACTATCTAGTTTAGTATATCTAATATGTTCAGTCACTAAACATCCTAATCCCCCTAAACATATGTCTATTATATTCAGTTACGCTTGGCACTAAACTCCCTAGATATTTATACTGGGAACTCCACCCTATCCGCGTAGTTCCTGTCACCAGCCCGTCCTAGCTCCAGTTCTAATATTAGGTCCCCCCTCTAGGAACTTTATCCTAAAGTTTAATTCCTTTTTCTTAAATATTTGCCTAATAAGGTATCATATATACTAAAGATAGTAGCACCCTCCGCTGTATTTAAGCTGCTGATCGTCGTAAAAGGAAACTTCGTCGTGTCGTTATAAGGACGTGTGGTGTATACTTGGCGGCGCATGTCAAGCCTAAGGATTGTGTTAAGACCAAAGGGTCCATTCGGTATACTAAGTGTGATAAAATAAATCGCTGTTGCGACCTAGCCCCTCCTAGTCGTGAGTATAAAAAAGCACAAGACGTGGTTAAAAAGCTCGACAAGGATATCTAGGAGGTCAGGATAAAACTCGCCCGCCTTAAATAATAAAGGAAGTTTTATCTTTAGAAATTAAAGGAGATAAGAGACACTAAGGTATAGAATATCCTTAAGTTAGAAGTTAATAAGTATTCTAAAAAGCCTCCTCCTTCTAATCCCTTCTTACCCTCTACCTTTCCCGTTGACCTTAACTAGACCCAGTTTTCTGTGCCCGAAACTATCGCAGTCGATCCTGGCAGTTCCCAAGGTTCTTAAGTGGTTCCTATATATTTTCGGTATCATCGCAATCTTTCCACTTAATAAGGTATTTCTAACCTTTCTAATCTAGAATCTTTTCAACCTTATATTTATCTTCCTCCTTAATTTTATAGTGAAAACTGTCCTATACTAGTATGTTGGGGTCCGCTAGCTCCAAGAGTGATATATAAAAGACTAGATATCATTTTAATCCCTTAGGCAGTTCTAATTTATAATTAACTAGTCCCCTTTGTTCTACAATTAAAAATAGTCCAACCTTTATATAATCTAGTTTCTTACTAGGTCTTTTCATTTTTATATTCTTAATTAAAAGGTATACTTTATCCCCCTCTTTTAGCTAAGGACTATCTTTTTAATTCTTATTAGCTTAAAGCCTAACCTTCTTATTTAAGTTCTTAATAGTATCCCTTAGATTCTTATAAACTTCCTTAAGTTCTTCAGCTTTAACCAATACTTTATCTATATTAGGTCCTTCCCGTAGTTATAGAAAGCCGTTTGTATTTTTCCCATAATTCGCGAAGAATGGTGTTATTCTAGTTGTTCCAGACAACTTATCATTATATGTCAGCTATGCCATTGGTAGTAGTGTTACCCAATTATTTTACCATTTATTTATATAATGCCTTAGGTATATTTCTAATATTTAATTTACCCTCTTTATCTATCCATCTATCTAAGGATAATATACTATTAACATCCTTAGTTTCGTTCCGATCATTCCCAACAGTATTTTCTAATAGTTTAAGGTGAATAGCTTATCTCTATCTAACATTATTGATTCAGGTATGCCGTGATCCCTTATAAGCCTATCTAGCAGTACGAATGCTAACTACTCAGCATTATATTTCTCCTTAAAGGGTAGTATGATAATGTATTTCATCAGTCTATCCACAATAACTATAATAGTATTGTATACCTCCGCTGTTATTAGATCTTTAGACTTTAATAACTTAGTGATGAAGTCCATTATAATATCATCCTATAGTGTCTTTGGTACAGGTGCAAACTGTATATTCCCGTATAGTTTATATCTTGCTGACTTGTTTTGCTGACACTTAATATATTCTTTAATATACTGTTCCACCTTTTGTCTTAGTCGTAGTGCATTATAGTTCCTGCGAATAAGTTCTATCGTCCTGGTAACTCCTGGGTGCCCGTGTATCAGGTCGTTATGATGATCCCGGATCATCTCCTCAATATATTTCTCTGGTATATATGTCTTGCCTTGATAGCTTAGTACCGTTGCATTAGGTTATTTCTTACATAATTCCTTAGCTTTAGTATCTTTGTCGCATGCTTTTATAAGCCTATTAATCATATTTGGTCCTTCAACCCTCATGGTTATTATAAGTATTTGTGTGTTTGGCACCAATAATCCGTCTTTTTCTTGCCGTAGGATAGCTTGCTTATTCAAGTCTTTTATATTTATATAGTCTGACCATCTACTTAAAGCATCAGCGCGTCCATTTTCTTTTCCTAGGGTGTAGTGGATTTTAAACTTATATTATCCTAAAAGTTCTGCCTATCTAACTTATCTTCGGTTAAGTGATTTTGTTGTTATAAAATTCAAGAGGTTCTTATAATCAGTGAAGATATCAAGTTCTAAACAGCTTTTAGCATAAACTCTCTAATATTTAAATGCTTCTACCACTGCGAGCAGCTTCTTATTATAGATGTTATAGTTTTGCTCTGGTACTATCATCTTTCTTAAATAATACGCCACTGGGTGCCATTTACTATCCTTTTATTAACACAGGCACGCTCCTATAGCCAGATCTAATACATCGGTTTTAATCCTTACTGGTTGATTGACTTGAAAGGTATATAATACTAGTGGTTCTATACATGCCTTCTTTAATTATAAGACCGCATCATCTTGTTCTTTTCCCTATTTAAATTCTTTATCCTTAGCAGTCAGTCTTATTAGAGGTAGAGCCTTCTTTAAGAATCCCTTAATAAACCGCCTATTAAAGTTTAGGAATCCTAAGAATGCTTATACTTCTTTGACTATTATTAGTATTAGCTATTCTTATATATCTCTAATCTTATCTTGGCTCATCTGAACACCTTCCGTGCTAATATTATATCCTAGGAAGTCGACCTTTGTCTTATAAAATTCGCATTTTTCTAGTTTGAGGAGTAGTCCAGTTTTATATAAGCATCCAAGTACTTCTCATATGTGTTAGACATGTTCTGCCTCATTTTCCAAATAAACCAGAATATTATTAAGGTAGGCCACCACCATCCTATCTAAGTGTGCCCTCAACACGTTGTTGATTAACGCTTAACAGATTGCTGGTGCGTTAGTGAGTTTAAATAGCATAACTAGATACTTATAATACCTATATCAAGTTTTGAATGCAGTTTTCCATTCTTCTCCCGCTTTTATACAAATCAAGTTATAAGCCCCCCTGAGGTCCAGCTTTATAAAAACCTTAGCCTTCCCAAGTCAGTCCTGAAGTTCACTAATATTTGGTAATAGGTACCTATTTTTAATCATAATGTTGTTTAACTTTCAATAGTCAACGCACAGCTATAAGCTTCCATCCTTCTTCAGTACAAAGAGTATTGGATAACCCACCAATAATTTTAATTCTCAAATAAATCCCTTTTTTAGATTCTCTTCAATGTACCTATATAATACTTAAAGTTCCTTTTCCGATAATATATATATAGGTCCAAATATTAGTTCCTTACCTAGTTCAAGTTTAATTTTATAATCCCAAGGCTGGTGTCTAAGTAGCGCTTTTGCGTCTACTTCTTCCTAAAAAAGCTATATATACTTAAGGTACTCCTTAGGGATATCTAAAAGTACATCTTTCCTCTTATTACTCTTATACTGTTGACTAGCTAACCCTTTACTTATATCTATAGAGTTGGATCCTCTCATAAGATCATCCTTATTTAAAGTTGCAGCGTTGCACTCTACTATAGTTTTTCCACTTATCTTCTCATGCATCACTAATCACTGCCGATGCGTATGTTTAGAGCTGATAATATTGTCAGTCTCTTTAAATCTAAGTACTCCTATTCTCTAATCAATTATTGGGTTTTGCTTCCTCAACCAAGGTGCTCCTAATATAATGTGGTGGTTGGCCATCCAAACCACATTAAAGGTGATTTCCTTGTGGTGTTGTTGATAAGCTACATCTAATGGGATCGTTTCCCTGTTAATATCTTCTGATGATAGATTCGACCTATCGGCCATCTATAGCTGATAAGGTTCCTTCTTATTGATCATCAGCACTTTTCGTACTCGTGCGAGGACGTTAGATATGAAGTTCCCTATTGCTCTAAAATCAATCATCGCAATAGTTCCCTGACTATTGATTTTAACCAGTATTTTGATAAGCTGACTATACTCCGCCAAGTATATCTATTATCTAGGGGTTATAGTATTAATCTCCTTATACCTACCCCTAGTATAAGTGATTACTCTTTTCCCTAATTATCCAATAAAGGAGTTAGGTTATTCTTTAGGTGAAATCCTGCCGAGATCTTAGCTTATATATATTTATGATAGTTAGGGTGTAGGCATGTTTCCTATAGTACCCCTTCACAATCTTTATAATAATAATCTTTATCCAGCATCTTTTTGAACACTTAGTGCCAATTGTCTAATCTCCCTAGGAAGTAATGCATTTCTCTTTTTCTATATAGATACCATAAGTAGTAGTCAATCTCACATTATTCAAATACTTCTGCAAGATATTGCGGCGAGTATATAAACCCTTATGCCTCCCTTCATGCTGTATTATATTTTAGGCACTATATATTCGCGTATTTACTCCAGTGGATTTCCCCATGTCTGGGATGGTATGCATTGTTTCAATAGTTATGCATGCCCCATCCTTAATCCTGTTGAAATAATCCAGGTTCTTGTTCCTCTTCGTGGTTTACTTGCCCCTAATTAGAGTCATCTTCCTAATCTTGCTCATCTATCTAAGCCTTTCCATTATAACCTAGTCCGAGTCATTCATTTCGTATTTCCTAAAACCTGTTGTAATACCTATTGTATTCGTCTTAATTTTCGAGCCCTGTTATGGCTGGTGGGAGTGTACTATCCCATGTTTCATATGAAAATCCTTGTAGGTAACATTCCCATTAGTCGGATATAGTCATTGGATCATTTGTAGTTTCGTCATCGCTGTTATCCAGTTCCTTCAACAGTCCATCGATGCCTTCTTACAGTCAATCCGTTGTTTTCCCTATTACCCTTGCTGCCTCTAGCATTACATTAAGTTCTAGATTATCCTATACTAGCGATAGTTTACTATCTTCTGGAGTCCCTTTTTTCTTAATAGGTACTCTCTCTATCATATTAATCTAAGGTCTTAACACCACATTTTTCAACCTGCAGTCCCTGGCGAAGTGGCCCAGTTTGCCATAGCTATAGCACTTCAGTGCTTTCCTATTTACCCCTTTATTTGGCTTTCTCTACACAGTTCTCTTCTTTATCACATCAATTTCCATTAGTATTAGTCCATATAGGTCGTGTGCCTTCTTCCTATAATTAGAGTTGAAGTTCCTATCAAAGCGATATCCTAAGACACCTACTTTGGTAATTCCTCTATTATATCTTTTCTCTATAGCTTATTTAAAAAGATTATTATTAATCCTAATAGCTTCCTTCTAGAGTTTGTCGAGTATATCTATACTTACTCTAATTCTTATAAGCTTATCCTTAACATTTTCTTTTAACCCCCTTCTATACATTATTATAAGTGCATCATCATCCTATTCCATTTTAACTGTGTATTGCTGGAACTAAATTATAAATTCTACTACAGACCTCCTTTATTTAATGTGTTGTATTATTTATACCACTTAGTTGATTTCGTTTAAAGGTGTGAATATCTTATAGAATTCTGTCTTAAAATATATAAAACTCTCTATCCACCTTGTTATATCTAGTATGTCCGTTAAATCGTCGAGGTACTTTTATAAATATAGTTGTACCTATTTCTATGCGTCTCTATGTATAAAGGTAATAGTGATTGCCATCTACTATTTATCTTAGACTGTTCCCTTATAGAAGTAAAGGTAGAGTTAAACCTATAATAACTACTCTTTAAGCTTCTTTCTTTCTTTATAATAAAGGTCTAGTTAGGCAATCTTAATACTTCTTTAGTATCCTTTATTAAGGCTATAACATTGGTCCTAGGCAATCTCACTTAGGGTTGCTATACTTTATTAATTTAATAAACTTATACTTAAAGGTATTTAAAGTATTATAAACTAACGTTATATAGGTCTTCTAAAGATGAGCAATCAAGGGTTAATATAGATAGGGTAAGCTAGGTATAACTTTATATTACTTAGCAATATAAGATCAAGTCTTCAAAGGCTAGAAGTAACTATTAGTTTAATTATAGAGTTAAATATAAAGAGATCTATCTAAAGTGGGTGAGAGCCCTAACTATATAGACATAGGGAAGTCTGCTAAGACTATCTAGTTTAGTATATCTAATATGTTTAGTCACTGAATATCCTAATCCCCCTGAATATATATCTATCATGTTCAGTTGCGCTTGGCACTGAACTCCCTAGACATTTATACTGGGAACTCCGCCCTATCCGCGTAGTTCCTGTCACCGGCCCGTCCTGGCCCCGGTTCTAACATAAAGTTCTCTTTTTAAAAGAATTAGGGTTAATATTAATAATTATAATAAAACTTAGTAGATATCTAAGCGAAGGCTATAATATTAAATACTTTTAATTATATAGTAGTAATAAAAGATAGAGAATCCTTTTTATACTTTATAAAATCTAAAATAGTATTAAATATAAAGTTATAAATAACCTTATTAAAAATATAGCCTATAGGAATAAATACTATATTATTATATACTAACTAAATTATAGGAATTATAATAAGCTATTACTATAAGTATTTAAGTATAAATATCTAAAAATATAATATAATTTTAATTATTTAATTTATCCGCTTAAAAAAGCTATTTATTTAGGGATAGTAAACTATTAAATATAATAACTTAACTTTAAATATATTAAATAAGGTAGATTAGAGTTTACTAAAAAATTTTTTATTATAATCTAAAATAATAACCTTAAGAAGGCTCTAATTAACTTTTTAAAATTATTATAATAAATAACTAGCTTAATTTATAGTAATAAAGGTATACTTACTTAGAATAAGTAATACTTATCTTAAGAATTTATATATTATAGATATAAGGCTATTATAGCCTTTAATAGATTTTAATAACATTAGTATAAAATTTATAACTAAGATATAAAAGGGTATTAAAGGGGATAAGATATATTAAAGACTTCTATATTTTATATAACAGCGTATCTAATAAAGCTAGTATTTTAAGTAGTATTATAAATACTTTCTTAACTACTAAAATAATAAGTAAATATACTATTATTTAGAAATAACTTTAAACATTTTTATAAAACTAAAATATAATTTAAAATAGGTAGTGTTAAAGAAGGTTTTAAAATAAGCTCTATTTTTAGAAAAATATAACCTAGTACTATTAAAAGTATAATCTTTTATAGAATTATCCCTTTATTATATAAGTCCTTTTTCATTATAGAAGAAGGGAAGTATAGTAATATTTTTAGGATTATTTTAATTAACATCTAAAATATTAATAACCTTTTATTAGAAAGGGTCTTTAGTATAATAGTAAATAAGATAAAGATTTAGCTTTGTTATTAAAGATATAATTAGAGTAGTTTATTTTATAATACCTAAGGCAGCGCTATAGTCTATATATATAATAGTAGTTAGAGCGGATTCTATTATATAATAAATTTTATTAAGGACCTAAATAATTCTTATTAATTTAAGTTTAATAGGCTAGTACCTAGTCTCTATATCCTTTAATAAATAATTTAAGAATAAGATTAATTTAATCTATATTTACTTAGAGTATTTACTATTATTAACTTAGTTATTAATATAATATACTATTATATTAAAGCTAAAGGCTTTACTAGTATCTAGATTAATATATAGGGTTAAGATATAATTAAAATAAAATAAAAATAAAGGCTTTAATAGTTCCTTCTATAATATAGAAAAGATAACTCGCTTAATAAAAGAAGAATTATTAAATTATATCTTATTAATATAATTCTTTTACTTATTTCTAGCTTAGGGAGTAGTAACTAGGAGTAAAGTTTTATAGTCTTATAAAAACTTTATAATAATAATATAGTTTAAAATATAATTTTATAGCTATCCTATTATATTAAGATATATCTTTAGCTATAATAATATCTATAGGAAATTAAGCTAGGAAATAACTTCTAACTTATTATTAATAATAAAAAGTTTAAAGTTATTAACCTTCTATTCTAGTAAATAAATAGAAGGCTAACTTAAAAAGGCTTTTATAGGGTTAATAGAAATATTATAAGACTAAAAGAGATTAAAAATTTTAAATAAATATAAATAATACTCTTTAAAAGAGTAGAAGAAAATAATAATATTATTTCTATATACCTATATAAAAGTTTAATATAGTTAAAGAACTCTATCTATCTACCTCTATATATATATTAATAAATTCTTACAATCTATAACTATAATATTAAATATTTCTTATCCCCTATAATTAATAATAGTTAGTTTATACCTATCTTTTAAATATACCTTCTACTAATAAAAAAAGCTAGTATAATTAATAATACTAATATAGCTATAGTCCTTAACGATAGTAATAAAGTTAAACTATAGGGGTAGTAGATATATATTAGGTAATATTATAATATTAAGCCCTTTAATATTTATAACTAGCCGCCTTTTTCTATTTTTATTAAGAAGTGTTTTTTAAATAATAAAAATTAAAAAATTAAAAGAAATAAATTATAAAGTTTAGTTAAGATATTTCTAATTATATAATTTATTAAAAACCTTATTAACAACCCTTTTAATGTTATTACTTAAGGGGTAAATATAAAAAGTTTTAAAAAGTTTTTACTTTTAGTTTATATATAGAGGAATATATATCTAGTCTTTTTATAAGATTTTAGTAAATTTATTTTCCTCTTAAAAAGAAGGAAATCTATTAATAGTTAATTATAGTAAGCCTATATTTTCAAAGATAGTAATACTATTTAATATAATTATATTATTTAGAGTAATAGAAACTAAGATATCTTTAAATTTTAAAAGAACTATAGTTTTAGTTATAGAGAAAATAAACTATAATATAGCTAGTATTATAACTATAATAGGCTTTAAGATTTTAAGGATATATTTAAACTAGTTATTATAATATTTTAAGCTAGATAAATAAGTTACTAGATTAATAATATTAGCCTAGTCTTCCTATAAGATAAGGTAGTAGTTATTAAAGTTAGTATTATAGATAATATCTAAATAGTAATTTTTTAGGATTATAATAATAATATTAATATTATTTTCTATTAATATTACTGGGATAAAAGGGTCTATTAAGTAAATATAGAGTAATAGTAAACTATTTATAGGTTTAAATAGAAAATTATAATTTAAAAGCATAGTATAATATACTAAAATATAAGCTTTAGATTAGAATGGAATAACTATTATTTATTTTACATAGATAGGGAGATAAATAGTTTTTCTTATATTTTTAATTTTAATTAATATCTTTACTTTATAACTACTTATAAATATAATAGACCTAGTTATAATAATATTAATATCTTTAGGTATTATAATATCTATATTAATTAGAATATTAGCTTTTAATTAATTTATAATATAAATCTTTTAAAATAAAGTTATAATAAATACCTTAATACCTACTAAGTTAGTATTTTAAAAATATAGTAGTATAATAGTATACTTTACTATCTAGTATAGATTTAACCTAAGACTATAGACTATAATTAAAGTAAATATAGTATATATTTTATAGTTAAGTAATAGAGACTTAAGGAAAGCCTTATTTATAAGGGTAATAGAATATTTAAAGTCTATATAACCCTTTTTTAATTTAAGTTATTTAGGACTAAATAAAATATTAATTATAATATAGTAGTATTATTAAAAAGTATATCTAGATCTAACTTCTTTTTTAGAATTAAATATTAACTTAATAATAAGTAGACTAGTAGTAGTAGTAATATTAATAGTAGTAGTAGTAGTAATAGGGTATATATTATTATATTTAGGATTATTTATCCTAAACTTTAAAATAGTTATAGAAGGCTTTAGTAAGAGGCCTTAATAAAAAGGCTTAATAGCTTTACAGCCTCTCTTAGAATTATTATAGTATTAGTAGAGTTAATTTTTTAACTTAAAAGCTATTAAGTAATTCCTATATTATATATCTTAAAAAAGGCTATTAATAGTAGCGGTATTAAAATAGTCTTTTATATTTTTATAGGATAGCTTTTTATAGTTTAGCTCTTTATTAATATAATAATTTCCTTTCTTAATATTTCTAGTATTATTATTATAATTATAATTTTCCTTTTTTTTTTTTTAATGGCATAGACTTTTTTAAAGTAGTAATTATAATAGTTATTTTACCTAGTATTACGTCCCATATTTTTATTAACTATAGTATTAGAAAACTAATTTTTAGAATCTAATATATTTCTATTAGTAATTTATAAGGGTTAATAAGATAAAGATAGATTTCCTTTTAAAGAAAATTAGTTTTAAGGGAAAGACTAATACTATACTTATTTATTAGCTAGAGGGTTTAAAATATAGTTATTTTTATAATTATAGTAGTTTAATTCTTATTAATTATTATATTAGAAGGTAGAGTTCTAGGGCTTAAAATTTTTTTTTAATCATAAGTATTTACTAGCCTATCTACTTCTTATAGCGACCCTTCTAATAATATAATAAATAAGCTTATCTTTTTTTATAGCTATTTTATACTAGACTATTTATTTAAGATCTAATTTCTATAGGAAAGAATACATTAATATTAATAATATAGGCTATAATATTTATTTTTTAAAAAAGGGCTGTAGATTATTCTAAATAATAATTAATTAGATATTACTTATATTAATAACGTAGGTATATTAAATAATATTTTGTATATATTCCCTAGGACTAATATAATTATATAGGGTATTTTTTATAAGAAATTTCTCTAAGTATATAGCTTTAATTATATTATTAGTATCTTTTTTAAAATATTAGATTAAAAGCTTAATTTAAATATTAAGGTTTACTATATTTAAAATATTTTATTTAAAGTTAGTAAGCTCTACTATATACTATATAATAGTAGTTCCTTTTAAGTGGCTAATAGTTAGTAATAAGACTTACACTTTAGAAAAGTAATATCTTATTTTTTTAAGATAGTTTATAAAGGTAAAAATATCTTAAAAGGTAATATATTTTTCCCTAACTATAGGTCTATCCTCTTTTATATTTAGATTAAAAAACCTAATATTATTTATATAGAGGTTTTAAGGATAGCTGAAAGAAAGATCTAGTTAAGAAATTAGAGTAGGGGGCTTATCTAGATTTCTATTAGGGTTATTTTTTATTAGATAGAAACTAAGTATAACTTAAAGGGTATTATATTATTTTTTAGTAAAGCTAGTGTTATAATAGTTACTAAGGTTTAATTAAAATATATTTTGAGTACTAAAGCTCTCTAATAAAGTATTGCTAGATATTAATTCTAGGATCTTTTTAATAGTAGCGGAGCCTTATTAAGAGTTTATTATTAGTAGGTTAATAATAAAAGGCTGTATATATTATTTAAAAGACTTAATGTTAGAATATAGAGCTAATTTATTAATAGTCTAATTTTCTAGCTAAGCTATTAAAGGAGGTATTGCTAGAAAATCTACTAAGCTTTTATAAAAGGCTAAACTTGTATAAGTGTTCCTAGTAGATATAGATCATAGAGGAGTATTTATAAATCTTAGATACTTAGAGGTAATATATATAATAATAATATAAAGATATTTAGGGATTATATTAATATAATAGTAGCTAGTTTTAATAAAAGACTCTAATTAGAAAGTAGTAAGGATAGTACTAAGTTTAAACTCTAAATTAATAATAAGAGTAATAGTAAAGCTAGCTTACTTAATTTCTTTTTCTATTAAATAGAAATAATAAGATTATTATAAGATAAAGATGAATTATAATAATAAGGTAAAAGAGTATGAGTTATAAGTAGAGTATTTTTTAATAAAAAGTAGGAGATTATTTTCTTTTTAGTAGGGAATAATTTTAGTTCCTTAATTAAAAAAATATATACTAAGTATTTCTTCTAACTAAGTATACTAAGGTAAAATATAAGATTTAAGAGGCTTAGTTAGCCTATAAGACCTAGTAGATATAATATAATAATAGATATAGATATAGAATTTGTTTTTTATTTTCCTTTTATTTATAGTTTTCTTAATAAGGTTCTATAGAATACTAGGCTGTTAGTTATTAAATAGTAATAATATAAGGGAGATAGTATATATAAAAGGCTTTAATATAGATATAGTAAGTAAAAGGCTTTAAAAACTTTAAAAACTTTAATATAAATAATATAATAAGTATAGTAGATAATATAATAGTTATAGAATATAATAAGGATATAGATAGTATTATAGAGTAGTTAGTATTAATAGGGGATATAATAAAGTAAATACTATAAGCTAGTAAATTAGTTAATTAATAAGTGAAGAAGTAAATAATACTCTATTAATTAGACTAAAGAGCTATTACTACTATTTATTAAGTATAAGGATAGTTTTTATAGATATAATTAAATTATCTATCTTCTATATACTTAAAGGGCATATCTATGTATGCCTGCTAAGTAGGTAAATACTAAGTGCTTGCTTAGTAGAAAGCTTCGGCTACCCTAATATAGTTAATTTCTAACAGTTATTATATACTAATTATATACTAGGTAAATAAGTAATCTAATTATTTTATTAATAATTAATATAATAATAAAAATATTATTTAAGAATTTAATTTATTTTTTTTATCTAACTATCTATTTATAAATAAAACTTAATACTTATTTTTAATTTAATTTCTATTATATTTATTAATAACCTTTAAAATTTAAAATTTAAAAATTTATTTCTATTTAAAATTATTTCTTTAAAGATTTTATAATTAATTATTATAATCTTTAAAAGTATATAAATAAAGTCTTTTATATTAAAGGCGTTTTTATATAATATAAAATAAGTTTATTTTATTAATTAGTTATTAATTACTAGAATTATATTATATACTATATTTATTAATTATTTTATTAATTTTAAAAGTTTAATAATAAAATTTTATACTATACTTTTCTATAATTTTTTAGGGAATATTAATAATTTTTACTCTTTATAAGGCATATATTATATATATTTTATTTTAATATAAATATTATATTAATTAATATAGTTTTTAATATATTTTTATATTCTAAAAAAGTAGAAATTTTTAAATATTTTCTAAATATTTTTTTTATTTCTTAATACTTATTAAAACTTTTAATTTTATAATATATCTTTAAAAATCTCTCTTTAAGTATTTATAAGAATATAAGTTTATTCTTAAATAATTAATAATCTTAAATCTATTTTTTTTAAATAAATTATAGTTATTAGTATTTTTATAAATTTCTAATATAATTTTATTTTTAATAAGTTTTCTAATATTTTCTTAATTAAGCTTTTTATTTTAATAATAATAATAATTATTATTATTTATAGTTTTTTTATATTAGGCCTAAATAATTTATTTTAATTTTATATTAATAATACTTTAAAACTTTATTAAATATTTATTATATAATTAGCTCTTCTATTAAATACATTTATAGTATTATTTTTACTACTCTTAATATAATTAATTTAAAAATTAAATATAAATAATTCCTTATATTATTTAGCTAGATATTTATTAAGCTCCTTAATAAATAAAAAATATATTAAGTTTTTATAATTTAATAAAACTTAAATTTAATATTTAATTCCTTTTAAATATATTTATAATAACTAGTAATTCCTTATTATATATTAAATATTTAGATTTAATATTTAATAATTTTTTATTATAAAAAGTTATAAATTACTAGTAAATTTAATCTTTTTTTATAATATTAATATTTTTAATTAATTTATTTCTATTTTAAATACTTTATTAAAGGTATTAGTATAAACTTTAATTTATAATTTTAAATTAAAATAATATAATATTAAATTTATTATAAATTATTTTGATAACTTTTTAAATAAGGCCTTTACTCTATTTAATTATATAAATAGTACTTTATTATAGATTAAGTTTATAAAAAGTATTATAATTTTTAAATAATCCTTAATAAACTTTTAATAGGAATTTATAAAATTAAAAAATTATTATCCTTTTTCTTATTTATAAGTATAGATTACTTAATTATATTTTTAATTTTTTTAAATTTTTTTTTAATCTTCTTATTAAATATAATAAATTCTAGAAATTCTACTTATTTTTAATAAAACTTATATTTTAATATCTTTAAATATAAACTTATTTTTTTAAATTTTTTTAATATACTCCTTAAATATATTTAAGTATATAAGAATATTATTAATATATATTAAGATAAACTTATTAAGTTATTCCTTTAATATACTATTAATAAAGATTTAAAATATTATTAGAGTATTTATTAATTTAGATAATATTACTAGATATTTATGTAAATCTTATTTAATATAAAATCTTATCTTTTATTTATCTCCTTTCTTTATATAAATATAATTAAATATTTTTAGAATATTAAATTTAATAAATTATTTTTTTTAAATTTATTTTAAAGCTCCTTAATTAAAGATAAGAAATAATTATTTTTAATAATATTATTATTAAATACTCTATAATTTATATATAATCTTAACTTACTATTAACTTTTAGTATAAATAAAATAATATAATTTATTAAAAATTAGAATTTTTAAATAAATCCCTTTTATTTATTTATTTAAATATATTTTATAAAGATAATTACTTTATTTTATAATAATAAATATATAGGCTTTTTATAGATTATTTATTAAAAATTAACTTTATCTTATAATCTTATAGTTAGTACTTAGAAAGGGCTTTATTAATATTTTTTCCCTTAAATAAAGTTTTATATTTTATATATTTATTAAATAATTTAGTAGTTATAAACTTATTTATAAGTTTTATTTAATTTTATAATATTATAATATTTCTTTTTTTTAAATTATTTTTTATTTTATCTTTAATTTAAATAATAATATAGAGATAGTTAGTTTTTTTTAATTAAAATAATTTTATTTATATAATTATTTATAAATACTAGTATTTAAAAACTCTATTTTATCTTAAAATATATTGTCTTAAGTTATTAAATTTTTAAAATAATATTATTTACTCTTATAAATACTAAATTAAATATATATTTTTTATATCTTTATTTTATCCTTAACTTTAATATCTTAATATAATTATTAATTATTTTAATCTTAGACCTATAATAGTTTATATTTTATAATAAATAATCTAAGTCTTTTTATTATTTTAAGTTTTATTAAAATCTTATTTAATTTATTATTAATTATAATTTTAATTAGATTTTTATTAACTTTTACTTAAAATTAAAATCTAATATTATTATAAGATTTTATAATAGTTATTTATTTATTTTAAAATAAATCCTATTATATAGTTTTCTTATTAAGGAATTTTTTAATTTTTAATTTATTATTTTTAAGAAATTTAAATTCTTTAAAGACTTTAATATATATTAGTTCTAGTATATTATATACTTTCCCCTGAAATATCTTTTTAATCCTTTTTATTATAAGGCCTTTTATATTTCTTTTTATTAACTTTTTAATTATAATATTAAATAACTTTTTAAATTATTATAATAAGGTTAGAATTCTAATTTTATTTATTAGTATTATTTTTTTAATTAGGAATAGTATTTTAAAAAGGGTATTTATTTAAGTATTTTAATAATATATCTCTTATAAACTATTTTACCTTAAGTAGTTAATTATTTAAATTAGTAATATATTCTTTTATATAAGATAATTTTTTTTAATAAGTCTTAATTAATTCTTCTTTAATTTTAATATTAGCTTAATATAAATCTCTTAGATTATTTAAAGATTTATTATTTTAAAATTTACTTTTTATAATAAGTTCTCCCTTATTATTATTAATTAAATAGTTTTAATTTTTTTTTAAATTTAATAATTTTAAAACCTTATTATTTATTATAATTACTTATTAATATAATATTTTAAATAATTCTTTTAATTCTTTTTTTAACTTATAAATTTTATAATAATAATTATAATAATTAATTTATAATAAATCTTTCTTATTTCTTTCTCTTTCTAAACTTTTATTAGGATTTTATATATATTATAAAAATATTTTTTTCCTATTTTTTTTCCTATTTTTTTTTAGGAATAAAGTCTTTTATTTTTATTTTTATATATATTTAATTATTAATTAAATAAATTCTATTAAATAATATATCTAAGTTAACAATATTATATAATTTAAGTAATTATTAATTATTTTAATTAATAAAAAAAATTTAAACTTAATAATATATTTTATTACTAGTTCCTTTTATTTTAAATTTATCAATTTTTTTTTCTTAATTTATAAGTTTTTATTAAATTTTAAAAATAAAATTTTAATAATTCTTAAATATAACTTTTATTAATTAAAAACTTAAATAATTTATTTTTTATTTAGTTAAAATTTTGAAAATTTATATATTTTTTTAATTAAGATTTAAAGATATTTATTATATTTTCTTTAAAATATAATAGAAAGACTATATTCTTAATTTTAATTAATATAAATAAGTTAGTATAAAAAGTTATATAAAAATTAATATTTTTAAAAAAAAGGATTAAATATTCTTTTCTTTTTAAAAAACTTCTATAGTATTAATATTTTTATATTATACTCTTTTACTATTATCTCTTTTTTAGGGATTAAAATAATATTAATCTCTTTTTTTTTTAAAAAAAATTTAATTAATAATTATTTTTTATTTATAAATTTATTATTTCTTTTTTTAAATAAAAAATTATTATTTTAAGAATAGTAAAGATAGTTAAATTAAAAAAATTAAAATTAATAGTAGGGTTATACACGCGCGCGCATGAAAAAAAAGTTCCTTGTTTTTATTAAGATTATTTAAACTAGAATAAATCTTAGTTTTATTTAAAAAAGCCTTATCTTAGTTTTATTTAAAAAAGTCTTATCTTAGTTTTATTTAGAAAAGTCTTCTCTTAGTTTTATTTTAGCTAATTAACATGGACTAGAAGATCTTAGCGAGAAATTTAACCTAGCTATAGGGTAATCCAATTGCGCCTGTATCATTTAAACTAGGATCTTTCTTAGATAATCATTAGCTAGCGGCAAACTGAGCCAGGCAATTGGTTATTACCAAGGTTCTTATGACCAGCGACCCGACCGATCTTCCCCGCAACGGCCCGTAAGTCCGTTAGGTGTTCTTTACCTCTGCAGTTCTGCTGTAGGTAATTACAATGTGTAGCAAGTTGGTGTGCTTTATTTCATCTACACTCTATCAAGATCCGGACGCCGACAAGTGGCCTTGATCCTAAGAAACGTCTGTCCTGCCATTGTTCACGTTCGCCTCCCTATCCTTCTTGCTACGAGCCACTGGATTGCGCCTTCACCTCCTTTTAGGTAATATTCCAAGGCTGGACTAGACTTCCTTTCCCACCTTCGGAGTACTTAAACCAATTGGCCGATAATATAAAGTGGGGTTTCTAGATTCCGAATAGATACTTATCCGCTGCTCATACTAAGATCTCTGCATCTACTTAGGAGGTAGGTCTGAGCAATAGTGATCGTCAATTCCTACACCCGATCAATTGATCGTAAGCTTAGAACCTTGTTGCTGCAGGTTATCTCTTGCTTGGTAGAGTATCTATGCCTAGATGTCTCAACATACTCGTATAGTTATTGGAAAGAGCAGTCGAAGCAGCGTCGTATAGGAGTAAAGCGCTTAACAGGCTTAAAAACGTATTCTGCAAAACTCCATGGGAAGACCTCGGCGATGATTAGTAAGAGTTACATTATATAACACGGAGGCTTGAACGTGCATGACATGCCGGTCTGTATTCAGATCTTATTGGAAGGGAGGGAAGAAAAATCCTAAAGCTTGCCAGAGGTTTACCAGGAGACACTCGGTGAACCTACAGAGGGGGGGAGGGAAAATCCTAAAGCTTGCCATACTACGAGCCAATTCTCCGGATTGCGCCTTTACCTCCTTTTAGACAACATTTTAAGGCTAGACTAGACTTCCTTTCCCACTTTCAAAGCGCTCAGATTAAGTAACTGATAATACAATGTATGGTTTCTAGATTTGAAATAGATGCTTATTCGCTGGTAAAAGCTAATATGATACTGTAAGAGCGATGATGCTATTAGTTAAGAACTTATGTTTAAATGTACTTATACTAAGACCTCTCTGCATCTACTTAGGAGGTGGGTCCGAGTAATAGTGATCGTCGATTCCTACGCCCGATCAATTGATCGTGAGCTTAAGAACTTATTACTGCAGGTCCTCCCTCGCTTGGTAGAGTGTTCATCGCATGTACCGATCTGCATGCTGCGCTCACGGACAAGCTCTGTGGTTATCTTTCTTGATTCTGCTGCTTTGCATATTTTCGGTCTACTGTGGTTCTAAAAATGCCTCAATCCCCCAAGAAACTCAAGAGTTTATAACACTTATATTTTCCTTTCCCGCTCAACAAGCTACAACCGGTGAACAATCGCCAACATGAGCGAAACCTTCGTTTCGGGTACGCTTAGCCTTTATTGCCTCCTCGATCACTTTATCCGGATATACATCGCTAACTTTAAGCCTCGCAGGTGCTGTCGTCCACGTCACTAAGCAAGATACAGGCGTGGACGATCCGGATAGCTACCAAATTGACCAGGTCAAATTGGAGCCCGTTCTTCCTCCAGAGAATATTGAAGCAAAAGACTCTAACTTACTCAGAAAGACCATCGAATGGGGCTTTGGGCCATTAAAGGTAATTTATTGGAGCACAAACGTCCCTTTTCTGCACAACATCCCTGTCTCCGTTACTGCATCTGTTCCTAACGATCAGTAGGTCTCGGCGGAGATCGACACCGCAAGACAAGAATTTGGCATCGATGTATCTGTCTTGGGAATCCGCCTTGGAAATTTCTATGCACCTTTTGACAAAGGCATTGTACTCAGTGTCAATCTCGTGTTGATAATGGGCTCGCTCAGATTTACCGTCAAGGATAATACGCTCTACGTGCGGATTGACCTTGATGTCAGATTCAACGGCAATTATCATGAGGATAAAAAGATCGTTGACTGGTAATGGAGCGCGAAGCTGCCTCTTGATGTTTGAAGGGTAAAAGGGTTAGAGATGGAGGATTTTCTAGCCTGAAACGGTCGACTTTCACCTTTCCTTTGCCCGGGGAAACTTGTCGCTCTTTAGCTTGGTACTAAGAGATCTCATAACGAGATTGACGTCAAATTGCGCAATGATCAGCTCTGATGGGTGCGAGACTTGCCGATTGCAATTCATTCCTTTCATGCGCTACTATTTCCTCAACCACCATACAACACGCCACATTTTCATCAGTGTATCGTCGACCAGTTGGGCGGTGGGACAGAGACCAGCCTCTCTTTTACGCTAGTAAATATAGCAATAAAACCACACGAATCTTGAGACTCGAAGATGGCTGGATATGTTTTTCCTGCTAACGTACCGAAGAATCAGCTTCTTATTGACAGTTTCGCTGTGGAAATTCATCACTTCAGCGTAAAATAACAGGACTCTTGCCTTTGCTGACGCGTGAAATGGCCTGGCCTATGTAGACATTCCATCATGGTGAGATTTGCGTTTCGATATTTCGGGCGATACATGGATGAAGGGCAGTATTTCAAATTACCACAGTTCTGCATGCTTTACTCGGGGTGGCTGAACGGGTTATACGCAGATTTTCGGCCCAGGAAACACGAGGTTTGGTATCGTGCAAAGGAAGGCACCCGCTTCTTAGATGACTGTCTTGTGAAAGCCGAATATTACTGTTACATTAGGGATTATGTTGATTGTTGAGCGGAGTGGCTCACAAAGGTCCAGGATGCCTTCCATCACACCCCTTTCTTCATACGGAAAGAATTTCAGGACCAAAGCAATGGGACTGGAAGTAATGAGAGGGTGTGATTATATGTATAAACTTGTTTCATGCGTCCAAGATAGCGCTGCTTTGTTTGCAAGCACTGTAGATAGAAACAGTCGAGCCTTTACAGTACTTTGTATCTTTCCCATCCTCAGTCTCCATGCTTCACATCTCTTCTGTTTTCTCGTTTCCTAATTGCCCATCTCCGCACTTTCATGCACGATGCGACAGATCTTCTCTTTCTCGCTTTCTCGTCTGCCAGTGTGATCATTTTCTGATTTCTGTCTTTTCTTCTGCAGTGACTGTCTGACAATTAGCCACGATGGCATCTGAAAAAAAGGGTCAGTCCAATGGTTTTGGGTCCTTTGTGTACTTGCAATGAGGCACAACACTGATGCATTTGGCGTGAAAGAGAGGAGTAGAGTCTACTTTGATATTACCGTCGGTGGGATCAAAGAAAGCCGAGTGATCTTCGAGCTTGTAAGTCATAGAAATGCTCAAAACGATAGGTCCTCTTACCCCCACATAGTATGATGATGGTGGGTTCTGTAAATGCAAACGAAAGGTTCTGTACTCATCTCGTGCCAGTCGTGCCGAAACCGCGGAAAACTTCAGATGTCTATGTACAGGAGAGAAGGGTGTTGGCAAGTCTGGGAAGCCGTTGACCTTTAAAGGTTTGACCCATTTCGCAATTGAAGCCATCATACATACTCAGAATGATCTGCAGCCTCAAGCCTTCATAGAGTCATCAAGGGTTTTATGACTCAGGAAGGAGACTTGATAGCAGGCAATGACACTGGTAGAAAATCGATCTACAGGATAATAAGGCGAGCGCTAAGGGTTTTCACGAAATTGCAATAACCAAAGGCTAATAAGAACATTGGCGTGATCTACACTATTAATCTTGATTTATGCTAAGGCTTTCGTAATAAGCTCTAATCCTAGCGTGTTACTAGTCCCCTAGAGAGTGCCTAGGACTTAGGGGTTCTAATAGGCCCCAATCTCAATATTTAAGCGGCGGCCTGTAGGGGGCGTAGGCCCCAAAAGCCCCATTTAGGGAGTGTTATTGGGCTCAGGGCCCACTATTATCTACACCTAAGCGGCAGTGGTCTAGGCACCCGCGATAGGGGGACTTCTACAGGGCTGAAATTTTGGCGCTCTAAGACTTTTAGTATAAATCAAGATTAATAGTGTCAATCTCTGTACCATAGTCTTGTAGGTATATATTAATTCCGCAATGCGGGCTGGTTAAGCGGCGCTTCGGGTACAGGAGGGAATATGGTGTTTAGCCGGGGCATGGGAGTCTTTATCCCAATATTATTCCATACCTAGGTGGCCAGCTTAAGGGGCCTCTAGGGATTAGGCCTATGAAAGAGATATTGAGTACTCTCAGGTAAGAATTTTCTATATTTATATCTAGAATCTTAATTCCTTACTAAATAACTTATATTTATTACCCTCGGCCCCAACAAAGTTTTGACAAGCTTATATTCCCTTATATTTCTCCAAGTATGTCCCAAAGAGCAATTGCCCGGAAAAATTTGAGATCCTACAGCTGATGCCATGAGACCCCAAATGTTGGTATTCCATTTCCACTAAAAAGAGCTGGGATGCCCATGCTAAACAGGGTTAATAATCTTTTTCCAATATGAGACTCTCAGTGGGCTTGGATGGCTGGCTTAGATGGCTGTAACAGTTCAAAATAATGTGTGGTCAATCTATTGTATAGTACAAGAGAGGATAGGTGACATAGCGTTTGTAATGCTGCTGTATAATGCCTATATTGATGCCTCACATCTGTTTTTCTCAATTGCCACTCCCACGTCCGGTCTGCAGATGCACCGGTCCCTACACCAGGAGTCGAGAGGGGAGAGATATCGATTCATCCCTAGTATTGACTCGCAGCTGACTGGCAAGCTTTCTGTACCAAAAATAAGCAATGTCTCACACAGAGCAAGTGGCGGTGGTCCTACCAGTTGCTCCAGGTACCAGCCACAGATCTGCATGTTGCCTTGATATTCATCCATGCATTTAGTGAACTGCTTCGCATCGACCTCACAACTTCGAGGGCCCCAGGCGTTGTTTTGATAGCTGTCGCTGTTGGCCTGGTTGCTAACAGCGTTGTCGGCCGCTTGTTGCTCGGCCGCTTGAGTCGATCCGCCACCAAACATTCCTCCGATGGCGTGGCCAATGGATGAGCCGACTGCTACACCGCTGATTTAAAGTTAACGTGATTGCTCAACCAGGTAGGCATCATTGACTGGTCGAAGGTGGTGATAATCATGGATTGGTTGACTGATATTTGAGATTTACTTACGCAGCTGTAGAAGCCATCTGACCGAAGAGGCCAGGACTCCTGCCTTGCTGAGCTGGTGGTCCAGCTTGCTGAGCGGTCGCTGGCGGGTGTGCTGCGGTGCTTGCAGGTGCGCCACGGGATGGTTGCTGAGGGGGTGTGACGGTGGGCCTCTTTGGAGCTGGTGCAGGCCTGGAGGAGCGGCCTCCACTACCACCTCGAGATCGAGGCATATTTGTGGTCTTCTGAGTTGAATGTGGCGTACAAGAGTTGGCTCCTCTATTTTGATGAAGATATTGAGATGAGTGAGAAGTCGATAGTGGATGTAAAGCTCAAACACCGCGGGAAGACAAGGCGGGTATCGAAATTTTGCACTAGTCCTAGCGAATTTCTATCATACGCATGCTTGACAACACCAAATCAATGCATTGCACTCTTTGAGCATCTACGAAAACAATGATTGCTATATAGTATGGACCGTCCTCGAAATCCTTAGACGTTCCCTGAAGCTTATCTCATTTTATACATATCGAGCCGAAGTGTGTTGAAATTTGCATAGCCTATATATTGTACAGTGGCGTTGAGAAACTGTGCTTGTAATGCAAGCCGCTGAAGACATGTTGGCAAACTCATTTGCACCAGGAGTATCTGTAGATCAGACGCCATTGCCATACTTCCCCAGCAACCTAGTTGTTATGTCCCTTGCACTTGATACTGATATGACTGTTTGAGTCTGCTCACGTCAGTACTGCTGTTCCTCCACCTGGGCTCCGTCCAGCGATTTATTGGATGAGGATGTTAAATGCAAAATATTGGAGGCCAGCGTCTATGTGGTCTGTCGCGTGTAGGAGGAGCAATCCAGAGGTTCGTCTCGGAAGACATGACACTACTGGTCAGGTAGGAAGTCCTTTGTTGCCGAGCTGATTAAACGCAGGGTATGCTGATTATCGGATTGTTAAAAATTTCCTCCCCGTGACCGGAGCTTCTTGCGGGGCTAGATGGTCCTCGAAGGAGTACTGTTTGACTGTTCAGTCGATGAGGATACATGAGGGCATAATCCTAGTATCCGTTCGAGCATGTCAATCCACAATAGAGCCTAGCAAAGAGTTTTGTGACGTTGTTGGCTTACGTTTTGCAAAGTCACCATAGTGCCGACCTCCGTGGACGACCAATATTATGTATTTGTTCAGAAGCAGCTATATGGTCGTACGTCAATTGAGTACGGTTGCGGGCGAATACTAAGATGACAAAGGCCATGCACCTAGCTTGTAGCAAGATGGTGGATTTCTGGTAGAAAGACCTCAAGGCAGTTCTGTCGTTTTCTGCTTTTTGCGGGCTCCGGTCTCCCTCTTACGTTTGCCGTTAGATTTGGTGGCCTTGGGCACGACATCCGAGTTGGTACTATGTTTCTTCCTCTTACGACCCTTTCTAACTTTGTCAACGGTAGCCGCATTTCCACTAGCGCCCTGTCCGGTTGACTCCACCAGATTTGACGGAGTATCTGGAGGTTCAGGTGACTCTGACTCTGAATTACTGCTCGATGAGGCCGCTTGGGGCACCTGTCCGGTCGCTGGATCTGGCTTCGCGATGTTCGAAATTCCTTGAAATCTGATATGAGTGGCTGCGCTTCCCTTCGCTTGCTGCTCTGCCCTGCCCAGATCGTACTTCCCATTCCCAGCCTGTTGACGTCAGCTTCCATTAGCCCTTTCAAACTCCTGTGACCTCTTACTAATGCGTGCTTGATGAAGCGACTAGCGGCTGCTTTATCAAGCTTCGCGTTCGGGCTGGCCCCCGCTGAATCGGCTGTTTCTGTCTTCTTGAAATATTGTTTGACTCGAGTTAGTTCTTGGAAGACAGGATGTCCTCTAGCATTGACTCCGTTGAGCCGAAGGTATGCTGTCCCAGGTCAATCAATGCATTACGACAAAGTACTGGAGCGCCTACAGAATAGTATGGATTCGATAGCATAAGTGACTAGAACGTAAAGCTGTGCTTTGTCCAAGATGGGGAGTCTTCCAGCAGTATCTGATAAGGCCGCCTTTAGCAATGGTGACAGAGCCTCCTCGACGTCATCTATATTATCATCCAGCGCCTCAAGCAATGGAACAATATCTGTGGAATCCATGTCCTCCACATCAGCTAATAACTATGTGCAGAGGACAACCGGATATTGCGCTAGAGACTTTGACGTGCCAATATCAGCCCTATTGGTATATGCAAAACAGTTGCAAAAGCTTGGCGCGCAAAATCAAAAAAAAAGCCCCCCCATACACTTTCCGACCAGATTCGCATACAAATTTAAATATGTGATTAAAGCACGTTTCCTTACTAAAATTTCTTTAAGCTAGGTACTTTTTATTACTCCTCTATAACTCTATAATTACTTGAGCCAAAAAAAAATTTCGAAATCTTTTTTAGATTTGTATGGGGATTTTTTTGAATTTTGCGCGCCAAGCTTTTGCAACCGTTTTGCATATACCAATACAAGTTCTGCTCCTAAAAAGGTGATTGCCCTAGCGGAGGCTACCTGACTTTATCATTACCGAAGTCTTACGACATACATTAGTAACGATCAACTGTACTCCGTAAGTTCTTATGTATCCCTTAGCTCTAGACAGTGGATATTTTCGGAGTCTATGTTACCTTTACATACTAGATGTTTGACAAATTCGGAGTTGCGGTTTTTGTGATTGGCCCACTGCTTGCTTCTAATTTAGGCATGCAACAGTATTCATCCCTCGCCAATTTCGGTAAGCATAACATACATTACTCTTGCCTCAATCTATTTAGCGATCAAGATGAGACCCAGATTACGCTATGTTAAAGTGCCAGAGACAAACCATGTGGCCGACGTTGTCACAGGTTTGATTTCGTTCGTTATAGCAAGCTTTTGAAGGTTCTGATGCCGCACTCTCTCCAGAAGTTCGGTACAACACTGAGTATCGACGATACATCTGGCGACTGATACAGCTGAAAGATGATTGTTAAGGATTCAAAACTGCATCGAAGTGCTACCTATTCTCTAGCGCATTATCTACTACTCAATTGATGCTATGCGTCTCTATCCATGTAGTGGCGCGCCTCGATTCCTCCTCAAATACTACTATTCTTCAAGCGTAATCTCTTCTGCGACCCTGGTATGGCGCGAATGCTTTTGTCTGAACTTTGGTCATCAGCCCTCGTGTCTGAGCTGGAATACATATCCCACATCAGCTAGAACTGTTTGGCGAGGATCGTTTGACCTCTGAAATTACCAGGATCGACCATGATCCAAAAGCGCTGGGCATAATCCTGCGCATACCTAACCACCTCGTATGAGCCAGGAAAACAAACGTTGGTACAATCTATCATATACACCGTTGGAAGACCCAAAGGATTGGCCTCAGGAAGCTGATGCTCAATATGAACAACTTCTTTCATGCTCAGTCCTACCCTCTCCCGAACAAACGCTGTGGCCGGATTACCCGTCTTAGGTACGATGAGTTCAGGTCATCTGTTCGTGTCCTTCTCGATTATAATAAGTCTTCTTTGATGGACCACGTGCCCCATTAGACTTCTCCAAGAGTGAACACCAGCCTTGAGCCAACAGTCTCATTCACAAAACCATGTACCGAGCTTATCCCTCCAATCCTGTTGGCTCCCATGTCCTCTTCAATCCAGGCGGCACCTTCGACCCTAATTTGCATTTAGCCATGCCGCTCTCATCGACTTTGTTTGCAGGCTTCTCACCGCGGCGTGTCCATTCCAGGCCGGACTAGTTCGATCAAACTCTGATCAAACTCTGATCTGCCGTGGTCTCCTCGTTTGCATCTATCGACCCAATTCCACCGACTTCTATTAGGCTCACAATGCAAGCGCATTCTATACTGTGCTGTAAGGATTTGCGTTACCTTTCATTAATGCTTACCACAGGCGTCCAGAGCTTCTGCAATAAACTCGATTAATGAGAAATTGGCTCGTTGAAGCTTCGGACCCGAGTAGGTTGTTGATTTTCCCAGCTTCTCTCTGGCCCAAGCCATAACTCTTATGGGCCCTCTTACTCATATGTTTTTCTTACCGGCGTCAACCCTCATATTTTTAACAGTGACGCCCCCCTTGGAGATTTTGGGAGTTCTACGACTCCACCCTCCCGCATTGTATCAGCCCATCGTTTATTCCCGAGACGTGAAGTCCGCTACTCCCTTCCTGCCAAAATTGAATGCTTCGTAGAGCTAGGCCCTGCTGCTGCTCGACTTCATCAGACCCAAGTTTCTAAACTTATAGGGCCTTTCTGGAGCTACCACTGCTGTTGATGATGTAGTAGGATTACTGGGCTGAGAGCTATTCGAAATTAGTGATGAATATTGAGTAGGACGTTTGATGCTGATAAGACAGCCCAATCCTGTGGACAAGTTTGGATCCAAAACGGTTGACCTTCTTCTCGATTTTATGACGAATGTTCGATTCTGGTGCTCGGCAACATGCTGCGGGAAATGGATTTGCAATTGGGATGGACGTTTGTTACTGTTCGTTCTTCAACAGCTGCAGAATAAGTTGAAATAGCTCATGTAACTACCTGAGAGGAAGCTCTTTTTGAGGTCCAGGGGCTCTCAGCGAGATTTGTCAAACGATTTGCAAATCTAGTAGTATTGATGGAGATTGAAACTTCGATACATCGACGATTTTTGGAATACCTCGCACGAATATTAGGATACTCCACTTCCACACCGCTACGAGGATTCTCGGAGCAACATTGGGTGCAATTTGACCCAGGGTCGGGACGAACTCTCGAATGACTTAATTTGCTTACGCTGATTTTTAGCTTTGCCGCCAAAGTAGAATGCACAGCCTTTCTTGCCTAAAATCTATGGTGCGCTGTGCAGTGTTTGGTGCTCTGCGTATGCAAGAGACGAGGATCTTTTTGACCATGCCACCTAATACGGAAGGATCATCTAGGCTATGTCTTACACCCTAGTATACCTATCAAAGGAGGAACGAAATTAGCTGGGATGGGTACTGGAATAGGGTGGATTGCCCACAGTTGATTGGATCACCCTACTGTCTACTGATCTAAGCAAGTCCAATGGTCGCTTCAACATTTGGCTTATGGAGAACTTCTTCCACCTTAAGCACAGTTGCATGAGTTTGATATCACTTAGCTCAGCTTCCACCGAAACAATGGCTCCACTTCAACATCAGTATCTCCACGTGGGATGCCTTCTCGAATGTTCCGCATGAGCTGGTGGAAACCTCCGACGCGGTCCACATTGCGATGGTCATACCAATTGCCAATGATAGTACTGTTTTTCAACACTAATGGAATCTATTGAGACTGCTGAGTTTGCCCTGATGCACCTGTTTTACCGTAAATATTGAACTTGTGTTATTGAGTATGGAGTATGGAAGACCCAGGAGGCTATATCCGATAGGATAATATTGATCACGGCAGCCGGCGCGTAGAAGAGCAGACCCGTCATTATCATGGATGTTGTCAATACACTACTTGGATATGTTTATCTGGCGAAGAATACTCTCCAACGGAGAGTGTGATTGCACATGAAACAAAGAAAGGGCTCAGTAAGTCGTTCTGACACAGTCGATAGCTGAGTAGAGGACCTTTTCAATATCTACAAGGAGGAAGAACTGGAAGACTTACTGCTGGAAGGGTCTCTGGTACATCCCGAATTGCGATTCTATGAAAATAACAAGGGCCTTACATCTATGGAGGAGTATAGCTACTCTGCTTAAGACTCTAGAGGAAAAGGGAAAGGCATCCGTCTCCGAGTGCCGATCGAACAGCCATCGCCGGATTTTCATAAAGACGCGAGCTTGATCTCGGATACGGTTGTAGCAGTTTGCCCAGAGCTTTAATAGGAATTACAAGCCAGTAAAGCGACATTGAGTTCAGATGAGAGTTAGAAATGTCTATGAGGTAACGAAAATGGCAACACCCAACAGTCTCAGGTGCAACTGATGAACGAACACTCTGGGCCTCTGATCTGTCCTCAATCTTTACAAAAACATAACCATCAACATATAAGTGATTTACATATTAGATACTTGGTGATTTACCATCGGGTGTTCGGAGATTAAGACAATGCCACCACTGCTCTGAGCTCATGCAATGTTCTCACGTTGACAGTGTTTCTCTTAGCCCTCTTAGCGCCTTGAGACTACCGAATGATATGGCTTCAAGTTAACTGTGAAATAGCGGACATCAGACCGATCTATCTGATGGCCAAAAGCGACAAAAGTAGAGCCGCTTGACAGGTTTTTGGCTATCTCTGTCATCGTCGGACAGCATCACGGTTAGAATCTCACAGCTGGGAAATCTGTAAGATAATAAAGTCGTGGGGAATGGGGAATACTCCGTAGCTATGAGCTGACCAAGTAACAGAGTAGAGTACGGAGAGTGAACCTAGATATAAGTCTTGATTTGCGCTAACGATCTTGGCCTGCCAAGATTCCAGCCCTACAGTCCTACCCTTAAGGAGGTGCCTGGACAACACCCGCTTCAGGAGCTGACGACCGGGGCTCGTAGCCCCGATATGTTTCGCTAATTGGGGCCCCTTCGCCTAAAGTACCCGCCAAAAGATCCTGGACCAGGCTCTATGGGCCCCTGAGGCTACAGGCGTACTCCCGGGGTGCTGTCTGTGGCTAGGGTTAGGGCTTTCACCAAAACGGTTAGCGTAAATCAAGGCTTATATTTTCACTCTCCGTAGAAAGTACAGATCAATTGCAAGGCGCTAAAGTGGGCCGCGCGATTCGGCATTTCGACTTCCGCGCTAGAATTAGGGTGTATCCATGACGCGATATTGAGCATATTCAGTATAAGATCCTTCTTTCCCTTGATTATTGGACTGTTACAGTAGCCTTCAGGTGATTTCTACTCAAATCTACCTGTCATGAAAGATTATTGCTTACCTCAGTGACGCCACTGAATTGCAGCGGTCATCCTGTCTCAATACGGCCGGCCAGTTTCACGGTCTTTGGCCAAGACGTTCGAACGACCCTCAGTATGGTCCTTCGGTAAAATCTACGTGGACCGGGTGGTCATTCAACGCAATTTTTCTGCTTCACATTCACAGTTTTGGTGGCCCCGAAGAAAAGATGCAGGATCGGAGCTCGAGGAGGTTCAGCAAACAGGTCGCTCCCTTCCCAAGGATACGCATACACACCAGTTCATTAAAACTGCCGCCCAATTACCAAAAAAAATATATATCTTAGGGGCAGGCAATTTAGGCTGTTTTGTTGCACATGCGTTGGCCGGCATACCCCAACGACCACCAATCACACTTCTCATGAAGCGTCGCCGATTTCAACGTTGGGAAGGGAGTGGGTCACGTATAGACGTCACCACTCATGGTATGACGGAAACGAGACGAGGTTTCGAGGTCGAAGTCCTACGCCCGCTGGACGATCTGTCTTCAGCAGGGAAGATCAATCCTGAAACCGATTTGACTTCTTCCACGGAGACAATTCAGAAGACAAAATTTTCAGGACAAGAGAATTCCTCTGATCCAGCTCAGAAGGAAGACACGGAAGAACACCTTATACCAAGTCCCTTCCAAGAACAAAGCAATTCTGTTACAGAAAGCTCCCAGGCGCAAACCCCTGGACCAGACTCTGCAACTTCACCGAACAGTATTTTCGAAGTTAGGGGACCATTGGATCAGGAAGATGAGATAAATTCTTGGTTCTCTGAAGCTGTGGAGGAGGCTCAAGATGCACACGCAGTCAAGCTAGGGCAGAAGGGCACTAACGACGAAGACTCCGAGGAGATAATATACAATCTCATCGTGTCTGTGAAAGCCCCTCAGACTGTTAGAGCTATACAAAGAGTCATTCACCGACTTACGCGAGAATCGACCATAATGTTCTTACAGAACGGCATGGGCATTTTAGACGAAGTCAACGAGCAGCTGTTCCCAGACGAAGAGTACCGGCCTACCTACGTCATTGGCGTTGTCACACACGGTCTTTATTCCAATGGCTCATTCTCTGTAGAACACGCAGGCGAGGGAACCATTGCATTAGGCGCTATGCCTCGAATGCCACAATACAAGCCTGTAGAAAATGAAACCCTTAGTGAATTATCTCCATCGGCTCGCTATCTCATGCGGACTATGACTAGAACGCCTGTCTTCGTCGCTATTGGATTTCCACCCACCGGCCTCCTCCAGCAGCAGCTTGACAAATTAGCAGTCAACTGCATCATAAATCCCATCACTGCAATCATTGACTGCAAAAATGGTGCATTGCTATCAAACATGTATTTTACCAGGGTCATACGGCTGTTATTGGCGGAAATCTCGATCGTGATTCAGTCCATGCCGGAATTGAAGAACGTTCCAAATGTCAAGATGCGCTTTGATACCCTCCGTCTTGAAAGAATCGTCTTCTCGATCGCCAATAAGACTGCCGAAAACCATAGCTCTATGCTACAAGACGTGAGATTGGGCAGGCAGACCGAGATTGATTATATTAATGGGTACATAGTTAGGCGAGGTGAGGAGATGGGTATTCATTGTGTGATGAACTACATGCTCATGCATATGGTTAAGGGGAAAAACAAAATCAAGGGTTTGGAGCAAGCTGAGCTGTTGCCGCTCGCTGGGCGCCGTACAGGAAGATAATGTATATATACAGCCGAGATGTATATATTGTATTCAAGCTATGTACATTCCGTCCGCCGGCCTTTGGTAGACACGAATTTGGGAGACCTACAGGTTAACGCAATTGTGCATGGGCTAGTTCAGGACTCACGGGGGGTGTAAGCCATGGTAATACGGGGTATCATGTATTTCCATTGCTTGATGTATTAGATCCAAAATTTGCTTCCATCTCCTAAGCAGTACCTCTGTAGCATACTGCGGGATCTTTAATGCAGCTTCCCTCTTCTCAGCACGCGTTGACATTTCATGTACTTTCTCTTTGGCCAGATGTTGTAGCGCCTCTTCAGCTTCTTTTTCGTAAAGTTGCAAGACCTCTCTTTGCAGGACTACTGCTGCTTGGCTCTTTGAGAGCTCTGGCTCGTCAAAAGTGCCTGCCATGAATTGTTTCCAATCGTGAGTGTTCAGTGTGACGCTCCGTATGGCGACTTGGGTCCTGAAACAGACGCCCTCGCTGGCCAGCGTGTAATTCCTGTACGAATACTTTGTCAGAGAGGAGTAACGGAGAATAAATATCTGGCTGAAAGCTACCCAAGGTACCCTGCGGCTTCCAGATTTTCCGTGTCCTTGCTGCTCATCATATGCCCTCCAAAGAGTTCGTCAAGTGGGACGTAGTCAAACCGGTTGCTTTGTAGTATGAAGCCATCTGGAAGTGGTAATCAGTGCCTCAAATTCCAGGATACCTGATATTCATTGGCTTATGAAAAGAATCAAATGTACATTCACATAAGAGGACATCATTGCTATGACTTCCGTAAGAAGTCTGGAGCTCTTGGCCGACATCTACTTTCGAGTTAACAAATTGGTGAAGTTCAAAGCCGATGATGACTGTAGTGTGTTACCATAAGCACGATCGCTGACGACAGTATATCCACTTTGATCAAAAATAACATCACACTGTTTCTCAGCATCCTTCGATTCCATTCACAAGCCTCTGCAGACTCACTCCGTGATCATTGTGATTGAAGTAGTCAACGAATGGACACATCACCATACGGTCTGCTTGAGGGGTATTTTTAGCGTCTGGAAGCTCAAAATAGAAGCTTCGAGTATTGACAATGAGCCAATAGTAGGCATAATCTTCCCAAATTTTGTTTGGAAAGATCCTAGATACGATGTCCCAATCCGCACCGAATTTCCTCGCCTGCTGATTTAGCAGCCCCACGTCCTCGCCTGCTCTCGAGAGTGATGGCATAAGTTGCCAGCGTCCTCCAATGGCTGGCGGGAGCACGAAGGGCGATGCTTCGTGGTAGCCATGAGTAGCACTAGACTTTCCATCAGGATTGAGCATCTGGCTCAGCTTGCCAGACCACAGAAGGGGCATTGACTCTTTAAACTCTGTGAGGGAAGGCCAGGTGGCTGCCCAAGGACCGTAGTAAGATTTCTTAGAGCCATTGAATGCCAGAAACGAAGCAAGGAGACCGTGTACCGTGATACCTTCGTGCAGAGCCCTGAACCTCTTGGGAATTGAATTAACCGTTAAGAGTGCAGAAGCTGGCACGTAAACAAGTTCTTCTCGAGCCTAGCAAGAAACTCAGCCCAATGATAGATATACTTGAGCTTGAAAATCCGAGACCTCAATTCTGCGTTGAGTAACGATACCTAAGCCACTGCCAGAGATCTTTGCCGGTCCCACACCGTTGATCTTAACACCTTGACTCCTTGCCCATCTGGTCAATTGTTCATGCTCAGGTCCTGGCGGAGATACCCTAGCCATATCCTCTACAGAAATAACAGACGGAATCTACTGATTAGATGAGATGAGACTATGTTCCTTCCATTGCTCGAACATGAAGTTCTGTAAATGGCTCCTTAAGTTTGAGGGTGCAAACGAATCAAGGTCGCAGACGAATCTTATACTTTGCATCGGCAAAACCTCGGATTCGATTCTCCATGGACTGCGCTGGTATGATAACCCTCCAGTGGTTGTTGAGACTAGAAAGTACAACAACGTGTGGACGCCAAAACTTAGATCGATGCTTTTCTCGGGCGAAGTCCCTTAATAGCACCACGATTGCGCCATATGATATGTCTTTTGTGATGTCAATTCAAGGGTGTGCCTGGACAGTGCTGGCTGACGGGAATCTTGGTCCTTGTTGTTGCGCGTCTACTCTAATTATACTTTGGTATGTTCATGGAAATGGAAATGGGTGACGAACAGCTTTTTCACTATCTGAATAGATGTATACGCATAGGTGGCAAACAGCGATAAGAATGATTAAGGAACAGTTTCGTACTACAATCACTCTACCAATACCGTAGCCTCCTGCGCTGGTGTGAGGCATACAGAACGACCGAGTTTTCAAAGTCAAGCTTGTACAACTTAAGGATCTACCCCTAAAAATATTTTCCAGTTGTTCTAGGTCCCGTTTTCGAAAAGCGTCAAAATTCCTGATGTGCCAATTGATTTCGACTCCTTACATGTCTCATCCACGAAGATCCTATCCTTTCCCGGACGCATAAAGTCAACCGTGGAAAATAAGGATCGACAGCCTCGACGGAAGTACAGGGTACGAAAGGATGCAGACGATACTTCAACTTCTGTCTGGAAGAATGAGGCAAGGAGTCGCCCCTATTGACGACGGTGTAAAACGGTACAGGCTTGATTTCCACTCTTTGGTCGGCCGCGGGGTGAAGCAGTTGTAGTTCCCTCTGATTGCAGAATAATAGGGTCAGCGATCCTACATCGGTAAGCGCTATATGGCCCGCAGAGTCTTCGCCAGGCTTCTGGCGAGGGTACTTCAAAAAAGCCGTGGCACTTGTAGATGGCTTATCATAGCGATGCTGGCTCGTGAAGCTTTCGAATCAAGTGCCTTGGAGAGGCAAGCCAGGATCTTCGAGCAAGTCTTATGGGACTCTGTCGAGAATCGCTTAACGATGGGATGTCGCTTTCCATCAACACTCGGTAAGACAGCTTGCCATGACCAGGGTCTAGACATAGTAACATACCATGGAAAATCCATGTTAGCTGTCAATGTCACTCTATACGTTGACGTGCCCCTAGAGCGACTCACCAGGACAAGCTTATCGCCGTGCTGCTTTTATGGGGTGAGTCAGTATTACGACCCATGGGCTTCTCTCTGCCGAATCTTACAATAACTCCTGCCGAAGCCGTGAGTTGGGCTTAAAACCGGTATCATAAGGAACAAGATTCTTAGAATCAAAATTCCATCTTACCGATCAACGGCAACGTGAATAGGTTGACATTAGCAGTCACCAGATCGGAGATCTGTTTGAGCTTGGTATATCAATTAGATGAATGCCGAAGAATCCGTCCACGCTTGCAGCGGAGCAAAGGCTCAACAAGCTCTCGCTATCTCAAGAAAAGAGACCTTCGTACGCTAAGACTTCAGGGTAGCATAAATGCTGTTATTGAGTAGTGCGGCTATGTCAGTTTGGTATGGAGATGATACTGGATCGGAAGCAGAAGCTGCTGCTCAAGGAACAATGGCGTCACGAGGTTTGTACAGTAAGAACCAGAACAAGACTCGAGGCTTCAGATTCATTGATGAGATGCTATGATTGAGCTTATTATCGACATAACATCCAATGGGGAGAAGCCAGAGCATGTTGTATGGACCTCTGCGTTCCGGGCTATTGAATGATTTACCATTTTTACTCATACCACTCGTCGACCTTTTGGCAAGAGAAAGACTTATGAACGCCATCATGGTTTATCGCTTGGCAGACGCTCTGTCTTGTGCGAAAAGGCTTTCAAACCGGCCCAGTCGTATATTCTGGGTGTCTGTTGCTGATTGATCAAAAGTGTCCAATGGAACTCGCATGGTCACATTTGGGCACGGACTACATTAGTGATAGATTGTAAGGCAAGCCAACATTGTTCGGACAGCTCCTCATCCAAACTTCTTTGATGGTATCTTCCGTATGGTGAGCTGTGATAAGTGAATGGTGACAGATAGTAAACGAGGGATAATCTCACAGGTCTGATTCGAGTCTTTGGGATATATTCCATCCTTTTTGAATATTTTGACTTCCGTGGCGTCACGAAAGGGAAAAGCTGGACTTCAGACAGAGGAACTGATATCATGAAAGTTGTGTGGGTTTGACATGATGTAGCCTGATTACGCATCCCAACTATTGAGGAGTCTGAGCCTGGTAAGAATGGCAGCCATGCAACTCCCACTCTAGCAGCCTAACGTAGCAAATATTATTGGTTGAACAAATACTAGAGATCAGATTCATACTTTTCACTCGAGACATTGGCGCTGGGAAGGCTGGGCTATCATAGATAAACGACGATGTTGACATGGAAGAACCTCGGCACGAAGAATGACGGTTGGTTCCGATAAATCCAAGCACCCCGTAAACAATACGCAATTAATTACCTTAACCATGTCAGACGCAGATTTAGAAGAGGTACGAATTTCAACACCTCGTAGCCGAACTATGTCTAATAGCTGACCGCTTCATCAGATCAGGAAAGGGCGCTTGGCCCAACTACAGCAACAGCAGCAAGGCGGAGCTTCCAGTGGGGGTGGTGGAGAGGACCAACAGAAGTAGGCCAACGTCCCTATGCTATCTGTTTATCGAAAAAGCTGAACCCTTCTCCAAAGACAGGAAGCCGAAGCCAGAAATTCAATACTTACCCAAATTCTTACCCCCGAAGCCGCCGACCGCCTTGGGCGTATCCGCCTCGTCAAAGAGTCGCGTGCCACAGATGTTGAGAACAGACTCATGATGTTGGCAAGATCAGGCCAGTTGAGGAGCAAGGTTACCGAAGATCAGTTGAAAGAGTTACTGGGAGCTATGGCTGAGAACGAGGAAAAGGTAGGAGGTGGAGGTGGTGGGAGAATTGTAGTTAACAGAAGGAAAGGGTGGGACGATGATGACGATGATCTTTTGGATCTATAAGAATATCTTGGATTTGGGAAATGTATCAATGCATAAGTGGCGTCTAGGACAGATACCCTGCATGGATCAAGAGGGAGCTTTACATGCACTGGTGGCATTGTTTGGATTATTCAAGGTTTTTAGTATATTATCTGGTTAATCTGCCATCAAACCGCCCATTTTCTCCTTCTTCTCCTTCGCTGCCTTTCTCTGTTCCTTCATTGCCTTCCGAGTCTCCCTCAAATCAGGTGGCCTTTCCAATTCCAGCTCATCCCTTAGGTCGTCGATGTCTCTCTCTAGCTCCTCCTCCCAATAAACATTAATCACTTCCTTGCTCTTCAGTCCGTTGCTCAGTGCCCATGGGAGATATGTACGCCAGAATCTTGACCTTTCTGCAGGTTTCATCCTGGTTGCGGCAAATATGCTGAGCCCTGTCATAGGCAGTAGCGTATTCGCGAATTCGAAAGCCTTCAGCGCAACCTCACCCTCGACGAAAACTGGCAATCCAGTGAGAGCATGGTAGAAGTCATGGGACTCGCGATACCTTTGCATAACGTAGGCGCATTCCTCGTCATCAATGTATTTGACGCTGTCTCTGGTGTCTGGACTGACTCCCTCTCTATCCAGCCAGTCTACATAGGCGCGACCCACAGTGTTCTCTGCCATTGAACGGAGCTTGGTAATAGACATCGTTTGGGATGTTACACGCGGGCGATCACGAAGAATACGTCTGCCAGTGGGAGAGGAGAGCATGACATCGCGAAGTCGATAGATGAAGTAGGGAGTTGCAGTAGTTTCGCCCAATGCAGCGATCAAGTCTACCAGGACCGGTCAACGAGGGAGGCTAACAATGACAAGCCATCAGACACACCTCCGCGCCTAGGATTGAGCAAGGACATGACTGCAGATCCAGCTGCGACTGCACCTCGCTCGAAGGCGTTGAGGGGCACATGACCCGCGTAATGAGGCGGAGGTCGCTTAAGCACCGAAAAGGTCCTTGCCAAATTGACACATGTAAATCGCAAGGAAGCAGGTAAACTGAGTAGCCTTGGTGAGGCCAGGGTGTGTGCCATCTGGCACTAGAACATTGCATACGAGTCGTTGGATGACACTTTCTCTAGGTTATCGATGATTCCCAAGGCCGATGGGATTAGCGTCATTTAGTTCTAGTCCACCCGCCCACGCCGCCCAGATGCGCCTCTGCCGTGCTCCTTGTCCTTGCATGGAGCGTGGACAGCATACCTTACCGGTCCCGTTGGAGAGGAAGTCCTTGTACGCATATTCAGGGGTCTGCACCTAAGCCGACTAAATTCACAAAAGTCCTGATTGCGACGGATAGGGGCTGTGCTCTATCAACAGATTCTCACTCGGGCGGCTATTCTGTCCCTCGCTACAAGAGGTGCTCTGTCCTTCCATGTCAGTTCGGCAGGGGACAATTTGCTTTGGCTCGACTCTAAACCTCGAAGTTAATGGCCCTCATTCTTTATATTTGTAGGCCAGGAATACGCATGCCTAATTATAACATATGCAGCGATTGTGAAGTTAATAATGGCTGTAATATGCTATCCCTAAGTAGGGCTCCATCAGAGAACCGTAGACGACAATATCTGAGTTATGTGCAAGCGACCCGTAGATAGTATACGAGATCTGAGGTGTGTTATATGATACCTGCCGGTGGTAGTGTTGCCCGCGGCCGGACATGCATGCGGAGGAAAGAATTCGATAGATTGCCACTAGCCAATTCTAGGCAAGGCGCTTTTTGGAAAGAAGGAACGGCAGAGGGCTCGTGGATTGATCACTCCCCCATCATCATCATCATCATCCCCATCCCCAGTCTTCCGCCTTCTCCTCTATACCCTTGTACATGATCATATCCCCTCATTACAAAGGTTCCTTCGTCTCAGACATGCATAGCCTGAATAAATTGGGCAATTGCGTCACATGTGACCGTAACTAATGGCTCGCATGTAATTGCTACGCCTCTCGTGCTGCACGTCTTCACGCAGCTGAATCATCTACGAGCTGAACAACTGTCATAACAGCCTTGCTCCACAGCCTGACGCGGGATCTCGCACGAGCGCATTCCTTCTGATATTTTCTGGCTTCAACCCCACGCGACACATCGCAAACTGCCAGATCCCACCCATAAGCTTTTTCAGACCCAACCCGTTTCAGCCTTCACCAAGTTACCCTCGAACCTCGTTCCACTTCGTTGGCAAACACTCCTCCGTATGCTAGGGAATACACTGTCCTGAAAGAACCATGGCTACCGTAACGATGGCGCCAGGGCTACCCACTCCGCAACCACAGGGAGAAGCTTCTCTGAGCACGTTACCAGATCCGCGAAGTCACCTTGCAACTCCCAATATCTCAAGGAGCAATTCGACATCTCCTCATCACCCAGAATTAAGCAACGAGGTGGCTGCGCTTAGCAACAAACTTATCCATGCCATCAACCATCAGACCGATCTTGATGATACATTGAACGAGACCCGGCATCAACTAGAAGCAGCACAAGAACGTCTGCGGCAGCTAGAACCGATGGTTCAGGAGCACAAATCGTTAGTCGCGAATGGTATACTGATCAGACAGTCGGATGTAGAGGTCGAGCTTCTGAGGCTCAAGACAGCGCTGGCGGAGGAGAGAAGGCAGAGAGCAAGGGTAGAAAACGAGAAGAAAAGCATCGAGCAGGAGTTGGAGACTTTGACTACCGCTTTGTTTGAGGAAGCCAACGAGGTAGGCCAGAGACTCTTGCTCTTTGCGAGCATATCCACTAACGCTGAGTAGATGGTGGCCGCTGCACGGAGAGATGCTCGTAAAGACCGCGAACCTTTAGAACGCCGCAATGAACAGCTTCAAGCCCGGCTTAATGATGCTGAGCTTCTACTTGCATCTCACCAAGAACAGCTCGCCGAACTCAAGAAAGCCATGCAAGACATGCCAGCTCATAGAAATGACCTGGAGATAGAAACTAATATTTCTACTGCACCATCGACCCCGGCAGTAGACAATCAGGATCACATGAATAGGATTTTCGACGCATTGAACCTCTCGCCTACAACGCCTGGCAGCGATGAGATTCCACCAGCACCACCTACAAGCTTTTCCCACCTCATTCACCCCGTTCTACGAACAGATGTCCAAGCATACGAAGATTTTCGTTCGCTCCTGGAGATGTCTCGCCGATCTCAGCCTTCGAGCCGTGTAACAAGTGGGACCTTTAGCGGGCTCGGCATTGGCAATTTGACAAATCGTGATCAGTCTCAAGTTCCTGATCGAATGCCGTCCACTGGTTCTTCATCCTCACTCTCGACCTCTAATATCCACCACTCGTCTCCGAGTACTCCAAATATACCTATATCTGCAAATTCTAGCCACTCGGCTCGCGAGACACCTGTCGTGGGAACGCCACTAAAAGAGACGTCCTTCTACAAGCGTGCGCTTATGGAGGATATTGAACCAACATTACGCCTTGATATGGCACCGGGCTTGTCCTGGCTAGCTAGGAGGACTGTCATTAGCAGTATGTTGGAGGGGAAATTGATTGTGGAGCCGACACCTGCATCGGCAAGACTCTATTACCCCCCATGCACGCTCTGCGGAGAGCAGGGTCGGGATCACAAGCATAGCCGAATGCACAGGTTCCGAACGAGCGAGAGCGAAACCGCACAGAGATATCCTCTTTGCCATTATTGCTTAGGTCGGGTTCGAGCCTCGTGTGATTTCCTTGGTTTCCTGAGGATGATCAAGGACGGCTACTGGAGGACGGATGGGTTGCAAGCCGAAACAGCTGCGTGGGAAGAGAGCGTACGCCTTCGCGAAAGAATGTTCTGGTCAAGAATTGGGGGCGGTGTGGTTCCAGCTTTCTTGCGTGCACGAGAGGACACGCCACGAAGCTCTGTTGAGGAAGAGAAGACAGCTTCCACCATGAACGACTCGCAAACTAGCCTGGGTAGTCAGGATTCAAAGCCTGATAAGCCATCACCTCTCGCACGAGAAACGAGAATTGATGGGTCCTTGCCAGCTAATCAGGATAGCAAACCTGATCCGCCTTCGCCGTTGGCACAGGACTCAAAAGCCGAGGACTCTACACCACCACCACTTGAGGACAGGAAGCCATATCAGTCCCCAGCACTGGAAAAGATAGATGCGCGTCAAGCTATTGGTGAGCGATCTTCGTTGAATCGCACGCAATCCCGTACCCGCGGGTTGAGTCGTACAGAGAGTGGCAGTAACATTGGGAAAGGGTCGATTGCTAAGAGAGCTGCTATGTTCGAAAAGACAACACAAGATGCTGCTTCAAACCAGCTCCAGACGACTCTACAAAACTCCACTAGAGGCATGTCACCCGGTAAAGGCAGGTCCCCATCTCCAGCGGTCAGAGTCGATACCTCAGTACAGTCTCCACAGCAGTCCTCAGGCACTATTCCAGGAGCTTTCGATTTCTGAAGGAAGCAGTGGTGCCCTATTACTTCTCAATGCCGGTCATCATCCCTTTCACGTGTAGCATACCATTCATGGACATAATTTCGTGTCAAAAATATCGCTTTTCCATGCGTCAACTTTATCGCCAGAGGACGCTTACGATTCTTCTTCGGTTCCTCGGTAGGGAGGAGCGTTTTCCAAGGATAGATAGGGCTTTGTTAGCATACGGCGTTACATATGCAACGGATGGAGATATGGGTAAAAGCGCAAGTGAAAGGACATGCGACGAGCAGCATGTAGAAACGAAGCATGAGGGATCTAATTGTAATTGTACACTAAGCATTGATGTAATGTTAATAAACTCGAAACACGAAGTTATTTTGTATCTTAGTCTTCGTGCCACGCTTTATTAGCAGGACAGTGTAGTATCAGTCCTAGTAGATATAATAGTCTGAATTACAAGTAGGACCTAGTCCTGTGTAGTCCTACATTCCTAGCCTAGCTGACCGTCCAGACGAACCTACGCCGGTATCAACAGCTCTGCGCCTCCAACCCTATGACTTATACTTGGTATGAATCTGCCGGATTTGCTCCTCAATATTCATCCCCTGCATCCTCTCCATATCCTTGCCCTTGTCCAACTGCCCATCATAACTCATCGCCGCCCTCTTCCTCCTCTGCTGCTCTTCCTCGCTAATCACAGGCTGCCCCGTTACGCCGTCGAAGACATCGGAGCGTTGTGACGCGAGACGCTTGAGATTAGCTGCTACGTCGGAGGTAGAGAGATTGGTTGTTTGGGCGCGGAGGTCGGACTTTTGACGTTGTTCTTTCCATCTGGGATCCAGAAGCTCGACTGGTAGGCTCCATTAATATTGTTTTTGAACTGTGATAGGGGAGAGACAGATGAATAGAGAAAAGGAGAAGTGCAGGCTTACTCTTCATGTGGTGATCCAGCTCGTCATATGGGATCTGTTGTTTGCAATTCGGACACAAAGCCATCTGTATGTTCTGTCTCTTTGCCTGAGCGCGAGGAACATAGTCGTTCCTGATCCGCATCGGCTGTCCAGTCCCGCCCTTGGCTGCTGCTTGTGCCGCTTGGGCTGCTTCACGAGCTTGAGTACGTTCGGCGATGGCCCGCTCTTCCTCGTCTGCTTGAGCAGGAAAAGGAGCAGGTTGGGTGGGCTGATAGTCCATTGCTTGTGGTTGTTGGGGATCGTAAGGATTGAAAGCTGGCGGGGGCATGGCGTAGGACTGTTGTGAGGGTTGTTGTTGTTGCTGGTTGTAGAAGAGGCCGTAGTCTTCATCTGTAGGCATTGCTTCCTCTATGCGGCGGTCGTGTGGTTGTAATGACATAGCTCCTTTTTGCTCCAGAGAAGCCGATTGCAGGTCATTAAGGGAGGCCGGTGGAGGGAGATCTTGTTGATCATCCGCTTCATCGAAGAGGACGGTTTCAACAACAACGAAGTCATGCCAGTCGATCTGCGCATATTCTAATTTCTCTCTTTCGGCTTCCTCTTCTTTCTTCTGCTTTTGCTCCTCCTGGAATTTCACCCATTCCGCTCTCTGTTTTGCTCGGCCCAGGATGTGAAATTTGTCTTGGGCATTCTCTTCCAGGTCCCGTATCCGTGCTACCTTTGCATTATCCCCGTCGGCGCTCGCCGCCTGCAATAAAACCGTATATTGGTCCACTAAGCGGCTGAAGAATTGATACAGAGAATGCTGAGGTCTCAAGAAGTCGAACTGATAATTCCTCGTCTCTTTCTGCGAAAGCGTGGTCATGAATGACCTACCGTTCTTCGCCACGAACAAAGCTGTCAATTTGACCACGTCGAGATCCTGAGCGCTTATGTTGGGCATTCGAGCCGAGAAATGAAAGTCTGGAGGCGCAGCTGGCCCTTTGGGCTTTTCCGGTTCTTGTACTGGAGCAGCCTCGCCCGTCCTTCCCGCCGAAACCGCTGTACCTCTGCCTTCCCTGACCTCATCTAGACGCCACGCATAGAAAGGGTAGTACGCATCTTTTGCGCTTAAGAAGGAGAATTTTGGGTTATGTTTCTCCTTTTCTCGAATTCGGTCTTCAAAGGCCGGACCATTCCGTGATACGTATCCAGCAGTCTTCTCGACGATCGATCGAATATCTCTCGGCGGCAGGACAATGCCTGCAGGTGGTTTACTGACTTCATCTAGGAGATTGGGAGTAGAAGGACTGTCAACGGCTGTCGCTGAGGGAGCCATAGCAAATCAGAATCCAAGACGATATCTTTACTATTGGTAAGCTTCACCTCCACATTCTTGGCGCACCCGAAATTCCAGCTTGTCCCTTATCCTCCAACAACTTTTCACTGATCACCCAAAAGTTGATACACTGTTTGGCGCGTGCACACGTATGGGTGTCTCATGCGCAAGACGCAGATGCCGGAAATCAATGATCGACCGCTAAGATAATTCTAGCTGCCGCGCGTTTAGCGCGGTTTCATATGGAAAGGCTGAGCTGATCAGCTTTCGTGGCCTGTAAATTCGAAAGTTCAGAAAAAGTCTCCTTGCCTTTCTATGCTGGTCCTCCTCATTTACAGAGGTCAACTACTTCGTCTTCATTGTTCACAGCGATGTCATTCTATTGAGCGCTTCTTACCATCATTCACCCTTTTGATTGGAATTTGATATCCTTCCCTGTCATCAAGGACCTGCCCCAAGTGTAACATATTAACCGCGCATGGGTGAGTCGCATACCTTTGCGGCTCAAATAATACAATAGCGAATTAGCCATGGCCCCAAAGACTCCCTCCAACTCACATGCCGACGATAAATCAGTCCCGAAAATCCCCAATGGCGCAGTCGGGGCAGCAAAGGGGAAGCCCACTGACTATACCTCCCATGGAGTTACCGACAACGACATGTTCAAACTCCCTACCTCAGACTTTCAATTGCTGGGGCTCCTCACAATCGTTGCGGCTGTCGTTCGCCTCTTCAGAATCTATCAACCAAGTAGCGTGGTTTTCGACGAAGTCCAGTAAGCCTGCAAAATCTCTTGCGAAAGACACGCCAGTGAATACTAACCTTGCTCGCAGTTTTGGGGGCTTTGCTTCGAAATATATCAAGGGCAAATTTTTTATGGACGTTCATCCTCCGTTGGCCAAATTACTCCTAACACTTGCGGGTTGGCTGGCTGGCTTCGACGGAGATTTCGACTTCAAGGATATTGGGAAGGACTATCTTGAGCCTGGCGTGCCATATGTCGCTATGCGATTGTTGCCTGCTATCATGGGTGTCATGACAGTACCCATGATGTTCCTCACGTTGAAGGCTTCTGGATGTCGGACTATGACTGCAGCTTTGGGTGCAGGAATGATCATCTTCGGTAGGGAGTCCCGTGGAGCCGTCTGTTTTAAAGCCTAACAAATCATAGAAAATGGCTTGCTCACCCAATCGCGTCTTATTCTTCTGGATTCACCCCTGATCGCCTTCACAGCTTTCACGGCATTATCATGGACTTGTTTCACGAATCAACATGAGCAAGGGCCATCCAAGGCCTTCGAACCGAGCTGGTGGTTTTGGCTTGCTGCAACCGGGCTAGGCCTTGGTGCTACTGTAAGCGTCAAATGGGTTGGCTTGTTCACCATTGCTTGGGTGGGGAGTTTGACGATTGTCCAATTGTGGGTTCTTCTTGGCGACAACAGAAATGTTACAGTTGTAAGTCTCCGAGATCTTTTAGCCCGTGGAGACGAGATAGTACTAAAATTTGAAACAGCGTTTGTGGTTCAAACACTTCCTTGCACGATTTTTCTGTCTGATCGTCATCCCCGTCACTTTCTATGTGGGATTGTTCGGGATCCACTTTCTATGTCTCGTTAACCCAGGGGAAGGCGATGGCTTCATGTCTTCCGAATTCCAGGCCACGTTGAATTCCAAGGCGATGCAAGACGTACCTGTTGACGTGATCATGGGAAGCCGAGTCAGCATCCGACATCACAATACCCATGGAGGATATCTACATTCACATAACTCCATGTATCCTACTGGAAGCAAGCAGCAACAAATCACACTGTATCCTCATAAAGACGAAAACAACGCATGGCTACTTGAGAACCAGACGCAACCCCTTGGTCCGGACGGGGAGGAAATAAAAAGTATCAGAGCCTGGGATGATATCGAGCCAGTAAGAATCGCAGATGGTAGCATCCTCCGCCTCTATCACGTCGTTACCGATAGAAGGTTGCACTCACATGATGTCCGACCTCCTGTCAGCGAGGCAGATTGGCAGAACGAAGTCTCTGCTTACGGTTACGAGGGCTTCGAAGGCGATGCAAACGATCTTTTCCGTGTCGAAATCGTCAAGTCAATGTCAGACGGCGAATTGGCAAAGACCCACGTACGGACTATCGAGACGAAGTTCAAGCTTGTCCATATCATGACAGGCTGCTCCCTTTTCTCCCATAAAGTCAAGCTACCTGACTGGGGATTCGAGCAGCAGGAAGTCACATGCGCTAAGCAAGGTACTCTACCTAACAGCATCTGGTACGTTGAGCAGAATGAACATCCCAAACTTGGAGCGGACGCAGAGAAAGTGAATTACAAAAATCCTGGGTTCCTTGGAAAGTTCTGGGAGCTTCAAAAAGTTATGTGGACAACCAACGCTGGCTTAGTAGAATCCCACGCCTGGGACTCTAGACCACCATCTTGGCCAATTTTGCGTCGTGGGATCAACTTCTGGGGGAAGGACCAGCGTCAAATTTACCTAATAGGAAACCCTATCATCTGGTGGTCCTCGACCGCGGCTGTTGGGATATACATTGTTTTCAAGGGACTATCTGTTCTTCGCTGGCAGAGAGGTTTCAATGACTACGACAGCGTCAACTTCAAGCGCTTTGACTATGAAATTGGCACTTCAGTCTTGGGCTGGGCCTTCCACTACTTTCCCTTCTATCTCATGCAGCGTCAACTTTTCCTCCACCACTACTTCCCAGCTCTTTATTTCGCCATTATTGCAATGTGCCAAGTATACGATTTCACGGCCAATCGGTTTGGAGGCGCTTTAGGAGTTAGGGACACCCCTGCGATTGGAAGAACCGGCGTCGTGGCTTTCCTGGCTATCAGCATCGCTGCTTTCACACTCTATGCTCCTTTGGCCTATGGCAATCCGTGGACTCGGCAGGCTTGTCAAAGTGTGAAACTATTTGAAACTTGGGATTTTGATTGCAATACATTCCCTACCGATGTAAGTGAAGCCGGTGCCTCAAAATTTAGTAATTCATTTTGGCTAATGAATATCTATAGCTCGATCAATACGCCACGGTTCAGCCGAGTAGTAACATCCAACCAACGCAAGCTCCAGAAGTTCCGGCCGGTCAACAAAAACAACCCCCTGCCGAACACGTTACACCTCAAGCAGTTGTAGACGAGGCGGCTATTCATCGGGAAGAAAAGATTGAGTACAGGGACCAAGATGGTAACCTTCTCAATGAAGAGCAAGTTGCCGCCCTGGACGGCAAAGTATCTTTCCAAACACGCTACGAAACAAGGACAAAGATGATTGATGGGGAGGGTAATGAAATTGAAGAAGACAACTCTATAGGGACAGCGCCACCGCATCCCGCAGATCGAGAGCCTGAAACTGCCGCCGACGTTCCTGAGGACGACGGGAGAGAATATCCAGCTACAGCGAGTCCTGAGGATGATCTGGGAAAAGAGAAATCGATGAAGAAAAGAGATGAAAGTAAACCAAGGCCGGCAAGCGAGAAGAAAGATGCCACGAGGTAATTGAATAGACTGGGTGTAATATTATGTATTCTAGGCTGCGTCAAGCGTAGTATCTTTTTCGAGGTCAGGTCATCAAAAGAAAAACAAAAACAAAGAAAAATAAAATCCTAGAACAAATCGAACCAAACATGATTCTTCTTCCCTCGTGTCATTCCGGACTGGAGCTTTTGGTTCGAATAGGCGTGCTGTAGCATGTGAAGAGACTTTATCCAACATAGTGCATGCTCTTGAAAATTGCACCATCGCTTCAGATTGGGTAGGTAGTATGCATATATTGTAGCATTTCCTGTTCAATTGACCCAACAACTCCTGTATGGGCCAACAATAATCTGCCCAGATTTGCATTGGCATGTCGTAAAATGAACTTCGATTTAATGCCATATACACTGTAGACGGAGACTGAACTGAAATAGCTTAATTGAATGTTCTTCAAAACCATAACCATAGGCTCGATGGTTTTCTATGTACAGCCAGATCTCAATGTTGTTCTATTAGCGAGGACCATTCTTGACGTTCTTGAACGCTCTAATAGTCGTCTTTTCCGTACTTGTTGAATTGGTCGTGCAAACTCTGACAAACACAGTAAGAAATTGCGTTACTGTACAGAGGAATTCCACGTACCTTTGGCAGTGTTACATTCGGTACAATCACGCTATGAAGTGCACTTGGTGCATCCTTTGGAGCCTTGGTCTTGTCTCCACCGGGGTGATACTTGTACTTGTAGTTTGAGTTGCCCTCGTCGCTCTTCGACGCCGTTTGCCAAGGCAGAGTGCCTTCGACCATGCTCACGGATGCCTCAGAAGATGCAGCAGTGGGCTTGCGTCCGAAAAAATAGCCAGCCATGCCAAAAGCGCCGGTCATGATGGTAAGAAGGATCTGGTGTCAAGGTCAGTTGAGATAGCTCGGAGAATACTCAAAGGTATGTCTAAGCGCACATAAAGCTCAGGATCTCTCTTGGCTCCTTTGCTCAAGACACTCTGACGGCCTTTGCCTGCGGCTGCTTCATTGGCTGCATTGTTGGCTTTCGTTGTAGCTCCCGCTATTGCTTGGCCCACCTTGCCTGCCGTCCGTCCTGCTGCTGCTGACATGGGGTATATCTCTCGCAAATAGATGGAAACTGTTGGGGGTAAAGAATTGTATTGCGGTGTGGACAAGAATAGCTATGAAAGTGACGGAAGAACGACAGCCAAGTAGCAGATTAGGTGCAGCGGGTGTTTCCGTTTTAGAACCGAACTAGCTACTGCGGGTGATCATTTAATTCAAGCCGGATTCTTCGCATTGAGCAATCGAGCCATGTAGCCGCTGTGTCCTTTCTCTTCTTCTGCTCTACTATGATACGCTGTTTGGTTAGAACTTCTACTATTGACTATTTTGTCGCAAGGGGGATACAGGAAGTATCTGCCTATCGTCTATACTCTATGTTACACTTAAATTGATTCCTTCCCCTTTACCTGGATACCCTGTTCCCATTACCAAGCGTTGTCCTCTGATTCTAGGAGTCCTCCTCCCTGTTCCATGGATATTCAACAGGATATTTCTCATTGCTGGCCCTGACTTCCGCTATGGAACGTCCTCTCTCACCATCCTCGACCCGCTCGCCGGCCAACAGCTCCTTCCCTACTCCATTGACCACCTCGCGCTCCCAGGCGCCCAGTATCATATCCTCGCGCATGACAGATATTGCCTCGGAAGATGGGGATGAATTTCAATCTGAGGGCGCCGGAACAGGAAGGAGGCCAACGACCGCGGCTTCCTCCGATCGAAATCGTCCTGTGTCTACTGTGTCATCCCAGAACCGCCCTTCCGCATATGCACCACCTTCGCTCCGTATGGGATCTCCTAGCACAAGGGGATCTTGGAGGACTGGAGGAGCGTTTGGAGGACCTGGGGCACCTGCTTTAAATACAAGCAGGCCTGCAAGTTCTTCTACTACTCGGACAAGTCGAACGCACGTTCCTGCGCTCGCTGCTCAAGCATTCTTCCGCCCAATGAGCTCTCAACGCTTGCAAGCTCAAAGAGGGATCCGTCCCGCAAGAGCAGGACAGCCTCCATCTAGCGCAGATGGGGACAGCGATGTTGGGACGAACACCAACAGGAACAGTCTTATCTCAGAGACCACACCTCAGCAGGGATATTACCATCAGCAAGATAGTGGGAAACCTCCACCATCACGAGCATCACGTGCTTCACGAGGGACCGAGTTCACTGACCAAGACGATGGTGGTACATTTGATGCGGGTCCAACAGAGAATGCAACTGTCCGGAGTGTAGAAGGAAGTGATAGACCTTTGCAGCATTCAATCCGGAATCCTAGGCCGATGCATTTAGACCTTGATCAGCGACGTAACGAGTCACCAAAATCTTTTCGGGCCAATTTTCGGCGTAAGGAGGCGCAAGGTCATGAACGTCTCTCCTCTTCAAATAATTCTCCTAGCTTCGCAAAAAGGCCGCCGGAAGCACCACCAAAACCGGGAATTAATTACCAATACTTTTCGGGCAACACCATATTCTGCTGGGGCGGCAGGCTGCAGAACACTCGTGACAGACCTGTAAATGTCGCCAGTGGGATTATTGTAGTCCTACCTTCAATTCTCTTCCTTGTTTATTCGTGAGTCTCATCTGATTAGTAGTTCTGCCCGCAATGATGTTGCTGATATATCGTCTAGTGGACCATACTTGTCACACTACGTATCGCCCGCAGTGCCTGTTTTCTTTGCATATCTGTTCTTTATCTGCATTTCATCTTTTGTGCATGCGTCGGTTACAGATCCCGGAGTAAGCACTATCCTCATCCCCACGGAGATATCCAATCTGATAGCGAACAGATTCTGCCTCGAAATCTCCATCCATTACCACCACCGGAAGATTCCGACGACCCCCTTGCGTTGGGGCCACCTATGACTGCCTGGACCATGGTCAAAACCACAGGGGCGAGCAATGCAGCCATGGACGTCCCGACAAAGTATTGTAAGACTTGTAACATCTGGAGACCTCCACGCTGTCACCATTGCCGAATATGCGACAGCTGCATAGAGACTCAAGATCATCATTGTGTATGGATTAACAATTGCGTCGGACGAAGAAACTACAGATACTTCTTCGCATTCGTCAGCTCAGGGACCCTTCTCGGCCTCTTTCTCACTTTCGGCAGCCTTGGACACTGCCTGCGATATCGGTCAGAGCAAGGCATTTCATTTGGCGATTCCATAAATGCGTGGCGAGTCCCATTTGCCATGTTCATTTATGGGCTACTGGTAACTCCATACCCGGCTTGCCTATGGGGCTATCATTTGTGGCTCATTGCTCGTGGAGAAACTACGAGAGAGTACCTCAACTCTCACAAATTCCCCCCTAAAGATCGGCATCGACCCTTCACCCAAGCCAGCGCCTTGAAGAATTGGATAGTCATGCTTCTCAGGCCAAGACCACCCACATACTTGCGTTTCAAAAAGCCATATGAAGAAGGCGATCAACGATTTGGGCCAAGGAGAGGCAAGAGACAGGCACCACTTGTTGCTGAGCAGCAGGGTGGCGGAATGGAAATGCAAAATGTCCAACGTGGGCAGGTCTAAGAGGGGAAAATTGTATATGTTCTAATGCGATGGGAGGCTATTGTATTTGTATATTAATTCTTGCGATTTTCTTGATCCGTCCTTTACTTCTGATTTTCAAGGTGCTGGGTTTTGGTTGACTCCATTTATACCCAGTCGATTACAGCTGGCAAGGAGATTACGAGGACTGGAGCGTAAAAATCACTAAAGGACCATGTTAGAATAGAACTCAAGAGCAACTAATACTAATATCTATTGAGATTGTTGCCTGGGACAATGCCTGCATTTTGAAATGTGGAATGTTATCTGTATAAAAAGACCATAAATGATTGGCTCCCTCTCGGTTTGTTGTTCTTCACTCGCCAGCTCCGCAAGCCCAACCCCCAACAGCACACGTTTCGACTCTGCCTCTCGGTATCCTGAAATTTGACTCGTAACACCTATATGCTCAATGCTTAGCTACTTCAAACAATTCACCAATTGAAAAGAATCTTCCTGATCTGGCCACTGCCCCACCCGTTGTTTACTTTCCTCTTTCGGCTGTCAGCTCTTTGGCAGTACCTACGGATCATCATGCTATCGTTCTTGCAAGAGCGACTTGGAAGGTCGCCGCCTAAGCCACAAAAGAACATGACGCGTCAGGAGACGATTGTGTCCGCCTTCAACCGTATCAATGGGCGCAACAGCTCTAAGGAAGCCTCCACCACGCCCTCGCTCACCACCGCAACCAGCATGACAGACTCGTCAAGTGAACTCACAGATAGTTCTGCCAAGAAGGATATTTGCACACGAACCTCTACACGATCACGTACTAGTGTCGGAAGCTACAATGAGAATCTGCTTTCTGGACAGCTAAGCCGCTTAAGTTGGAAGCAAGGCTCAGGAAATAAGAGCACCGCAAATCAGCAGGACTTAATTGTCAGTGATGAAGACAACTATACCCAGGAGCGGCTGCTACAAGAAGGCATGCAAGCTCTAGATGAGGATTGGGACCTTGGCGCCATGCCTGGCGAAAATCTGAGCTTACCAATAAAAGAGGAAGGCGGAGTCCAGAGGCGCCGCTCTACGCGCCTAGATATGTTAGACAATGCATCTAGTGTGATGGTGAAGACTACGGGTGTGTTGGGCAAGAGAGGGCGTGAGACCGTGGAAGCAGGGATGGAGAAGCTTCACTCCTTGACCGGAGCCAACAAGAGATCAAGCCTGAGACCCAGGCAGGCTGAGAAAGTAATCGCCGAAGGACGCTCAGCGAAACGAGCTCGCTTTTCAGAGGTCAGTAAGAGGGAGGAGCCGTCGCCTGAACCGCTCTCGAACCGAAAATCCGTAAAGAAGCCTCTGAAGCTTTGGCTTGCCCAAGGGCTCTATGTGGGACAACATCCGGAATTTGACCCTAGACTTACTGAGACGAAGAACAAGATGAAAAAGCCATCAACTAAACCCAATCAGTCGAGCCGTAATCGGGCAATGCCACTCCCAATGTTCGCAGGCGAGAGAACTTTAGAGAAAGGAAGAGATTTTAAGCTACCTTTTGACGTCTTTTCGCCTCTTCCACCTGGACAGCCGAAGCCAGACGAATGGAAGAAGACACATAAGAGTATGCCTCAGCCCGCTTTCCCATAACAATCTGCTGACACCTTGGTTGTAGATATTTTCATTGGCGATGCAGCTGATATATGGAAGAAAGCCAAGCCCCAGGAGTATTCTACGTGCGAGTGTACTCCAGAGACCGGTTGCGGCGAAGATTGCCATAATCGTTTTATGCTGTATGAATGTGACGACAACAATTGCAAGATTGGGGCAGACCATTGCACAAATCGTGCTTTTGCGGATTTAAGAAAGCGCTGTAAGGCCGGGGGCAAATATAGGATTGGAGTTGAGGTCATGAAAACCATCGATCGAGGCTACGGTGTTCGAGCAAATCGAACTTTCGAGCCGAATCAGATCATCGTAGAGTATACGGGTGAGATAATAACTCAAGATGAGTGTGATGACCGCATGAACAAGCGCTATAAAGACGCCGAAGTATGTGATCCCCATTTTTGCAGTCTACTTTTCAGAGAAAACAACGATTAATATGAATCTAGTGTTACTATCTTATGGACTTTGACCAATCTATGGTGCTCGACGCTACCCGGGGCTCTATCGCCAGATTCATCAACCATTCATGCGCCCCGAATTGCCGTATGATAAAATGGACCGTCTCTGGCAAGCCACGTATGGCGTTGTTCGCTGGCGATAACGGTATCATGACGGGGGAAGAACTGACATACGACTACAACTTTGATCCATTCTCGGCCAAAAATGTGCAGGAATGTCGATGTGGAGCAGAGGGATGTAGAGGGGTCTTGGGACCGAAGCCTAAGGAAATAAAAGAGGCTTTGAAACCTATTGCTACGGGTGGAAAAAGGAAACTGCAGCAGGTGATGGAAGATGCTGTTGAGACGGTCACAAAGAAGAGGAAGATTGCCGTTCCCTCCTCGCTCAAATCAGCCTTCGCAAATGTCAAGGCGCAAACAAGCCGGAGGCTTTCACAAGCAGCAGCACTTACCGCAACTCTTCCGCAAAAGGAGAAATTGGTGAAGAAAGCTTCGGAACGCTCGCTGCGCGAGATCAATCGAAAGACCATAGAAGAAAAGGTTGGGGGTAAGATGAGGAGGCGAACGACGATTACTTATTCAAAGCAGTGCTCCTCGATTTTAGCACCGAAAGGGACCAAAGGCAACGACGCTAGTCGACGACGGCATTCATCTGGATCATCAGTAGCTGAGAACGAGACGAATAAAGGGTCGGAACATCACCCAGTAAAGAAGGAGAAGCAGGAAACAAGACTGATGAGCAAGATTGACAGTGTGAAAAAGAAACCAATTAGTGTCGATAATAATGTTGTAAGGACAGTCAGGAGGTCAGATCGAGGCACGCCAGGGAAGACAATTTTCGTGATTGGGGATGATGAGTTTAAGGGATGGCGCTAAGAGCCACACTTTGCGAATATTGGAAATATTCCTGGGGTGTTAGAGGGGTGCTAAGGGATTTCCGAATTATTTGTGGCTTTCAGGAGTAATTTCATCATAGCGTGGGGCATTCTTTCAGGGTTTCAATATCATTTCACCATGGCGTCGGGTGACCTTTCCTTGCGCTGCCGGTTGCTTTGAGGGTCTCCTTACCTTCATTGCTTTGCGGTATAAGCATTGGGGTTGCAAGTCTACGGGATGGTGGATATCTAATGGCGTTTTTTCAACTCTTACTACCCATCTTGTGGATATCATTCCTCAATGTGGTCACAAGTACTCTACTATGACGAAGGCTGCATTCTACCAGCTTTTTACATTAGGAACAACTTGCTTCGAAGGCTAGTCATTACAGATAGAGCATATCAAACATGCAAAAGAAAGGAAAAACATTTCAGTCATCACCATATTCTCATAGCTTCATTTCCCCATCTCCCTCTGCTCAACTAACCTAATAACCTCACCTATAGCCCTCACAAATACCTCCTCCACCACAGCCCCAAGGTCAAATCCTACACACTCCCTCAGCACCCTTCCCAACTCCCTTCTCAAACCGCCCTTTACTTTCTCAATCCTCTCCCGCCATCTCATTTCCCCACCATGCGGTTTCACCCAATGGCTCGGCAGCGGGGCTCTCGGCCCCGGCACCTGGAGCCCAAGCATGGCTCGAGCTTAGAAGGAATGTATGAAATATTTGTCTCGTGCTCCTGTGAGTAGTCGTATTGTGAGGCTAGGGGTATGCTGTAGACATACTGGAGGGCTAAGTTTGTGGCGTAGAGGGTTGAGAGTAGGGACGTGGCTGCATGGGGAAAGATGGTGCGGAGGATACGAAGAGTGGGGTTAGGTTTAGGATAGAAGGACATTTGGGTAGTGATGTGGGCGGCAGAGGAGGCGCTGTTAGGGGGTGTGGTTGGGGTCTGGGTTGGGGGTGATCGCGGTGGGGGCTTGAATGTTGAGAAACGACTAAGTGGAATTGTGGGGGGTGCGCGTCGTTGCTTGGTGTGAGCAGAAGGTAGGCGAATTTTTCGGATCACAAGACTAGAGAGGTGGAGAGAAGCATTGCTACCTAGTATGATGTCGAGGTCGAATAGTATCTGGGTGGTGGATTCGCTTAGGGGAGGTAGGAGGGTTGGTGGAGGGATCGGATTGCGGGGCCTGGAAACGGGGGCTGTATATCGAACGGTTGTCACCGGATCTGCAGTTTTCATGTCCCATGTCTTGCGGGCTTTGATCCTGTGGAAGGCCTGTTGTTGCTTCTCATGCTTTTGGCCTTCAAAGTTGTCAATTCCGAGACCAATAACAAACTCAGGGGCAGTGTCCAGAATCATAGCTGAACTTTCCCATCCAGGATCAACTGGAGGCTCAGGTTGAGTAGGCTTCATCGTGACACACCGACCCGGTATCAAAATCAATCGAGGCTTAGAAGGGCTGCTGGATACTGTAGTTGCTTGCTTGATAGAGTTCAGAATTGCAACCACGAACGCGTTCGCTGGTTAGGCAGCGACCGAAGACTCACCTTTTCTCCGATCTCTTCGTCTTCTGCTAGATCAAGCCATAATCTAGGCTTAGGTTGAGCAGGTTCGGAATTCCAGGTTTTAGCTTGGATCGCTTCGGGATTGTGGTGATAAAAAGACAAACAATTATGATGCTTGACGCGCAAGCTAGCTCTACGTCTCAGGCCACGAGAGGCCGTTGACGTGTGGAAGGCCCTCGAATCAAGAGAATGAGAAAGTTCACCGTAAGATAGTCGTCGATATGGGCCACTGTTGTGCAGACGAGAAAACGGCTGGGCCCCTTCAGATGGATTGGTTGGCGGATAGTACAGATACTTTGATTGGTCCCATAGCGCTATATAATCCATAGAATCAGGGTTCGGACTTGTTGCGAACGATTCGATGCTATCATTAAATTTGATGGGGGACGACAGCGTTCTAAGGCTTGCTGATTTAGTCTGATATTTGAGAGACGCCTGTTGCTCTGCGGAGCATGCTTTAATAGGCTCGAACGACTGCAGCAGCGGTCTCGGTGCATAATTTGCACTCTCATGATCCTTTAAGTGATGAGGGGCGGGCGATACAGGTGTTTTCGGCTCTCTCGTACGTTTCGACGGCCGGGAAGTTGATGGAGGCCTCGCATCCGAAGCTTGTGCATTCTGCAAATGCTCAGACACGAGACTGTGGATAGAACGCTTTCGTGAGAGGACCAATTGTGGTGCGGCCATGCAGCTCCGCTTTTCGGTAAGAGTAGAGCCACAACCTTGATGGTTAGAACGAGCATGTTGATGAGGATCTTCTTGATCCGATGATGGTGGTTCCAACAGACACGACATTCTTGACGGATGTGCATCGTTGGAAGATAAGTAATAGATGTCCATGATACATCCAAGAGTTCTTCTTAGTATTTCGGCAATGAAAGGAAAAAGAACAATAAGATAGTCTGGTTGAGACATCGCAATACATAATAGGCGGCCACCTTGCCCTTGACACCAAACTCTTCGAGGAGACTTGTATATCTCCTAAAGGCCTTGATAAGGAGTGACAATAACGGTAACGGCAGGCACGAGGGTTGTGTGACATCATGCAAGGTACGGCACCTTAATCCTCCACAATATCCCCTTGCAGCGAAACCCCTATCGCAAAAGAGACGCTGAAACCTGCACAAAGCACCCAATCTGACCGTCTGGCTGCAGAAACGATGGGGGTCAAGGAAGGGGCTACGCAAATAGTGTGGGATGACTGTAAAGGCAAGAATGCATATTTTGCTGTGTGCGCTCGAACAATGACCGCACAGACGAATTTTTTGATGTAATGAAGATGACGGTATGGGAGTCAATAATGCTAGGTTCAACAACAATGAATAAGTGGTCAAAAGGATTGTTGATGCAAGAGTTTACTAGCGTAGTGATCAAGCCAAGCCTGTGCTCACTGTGCTAACAGAGGTAGTCTTGGTACATCAACTTCTCCCTAAAAAGGTTAGAGCACCTGCGCACAGCGCCCGGATTCCCACAGTCATAGTGGGTTGGATGACTGGCGCGAAGAATGGAGAGTGGTTGACAGGGACGTCCTCAAACGTTCTTCCTTCACGTTGAGCTCGATCCCACAAATCCGGGTCCGTGCCTCCAAAGAACCAAAAATTGTAGGGTTTTCCTTTACTCGTTGCAAGTATAGAAACATCCTCGCTACCGTTAGTAGGAGCGGTATCGGGCTCAAAGGCTTCTCCAAAACACTCGGTAAAGGACGAGGCGAGGCGCGAAGCAATATCCTTGTCGTTTATGGTAAGGGGGAAACTAGACGTGGGTTCTATGAGAGGCTCCTTGGGAGAGTTGCTTGCCACGCATTCTGCCTTTATAATCCTCCGAACAGAGGCCAACACCTTTTCCCTGGTGGCTGAACTTGTGGTTCTGGTATTGATTTTGAGCACCGCCTTATCCTCGATGACATTCTCAGTTGAGCCAGCTTGGACTGAACCAACAGTCACGACAGCGGCGTCTGCTGGGTTTATTTCGCGGCTGACGATATTTTGCAGGCGTAGAACAGCATTAGCTGCTAGCACAACCGGGTCAATAGTACGATGTGGCATTGAACCGTGACCGCCTCTCCCGAACAACGTCACTTTGAAACTGTCTGCTGCGCCCATGATTCTTCCCTGCCTACTTCCAACACGTCCTGCGCGCAAAGACATGACATGCTGCCCAAGAACTACATCTGGAATTGGTATCTTATCGTATAGTGCATCATCAACCATAGCCTGTGCACCCCCACCTCTCTCCTCGTTGGGTTGAAATAAGACAATCAGTGTACCTTTCCAAAGAGACTTGATGTTAGCCATTTTCTCTGCGGCAGCTAAGAGGCATGTGATGTGCATATCGTGCCCACAGGCATGCATGACTGGCTTTTCGATGCCGTCAGCAACATCCTTCATGGTGACTTTCGACGCATAGGGTAGATCAGTTTTTTCAAGGACAGGAAGGGCATCAATGTCGGCACGGAGAAGGACTGTAGGGCCTGATCCATTCCTGAGAACACCAGCGAGCCCGTTACCTCCAATTGATGTATGAAGCTCATAGCCTGCACCAAGAGATTCTAAATGTGACGCGATGGTCGAGGCCGTCTGGCTCTCCTGTAGTGAGAGTTCTGGATGAGAGTGGAAGTGTTTGTAGAGATTTTCATATTGTTTCAGATCTGGCAGATCGCTGCAAAGTGTTGCAATACTTGCGTCTCCCATAACGTAGATCAAAATTGCGAACCACTGATAGCTCTTTCGAGCAAAGCAAGTATTCAATTTATTTCGAAGAGGCCCCCACAGACCCCGCTGCGGGACAATTAGTTGACTTAGCCTAGTTTGGACAAGATCATCGGATGCTTTTTATCCTTTGGCCACAACAACTTGTGATTGTGCTTGCACGTTGCTCGAGCGCAAATGCTGCGCTTCACGATTATGTCGAGCTGTAAGGCATGGATTTGGACGCATAGGCAGTTGTATCATGCGCAACCGGCGGGGAACTCGGAAGCGTATGGTACATGTTGACGGAAATATAGCTCCTCAAATTCGACCTCAATCGTCGAAGCCATGATGTAAATTGGTAGACCGCCAGTATCACGACTCAGCCAGCTTTCTTCAACCGCTTCCGCACTCTTCTCACCTCGATTTCCACTTCTTTCATCTCATTCGTGGTGCTTGCTAATGCTGGTATCATATCGATTACTGCACTCCGAAAACTGCTTTGTGAAGCTCGCAACGCTGGGGGAACAAGAATACCAAACCAATTCAATGGGTCACGCGGCAGGCCTGAAATTTTGTCTTTCTCGTCAAATATTGTTTCAGAGGTGCCTGCAATTGGTTTCGACTCTTCGTGACCTCCAACGACGTCGTTCATTAACACCTTCGTAGGATCTGTAGCTCCAGGTTCCATGACGGAGAAGGACGGATGTGACAAATTCGAAGATCTATTCCACATTCAGCAGACAGGCCTGACTTGCAATTGACTTGCTCTCAAATTGAATATCGTACATAAGAATTGAAGCTTGCATTCTATCGTCGTAATAATCTTGCCCATAGCGATTGCGGTTGGAATTGGCGAAATTGGCTTGGGCAAGCGATAGGTAACCCTGGTCCAGAGGTCAGGACTGGTTGGTCGAATTGTGAGATGACGACATACATTTGACAGAAGTCTATTTAGATCTTGCCGTAACATCTGATATTGATCAAGTAGATGTAGATAACGTACAAGAAGGCTATCGAGCGTACAAGCCAGAGCTTCGCTACTCTCTCGCGCCCTTCCAACAGACTGCCTCACTGTAGGAGCAAGCAGTTCCGCCATCCGGTCAACCAAGTAGAATGCTAAGAAAAACAATGTAACATTTATTGACGAGGGGAGCTTTGAGGAAAGTCAGAGCCACGGACAAGCGCGCTAGGCGCGCCACGGAAAGCACTTCATCATCGAGGCAGGAGGGGCATTCGTGCAACTTGACGGGGCGATTTGACTGCGCCGTTCTCGGCTTCAACATGCTGTTCCCAAGACTGAATTTGGCGAGGATTGTGCATTGCGGACGTCCTCTGAGGTGGCCCAATCCCAGCAAGGACTTGCCTAAGCCTAGACTATTTAGCCAGAACTCCCAATTGCTTCTGATTTCTGGCGCAACTCCTCGACCTCAATTGCCTTTCCTGCATCCTGCCACCGGAGGTAGACCACTACCAATAGGAGCGCGAAGTCAGCTCCAGTACCAACTCGCACGTCTATTGACTACAGAAAGGAAGGTCTACCTGAAAAATCAAGTACGGTTAGGAGTAAAATATACCTTGTATAGCTGGGCAGCTTTGTTCCTCATAACTGTGATGGCATGGGGCGTCCAATTGGAGATTGCTGAACGAAAATTTCCGGCGCCGAAGGATTGGACCTGGAAGTCTCGGGCAAAATATTATTTGTCAAAGACTCAGGAACACACAGATGCTACTGGTTTTGGTGTCATAGACTGGACTAATGTAGGACTTACTTATCTTGAGTTAATCGAGCGACTCGAAAACCCTGATATAGACGGCCAAGACTTGCAACCAATATTGCAGGAGGCAGGGAATATATATGTTGATGGTGTGGGCAAAGCTGGTTTGGATATATCCAAGAAGTCGGAAGCGTGGAGGCGTGGCTATCATGAAGCCTTGATGGGCGTTGCAAAAGCGGCAGAGAATAGAGAGGGATGGGTTGTTGACAGGACGCGAGCTGCATCTTTCCCACCAGATATTGTTGTTGGACCCTCGAACCCTCGTCCGAAGCCAGTACCTTATGAAGCCCCGCTCGAGGAGAACTGCTCCCCAGCATTCCCGCCACCCGAGACTTTCTACATGAGAATTCTCACTACCAATGGATTTAATAGTCGTCAACGGCTTGAAGCTGCTTTGGCGTACGCTGATTGGCTTGACTTCAAAGGCCTGTCGTCAACCGCAGGAGAGATGTTTCACTGGGGCTTGGATATTGCACTGGGAAGCCTCCCAGCTGATGTCAACAATGTTGTCGACACAAAGACTGGGGTCATCAACAGCAAAGCTACCTACGTATCGTCCAACGTCCTGCGCGCTACAACTGCTTTAGCTGAACATCACGCCCGCAGTAACAACCTTGCAGCGGCCCTTCCTATATTTTTATCAGTTCTACGAGCTAGACGGAAACTCCCTGATGCCCTTCCGGAGCCTCGACCAACGGCAGAAAATCAAACTATTCTCTCACTCGTCCAGTCCTTCCTCGCGGGTCCCACTTTCCCCATCGAACCACCAACGGGTGACGAAGTTCCATCCCGAACCTCGGCCGGTATATGCGAAGAAGCTGGAGTGATGTCACATATAGGTGAACTCCTTTTCGCTACAGCCGGTCGATTAGAACCCAAGCAATCAGGAATGAGTTGGACTCGCGACGCGGTAGATCTAGCTGAAGCCACAATCAATTCCATCGATGCTAAAGATAACGAGGCCAAAGAAAAATGTACCGAATGTCTTGCCGTAAGTATGGAGAACTGGTCCAAGATGATCGAAAAGATGCGGAAGGAGGAACGGCAAGCCAAATCAGGAACTCAGCAGAAGTCCAATGGCAGCTGGTTTTGGAATCAAAGTGCCGCCACAGATGCTGTCGAGGAGGACAAATGGGAACGAGAAGCGAAGATTGTTGACGAAAGATTAAGGAGCGTCAGAAGACTCATCGTCAATGAAGAAGACAGGAAGCAAGCCCAAAGAAGCAGCCTCTTCGCTTAACTCAGACTTCCATCCATCATCCCGATGAGGAATGGAGGAAGCCACTGGGGGTTCGGTGGCACCTTTCGGCTAGTGCAGCTGAAGTCGTACATCCTACCAGAAAGGATCAGGACATGCGCAACTGAACACCACCACAGATGCGCACATTATAAGCGCCATGTCTCACACTCGTAGATGGCATCAGGGAATGAGCGAAATGCTTGACCGTGAGGCCACACAACCAACAAGACCGGCATCATCAATCAGGATTCTAGCACCGTGACACGCCTACAGCGTAAAGCGTCGGAGAGAGCACAGTTGGCAAATGTCCGTACGGCACGTTGTGGAATGGGCTGAAGGCTCTGGGTGGTCAGCTTGGTACCCATCAGAGGGAGTCATTGATTGACAGCTGTTGCACGAGTTACATAGGCTATATTGGCGCCTACGACGATTATCGCAGCAGCTATACTGACCAAACGTCTTCTTGAGAATGAGATCGACAAAAGTGTATTTATCTATATCATCTCATGTACTCAGTACCAAACTTTTACGCAAAGCACTTGCGTGACACATCTATCCCTCTATCCCAATATCTCCATCCCAAACAACCCCACCACCAAGCTCCTCCACATCTCAAAAAGAAGCAGCAACCTACAACCGATCCAACAACCCCTCACTCTCCAACATCAACACAATCTGATGCACCACCTCCCTCACACTCGTCTTCTCCACATCCACCACCAAATCCGCCTTCCCCGGCGCTTCATACGGATCATCCACGCCCGTAAACCCCTTAATCTCCCCCCTCCTCGCCTTCGCATACACCCCCCTCCGATCCGTCCTCTCACTAAACTCCAAACTAGTCGCCACGTGCACAAGATAAAACGAACCATGCTGACTCACCGTCTCCCTCGCACTCTGTCTACTAGATTCAAACGGCGCGATCGGGGCCGCGATGACGGCCGCACCCGCTTTTGTGAGTTCAGCGGCAACGAAGGCGATGCGCTGGATGTTTTTGTGCCGGTCGGAGCGGGAGAAGCCGAGTTCGGAGGAGAGTTCGCTGCGGACGGTGTCGCCTAGGAGGAGAGAGACGGGGCGGCCGCCTTGTTGGTGCAAAGTCACGTCCAGAGCACGAGCGATAGCGTCTTTGCCGCTATTTTGGTAGCCGGTGAGGAAGACGGTGAAGCCCTGTTTGAATCTTGGGGGGTGGGATTCTCGCAGCACTTTCACGACTTCTGGATACGAGAACCATTCTGGGATGTCCTTGCCAGTGCGGAGGCGGGAGCGGAGTTCAGTGCCTGAGATGTTGAGGGTGCGGACTCCTGAGGGGACTTCGTCGTCGGGTTTGTATTCGTCGCTGTCGGGGAGGTAGATCATTTGTTGGAAGGGGACGACTTCGATGCCGAGTTCTTGCCTGTATTTCTCCACTGCGTACTGCGCGTCGTATGGGCCATAGAAATCTTTTCCGGAGCTGTTTTTGCCGGGTCCGGCGTGGTCGCGGCCCACGATGAAGTGCGTAGCGCCGTGGTTTTTACGGATGATGGCGTGCCAGATTGCTTCTCTAGGGCCACCCATGCGCATTGCGAGGGGGAGGAGACCGAGGACTGCCATGCCATTTGGGTAGCGGGGGAGGAGGGCTTGATAGACACGCACGCGGGTGAAGTGGTCGATGTCGCCGGGTTTCGTGAGTCCGACTACAGGGTGGATGAGGATGTTTGCCTGACGAGCGCGGGCTGCACGGACGGTTAGTTCACGGTGGGCACGGTGCATAGGGTTGCGAGTTTGAAAGGCGACGACACGGGACCAGCCTAATTTCTCGAAGTGGACGCGAAGTTCGGCGGGGGTGTAGCGTGAGGCGACGTAGTCGTAGTGGTTGAGGCGGTTGATGGCGGAGATTTTACAGCCGACGTAGTGCTCGTGGAGTTGATTGTGGAGGGTTTTGATTGCTGGATGCTCAGGGTCACCACCGAATACTTCTTTGGCTTCCTTCTGTCTATCCTACGTCAGGAGTATTCAGGGTGTTTGATTTGCCTTGACTGACTTGTCAGGCTTGTAGACATCTTCTACGGTAATGATGGCAAGGTTTCTATCATCACGGAAATCTCGCAGAGTTGCTCGAGCGCCAGGCTTTAAGCCAGCTTTTTCAATTGTCTTCTCTGAAACATCGAGGCATATTGGCATACTCCAAAGACTGCCGTCTGCTAGTCGTAAATTTTGGACAACACTGGAGAAGTTTTAGCGTGTCAATGCCGGATCTGAGACGGATTGTGACCTACGAATTGTAGTCTTTCTCGTTCAAGAAACCTACAATTTTCGGAATTAGTTGGATCGTCCAAAGCACATGGTACTCGCGGCCTCGGACATGAATAAAGGTAACGACCACACCATCTCTATGAAAGCCTTGTGTACAACTTGAAACCCAATTTCTAGTTTTTTTTTTTTTGGGAGGGAAACAACCACGTCTTTTGATAGAACAGATCACGGACCTTCTAGAGGAGAGAAAGCCCCATTCATGATTAACTCTAAATCACACAATTGCCTCTCCGTAAGCACAATAGCCGGTAGCTTCTCTGCTTCTGCCTCCAACTCTTTGTGCTGTGGCAGATCCCTAGCTAGCAGGTCCTTTAGGACACCGCCGTGTGGTGTATTTGCCATGCTTTAAACTTGAAGTCTAGTATTAAAGAACCAAGAGAAATAGATAGTGTCAAATGATGCGAATGTAAGGATACAGCGTTGTTCTAATAAACTTCCCAGGGGCTGTAAATGTAAGCAAAGGCTACACCGCTCCAAGTATACTTGGGATAATTCGTCACGATGCAGATACCTCGAATGATTACAAAGAAGATTGAAGCTGAATTGGATGTGTCAGAGAACTCATGGCTTTGCAATGCTATTTCACCACAGCTTATAAACTACATTCATAAAATTCTATGTGTGCAGTATAAATTTTTGGAAGAACTTCGGATGCGTGTCACGTCATAGCGCGCCATCTCCCAACCAAGACAAGTAGAAGCGTAAGGTAATTCGCCGCGCACGAAAGCGCAACTGTTCGATTACTCATCGTCATTGTCGTACACAGCAGTGGGAGTGTTCAGCAAAAGCAGCTTCGGATTTGCATATCTAATCTATGCAATTGTTTCAGGTACGACCGCCTTGAGATCTACAATGCCCCTGTAAATGCAGCAAACCCCCACCAACGCCATGCTTCTTATGCAAGACATCCCCTCCAACCCCCTCCATGCACTATGCACTATGATGCAATGTCCACCGAATCCGAGTCGTCTACCGAGTCTAATGCCTGACGTAATGCCTCCTGCTGTTTCTTCAGTTCCTGTTCCTGCAGGAATTGTGCGAATTTCGATCGTGGATTATGAATGCCACACTCCGTCTTCTGCTGTCCTTGCCACCTTCCTGCCCGCTCGTCTTCACCTTCCTTGACCGGCTTTGTTGAATGCCAGTCTCCAACACTCTTGTAACCACGGTCTAGAAGCTCATTGTAGGGTACGTCGTTCTCCTTGATGTAGTCATTCACTTGCTTGAATGACCAATTGGCGAAAGGATTGACTTTGACAAGACCGGCTTCATCGATTTCAATGACAGGGATAGCTCCTCGTTGACCGCCTTGACTCCGTCGTCGGCCTGTGAGCACCGCGCCGACTTGCAACTCCTTGTATGCCCGCTGTGCTGGTTCTACCTTGGCTAGCCAGTCGTAAAGTTGATCATTTGTCTCCCACAACTTCTCGCCGTGTTGCCGGGCGAACTCCTCAGCGGTGTCCGTGCTAGCAGGCTTGAATATATGCAAGGCGACGAGTGGGTATCGTTCTCTTATACCATCAATAAGTTTGTAGGTCTCAGGAAAATGGTGGAGTGTGTCGAAGAAGAGGAGGTCGACCATCTGTGGTCTTGGGATTTTCATTTTCGATAGCATGTCGAGAGTTGTCAGACCAGTAAGACCGAAAGCGGTTTCTTGGTACAGGTTGGGCAATGTGGTAATGCACCATCGTAATATCTCTATGTGGCCCATGTCAGCTTGGAGAGTCCTCAGGTAGAAAGGCTGTTACTGTACCTTGAGGCTCAAGATTTTGTAGCTGACGGTTTAAAAATGCCAGGTGCGGTTTGGTGAAGTAGATATCAGCAAGGTCTGCCTCGCTGGAGGTACCGCTGGCATAGCCAGACTCATACTCATTTCCACCATCGTGCTCTAACGCGTACATAGGAGAGGATCCCATGTTGTGAAATCAATGAATTGACTTCCTAGGAGAGAAATCTAGAAATAAACTTTTGCCACGGAAGACTTTGGATATTGGGAAATATGAAGGAAAATGGGACTTGCAGCTAACATACGGTGCTTTTTAAGAGAGAGAATGGAATGAAGATATAGACGTAATAAGCAGATTGCAAAAGATCGAGCAGCAGATCGTGGATTATTCATTGTGTGCGATGATATCAAAATTACAGAATCCACCAGACGAATTGCGTGCTCGCCGCTAAAAGTTGGGCTCTGACAAAGACAAGGAATCCTAGAGAATCCCCTCCGGAGCAAATTCCGGCAACACTCATTGAAAGAGAGCAATCAGTAGGCAATGTTCAGCAACTGATAACCTCTGATCCTCTATCAGCTGCGACAGAGCACGCCTTTTGAAGGAGAAATCGCTACGGGACGTTAAAACGCGACATCACGAAGATACCGGAGTATCATCGATTCCAGTCATCATTTGGCTGGAATTATGTCATTTTCAAGAGGTGTACTATGAGAGACACGATGGACTGAGGTAGCTGGATCCTTGGTTGGTTGCTTTTGACTCTTGTAATTTCCCACAACAAGCGGTGATGATGTCTGATGTCTGAGGGCGGAGATCGTGCCGGAAATCTGGCAAAGCATCAATCTACGGCGAGCGCTAACACCATTTATGCAAAACTCCTGCAGTGTCAAAGAAGAATCTGCAACATGTAGATGCCTCAATACGAATGAGATTACTATCATAGATCCGGATATAGTTATGACATGGTACCATTATCTTAGTTGGCATCAGATCTCGTTCCTGTTCCTTTTGGCAACGCCAAATGCAAAATCACCAACCCTTGAATGCCACCATATCAACTGCCCAGAGATCTCTCCAAACTACCTAGCAGATCTTCCTCTCCGTCCTCAAAATGCACCGACTGATTAGTAGGACCGTTTTGACCAGAGGATTCTGCCACAACTTCAGGCTCAGTCATTCCCTCTAGAGGATCATGTTCCACAGGAATCTGGGCATTCATTTTGGGATCCACTTGCGGAGCGGCCTCGACCGAAATATGCAGATCACTTGTGATATTTAGTATGTTAGGTGCTAAAGTCTGATTCGCTTCGTGCGCGATGTCAATGTGTGGCGGTAATTGAAATTGGGAGGATAGAGGTAGGTCCGGTGAGCTGGACATGCCTCTGTCGATGGGAGTAGGAGGACTCATGGTAGGCGCTTTAGGACTTAAGTAAGGCGCTTGAGGTGCCTGTAGGCCAGGGAACGTAGTCTCGATGGGAGTGGGTGGGCTTGGAGTTGGTGCTTTTGGACTACTAGTAGGTCTTGTATAAGAGAACCTGCGTTCGAGCACGGGCTCGGGCACAGTTTTATTGACTTGTTCAATTGTCGGCTCGTGTTCGACTTGAGGGGCACTATCAGGCCGAATCTCTGATAGAGGCTCCGCAATAGGGTCTGCGACGGGTTCCACGGTCGGTTCTGTTGACGGTCCTGGTGAAGCAATTGCCGGGGATAGTACTGGTGGCTCTGATATGGGCTCTAAGATCGGCATTATCATAACCGCTTCCCTTGGCTCTTCTCCTGCGTTGGAGTCGGTGCTTGATTCCTCTATCGGCTGTAGAGTAGCTTCTGTAGCTGGCTTAGGGTCATGTGCCGGGTCTTCCATAGGTTCAATCTTTGAATCTTGCGTGACCTCGAGTGGATCTTCAACTTGCGTCTCGGCTATCGATTCTTCCTTTGTTTCAATGAGAGACTCCGCTGTGAGCGTCATTGCTGGCTTCATGTCGTGGACAGCTGTAGGTTCTGCACTCATGCTTGCCAGAGGCTCCATTGAGCTTTCCGTTGTTGGCCCATTCTCAGCTCCGACCACCGATTCAGCCATAGCCTCGCTAATTGGACCCTCTGCGAAGGCTGTTGTTTGCGCAATATCACCACCCCGGATTATTAATGGGACTTCCATAGAAGGCTCGGTCTCCATCTTAGTCGACATCTCATACATCGCATTAGGAATGTCCAAAGTCGTAATTAGAGGTGTGGTCTCCAGCTCCGAGGGATTCACAGGCTCATCTGATAGCTCGTGCGTGGGCTCATCTAGCATCTCCTCCATAGGCTCGTCAAGCATAGCATCCATGGTCTCATCTCTGATGTTATGGGAGACGTTACTTCTAGGCTCGTCGGAAGATCCGCTTGCAGCCTCATTGAGATGATGAGGAGGATGTTCGGTCAATTCTGGTAATGGCACCTCTGCATGAGGTAAAAGATTGTTTTGAAAGGAGGGTGGAGGGTGGGTAACCGGCTCCACCACCGCTGGCGTTTCGTGCTTGATAGGCGACCTAGATGCACTTGGCGAAGGTGAGAGTTCTCCTTCCTCTCTGTCACCATCTTCCCCTTCGTCGTCCTCACTGCCTTCCTCACTGCCCTCCTCACCTTCTTGGTCGCCTTCTTTCAGTAACGAATCGTCACCCATTTCAGTATCTCCACCTTGAGCTCCGTGACCAGCACGTATGCTATCCGCGTTTTCAGACTTCGATGTACCATCTAGGTTTCCATTGGGCCCAATAGCGGTAGGTGCCCCATCTGCTCCCACAAAAGCAACTTTCTTCTTCCTGCCTCTCCCTGGACCTTTAGCTTTTCGCTTCGGTGGTGGCGGTCTCCTTTTGTTGATTGCAGGCACGCCTTGGTCTCCAGCTATAACGACACCCTCGGCATTCACGACCCCCACGCCCTCTACCACGGTCCCAGGCGCAGGTGCCTGTGTAGGGCTAGTCTCTTCTTCAACTACCTCACCTTCCACAGTCTGGCCTTCAGGTACAAGGACCTCCCAGACGGAGTTGTTGCCATCTGTGTCAATCTTCCTGATCTTAGTCTTTCTCATCTGGCCTATGTTACTTGTTGAGCCCAGTGACCCGCTGTGGACAGACGGCAAGCCTTTCCGTCTCTTGGCTAGGAATTCTGGCTCGGGCCCTTCCAATTCTTTAGGTAGGACTGCCCATCTCTTAGCAACAAAACCTGTGTCAATCTCACCATCCGCATCCTCGTCCTCACCAGGCTCCTTGTCATCTTCAAGAAGAGGTGTCGTTGGTTTCTTGGCTTGTGGCATTCGTGCAGCGCGCAGCAGGTCTTGACTCATGGGTGACAGCAGATGGGAGTCTCGAGGCATTGGCAATTCCTTCCATGCTAAATTGTGCAGGTCTGCATTGTCTATGTTCTCTTTCTCCGGCGCGGCATTGACGCTGATGGGCCTCTTCCTCCAGTGGCGCACTGGTAAGCCTTCGAAGACGTCATGATCGATCTGAGTACGCGTTGTGCGGTTGCCAGTGCGACTATTGCGATACTGGGATCCACCGTTTATCAGCTTTTGATACACTTGAACGTAATTTCTGGGTAGCGTGACGACTGTGTCGGAGCCTAAAGGGTAATCAACGGGGCTGGGGCCAGTATTTTGGTGAAGCTGATTGAAGTTGGAGGGTTTCCTAGATAGCATCGCTTGAATGGCGATAACAGAAAGGGAGTGGGGTAGGCATGGTGTATTATAGCCGTGGAAAGTAAGACAACAGGACAGAGCCAGATCCCGTGCTGTGGCGCCAAATGGAGGAATGTGATAGAAGGAATCTGCAAGGTACTGGAAAGTACACGACGCAGGCGATCGTCATGATATGGCATTGATGTATGCATGGTGATTGAAAGGAACATGATGAACTTACAGGGGCCATGGCCCGATCTTGGACCGATCTCTGCCCTTACAGCAGGCAATGAGCGAGGTCTGTCGAGCCAGGCTACCTGGGTCACGATAGTAGAAATCGCGCGGGCTACTTTGATTCTGTACTTGGCTACACCGAGGATGAAGCGAATCTTGTGAGGCGGACTGCTCGCATTCGGCGGCTGTTTTTGTTGCACGACGTGCCTGAAGAAAGGCTAACGGGGTGTAGGGAAGCGGCTTGGCATTGGCCTTGCCCGGTGGAGGGATATTTAGGCGTGGCCCTGGCCAACTTCATACCTGACTAAAGTATTCCCACCACTCCGCCCTCTCCCTTAGCCGAAGCGCTGTCAGGGGAGGGTCTGGTCCCAATCGATTGGCTCCGCTATGGGCCACTATTCGACAATCTGCCTAGTCTGAGCCTGGATTTACTGATCATTACCGTCTTGACACTGGCCGTTCTGCGGGTAGCGAGATACTAATATAGAAGTAATATATAGTGGGCCCCCACCTAAGCTAGAGGATGGGTCTAGGTATTTAAGCCCCTACAATTGCAATGCCGAACACTTCAACTCTTCATGGGCATCTGCTCAGCCTCATGGTGACGCTGCTGTTGGTGCCTGCTCTGCTCTTTGACATTCGTTTGGCAGACAGCAACACACGCTCTCTCTCCTTGTGTTGCTCAAGATTTGTTTTCAACGTTGTGTTTCTTGCTATTCGCTAAGCCAAAAGTAATATATCAAACCACTCTACCATCATGGCTTCGCCGCTCAAAGAAGAGTCTCTTTGGCTGCCGCCGAGCGAGGACAATATCCGGAGCGAGTCTCCAAGCGCTAAGACCGACCGAAGACACTCATCTTCGGCCAGTACTTCTACCGGCGTCACTGGAGACAGCGTTAATACTACTGGCTCTGGAGGGCGTCGTTCGCGACCTTCGGTGATCTCAGCCTCTTCACAGCTGCCTACTGTTCGTGAGCAGAACCAGATAAGGGCGATGTCTTTAAATTCAATGAACAAGGAAAGGCCCTCTAGCTTGGCAAAAGTGGGTTCTGACGAAGCTGTAGTCAGCTCAAAGAAGGTTGGACTCTCTCTATGGGGACTTTAAAGCTCTGACTGACCTTTCTCGTTGCAGGTTTTGACCAACTTCAACAAAGTAGCGAGTCGTAATGCAGAGAAAGAAGAAGCCAGGCGGCAACAGCTCAATCGATACCAGGAAGAGAACCACGGCCAACGCGAGGTCTACAAGAAATTGAGAAAATGGGCTGATAGCAAGCAATTGGGCTTTACCGAACATCTTCTCTCTTGGATAACACCCGGCCGTCAAAAAGTGCATATGCCACATATTGAAGAGTTGAAATCCCTCGCTCGGCATTACTACCCTCCTCGTTCTGAATTGAAATGTCATGTCTGCGATTTTGGTAAAGGCCGAGCAGAACACAAAGTAGTTGATCTCGGACAACTCGAGGAATATTGGCAAATGAAACCTGACTGGGTGGATGTCCGCTGGATCCATGCTCCTCTAGGTCTCGGCCTGACACACTCCTCCGTTGAAGACATATTTCTTCATGATGGGCCCACTGGCCGTGAGTTTGAGACTGCAGCACGTTCTGGGTGGCCATACCTTGAGACCGAAGTTTTGAATTTCAGACATCGGGATTCATCCCAGGAGATGCGTGACGTCTACCTGCTGCTACATAGAATGGAGGAAATGCATGAGGACCTGAACGAGTCGACCTGGAAAGCCGACCAGAATGCGAGTTTGCGTTCTGACGTTGATTGGAGAGCTAATCACCTCGCCTTGGAACCTCATTTTTGGACGCTTGTAGCTTCTGATATGCCATGGCAGCTTTCCGAAGGATTAGCCATGGGTACCTCTGGCGCACCCACAGACGGTCTTCGACGGATTGACCGTGAAATTGGCAGTCAAATATTGTCCTCGCACCCTTTTTACAAGGAGTCCCATCTTGTGAGGAATCCCTTTCGAACATTCCATCGCTCCGATGGTTTCTTGTTGACGCTCTCTCCCATGGCTGGTATCAATTACCTGGACAAGAATTTCAATAAGCACCTTGTCGAGCCAATTGACGCAATCTTTGACAACGATGATGCCAGCGCAGTTGGGCATGTTTATCAGGCCTTTGCAGAACAAGGAACGAGTACTTGGCACCGAAGGACTGTTGAGTGGTTTATGGTCTATCTGCTCTCTGAGGTCGCTGTAACACCCCATACAATGCGGCAAGGCCATAATGCACCAGCCATGGAAACTGCTTACTCATCCGTCATCCAAGACCTTAAACGCCAGCGATACGACAAATGGGAGCCAAATAAGACCGTACGGCTCGTTCGGGAATTCTTGCAAGGCATAGACGAATTGACAACTATCAAAGTCAACATGGCAAAAAAGGTTGAACTATTCAAGATCATGCAAATCGATGTTAAAAAGCATGAAATGGAAGATACGATGATGCACAAGGCGCCAGACAATGTTGATGGAGAGTCTTCCGGAGAGAGAGTTGGTTGGGCTTTGAAAATGGTCGAGCAGCAACAAGATATTATTGAGACGCTTCTGCTAGATTTGAAACATTCCATGGAAGCGGTAAGTTCAACCCATGGTTACGTTGGCTGCATACATGCTAACACTGACTAGCTCTTCCAACTCCGCTCAATTGAGCAAAATGAGCTTGCCATTGTGTCCGATTCCCAGAACAAGGCGATTATGGTTTTCACAATCGTCACTGTAATCTTTCTGCCTTTATCCTTCTTCACCAGCTACTATGGGATGAATCTATCTGGCATCGTCAACAGCATGAAGACCGAAGGCTACTTTTGGAAAGTATGCGGATCTGCAACACTCATCATTGTATTGTTTACTGCGTTAGGTGCTTTCAGACACTATTTGCGAAGGGTTATAAGGACTAAGATGTTGAAGAAACCGGAGCTTACGGTCTGATTTGGAGACGAGTAAGCCTGCTCACGACGACACGTTATGGTTTGAGCTTCGATTTGTCTTTTGATTCTGGACAGCATCGCGCTATACCCCTTGAAGCCGGCGGTTTGGTGCCTTCGATTGAAGCATTTTGATGTTGACTGAGAAGCGGACACGATGAGGTGATGATGCTATGATGGATGCGATGAGTATATATGATATGATGTCTTGTACATGACCAAATTGCATCTTGTATCTAGAAAATTTAGGTTACTATATTCTATTTACGCCCGTGATGTTGCTTGAGAAATGTTTTTTAAATTTTGGCAGTAACGCCAGTGAGCCACAAATCAAATTTCCTGCTCAGTATCATGACCATCGTACGAGTTAGTCGTAATTCCAGAATAATGGATGTTTCCGGACCTCTTACTCGAACGAAGCCACATCGAAAACTTAGCAGATAGTATGGCGAATATCCGATTACTAAGCGAGGAGATACCTTTCGATCAACTCGATAAACCCGTCGACAACACACTGTCCGAACGCAATGTCTCAGTTCCGGTCTAAAAAGTTGGATCTTGGCTGCTTCGTCAATATAAGAGTCATTCGAGATCATACAAAACGGTGAGTTGCGCTTAATATGCTATAATCAGCTTCCCTACTAACGCCTCCCAGGAAAGTATTCGAACAGTATGAGACCCAAAGGTAAAGCTTCGTGACCATTGAAACATTGGCTCTGAGCCCATGATGATCTGCCGTCATGGCATCTCAGCGCTTCATCTCCCGCAGTCTACTGATGATTTACAACTCCTAGACAAGCCCTTCGGTATATTATCCGCAACACAACTCTGCCACAGCGCGCCCGCGCCCAGGCACAATTAGAACTTTCGCAAATGCATTGTTATACCCGATCTACACAGATAAACAACAGGTGCATAGAAGGAGGGAAGTCTCGCGGGGTGTTGAAGGACTTCAGGATGGCGAGGGTATATTCTCCTGCTGCATCACTCTGTCAAGATGTACTTACTATCCACGCAGTACCCATTTCGATTGAATGCCCTTGAAGGGAATATACCAGGCGTAAAGAAAGCGAGTTGGTGATATAGAAGCAATGGGCAAATGTATAAAGACAACCAGGGATAAAGGATGGCGTTGAGGCAAAATGACATACGGAGCAACTACAGAGACAAGGCTTCACAGAGATCTTCATGCAACAATTCTATTCGTTTCCGCTATTTGTATTAACATCGCAATTTTGAGGATCACTTGGCTTTCTTCGCCGTCACTTCGGTCTGCTGCAGGAACAATTGTGACTTGTCACTATAGGTTCGGCTTTCTTTCCATGACCGCGAACACCATCATTGCGCACCCTTGAATGATCACTTTCGTAACCAACGACTCCCCATTCCATCTCGCATTTCCAAAACATCTTTGCAATCTTTTAAAGTCTTTTCAACAACACTGTGATTATGTTCCGTCGTTTAAGCAGCAGCCTGCCTAAGGATCCAGAGTTTCCTACAGACCTGGAGAAGCTAGGGTGAGCTATCTACAACAGAACATTATGACCTTATTAACGATGCTAATTAAAACTAAGATACAATGTCAATGAGAAGGATCAGATCCGCTCCATCGCCCATCCGGATCAAGAATTCAATTTCTTCATTAGCAAGAATGAACGCGTTTGCGAAGTACAGCGCGAGGCGATGAACAGTGAGTCTCTCCAAAAAGTCGCAATCTTATTACTAGCCTTCTCTAACACGAAACAGCATGGATTCGCAGCGAGCTTAGTGGTCGCTTCAGAGCAGCTGGACTTCAGACCACTCGCCTTCCTCTCAACACTGAACCAACAGAGCCCCATGTCCCCATTCTCACTTCTCAAAACACATCGACCGCAAAACGCATTGTCCTTTACCTCGGTGAAGCTATGCAAGATCTTGGCATTTTCGCCTACCGCATCATCGGCCAAGAGTCCATTTCTGCTGGCTCTGCCCTTGACTTCACACATGAGATACAGTCTAGCAAGGACGGTGCGGATACTGCTATTGTGATCGCCAATCTTGGTCAGTTGTTATGGTACCGTCGTGGTCAGCGCGCTGTCACGATGGCGAGTTGGAATGGGTTGCCTAGGAAAACAGGCGTCAGTGGGCCGATGAGGATTGATCCAGTCAAGAACCACATTGCGGCGAACGAGGATGTGAAAGCGCATGTGAAGAGCGTGTTCGAGATCGTTGGGAAGATGGTTAGGGATGATGCGGTGATCGATGTCATTGGCATTGGGGACGGAGCTGAAGAGGCAGTTGAATATTTAGATCAAAATTGGGCGCGTTGGGAGACAAAAGTGAGGGCTATATGCGTTGGCATGGCATTCGTATGGACCGTTGGCAGTCTTCTCAAAAACGAGAAGTTCAGAGACTTTTGGGGTAGGGTATGGTTACTCTAATGTCTGTGCTTCACTCAATTCGCTGACACGACCTCAAAAGCGCGCTCGTGCTTACCTCACCCACCACGAGCCCGTCGATACACCACTCCACGGCCGCGACCAGCTCGGGTGTAACTGCTTCTCGTCTGGAGAACCCACTTTTACAGAAAATATCATGCCGCGCGCCCACAAGAGCATGCTGGCCTACTTCCAGCTCGTGAACGATGTGCCGGGATATTACGAGACGGAGATGGAGCCACAGGCTGATGACTCCAATAGATATGTGACATGGCAAGATGGGGTACAGCAGGAAGTCTGTCCTGAAAGTCCACGCGCTTCTTGAAGGATTAGATGTGAGCAGCAGGATTTGTGGATGGGGCAGTATTTATTAGCATCGGGACGTGCGAAGAGCTTCGAGATATTCCTTCAGCAATTAGCTCAAAGCTCAAGCCTACAATGTTATTACGGTTGAGACTCTTCTACTTCTGGACAATGCAATCTGCACTGAATATAACCATAAGATCCTAGCTAGAACTACCGCGGCTCAGTTCCGCTACCGATTTCATCATACATATCTTCCGCCAAAACCTTTGATAGCAAAACATTGACAGCCCATTTTACACCTTATCCGTTAAAAATAATCAACCAATCCCCTCCTCTCCCTCCTGTTTAAATCTGATTGCCCATCCCACCCAGCGCGCGTTCTCCCACCTCCCCCACACACCCTTCACCACCACCCATAGAGCATGTCAATGACCCTCACCACCAGCGACACCGCCTTCCAAGCCCGCTCACTCGTAAGCCCTCCCCTCCCTCTTCCCCCCTTCTCCGCACCCCCACAACCCATCTCCCCCTTGCCCCTCTCACCCCACTAAACCTCCCTAACACCAACAGTTCCGCTCTCTCCTCCGCCTCTCCTCCCGCTTCGCCTCCTACAATTTCCGCGAATACGCCCGCCGCCGCACCATCGATTCTTTCCGCGAGAACAGCACGAAGAATTTAGGGGAGAGGGAGGTGCAGGATGAAATGGCGAGGGGGTTGAAAGAATTACGGATGATGAAGAGACAGACGGTTGTTAGCCAGTTTTATCAGTTGGATCGGTTGGTTGTTGAGGGGGGGAAGACTGTAAGTGGAGGGTTTCTTTTATGTGATTTGAGGGGTTTGTTTTGGGGGGGAAGGGGAGGAGATGGGGTTGGGTGTGATGGGGCTGATTGATTGGGATTGTAGGGAAAGCAAACGGGTGGTGAGGGGGGGATTGTGAGACAGACGTCTGAGTGAGTGAATGAATGAATGGGATTGAGGAGTGAGGTGTTTTGGGCGTTGTGATGGATTTAAAGCTGCGGCATTTTGTACGAATAAAAGGTGGGAGGCTTTCTGGATGGAGGGAAAGGGGATATAGGGCATTAAAGAAATAAAGTCGTTATGTGAGGGCGGACAGGAATCTCGACTCAGATGTTGTGGAAAATATGCTGCCACGCAGACTTGGCGGGTTTCATCGTCAATAAAATGCGTGGATAGAAGATGCAGTAGCTTGGGCTCGCAAGATCTCGATAACATCTCGACGGGATCCAGCATCGATGAGTTGACGATCTTACTCTGCTATTATCTTGGCTTGATGCCTCGGAAGGGCCTTCCTGATTTAACATTCCAGCATCTATATCCACCACATCTTTCAAGATGAACCATTATGTGTATGGTGCACGGGAAGACTGCTCGAGCCTACAACAACACCCGTAACCAAACTACAGTTCCCAAGCTCATACGCGATGCCTGCTTTCTTTTCGGAAAAGGCATACGAACGCTCAGAAATACGCTTTTGAGATCAGCAAGATTATTACCTCCTAGGGCGCTTTTGGTATTCTTTGCGAGCACGGCGTGGAGAAGTATGGCAGAATTATTCTTTCCGATAATATCATGAGGAGGACATGGTGGACATATGGGAAGACCGGCAAAGCGTAAAAACCGATGGGAAGGTCCATAGCAGGAATCCCGAAACATTCATACACGTAGATAATTTATATCACCATCGAATGCCATCAAATCAAGATTAAAGTCGGATAAAAAGGCTTATATATTTCTCTACACCCAAGCATAGCTTTAGGGGAGCAAACAAGGACTATCTGCTAACGAACCCCCTCAGTGCAGACCTTCCCCTTGTCGAGCTTATCAATTAGCGATAATTAGCCCCATATCCCTAGGGAAACCCTCACTTTCAGCCTCATTAGCATCTTGGTACACCCTCTCGAGACTGAAGATGTACTCAAGCAGAGACTCATCACCATCATCATCCTTCCCATCCTCATCCTCAAAGTGTGCCCCTGTTTGCACAAGCCTCAACAGGGAGTCTCAACAGGATCGTTAACGCTTCAAGGAACTGCTGTCTAATGAAGAAGTTCGCCAGGTTCACCGTTGAACATGGTGCGCGCCGGGGCCCCTTATATGTCGCATGCAACACCCCGGTCCGCTCTGCAACCTCTTTATCGACTTTAGCACGGCTCGCTTCTAGCTCAAGTAAGGCTTGTACTACCCTATCTCGCAAGATTAGAGACGTGAGGTTTTGGATTTTTATCGCCTCGTTCGGTGTGGGTCCAGTCCCCCAGACTTTAATACACTAATCGAATGTATCCAGGCGCGCTTGTGCTCCCTTAAGTGTGCCTTTTGCGGGTAATTTTGGAAAGCAGACGGCGCGGCAATAAGGGCATGTGTTGTTATTCGCTGGTTCCAAGGGATTGAACCAGAGCGCGAGACATTTGAGGCCGATGACGTGGGAGCAGGGAAGTCGTTTTGCTCCCTCTTTGACGCTGTCATTGAGGTCCTTGACCACATCGCCAGTCAACGAGCCCAAGGGTGCCATCGGCTGGCTGCAGATTCCACAGTCCCGACTGTCTTCAGTTAATTCTGCAAGATCCACAGAGGGTAAGGATTCCAGGAACGCTATTGGAGCTGGGCAGGGGATCGGCCTTGGTCCTCTTGTCTGGAATTCTATTCCTAAGGCATCGGTCACCTTTATTATAGACAGGCGTAAAGCACCAGCGCGTCCCTCCTCCTCTCGCCAGCGGGCAAAAGCCTCGAGGGCCTTTTTCATAGCTCGCATTGGCGTCAGACTGGCTGATGACTCGGGCGATGACATGTTTACTGAATGATGGTAAGTGCTTTTGAATGTTGCTGATAAGAGGACAATCTAATTGCCAGGGGAGACGCAGGAAGTTATGCACAGATGAATCTGACAGACGGTATTGTAGGGACTTGACAAATATTTGCATAAAGAATGCTATTGATGAAGCCTCTTTGTTGAGCGTCACCGCCATAAAGAAGTTCGTAATGGCTTTGTCAAAGACCCAAAGCTTGATTTAGTCGAGGCAACATGGTTTTACGTATGGAAATTTGTGAAGAAGATTGATCGATCATACGTTGCCGTAATTGCCAACAAAGAGAGTCAAAAGGAACCATTATTAAGAAGCAAAAGTAAAGATTTGTTGGATTTATCAAACGTAGATAAAAAGCATCCACTACCCTCTCATAGGAACAGTAGGCAGAGATTGTGATTCGAAAGAAGGAAAGTGGAATGGAGGTGACGATAAGTAATTGTTGTCTACGAAGCGTAATACTCTCAAATGTATCCTTATTCTTGGACCTAGAAGTCGAAGGCGGCCGGCCCCGCCTCTTCCGTGAATGGTTTGCTCTTTGTCAGTTCAGCACTTTGTCTGGATTCGCCTAGCATCTTCGTTCCGTTCTTCAGCATTATGCCACCGTCACTCTTTTTGTCCCTATACGTGCCTGAAGAGACATCCTGGACGAAGTCCTCATCGAAATAACTGCTACATCTTTCTCGTTTAGGGCCACAACCTTTGCGGTGACGCTCGACAAGAGGACTAAGGTCTGCTAGCGCCTGGACTAACTCATCGTCATGAATAGTAAAATCCTTGCTAGCTTTCGATGCAGCCTTGGAGTTGTTGATAACATTATCATCAAGACGAGCCCTTTTCCGCTTTGGCTGAAGCCTCAAATGGCCTTGAGGTGACTGAGGGTGGACAAAGCAACGTGTTCCAAGTAATTCAGGCGGTATTCGGTTTTTGGTGCTAAAGCGAGACGGAGTACTTGCGACGTACTGAGGTATAGGAGAAGTAGGTGTTGGCGAGGGTGAAGACTTGACAGGACTTATGTTCTCTTTGTTGCTCGAAGTTTGGAAAAGAGCCCCTGGGCTTCCGAGTGGCTTGATCAGAGGCGCTGTGCCGGGCTTCTGGCTTGATTGATATGATGTAGCCACAAGAGGAAGACGTGTCTCTTGTGCGATGGGAATTCTAACTTCATTGATGTCCTGCTGAGCACCCGCTGATGCTTCGTTCTCGGTAGATTGTGGTATACCGTCAAGCCACGAATCAATCTGAGTACCTTGAGCGTCCGTATTAAATATCGACGGTGTATTTGTTCCGATAGTGTCAAGGCTGGAGTGTGTATACTGATCGTCAGATCCTGGGCTGGATCTAACCGCCGCGATGGATGAGGAGTGTCGCGGTCGCCAGGCCTCCAAAGTTGGGTAATCTATCCCCCCCGGAGGTTCGACAAGAGGGGGCGGATGTTTAGACGGAGTTGTAAAGTTGCTACTGATAAGTTCGTCCCCTTCGATTTCGTCAAAGGGGGGAGGTGAGAGTTTAACGTCGGCTTGAGAAGCGCTGCCAAATCTGGTATTGCGAGCTTGGGAAAGCGATAGACGAGATCGCTTGATGTTTGGAGAACGTTGGCATGGTGGCGATCTCAATGCTTGCAAAGTTGTTGAAGCATCCCGGAATATGTTTGACATCTTTGCCCCATGGCGAGGGCTAGGAATAGAGCGCGAGAGATCCGGGAGTTGTCTCCTTTTTCGGGCGCTATTCGGTGCTGCTGTCTTTGGGGGAATCTTTGTCAACGTGGCAAGGTTAGCTGCAAGACTCTCATTCGGAACATGTGAAGTCGATGGCGTGGTAGGGCGTACTAGCAACGCTGTCGACCTAGTGTGCATAAAGGCAGCTGCTTGATCGTCATCCAAAGCATCGCCTATGATTTACTTCTGTCAGGTGGATGGAACGAGGACGAGAATTATTCTAGCATGAGACAATAAAGACATACCAAATGCAGGCTGATCTGCTTGGTTGAGCATCATTGTGCTTACAAGTGCTGCACTTTTGCACGGCCTTTTACAGGCTTTGTACAGGCCTCCAAGATCTGCGGAAAGTGGTTGCTTCAAGAGCCTTTAACGTACTTGACCGAGGAGACAAAAGCCACAATAGACGACGTGTAATCCTTGCAGTACGAAGTAGAAAGACTGCGAGCTGATATGCAGATACAGTGTATGAGAACTCTTTAACGGATAGAAAGTTTGAGATTTGCAGATGAAGAACGAGATTTTTCCAGACAGTAATGAGTAGTCATTGCACCTGCCAAAAGATTTTTACAACTACAAATGGTTTACCGGCATCACAGGCAATTGCGACTGCCTGTCTCAAGGTCCTTCAACATGCTCTCCATCTCAGTAGAGAATAGTCGTGTACTCTCTAGTTGGACATAGATGTACATATGTTGGTCAGTGCTCGCAGCCGTAGGAGATCGGCTCGTTCAGCCTTTGACTTGAATGCATGGGTATTTCCACACATGTTGTGCAGCTTAGACTATCACAGTAGTGCGTATTTCTCTTCTCTTCTCTTCTCTTCTTCTCGATCAGCCAGAGGCATTGAGGTTGGCAGAAACGGATCCTAGCCCGCAAAGCTTGCCCGATGAGGTAGTGAGACGCGGAGGGTGTCGTGTGGTGGAAGGATGCTGACTGTGGAGCTGATAGTCCAAGGGGCACGGCATGCGAAGCTGCAACATACGTCAGACGTGGAGAGGCAGGTAAGAAGCTTGTTTTGCGCAGCCTCTATTCTTTCCGATGGATAGATGACCAATCAAAGATGAACGGATTCAGGACGAATAAGGTAGGAAATGATATTCAATTCTTCAGCGCACAAACATAAGTAAGCGTGGAGGAATCTTCATGCACATCGCTAGCGCCTGCCGATTCCAAGCCTGAATGATATAATTTCGAGGGTTTATGCGCGCTTGAGAGATTAGATGTAGATGTAGGGTATGCATGATACCACACGCGCTGCTAATACTGTGTACGAATGGCTTTGCATCATCATTAGGTAGAAGTATACAGTGCAGTAGCTTGAGTGTAGAGTAGGTCGAGGTACCTGCATGCCATCTCGGCTGCAGATCCCTTCGTAGCCGCCCGAATTCCGGTTTATGCCTAAGATCTCTTACGAGTACTTCCAAGGTACTTTTACCGGTGCATCTTGGGCCACAGACCGCCTGGAAGTACACCTGGAGTAAACGCCCCCCCTTATAATCGTCGACCGTCCGTCTTCAACGACGCAAATGTGAAACATTCCACGCCCCCAACTCTCTGACAGCTAAAGGACCAGGACCAGGGCCCACCCAAACTCACACCCAAACTCATCAACCTTAGCGAAACACGTCTCCAGTTTCCAAAGCGCAGAGAGCAGTCGTCAGCGCTCTGTTAATGACTTGGCCAGTCCAAGATGGTCGGCAGGAAGGAAGCCACCAACATGCCACGAGGGATTGTGTGTGTGTTTATATGGAAAACACCAGCCATGTGACCGAACGTTGGTCTAGCTGACAACTCTCGACCAAGGTCTTTGCAAGCATCGTTCTGTGCCTTATTTCCTATTTTCATTTCCATCCACCATCTCATCAACCGAGTCGCAATAATAAGCTATTTGGACGTGCCCTAACTGTGCAGCGCCAATCAGGATGCCTGCTAGGCTGTGTCATCCGCCCCCGTGGTGCCCACATTCCCTGCGCTGGGCTATCATACAACAGGGGCTATTGGGGCCTACTGGGGGCTACTGGGGGCTACAGGGGGGCCTTGCCACTATCTTGCCCACTAAAGCTCCATGCACTCCTGCCGCTACAAGGGCCCGAGTCGGCTAACACCCCCAAACTCGTTACAGTAGTACTTACAGTAGTACCAAAATGAGCCGCGCCCTTTTCGTCTGCAGTGAACACCTGCATCCCATCAACTTGCTCTGCCACTCTGCCACTCGGTCACAGTTACTTGCTCCTTACTCGTACTCCATTTCTTTGTACCTATACTGCTGTCAGCTGATTTATTTTGGTCCAACTAACCCGCAGGCGGAAATCGGCATCAAAGGCAGATCGCATTCACATCCCAATTGACTCCTATCCGCTAATTCATTCCTCTTTGTTCTGCACCCGCATCCGTACCGCTTCCTCCTACTATTCCGCTAGCCTTTACCTTTCACCACCCACGAGATCGAAGTACTGTTACTGGGTTGACATTTTCGAGAATCCTCACCTTCAACTCGCCCACCGTCGGATTTAATTCCCTCACTGCTGTTTGGGCAAGCAACAAAACTTCTACACCTAATGCGCGCGAGTCGGCCGCACAACTGCTCTTCGGCGGCTTCATAACCTGGCCCCCAAGGTTCCTTCGATTCTTTGTCATTCGCTCCGCCTCTTTTGGAATCTACACCGTCCTTACAGTATTGTCTAATCTGAATACGAACTCCAAGCTGCTGGTTGGCTCAGTTCGGGCGTCAATTGTCCAGACTCCATCCCTGACATCGAAACGCTTCTGTCGCAAGCAGTAGAGCTGGCAAACGCAAGTGGCAGTCAGTATCAGTTGCATCTATTAGAAATGATTTGAAGATCTCGGTCTCGTCCCACGTGCATCCGGAAATGGAGTCTGACAGTCGAGGATCTACGGAGACGGAGACAGGCGATGGGAGGCCGAAAAACAGGAAGCACAGTCCTTCTGGCTCTGTAAAACGTGCACGAGAGAGAGCAGCAGCTGGTCTACCAACCGAACATCCTGAGATGCCCCCGTATCCTACATCGCTCTCTACCAAGTCACCAAGACGGTCCCCACCAAAAGACACAAGTCCCACGGATCGCACTCAACATTCCCAATACCCATCCCAGGCAATTAGTCAGCCTCCAGGCCTCCTAAGGGGTCTCCCACCAGGCTTGAAACCTCCTCCACAGGGTTCATCAATCTATCCTGGACCACAAGACCAGCATGCAGGGAGAGAGCCTCCACAGAGACCAGCAAGACCGAACATGGCGCCACCAATGCTTCAGACCTCTAATTTGCGAGACAACCAGCCAGCACCTCTCCAACTACAGAGACCTTCAAACCAGGAATCGTCCCAACGCAATTACTGGGAGGATGGTGGTGAGTCTGCTGGTTCGAGTAGACCCCTTACGACCTCCTCGTATGGATCATCCACTGGTAGCATACCAGATTTTCCTTCCACCCCCTCAATTCCTGTTCCCCCTGTACCCACTTTTCAACCTCCACCCCGCCGCAACTTGGGACCGCCCCCTTCAGCGCGCAAAGGCGGATCCTCCTATTACTCTCAAACCTCATTCGTACCACCGATTCCGGAAGAGATGTCAGATGCGCACAGCTCTTACGCATCAAGTCATGTTATTCCAGGCGTTAGTTGGGGTGACGGTCCGCCCGAATACTATATGGGTTCTGGGATTGATGAGGAAGAAGAAACCAGTACGATAGGAGGGAACAGTGGTCGTGCTTCAAGCGCGGGCGATCACGATGAGCGGAGCGATCTGGTAAGACAAGGGAGCAAAGGCAGGCCAAAAGTAACGTCGCTGGAGACAGTCGAGAGTGGAGATGAGTCAGATATAGGCGAGCGCAGGACGCGGGAATTGGATTGGCAGGCAAAGCAAGACGAACGATGGCGACCTGGATTTGCTGCTGGTGGCGCTAGTACAGATCCAATTGGACGACACAATTTTCGGAACAATGGCAGGCTACAGCAGCCTTACTCTGGATATGAGAGCGATGCCAATTTCCTCGACTCGCCCCGTAGCTCATCTCCAATGCCTCCGTTGGCAGGCAACAGTCTCTATTTTGGCGATCCATCACCGACTGGGTCACCGATCGATCCTAGGGTAAATCAAATTCTCGGCCACCTTGAGAAAGGTGGAGCCCTTGCTTCGAGCGGGACGGCTTCTCCAGAGCCTGTAGTCAATGAAAGAGGCTTCAAGCGTCCGCCACGTCTCAATTTGGATTCATCAACCCAAGGGATGGGCAGAGGCAGTGCGACAAGCCTTCCAGAACTCATTAGGCGAGCAACGAAGCTAGCTTCGAATTTGGACCGCGGTAAAACAGCCAGTCGCATAGGGATGCTAGATCTATTGAATGCAAAAGACAAGGAGGCGAAGGAGAGGGCTGGCAAGGGTTCAGGGTCTGGCTCACTTTCAGATATTTTAGCTGCCTTCCCAACACCTTCTCCTACCACACCTACCCTACACAGGCCGTCAGGTTGGCCGTCGCCATCTGCACATGGCAAGTCAGGCCTGTCGCGATCCCAAACTATCCAGTATGGCAGCTCGTCAGTCCGATCCCATCCACCGCGATCACGGAAATGTTGTGGCTTGCCAGTCTGGGCGTTCATGCTCCTCCTCATCATTCTACTTCTCCTGATCGCTGCTGCTGTCATCATCCCTATCACTTTGATTGTGCTTCCACGCCAGCATAAGAATAACGCGCCGGATCTTGCAAGCTGTCAACAAAACAATCCTTGTGGACATGGCGGCACGAGTGTGGTTAGTGGTGACTTGTGCCGGTGTGTCTGCTCAAATGGGTTCACAGGAGCTACATGCAATACGCCGGCGGATACCGGCTGTACAACTACTGACATTCCTGTCACTGGCTCTTCCGCGGCCTACAATAATGCAACGATGGGTGACAGCATCCCTCGGATACTCACTGCAGGTCAAGCGAACTATAGTATTCCTCTTGCTTCTACCACTATCCTCTCCCTGTTCAGTGCTACAAATCTGACTTGCTCGTCCGAAAATGCGCTTGTCACATTCAATGGGCAGTCACGGCGCCGAGACAGTCCAGTCGCACTTATGCTGGAAGAAGTCCTCCTTCTACCTACTAAGACCCACATTCACCACTCGCCGGTACTCCACGCCCGTGGTGCTGCTGCTCAGACCTCCAACAACATTATCTTCGCTGCTCCCTCAAGCGACGCCCCCAATTCTGCACCAGCAGCCACGACTAGTACCCCGTCGTCCTCCGGAGACATCAAGCCGATCACCCAACCAGTCCTCGACTTCGCCCGCACAGCGGTCCTTTTCATCTTTCAAGAGTCATCATCGCTTGAAACAGCTACATTGGCCCTGAACAGGCTGCAAACCACGTTAAGTGGTGGAAAATCGTTCGATTCAAGTCAAACTAGTGCAGGTGGCAACATCACAGTCGATCTCTCAGCCCTGACTGTGGGGTTTGGGAATGGGACGCTCTATGGTGGGAAGGGCACCTGAGGAGAGATATTTGCGGGACGTTCGATTTCCCCTTTGGGTTCCACGCACGAGTCGCCCACTTCCCGTCTCTCGGCTGGGAAATTAAGCTACATCACCACCACACCACGTATTTTCCCGTCTCGGCTCCACTTACAATACCTATTCACCATATACCCACCTCGCATTTTCTTAACAATGTTACTTGTCTATGGCGCAGCATAATGGGCGGCTTACTCCTATATGAACAATGCATACCCTATTATATTATGGGTTAATGTCTGAATATGATGGATGGATCTCTCCGACTTTGGTATAGAAAAGTACGACATGAGATTCTTGGGTCGGCCTAGGTTGGAAACCACCTTGGTCTGTTTTGTTTTTTGGGCGGGTTGTCTGCGATACCTTGAGCGCATTTACCTTCCACTACTGCCCCCTTTTATCATCTTTCTTTGCCGTCGAAGACGACTTTCTGTATAGCATGGCGGACTTGGGGTCGTTCTTACATACCAACTACTTCCCTTCCTAAATGGGTCGGTGTATCTATACTATACCATATCACAACGGTATATACTGTATACTTGGATACAATGATCAACATGATCAGATAGCACCAATACCAACTGGCTTCATACATTCTACAATTAAATATGGTTCTAAAACAGAATACTCTACCAAGCCCTTCCCCTTTCTCTTTCTCATCCATTCAGAAAAATCTTTCATCCTCCCATTCTTCTTGCTTACCAGGATTCATTCCCGAGATCCACATGAATTCCTCACGCTTACAAAGATCAATCTAGATACTCATTCTGAGCGGCGTAGTACCGAAGAAAAGGATGTTGGTATGCTGAGCCGCATTGGATCCCAAAAGACCATGTTCGGCATTTGGGAAGTGACGTAAGCTGAGGCAATACGGGGATGAAGGATGAGGAAGATGGGGAAGGGAGGAAGGATGATGAAAGGATGAAAGGAAGGATGAAAGAAGCGAGAGATGTCTGGTGGGCTGGTTCCCCGTTGGTGCGGAAAGATGGGGTGTGGGAGTGAGTGTGCTGTGTGTGTGTGTGTGTGTGTGTGTGTGTGTGTGTGTGTGTGTGGAAGGATTGCTGACTGGAGTCGCAGAAGGGAGAGGGCGGGTTAGAGGGTTCTTTCTAGTGGAGTTGTATAGCAGATTCGTTGAGCACGATGGAGAAATAGATAGGTTTTTGGGCCTGTTTTTCTTGGGCAGAATCCTTGATGGTGTGGTGGGTGGATAGGCGAGGGGAATGTGATGTGTGTGTGTGTGTGCAGAGGCGGAGGCAGGGGTCATTGGTAGTGAGTGAGTGAGTAAGGGAGTGGGTGGGTGAGTGAGGGGGTATGAAGCGTTTCGCTCTGTTCTTTGTGTGTGGCCATGGAAGATAAGATAAGTGGGCTGTTGAGCTTTGGGAATGCATGGGATGTGTGTGCAGAGGCAGAGGCAGACGCAGACGCAGGGATGGTTAGTGAGTGAGTAAGGAAGTGGGGTGGGTGGGTGTAAAGCGTTTCGCTCATGTTTCTGCTGGTGGTTACGGAAGATGCGTGGATTTTTGAGCCCTGGGAAGACATGGGATGGGATGGAAGGGGTGTTTCAGCATGTGCTGAGTGGAGTTGCTGGATTGGTTGTATGGTATCGGATGCAGGAACGAGGCCTTCGCTTAGTGAACATACTAGTTAGGGAAAGAGAGGGAGATGTGATGTGCAGGGCGGGGCGTTACGCTCGGCTTTCGTGGTACATGGATTGGTCGTTTCGGCATGTGCCTGAGGAATTTGGTTGGTAGGTTGGGGATAGGTGATGGGTTTTGTGATTTGCGATGGGTCATGCATGAGCGGGATGAGGTGAGAGAGGTTTTGTGTGGGACCGAGACGGAGGCAGAAAGAAAGAAGAACAGAAAAAGAAAGAGAAGGAGAAAGAGAAGCAGGCAGGACTAATTCCAAGGTATTACGCTCTTTGATGCGGAAGGTGAGGAGGGGTTGCTGGGAAAGCTGGCGACAGTTATCGAATCTTTAGGAGGTGAAAATGTATAGATGTCAAGCATATATGCCCGTCTTATACCCGTGGCGTATAAGTTGTGACGATAAATGGACGAGCATCTCAGGATGGATTTCACGTGCTAGAGAAAAGTGCGGTTACAGGCGTGATAGGTCAATTCTCTAGTTCTGGGTAGCTCCCATGGACACCTTACCTAATATATGAGTGGTGGTAAGAGGTTGGGATCGGAAGAGGGCCACGGGATGGTGCGTCATCCGGACAAGGATACAATAGGCTGTAATAGGCTGTGGCTCTTGACCTATAGCGGTTATGGAGACAGCTGAAGGTGTCAGAAACGGCAGGAGGTTGTTAGAGGATAATCAGCGTTTCATAGCAGGGTTTGTTGCCAAGGGATGTTGGCGGTTAGGCACGCTTGACCAGCTTAGTGAGGCGTTCAAGCATGTACTGTAGATCTCTGCATCCGAGTATGTCGACTTCGCTGCATCTTTAGTGGCCGTTAAATTGCGGGGAACGAGTTATTATTGAGCTATTGACACTTTAAGCCGAAATATTGACGGAAAGACAAACGTTAGCATAAATGCAGTCGCCAGCTCCACTTGCAAAGGATTTGAAGATATTGAAATTCTGTAACAATATCAACCTGTGCTAGGAGCCTATCGTCAAAGGTAGAAAGGATCTGCGGTGAGACAAAATCAACTTTTTGATAAAGATAGAATTCGTCGCTTTCCCCAGTCTCATAAGTCATCCCCGAGGAAAAGGTGCTGTAGAGGTGCAATCGCGTAAATCATTCTAGAATGTAAGCCATCGGAACTAAGAGGACCCCTTCCTTGATGGCCCACTCTCGGAAGACCTCTCAAAGTCTCGCCCAGGCCGCCATATATGTGGCTGAAAAGCCGAATTGGCATAGTGGCAAGGATCCTCTCTTCTAGGCATGTCAAGATCCGTTCTGAAAAAGTGATTACGATCAAGAGTTCGGGCTGATAGGGGCACTCACTCTCTCGCAGAACTTATTTGATCCTGCTCATCAGAGCTTTTCTTATCCTGACTCAGATCGTAGTTCAATTCCAGTTGCTCCATGGTGGTGCGGAACTTTTCTATGCGTAGTGATGACGGTGAAGGTGACGTCGCTGGCGCTTTTGGTTTCGCGGGCGAGATACTCTCCGTCCTGGTAATCGGACTCGGTGTGGTTTTCGGTGGAGATGGTATAGAGTGAGGCTGGTGATATGGCAACGTTGAATATGTTGGAGTCATGCTCAACGTATAGCCGGGTAAGTATTCGGCGAGGAGTCCTGCATTATCCATACTGTAAGAGAACGCGGCGGTATCAGATGCTGAGAATGTGGGGATACTGGTAACGAATCGGACTTCAGGATGGGCCATAGGGGCAATGGACATCTTAAAGATGTCTTCGGACTTGTATAGCAAATCGTAGTGACCACTGCATTCGTCAGTTCCCCTTGATTTGGAGAGCTATTGCAAGTGACATACGGACGATAGAGAAGCCGAATCGTAGATGCACTCTCCACAACTTTGCCCTCGGCGTCGAGCACATTCCACTCGTGATGATTGACTTCCGCGCCTGGACTGCGGTCTAAGTACAACACTTCGATCGCAATGCCTGCTTCATTTATAAGAGCTGTGGCTAGAACCTGCAACCCCACATTATCAATTTCCTTTGCGGCCGGCTCGATGGTGGTTCGACAATAATCCTCGACGGTGATGTCTGGCAAGAAATCCACATAGTAGTCCGGGTGTGATTGCATCCACGCAGTGGTAATAAGCTGTATGAGGTTTAGTGAACCGTGTAACGCGTGAACATAGTCGAGCTCAAAGGACGTACCCGAAAATGGTAGGTAATCTGGGGCGAAATTTCTGGATCATTGAAAGCAGCCAATATGAATTCTCCATTGTCATGATTCGGGAGATTTGCAGCGGTCTGTTGGAGGAGCTCAAAAGTGGCCTCGGTAAAGTCTTCATACGTTGATGGTGGAATGCCAATAGCTTCAAGTCTTTTGTTATAATCCTTCAACTTGGCCAGCTCCTCTAGGATCTTCGCCCCGTCACCGATGCGCAGGAGAGCTTCGAAGTATCCGAAAGCGAGGGCTTATGGGGGTGTTAGATAGTTGCGACTGGGATAAGAGAGCATCTAGCGATCAAATCGAAAGCCTACTAACCTCTCCAGCCGCAGTTGCCGTCGCCCCGAAGAGTGCGGTAATGGGAATATTTTGCAGGAAGAGCCTTCCCATAACTGCCATCAGTAACGCAGTGACGTGCTTTCATTGATCATACCAACATACCGTTGTTTTGTGGATGTAAATCGGATCGGCTTGGGCATACTCAGCTACGATTGCTTGGGTTGATTGCAGCTTCCCAACGAGAGGTCCCTAAAGAGCCAATTAGGCCATCATTACTGTGACTGAGACTCGTTAACTATACCGTAACGGCCGGTTCGTAGTTCCCGGACATTCTCTCGAGGTCTGCAATCTCTTGCTCGGAAGCCATCATCTTCGAGAGCCGGGGGGCAATGGAGGGATCAGATGGAGCTTTTTGGTAACAGCTCGATAGTACTGTAAAGTGATAAAGGAGCGTTAGAGGTGAAAGAAAGCTACAATTGGATGAAGCTGATGTTCAATGACGACTGCTGGTAGGGGCAGGTGACGGCTGATTCCACTGGAGCAGTGGTTGTTAATTGGATTGGTACCCCAATGAAAATTGCAAGTTAATGCCAGGCGACCTAGATGATAGACAGCGCAAAGCGAGGGTAAAAGTGACTTGAAAAGAGGGAACAGGAGGTCTTCTCACTAAGTGGCCATTAAAAATTTTCATCAAGATGGCTCTCGAAAGCTTGAAGCCTAGCAGCACAGGCAGACTCCGTTGACCTTCCCCGTCCCCGTCTGCACGAACCCGTCCTCATTCAGAGCGGAGGGATATGTTGATGTGCAGCTAGCTTTTGGCTCGTAAGATAACCACTTTAAGAGGATCCGTTTGCCATGTGTAGATGGTGAGAATTGATCTACGGTAAGGTTGCAGAATGGCTATGTACGATAGTACGAGCACCCAGGGCGAGATCCGCCGATCGTTCAACCACCGACTGAAAAATGCAGGGCGCCACCAAGGTCGCCGCATACATAACGGTGGTGGTGTATTCGGCAACGATATCGCTACTCTACGGCTACTCAACGGCTACTATGGGGTTTTCAGGTAGGAGGGTACCCTTGCCCCGGATGGCGAAGAGAGATGAAGCGGAGTACGATGAAGCGACCCAGTTCATTCAACCTATCAAATAGAGGGCACAACGAAGCAATCTTCCGTTTGTCAGCAGCACGCTTTTACTCTGCTTCATGGCGAATCAGTTTTGCTCGATATGAGCACTCGATGGTGTAATAGGTTTCGATTACTGGTTGGGTGGGAGCCGCCCAGCTAAAGTGGGTTTTTATTTCCCTAGGTACATACCCGTTGATGCGGGCAACTCCCGTAGTGGCTTCGAGGGCTGATCTTTAGAAGTTGAAAGGTCGGATCTTACAAATGGGAGCAATTGATTTGCAATTGCACCTCTCTAGATAGCTGCCCTATTGGTGACTGCTGATCGAGTTTCGGAAAAGCCATTAAACGGACCCCAGCTCATCAAAACCACCTCCTATCTAGCTGTGCACGTACGTACAGGGGCCTGCCGTGCTTCCTGATCCCCATTTGACGGCAGTGTCCGTATGGTTTCGTTAGAAACGCCTAGCCCTATACAAATGCCGATATGTTGACATGGGAGACATATGGTAAATGAATAGCTAAAATTTAGCAGCGCCAGCCTTGCAGACTGGGTTGCATTCCGAGATCGCTCGGATGCTACTTTAGGGCGTGATGTTAATGAACCCAGTTTGCCCCATATCACCGGCGGCCGTTCGGCTGCGCAGAAAGCAGGGATATCTTGCTTCAACCAAACGTTGTTGGCGCGCCGCGCGCACCAAAGCCTAGTCCCTTCTTTGGATGCTTTGATCTACCACCTGAAGGAGGGGCAGGCGGAGGTGCACCGCTGCGCGTGCTCGTTGATAGCAAACCAGCCATAGCAGTGCCTCCAAGTGACTGGGAGTCGTCTGTCTTGAACCCGTCGCCTTCATCGAGAATGGTCTTACAAAGCGTTCCAATCGCAGAACTCCATTCCTGCATTGCATGTGTGCGATCAGCATCGCTACGATTCTCAATCTCCACTGTGCCTTTAGCTTGATCGATTTTGCCATCCAACTTTTTGTCCAGGATAAGGAAGCCAATGATGTCTTGTACTTCTGTAACTGATATATTGAGTTTCTTGGCGATAAAAGCTAACGTAAAGCGTGTGTATGGAGCGATTAACTTCATTACACCACTGGTGCGCAGGCTTCGAGTCACCTCGTCAATGTTCTCTGCAATGAACGGATCTGACAAGACATCCTTGTTGTTCTGCAATATAGATTCGTATCTATGGATATCGTTTTGTTGGTACGCCTCAACTAGGTCCGTCATGGCAGATATTCGGGGATCGTTCTTGTAAGGTTTGGTCTCTTGAGATTCGAAGGGATTAATGTCGGATTTCATGAGCATGGTGGTTAGGACTAGATATTTCAGGACTTGAATACGTTGTAGAGACCCAGCCTCGTCATAGTTCCTGAATGATTCGAAGAAATCCGTTTGGGCTTCCTTCCAATTTTCTTCGCTCATGTGCATTTTGCCCCCACATTCACGGATAATTCCCATGATCTTCGGGTGAGGAACGGCAGACCGAACTTTCAAAGCTCGTTGGTAAAGTGCCTATAAGAATTGGTCAGCATAGTTGAGGTCATCTAAATCGAGTGATGCTTGCCTTTAAGCGCTTGTTATTTCTTGTCTCCGCGTACATTTGTATCTCCAGAGCATAGATCTCCAATGCATAGGTCCCTTTGCTTGGATCGTCTCTCCCATCCTCTGTCTGGCACGCCCGATGTAGCTCCCTTACTAGCTTGACCAGTTGTGTGTATTCCCTCCGCTCCAACCACAAGCGAGCAAGCTTGATATTCGTTTTTAACCATAACCGCTCGTTGTTAGTACTTTGAAATGATTCTAGAGTTTTGGAGTAAAACTTTTCCATGCAGTGGTAGGCTTTATCATCTTCTGCACCCTTTTCGATGAAGTCTAGCATGTTGTTGATTGACTTCTCCGAATAGTTGCGCGTGACTGCGGATTTGACATATGTTAGGAGCTCTGTATAATGTTCGACAGCCTGGCCAGCTAGTAAGTCTGCCGGTCTATAAAACTCGTTTATGGATGTATACCTTGTCGTATTTCCTAAGCTTGTACTCGAGCTTTACAGCCTGTTTCAACCCTTTGAAGCCCCTGGGATGATCGTGTTAGAGAGCAAACCATGGGAAGAGCTCCACAAGTCACACACCAATCTCCTTTCTCTTCTTCGAGAGCTGGCATGCCCAAAAATTCCTCAATGGCCTCCTCAGGACTATCTGCCTTCATCTGTTTGGCATTATAGTATTTGTTCTCGATGCCAACATCCCCTGTTTCCTCTTCATCATCGTCTTCATATTCGAAGTCATATCTCAATTCAGTCAGCCAAGATGACCCATAGGACAGTTCAAGACCGTGACCTACTGCTCCTGATCGGAATCTTGCATGAAATCATCGTCCGACATGGTGTCCTAGCTGAGACTTGCGACTCAGAAACTTGCGTTGAGAACGATGGGGGACGTATATGCAGTCCTGGAAGCTTCGCTGATGGCGCATACTAAAGCATGTGTACGGAGTATTGAGTTTGATTCCCCAGGAGCGTTATTAAGCTATCTGTAAGGCTACGGACACTGTTGGTGACATCGAGGAGGCTTAGCGTCTTGGCAACAGATGAGTTGCCGGCTTGAACCAACTGAAGTGCTCACCAATTATCAAATAACTACCATTCCACCTTCTCTCGCTTGAGTCTGACATCAGTCAGACTAAAATCTTGGTCGTCTATAGTTAGCCTGTTGAGGGCATTCTTAAGGCATCTGAGGTAACCTTACGCCTACTGCGTCTACTTTAACAAGACCAGCCAAGATGGGAGGCGATCTGAATTTGAAGAAGTCATGGCATCCAGTGCTGATGAGCAATCAGCGCCGGGTATGGGAGGAAGAAAAGAAAGCGCTGGACGAGCGCAAGAGGATTGAACAAATGATGAAGGAGCGTCAAGAAGAGCGAAATATACAAGAGATCCAGGAGATGCAAGAAGCGGCAGGGGGTACCAAACGATTGCAGCGCGTTGAGTTCATGTACAATGGACCCTCTGCTGGGCAGACAGGCACCACCGAGGAAATGGAGGGATACCTGCTCGGAAAGAGGAGGATTGATGGACTCATTAAAGGCACGGAGAACAAAAAACTTGAAAAGGGCGCTTCAGAGGACTCCTTCATGGCCGCTAAGAATGCCAATACACTCAGGGATACCGCTGCTAAGATACGGGAGGACCCTATGCTAGCGATCAAGCAGAAAGAACAGGCTGCATACGAGGCCTTAATGAACGACCCAGTAAGTCGACGACGGCTGCTCAAAGAAGCAGGGCATGATATTAAGCCCAAGGACAAAGACCGAAAAAAACACAGACATCATCACCACCACCGCCATCAAGACAATCGAGAAGGCCATCATCGCCCCATACGAAGATATGCCGACGAGGAGGACAGATACGATCGAAGAAGCAGAAGGCCTGAAGATGAAGATCGCTACTACAGGAGAAGGAGCTATCACGATCAACGCCGACGCTCAGAATCTTCATCATACTCCAGATCGCCTTCACCGTATCATCATCGGCGATCACCTTCTCCCTACGAGAGACGGAGAAGCAGATCCCCATCTCCCTATTACCGCCGTCATGCTCGATCACCTCCTCGTCAGCAACAAAACGGGCACCGTTTGAATCACAGCAAGAGCTTCCCGGCCAATCGTTCATTACCACGGCGAAACACCTCGTCTCCGGAAGAAGAGCCGAAGCCGCAGAAGCAGGAGGATAAGGCTGCCAAACTAGCAGCTATGATGGCGGATGCTAATGAATTAGAAAATGCGCGTGCGAACCGTCTGGCTGCTATAGAGCGCCAGGAGCGTGAGAGAAAGGAGGAGGAAGAAAAGGCCAGGGGCAAGAGCTCCAAGTACGGAAGCCGTGGCGATTTTGTGCATGGCTTGAATCGGAAGGCTGGGGAGATGGATATTGGGGAGAGAATAAAGAGAGGGAGAGGAGGATTGGAGAGGGGTTTGGATGGGGAGTAATAATCTCATGTTACGGGCGTTTGAAGGCTACGGATACATCTTCTGTAAAGACAGCTGCACGAAAGGACGTGTAAGTGAGTGAGCTCATAGACGATATTTATGCATAGATACCCGGAATCTATCAATGGTTCCACGCGCGATATCAGCCGATGTTAGCCCAAATTGCATCAAGCGATATAAGTCCTTGCGAACCACAGCTCTAATACCTGCGCCTCTGATTCCTCTTCTCAGATCTGAGCAAGGTGACCACCGACTCACTCCCCCCTCAAGACTCAAAATTTTTCCACCTCAAGCATGTTCAGCCAATTCATCACCATCATAGCTTTGATGAGATTGCCTTTCAAATCAACATGCCTGCTCTCACCTCTCAAATCAGCAACCATCCCAACCCAATTAGCATTTAGAAGGAAGAAAACTCACACCCCATCAAACTTATTAGCCTGAATACTCATATTCCACGTCCCCAGATGTTCCAACCCCCTCCTCCCCACCTCCACGCCCACCGACTCCTCAAAAATCATCAACGCCTTATTCCCTTGCGTCACAATCCACTCATCCGGTTTCCCCTTCCCGCACGCATTCGGTGTCATGAACAATCTCGGCCAAAACCCTGTCTCCCTTTTCCTTTCATGAGTGGTTGTTGTTGAAGAGATAGAAGAAGAGGTGGAGGGAGAGAGCCAGGGTGATTGGTTGATGGTCGTATCGAGAATTAGGTCCAGCCAGTCGAGGGTGGCCTGGAGGTCGAGATCGTTCCAGAGGCCGTGGCCATAGATGAAGGCGTAGGGGCGGTTGGGTTTGGTCGGGGGAAGGAGGGAGCGGAGACGGGTCAGCTCTTCGGAGGCGATGGGGAAGCGGATCATTTGTTCGACTAGAGCCAATTTTCAGTTGGATGAGATAGGGTTGGGGGACCAAGAGATTTACTCATGACATCGACTGTGTTTGCGGGACAGGCGAGGCTGTCTGGGTCGTTCTTGACGACGTCGGCGGTTTTGAAGATGCCTTGGATGGAGCAGGCTTTGACGTTGAATTGGTAGTTGCAGAAGCAATCCCTCCTGCAGAACAAACCCCATCAGCTTTCTACCTCACTCCATCCGTGTCTGAGTATTGCCGCTACTCGCCTCTCCTCTGGCGAGAAATTCCAGTCCGTGACAGCACCATAGCCCAAGTCCTTCCTGATCAGTACATTGATGCTGCCAATAACATGCCTCATCATGCTATCTCCAATGATTATGACTTTCTCAAACCTGTTCAAGATCTCGCAGATCTCTTCTGTAGTAAACCAACGCATGTCACAATCTCGAGGCATGTAAGGAGCGTCGTTGCCAATACGACCTCCAGAAGACATTGCCGTGAGCATGGACTTGCGATCAGGGCACAATGGTGCAAATGATGCATGAAGGTCTAAAGAGGAGATGTTGCACGTATTGCGATACTTGTAGCTTGCGAAGGTGTCGATGGTGTCAGGGAAACGGTGTGCTAATGGTTCAGGAGGCTGGAATGCTGCATTGGGAATGAAGGTTGCGTTATACGTAATCTTGCTTGTGAGGTAGGCTGGACGATGCGGCTAGCATATCATGTAAGTCTTGCGTAGAAACATGAGGTGATGAACATGAGATACTGAGTCAAGAACCAAAGAGAAGAACAGATGGTTCAGGAGGAACAACACCAGGAGACCCCCAACGAAGACCGCAATTCGCCGTGGCGTGAGATGCCATGGTCGTACCTTCGAGGGAGGCGACCAAGATGTAGTGGACCAGGCTGGATATGCTGCCACTGGCGTTGAGGGATCCGGTCTCTCTTTGTAATATGCCATTCGCAATTTTCATGCCAAGGACTTCATTTAAGATCGATTTTGCACAACCAATTGGACAACATCAAGGACGCGAAAACAGCGTAAGGATGAAGGGAGTGCTTTCAGAGAATCAGAAGTTGTGGGTGTCGGCACCTTCTGTGTCAATGCCGACAGGGGTAGAATGCAATGAGCGTGGTAACCAATAGAGTGCTCACATCACAAAAGCAAAGGGAAAGATCTGTTCATCTGACTTGTCATAGGTGAAGCTCGATGATCTCGATTCAGCGCATCGCTAAATCTGTTTTTCTGGTCAATTGCTCCCTCTCCATGCACGCTTCACAACAGCAAGCATGTCTTTAAACCAGCCAGCCCAGCCTCTTATCTCTGCTACTCGGTTCAAGACCCTGATAACATTCCGCACGAATATCTCGCTGTCTTCAAAGTCATGAGCGTAGATTTCCCAAATAGCTTTCTTGTCTCCGGCCTCATTTTCCTTTTCCACCAACTCCATACCTCCCTCTTCATTCTGGACCACCTTGACTTTCGGTCCCACTAGTACTGCTCTTCCTACAATGCGAGGGTCAGCCGCGAAGCGTGTTGCGGCTTCAACTACATCCTCAGGCTTCCCAACAGCACCGCCAGCAAGCAGCATTTTCCCGGCATTGGTGATAATTGGCGTATCAATGAAGTATGGACATATAAGGTTGACTCGCACCCCGTGCATGAACGAAGAGGACCGGAGGTTTCTGAAAAGGCCCAAAACAGCATGCTTTGAGACAGCGTATAATGTCTGCGCTGGTATTGGCCATAGACCAGCCATGGAACTCACCAATATAAGATGTCGATCTCGGTGAGTCTGTGCTGGGTCACAATTTGGATTTGAGGGAGGGGAGTTCGGGTTTCTAGGTAGGTAGAAGAGCGCCAAGTGCGAAGTGTAGAGCACACCCGTGAGGTTGACATCTATAACTGGAAACTTGGGGGCTGGTGGATCAGGGCCGTCAAGCCCCACGGGAACCTCAAATTTTTGATCGGTGTCGGTTATGCCAGCATTTGCTACCACCGTGTCGATACCACCATGCGGGCTTACTTTGACCGCCTCTTTGAAGAATTGCACTTGGCTTGACCAGTCTGTGACATCGCAATGGAAGAAATGCAGGTTTTGATTTCCCGATTCTCTTTTTACATCACGGACAAGCTGATCGCCTTTCTTGACATTTATATCTCCTATAACCACAGTAGCGCCTGCTTCTGCCCATCTCCTCAGGAAGCCCGCCCCAAACCCAGAAGCTCCACCAGTTATAAGTATTGTCTTCTCCTTCATCCAAGCAACGTTCGCAGTCTTATCGAGATCGAGTGGAGGAGACTGGCGCACGGCAGCCTCGAGGGAATAGCTTGCTGCTCGAGGCATCTTGAGAGAAGGTCCGAAAGATCACAGAAGGTTCATCATAGAATCAACGGACGGTGTGACACGAGGGTTTGCTGTGGGTCATCGTACACCACAATGGATTTCGAACGTCGTTGTCATCCCCGCCCTCACTAAGTTCCGAGGTAAAAGGGCATTAAGCCGACCAGGCCCGACACGCGCAATTTGATTAGGAGGTCTGGATGAAGCCATCTTGGTTAGACCCGGCCCCAAATTCTACCAGGTCTATTCGATGCCTTGTCAATATCGCAAATGATGTTGAGCGTTGTGTAGTTGTGCATGTTAGCATGATCTCCCTTATCTTCAGTGGCTGGAACTAATTCTACAGAGCTCCGAGGTTGGTTTGTTCTTGGCAGTGTTCATCGAAAGGACTTCCTCACGACCCTATCTCCGTCTGGAACGTCTCGACCTTTGCCGAACTGCTGGAGAAGGCTCGAATAAAAAATCTCTTCCAGACTTGCAATCACGGATACTACGAGGACTACGGGTTGAGTGTCTCAGAGACAACTACAAAGTACAGTATGCCAGTCCTGTTGCTCTGCCTCTTTACCTGTGACTGAAGCTGCCAATGAGTAAGGCGGCTGTTGTCCGATTTCTATTTCTACCTACAAGTCATTGTTAGTATCGCCATTACATTGTGGCCCCCACCCTTCATGCTTGGAAAAGCAGCCTTGGGTGCCGTGCTATTGGTGCGGTTGATTGGGACAACATCAAGTGCATATGGCCGGAGAATTTTATTGCTGTCTTTTTCAAAAACAAACCCTCCTTCCCTTGGTCGTCTAAACGGTGCTCCTATTACGTCGTTGTTCATTTAACTCGAATAGCGGTGCCGTATCTTCAACGGGAAGTTGCCCGTTCCAGTGGATGTAGTGAGACACAGAACGCGGGATGATCAGATCAAGCTTGATACCAGGTGACTTCTGGCAACCTCCACACCACGTCTCTTTGGCACAATATCGACCGATTGGTCGTATTTACTAGACAAGCTACGTACAGGCCGTCTCTAACATTTGCTCCGCCGCAGCACCCGCTGGGGCCGACTAGGTCATTGGAGCTCGTTGTAGCTCTCTCTCCGCATTCCCCAATGCATCTATACTGGATATGCACTCATCTTCGCCCTCCTGCACAACGTTCTCAGCCCCCATGATACGTCAGTGTTCAACCGTCCTGTTCGGAGTCTGCCAGACGCAGCCCGTCCCTGACCGAGACAACACGTGACTCTACAAACAGTGTGAGGGGTTGGGACAATGATCCTGTGGGTTAGTTGACCCCAATCCACTGGCGAGAATGTCTGAAAGGTTGGTTGGAATCCTTAGGGGAAGTAGATGATCTCAAGCTATATAATACTTTATGCTTTTCGGGAAAACATTTCAATTTACGCAGCTTATCTCGTTTAATCGCGTTCTTTCCAACTCGAGATGTTGTTTCCTTGTCTTCTTTTTTTGTGGTTGCTCCTCCTTCAGAGCGCCACGTCGCTACTTCCCTTCGTCTTCACAGAAACAAAGAGCTGCAGTGATCCCGGTGGCCTATTTCCCCTGAACCCGACATGCTGGGATACTTTGCTTGTTGAGATGTACCTAGCGGAGTGGTCAGTCCTTCATAGTCCGACGTGTCAGCCTGGAACGCCCTTCGCGCAATGTTTTCTAGAAACCCTTGACATGGGTGACTTGGACTGCGTTGGAATTACGAGCGGCTCGTGTCCTCCACCGTCGTGGATAGAGTTCCAAACCAACAACATCAGCGTCCAGGAGTACTACATTGCCTACAATATCTATTCCGTTTGGTCGTTCTTCAATGGATATTACACCGCTATTGGTAACGCCAGATCTGCTGCGACCGACAGTATCGGTGCCTTAGTTGCATTACTTGATCCGCCAAAGTCAACGAATGTATTCCTGAACGACATTCTCACAGCTCTGTCTATTGGCCTAAGTTTCGTTTCCGTTGACGCTGGTCCTCTTGTTGGCGCTCTTATCACCGGGATTCAACAAGCTCCGGGGGTTGGCAATTACCTCTTTCCTGTCGGCACGCTGGATACGCAAGTTGCACAATTCGATGAAATAGCGAACTCCCTGGGAACAGTCACCAGCTACTTCCAAGAAAATATAACAACCGCTCTTGCGGCTATCCAGAATGACACACAGACCTTCCTCGCAATTGTTGGCTCCGGAAATTTTTCGGTCACTCCGGTCCCTTCAATAGCTGATCAATCCGACACCATGCTCACAGCCCTGAATACCTATGTCGTCTCCCAATGCCTACAGGCAAACAACTGGGTGATCGCTCGAGCCATCGATACTGACGTAAACCAACTACAAGCCAACGGGTCTGCAGTAGGTTGGAGTATACCGGGCTGTGGAACCGGTTACGATGGCAATTCTATCTGCGGCGCGTACTATTTCAATAAAGCCATCAACGTCTCATTTTCACTTGACAATCTTGGGGATATGTCGGATAATTCAACGACTGACTTGAGTCAATTGTTCACCAATTGGACGACCCCAGATCTGCTATTTAACGGGGCTGCTCAGTGTGAAGTACAAGGCGGCTCGGCACCTAATGTCACGATTGGAGCTTCTGGTATTGACGCTTCATGCTTAAGCAACTTGAAGGTCTGCACCTGGTACGTATCATCTTCATCTAGTCTATAGAAGGGTGGTCGCTGACATGGTTGCTCCAGGGACCTGGATCCAAGTCACATTGGCGTCCAATACGAGTTTACCGACTGTGATACTCAAAGTAGCTTTGCTGTTGATGGATGCGTAGGTTGCGGAGAATTCGATGAATGTGTCAACGTCCCGTATTCGTACATTGGGAATTATCTTACCTATGGCGGGTGGGGTCTCCCTTATTATTTCTGCTTTGGAGACCATAAAATTCTACCATCTCCATAAGCTGAAGGACTTTGCGTGAAACAGCGTTTCTTCTTGGTCTATGCATCGACTGCTACGACATTTAATTGCATTTTTTTGTACATATTCAGATGTTGCCTACTTTCGAGAGCAAGTCAAGCTCCAATACTCATCAATTTTAATATCCATACCACTACCCTCTCGCTTCCCTAGCCAAGCGCCCTTTATCCAGCATACACCTTCATCGTGAGTACCATGCCCACTCAGCTTGCAGTAGTAAATCACCCCCACGGACTCCTCCCTCCTGTCCATCAACTCGGAACGCCAGCTAATTCAACCCACTTAGCCACCTAGCCCCACAAAGTCCACCTACGCCCCACCCTTCCACCACCATCACCCCCACCCCACCCAAACCCCACTATCCCATCCACGCCTCCCCATCCACGCCTCCCCTCCACGACTCCCCTCCACGACCCCAAAATACACCCCCTTCCCCCCATGTTCACAAAAACATCTCCCAAAACCACTAAGACCTTAACCTCCATCAGGATAAACCCCTCCTCTCTTTTTTCCCCACGCAAGAATATATCGCACCATAAACCCTTCCACCTACACCTTCACCTCCACCTACATTAGATTAAGAAAAATAATAACGACAATAAGAAATGAGTACGAACGCTACGGCTAGATCTGTAAAAAAGCAGAGATAGGTGGGGTTGCTTGTTATGATATTTAAGGTGGGGAGGTGGGTGGGGTGAGTGAGGGGCGGGGGAGGGGGGGCGGGGAGAGATGAGATGAATGAAGGGATGGGAAGGGTGGATTGGGGGGTTGGGGGGTTGGGGGGTGGATGGGGGGTGGATGGGGGGTTGGGGGAGGAGAGGAGGGAGAGGAAAGAAGAGGAGAGGAGAGGAGAGTTAAAGAGTAGAGAGGAGGGGATGAGGAGGAGGGGTGGGTTTGGGAGGAATGGGTAGGGGAAGATGGGTGGGTGGGAGGGGGGGGGGATTAGGGGATGGCTTTGGGTATGGAGTATGAGAGATGCAGGATTTTGTTTGTTTAGAGAATATAGAAAGATAATTCTGTTTGAGATATGCATAAGTCTCTATAAGCTTCTTAGCCGCTACGGAGAAAGTAGGCGGATGGGGGGGATTTGTCTTGAGGAATCGCGAAGTTTCTTTTCGCCTTCCTTCCTTCCTTCCTTCCTTAGCCCTTTCTGTTCAGCGTGAAATAAAAGTAAAGGACTGTCGGGACCTCCTCCTTCGGAGTCGCGAGTATGGGATGGATGTATCTGCTACTGGGGGCCTGAATGGTGTTGGGGTGATGGCGAAGTGGGGGGAGGGGAGTGGGGTTGTAGATGTGGAGAGGGGGAAGGTTGTAATGAACCTCTCGCGTCAGGGCCATGTACTTCGTGATAACTTTTCCCCTGGTTGGTGGTACGGTTTAAGATGAGGCTGCTGCCGCTTGAGGTCTTTTGGTCCAATATGGGCGATGTTGTTGAAAGGCTGGTAAAGGGGGGAAGTAGGGAACGACTTTTGAGACGTAGGAGCAAATTTGATGGCGGGTCTTATGATGTTTAGTATCGAAATATTGTGGAATGAGTTTAGTATCGTTCCATCGGGAGGCTATCCAGAGCCACCGCAGTGCAAGTGTCCATGTCCATTTGCTCTTCCAACTGTCGCACCCTTCTAGGATCAGGCCCGAATAAATTTTCCCAGTCTCCATTGACCTTGTTCTTCTTAAAGGTCAGTAATGTGGTGCGTTTGATTGGGGCTTTCAGGCAATAGTCCCGAATGGGATCGATTCTTCGTACAATGCTTATTTCTTTAACGTTTGGTAGGATCGACGACACGGCATGGAGAGCGAGGTCCTGCGTGATGCGTGCAGCGTATCGGTCAGGGACACTCGTAGCAATGGTGATCTTTTTCAGCTGCGGTGCAGATATGTGGAGACGAGACATCAGCACCCTGACATATCTTGCGGTGGCAATTGCCAATGCCCGCTCTTCAGCACTAAGACCCGGCCTGAACCGTTCGAACAGCAACCATTCCCCGGTAACAATTTCAACATGCTTCATTTGCCTGCGGCGAAGTTTGAACATGTCTGATTCCAGGTAGCTGAGGGGATAGCTGCTTTGAAATTGTCCAAACTTTCGAGGAGTTGCATCGATGGTAAAGCAACTCTCCCTGTAAAATACCCTTAATGTGAGATCGTAGAATCGCTTTGAGACCTGCGCAATGGCTATGAAGTTTGTTGGACATTCGCAATGAGTTGGCTTGAACGTGAGCGGTGCATTGAGATGGAGCAGGTCACTAAATATGAGCAAGAGGATGTCGTTGGGCATGCCAGCGAGGCAGGTTTGTTCGGACATTCTGTAAACCTTGTAGCTGTTCGAAGATTTTCGACGTGTCAGTATGGCTCTTCTGTTGTAATACGTGGTGTTGAAGAGAACTTGGAGGTTGTCAGTGAGGCGAAGAGCTTGGACCAGGAAATTGAAAACGATTACGGCCGTGGAAGAGTGAGCATCGCCACAAGTGTCGACTAGAAGTGTTATGGGCTAAGGGTAACATCAACGCTTCCCGCAATGTGGGAAAGATATAGAGCATCGAATGTAAGATCATCGACTATAGCTGAGTCATCCGAAATATTCTGTCGAGCTCGATAAAGAACAGGATAGCTGACATCAAGTTGCAGCTTTTGCACTTCCTCGGTGACAAGAGACTCAAGGAACTTTTGAGCTACCCGTTACTTTATAGAACTGCTCTTTATCCTCGAATTGAACAAGCGGCGTATGGGATAGCATCTGCTCGGCTCATCAGAGGAACATGTTGAAAGCTGGAAAAGTCGCCACATTTCAGGGTCCAAGAGGTGAGGTTGAGACGACGACATTCAAAGGACAACTCAAAAACCCCAAATAGGAAATTCGCCTCCTCGCCATGCTGTGATGACCGCGGGTATGATGCCTATAGCGGCTAAATAGGCGCTGAATATCAGACCGATATTAGTGGCACATCTCATCGATTATAGAGGATGTGTTGAACGGAATCGCTGGCTGTCAAGGCGTCTCGGGGACAAGCGAATGTGTGATCCAGGATAAGCTGTTGCGTTTGGTGATAAGCAACCTGCAGGCTACCCTATCTTGCGAATTATTTATGAAGACACGGAGCAATTTCTCTATCGTAGACTCTTTACGAATGCTTGTATGCCGGTATAAGGCCCGGTGGCTCTCCACACGGCTCGTGAGCTGCCGGGTTACGCTCTGACAATAATTCCCACAGTTGTCATAAGAGTCTCGTTCTTTCGACGGTCTATGCAAGAGTCCGGAATTCTTGCACCGTAGTTTCCCTTTCAGTCCTTGCACTCTTTCACATCGTTAGGGCATCAATACTTGGATCCGTCCAGCTTAGCTCCGTGGAGCTCGCGTACACCGTCTCAGTCTGTGACTGTTCCTCCTCGATCTATTTCCACCTCCAGCCGAGCTTGGTTGCGGCTCCGAGTTGACGAGATTTCTTGGAAAGGCTGAGGATTTTGTTGGCCTTATCTATAGCCTCCTAGGCTGGCACATTGGGGCCGTCCAAATGGCTATAGATGCTGGAGCTTGGATGTCTCTCAAGGGCCATCTTCTCATCCTCTACACTCTCTTCATGATTTTCTTCCTGTTTGTGTTCCCCCAGCCCTTCCTCTTCAGGGCAGTATTCATCAACCCAGTCGGCTTGAAGGGCTAAAAGATCTACTGATTCGAACTGATCAACGAAGTTGCTTTCGAGGATTGAGCATTCACATCTCATACACCTAAGTATAAGGTAAAGTAGTTGTTGCGGGCGCTGAAGGAGCCATGTTGGAGAGAAGGTGGTGGGCAAGACTGGAATGAATGGCTCTACTCCTAATGAGAGGAGCTTAGCACGGGAAGAAGGCATTTCTAGGGAGCACATGCAACACATACCCGTGAAATTCATTGAATAGGAAGAAGGCATGGATCAGAGATATGTAGGAAAGGACTCGCAATGGCTTGGCATTACAGGTATATGTATTAGAACGATGAAATCCGAGTTGGCCTTTTCACTGCTCGTATCTGGTGGAGGGATAAGTTCGGGTTGGCATTGCATTTATAGAGACCCATATGGAAGATCACACTGGCCGAGGTCAAACGCAACATGAACTGGGGAATGCAGCTCCCCATGTCGTTGGTCTCTGACACGGGGAGGACAGATTCGGGTTCCAAACCTTGCATCATGTGGGGAGACAAGGCTACATGGATCATTCATGCAACGCTCCGAGGGATATTGTGGTAGTAGCTATGTCCCAATGGACGTTAGAGCAGGGAGAATAACGATGTAACATTTAGATAGGCAATGACCAATTGAAGGAGGTCCCAGATCAATCGCTGACCAGGAAATATGTTAGTCTCCTCTAGGGTACTGCCATAACCAAGGGGTCCTAATGTTGTCTTGCAAGGAGGTTCAGAGGCAGTTAGCCGTTACAATTCTCGTACCTTGAGGTATGCATGGACGTTCAATTCTAGTGGGGCCATCATCGCGCGGGGTGACCGGGCCGAAAGTGATCTCACAGAATCTGAAACTCCTTGCCTTAAGGCGCCGAGTGCGCCGTCTGAGTAATGCCTGGGCGGGTGGCTATTCGACTACTTCTATATTGATGATTGATGGACACTATACTTGTATTATATTAGAATAAGTAACGCCCTGGACGCCCTGGGACGCCTGAGCAAAGCTTCATACTCAGGGGCTTGCTTCGTCACCCTTGGCACTGAAGAGCTTGGCACTGAAGAGCTTGGCACTGAAGAGCACCGAGCAGCTCGGCGCGTGTTGGATAGGCTCGGCCGAGAAGATTTAATCAAGATCAAGGGTCTCGAGTAGATGCACGAGAACAGAAGCATTGTGAGAACTTTTACAGCTTTGTCGACGACGTCAACTCGGAGAGGGTCCATCTGCGAGTGAGCGAACATCTTTCCTATGTACTGTGTCAAGCAATGGATGAGTCGAAATGCCCAAGCATCATGAATAGATTGGAGGGGCTAAGATGTTGCCCTTGAAGAGTCCTGATCACTCGTGAGCTGCGGAGGTGACACCACGCACAGTACCTAGCATCTTGGCAGTTTGGTAATCCCTTACCTATGAAACACCCCCATCCAATAGGCAGCGCATGTCAGCGCGCGACACTCTGGCCAGTATGCCGCCGACTTTACTCATGAACCCTCTTATCCCTTACTCACTCTTTTACAACGTTGTTTTTCGCGGGCGGAAAAAGGAAAAAGATCCATCGCCCTCCCTCACTCCTTGTTGCCTTTGTTCCGGCTAAACCAACGTCATCATCGAGACTATTTTGTTGAAATGTGGAGATCGGCCCTTGCTTAGACAGCTCAGCTTCATTCCAACGTGGAAGGGCAGAGAGCAATTTCTTTGCCGGTGATGCTTTGTTGCCATACACCTCCGATACTGTCATGAGGGTGAGGATAACTCCTTGGACTGCTGCTGCACCTCCATCTGCCGCTGGACGAGATGTAAAGTGGGCCGAGGTTTGTTGACTACCCAAAACTCTAAACTACTCACTGGCAATTCACAATTAATCCATATACAGGGCCTTCGTGGCATTGCATCGCTCCTCGTCGTCACCAGCCATTTGACTCGAGCATTCGCGCCAACCCTCCTCGCCCCAGCAGAAGATGACTCCCGACTCGGTTCCATCTTTCACCTCCCTTTCCTTCGCCTCCCAGCCCAAGGTCCGCCATGGGTTGCCCTCTTCTTCCTCCTTACCGGCTACGTCAACGCCATGAAACCAATGAAGCAGGCTCGAAATGGCAGCATTGGTCCAGCATTGGCTGGTCTTTCCAGCAGTACATTGCGGAGGACAGGCCGACTGGTCTTGCCAACAACAGTGGCTACATTGGCAAGCTGGTTCATCGCTCAAATGGGAGGATATAGGATAGGGAAAACGTGTGACGCAGCATGGATCCGCGATACAAGTCCCATCAGGCTTCCCGGAATCATTTGGCCCATTCAAAGTCTTGTGAACAATTGCTTTACGACCTGGTCTAGTGGCTCGAACGCCTACGATCCTATACAATGGACATTACCTTTCCTTCTTAAGGGCTCCATGCTGGTATATCTTACCTTGCTAGCCACTGTCCGTACGCAAGCAAGGTATCGAATATTGGTCTTTGTGGGTCTCTACTTTTTCAGCTGGGCTGGACGAGATCGTACGTATATACCTTTCAACCCCCGTACGCTTCTACGATGCTAACGTATGTGTTCTTCAACAGCAATGACAGGTATGAACATCTACTTAGGGGCTCTTCTAGCCGAGCTCTCTACCGACATCTCCTCGTCAACAAACCCAAAACGAGATCCAGTATCCCGCCTCCTTCCCTGCATTCTCATCATCATCGGCCTCCACCTCTCCGGCTACCCCGAAAAGAACCCCGAATGGACCTCCTGGTCCGAAAACCTCGCCCGAATCGGCCACTGGATCTTCCCCCCCGGCGCAGAATACTGGCGTTTCTGGCCCACAATCGGCGCCCAACTCGTCACCATATCTGTTCTGCTCTCCCCCTCCTTCCAAAAATTCCTCTCCCAACCCTCCCTCATCTGGCTCGGCTCCCTCAGTTTCCCCCTCTACCTAATCCACGGCCCCCTAATCCGCAGTCTCCTCAGCTGGATGCTCTTCGGCTGGCGCCGCCCCATCTACTACTACACCAAAAAGCCCGATGGAAGCGTAGATCAAACCTGGGAACGAATCCCCTTTCCCGATAATTGGGTTTTCGCATTAGTATTACCGATCTTCTTCATCGTTCTGCTGTCTATCGCGCATTTATGGAATATAGTAATTGACCCTTGGTGCGCGTGGGCGACGAGAAGGCTGGAAGAGGTTATGTATGGCAATGAATCGTATCTTGGGAATAAAGATGCGAGGACGAGGAGTAACAGTGTGTTGGGGGGGCATTCGAGACATAGCAGTGTGGTGAACGCTGTATGATTATGCATGATCTGATCGGATCGAGTTTTTGGGGGAATTATATATATGCATTGCGAAGGTTGTTGGACAGCATAAAAGTAGATATGGGCATATCATCATCATCGGCTTTTTTTGGGAATGGATGGATGCATGTTGTAGGATATGTTGGGCATTTTCCGGTGTGGTGGGTTTTTGGATTGGGCTGTATTGGGGCAGCGAGGCATAGGATATTGTACAGCATTAATGCAAACTTACTGTTGCACCATCAAAGCGGTTGAAATAAGATGTTCAAACTGCATACCATCACATCTCATCATCCCCAGATCAAAGCACCTCCACTGATAGCAATTATTCCATTCCACCCCGTCTCATCTATCAAATCCTTAAAATACACATAGCATCTCCCCCCTTGCCCCCTCAAACCTATCGCTTATCCGCCGGCTTCAACGTCTTGGCACTCGGGTTCCGCGGATCATTCCTGAATTCGTCGGCTGTTGGGGGAGAAAGTGTTAGCTTCGGCCGAGGAAGAAGGGGTTGGAGTGATGGGAACGGGAGAAGAGGTAGAATTATGTCGGCCGAAGGAGTGCTAAACGTGTGATTGAAGCGTTTCTCAAAAGCGAGATTGGAGTGGCATGAGGACGCGTAATAAGGGATATAGGCTGATTCATGCATAGCTTGAAGCCGAAAGAAAAGGGAAGTGGGAGAGCGTAGGAGAGGGTAGTGAACTGGGTACGTACTGTCTATCAACCGATTGGCGAAGGAATTGATGCCGTACATCATTATTAGACCTGTGAATCAAAATCTAATTAGCCACCAGTCAATTCCAACCATCTCTCAATGAACCAGCATATCATTATTCTTCCTCCATGATCTATCCCCTTCGTATTTATTATCGTGCCCCACAACTTCTCCTCCTCTTCATATCCATACCCCACCGTACAGGGAAATAAGACTGCGAGGGAGCACCTACCCGCAAAGAAAAATGGTGCCATTGGTCCCGCTGTGTATGTCGTTAGCTGCCTGACTTGGTATATAGACAGCGGATGAGCAATGGGGGGGGTGGGCAACGTACCGACTGGCGCGGGGAATTTCTTCCCTAGAAGGCCGGGCATTTTTTGAGATAGATTTGGTGTGTAGAGGAAAAGCGGTTCGTGGGTTGTGGATGGGGAGGAGGGTGATGGAGGTGGAGTGGAAGCTTGAGCGGAGGGAGAGGTGGAAGGTTGAGGTTATGATGATCTAGGGCCGCTTTGAAGGGCTTGGCACGAAAAGAATACAGGAATGTGTCAGTAGAAGCTCGCTCGGGGGCTGCCGCTTTAGCCGGGTGAGCCCTGTTAGGGTTCTAACGCTATCATGTTTATGTAACATTCCTAGAACACGGCTACTACAGGTTGGTACTTTGTCGTGTATACGCGAAGCTGACCAGAAAGCCAAAATAGATAGTCTACCGCTATGTATATATGTGGCTTTTAATGACTTCGAGATCAAAACCGCTGGCCGTATTGCAGTAAAGTGGCCATGACATTGCTTGCATCAGCTAGCTAAGGATGTACATTGATCTGGACATGAACCCTTCAAGAAAAAACTGCTCAGGAGATGAATTAATCATAGGTGTATAAGGACACGCGTGTCGTTTACCACTCTAGTTCCTTGCTTCACACGAGAGCTAATATCATACAACAAATCGTCACCTCCTAGCAATATCGAACAACATACATCCATCTGCTTCTCAGACCCGCATGATAATAAGGTCGTATTTATCAGGAGCTATCCAGCTTGAAGGATCCCAGACAGTTGCTCTGACGACCTGACGGCCCTCGATGGATTCAATGATATTATCAGCTACAGCCGCGAAGAAAACAAAAGCTTCCCGTAGTTCCTCGCGGAGCTACGCGTAGTTCGGACTTGGAAACGGGAATGCTAATGCCAATCAACCAACACCAACAGACCCAAAATTTCTCTAGCAGTGATACATAGCTCGAATTCTATCCGAGAAGCACACCGCACCTGCAGGGGTTGTACTCTACCAGCTTTAACGACAGGCTCGAAAACCTGGTAAGCAAGGCTCTCCTACTCCTTGACAAAAATCAGTGTCGATTCAGACTTTCCCATCTTCCCCTCCCTGCACAGATGGCACGAAAGCATATAAGCTGCCTTTACCAAGTGTGACGCCAAGCAGAGCAGCAAGCGAACAACACCAAATGAGGGCACACACCCACCACCCCCCAACAAAAGCCGTGATGAAACTAACTAGCCTCGATCCCTCGATTCTACATACATACATGCGTGCGTACATACATGGCTTGCTCATGCATCTTCCCATGGACAACAAACATATTTCTTTGAAAAATTGTTTGTTTGCCTGGCTGACTAAGTAGATATATAGATAAGCCTAGGGAGAGCGAAAAATGTGTGCGCTTTTACATACATGTGAGGAGCAGGAGAAAGATAAGGTTCCACGTTCGTTGCGTTTTAGAATTTAGTAACGAGAGGAAGAAGAGGAAAAAATGAAGAGGGCTGGAGCATGTGTTGTTATGTATGCATGTATGTCATATATATGTGGATAGCGTGGATACGAGATATGTATGTAAGGAAGAGGCGGTATCGGTGCAAGATCGAACGGAGCTCAGAAGCGGAGAGGGTTTTGCTTTCATAATCTGTGCGTGGTTGGAGCGGTCGGTAGAAGGGGATAGAGTAGGTTATGTATTTGCGCTGATGGATAAGAGATGCGCTGGAGTGTTTGAGACTGAGTACGGCGTCGTTTTGGATATGTGGAACATCTTGCTTGTCCTGGAGGCTAACTAAATACGATCGATAGATATGTAGAAGCTAGAAGCATTTCTTGCTTCTACTTTACCATCTTATTGGAATCACCTGATGACAGATTCTCCTCGTTAATGTTGTTGCTGTACTCGCTGATGGTAGTGTATCAAAAGGCCAATCTGCCCCCATTCATCATGGTTTTTTACGGACCGTTTGTACGGTGCCTAATCTGCTTCGCTGCACCCATGTCTACTCGTCGGCTCTTGTCACTCGTCCCTTTCTCAATTGTGCTAGCGATCTCTCATTTCTCGGCCTCTTCATCCATTGCCGCGTTTTCTTGCCCTGGTGTTGCTCAGGAGTGGTGGGCTATGTAAGCGCACGGCATCTAGAAGAGTTCACCCCTCAACCGTATAAACCCATCAACCGTATAACCCTATAGGGCTGGACCTAGAGCTGCTGAATCGGGCCCTGGAGATACCCTAAAACTAGACGCTACGGGCAGGACGCTACGGGGACTTTCGGGGTGATCTTTTAGGGATGGAATAAGCAGCTCTAAGTCCAGCCCTATAGGGTTATACGGTTGATGGGTTTATACGGTTGAGGGGTGAACCCTTCTAACTAAGCGAGCTCGGTAGGAAGTCAGCCCGCAAGGCAGGGTCGAGGTATGCCTGCAACACACTCTCACTGAAGGCAGCCTGTTGCTTCTGCCATTAACGATTTTCTAAGGGATGCCATACATAAAAGTGAGCAGCTTTACCTAGATAGTAGGCAGCCAAATCAGGCTCCCATTAGGCTGCGCCCCTCTGAGTCAGAACTTGGGGACCCCCCCTTCGCTTCAGCTTTCGGCCCGCTCCAATCCCTTTCTTTCTCCACCCTCCTAAATCTTGCTGCCCCAGCCCCGAGAGGTCACCGCGGGCCACTTTGACAAAAGCTCGAACCGCCGACCCTTTTCTCTCTGACTAGCTCACGTCCGAAAGAGGTATTCAGCTGCAGGTAGCCCCCTTCTCGCTCTCCTTTGTGAGTTCTAGACCAATCAATTTGGAGGCATAGATCGACATGCGTCGTGCAACGTCGCGATGTAACTTCACATGCGCCACAAAATGCTGCCTGCTCGAGGGAGGGCGGCTCGGTTGCGAAGATGGTGTCGTGACCTAAAAGGAGTTGTCGGGGGGCCGAATTAGCAAGGGGCCGAACCAGCATAAACCTTTCGCATGGATCGCGATGGTGAAGTCTTACCTTGTTGTAATACTCAATGCAGCTGCTATACTCTTGGTAAGCCTAAATATTCACAACACTGTCAGAAAATATGCGGGATCCTGTCGAAATTTGTTCTCGTGTTGGAAGACATAGTATTGCTCAGGCTCAAAGCGACCAGCATCGAAACCCAAGGCTGAAAGAATATGCTGAATCTAAAAAGCCTCACGGCGAAGTGAGGGACTCCCTGCATCCTTTACCAAGAGCGAGTAATAGACTCAGCATACCCTCAGTCTCCCTTGGAGCATTTCTGTGCGAGAGCTTTTCGATAGCTGGGATTAGGGATGCTGGTAAATGATCTTCAAGGTTGATCACGTTATTCTGCTGACACTTTCGCGTTAAGAAATACTAAAGGCGCAAGAATCGCGAAAGCCTTCAAATCTACCAGAGAAACCTCGCAGTCGCAGCGGTTGTATCGAAAAAGCAGCAAGCCATGGAACGACGAACGAATATAGAGAAGGGCTCCCAAAGGCGCGAGGTCCCTCTTTTGAATCGACTTCAAGACCAGGCTTGAAGATCCTTCGGTCTCAAAGTTGTCCAGATCTCTCGTCCGTAGAACGAGCACATCTACACGCCAAGAAAGAGCTGGGTGGGAACCCTGTTGACGAGAAGCATGCTGTCGGAGTGCAAACAGAAGTAGCCCCAGAAAATGATGGAAAGGGACCTGGTGCAAGGGTGGCAAGTGATTCGGTCGATAAAATATCCGTCGACCATGCTTCCGAGCCAAAGTCCAACTTAGCCACTGAACAGAATGTTCACGTGGCAGAGCGTGACGAGATTTCGAAGAAGGAGCCTCCGGTCAAGCCCCAAGAAAAGTTGTCAGATCCGCCTATTAAAACAGGCATGGAGTTAGAAGTATCACTCCAAATGTTTCTGCCCATACGAACGAGAGCTCAGATCCTGGGCCCGAAGCCTTTGCAGATAGCTCCTCACTTCGCTCGAGCAGAAAAGCGGATCGTGGAGAAAGAAGATGAGAACTTAGAAGCGATGGTCTCTAGAAAGACGAAACGACGTAGCAGAATCACCACAAGTTCTGCTCAATCAGCCATCATTGTGAAGACAAACAAGACTCTCCATTCTGAATTATCTTTCAAACCTACACCTTCTCGTTTTCATGAATTAAGTTAGTTAAAAGTCTCTTGTTCTCAATACCTTGCACTAATGTCGATTTACTAGAGCACACGAACATCGACAGGAGTTCATTCGAATTCGTCTTAAGGGTTAAGACGACCAGCTGTTCTTCTCCCTTTGAACATTTGCTAGAGGCTCAGCCAGAGGTCCGCTTGGAAGCTCAGCAAACAAATGCGAACCCCGTCCCATTTATCTCTGCTCTCGAAAATTTCAATGCCATAATACCGGGATGCGACGCTATGCATAGATTCGAGACCATGCAAAATGAGCTCTGGCTGCCTTTCAGGTGTCTTGCGAATACAAAAGCAACGGATTACTTTGGTGATAGCAAATGGAGTGGCAGAAAATGTAATTGGAAATTGATACATGCTGACAGACATTTGATCAGACGGGTCTTATCACAGCTCCAGAGGATGAACATATATTCTGACGGTGATGAATGCATTACCATACTTGAGGAGTTGGCAAGCGAAGCAATCTGTCATCATCATAAAGAGTTGGCCCAAATGCTCTTCAAATCCAGGGTTCGAGAGCTATTGGGGAGGCGGGTCCAAGAACAGGAGGCCGCGCACAAGCCTATTACAGTGATGAGCGACTCAACGTTTGACATCGGCTGGTGGCTGCGCCCGGCACCTCATGGTACACTGCATTACTTACCTGAACACCGATCATTCAGTCATCCTACATCGGTTTCAAAGGAGATAAATTATTCAATAAAAAGTCAAGCAAGGCAACCTCTGGTTGCAGGAACTACTAGGTCTATCAACGGATTAACGGAACACGATGAGACTCGGGACGGATATCTCTACGTGTACTGGAACCGGGCCAGCTTCGGACACCTGAAAATAGGGTTCACAGGCAAGGATGTTGATCAGCGCCTGCAAGAATGGGAAGAACAGTGTCATCACATCGCAGAAAAACATTATCAATCTCCCAGGAAAATCAAGCACGCGGCTCGTGTTGAAAAACTTGTTCATACCGAGTTTGCAAATCATAGGGTTGCCGAGCCCGCTTGCCACGGCTGTGGCAAGAAGCACGTCGAGTGGTTTCGAGACCTAGATTTAGGATTCGTCATTCAGAGAATTGAGGCCTGGTCCGAGTGGATCAGTACAAGCCCTTATGAATACAGGGGAGGGGCGTGGCTATTGAAGGAGGATGCCGAATTTGAGTTGCCATTACCCTCTGCGATTCGGACTAAAGCACCGAAGACACCGAAGAAGCCAAGGGCACCAAGGTCAGAATCAGCTTCTCCACGACAGAAATTACGGCCTCAATTGGCTCGTGAACAATCTCCAAGTCCACAGCCACGAGCTCGACCTTCTTCGCTGTTGAACCTTTTGGCGGCGCAAATAGAGCCTGCAGTCTCTGCAACAAAAGTGATGCATACATTTTCAGCTCCGATCTTGACATAATGGCGTACGAAGTTGCGATTTTCGGCAAGTCGTTCATCAGTTGGTGATAACGGAGAATGGATCATGGTAATATTTTTCGCTTTGATGACAATGAAATGAAGCTTTGTCAGGATTGGCGCATTCATTTCTTGGATCCCGGTTGTAGGAAGTACAGTTTTCCCTAGTGGTTCGCTTGCCTAATCAATACCTACACATAAGGACAGGTCCTGTGCCTATAAGGTCCTGTTCGTAACAAAGGGTTACCATATCACGCCTCGTTCCGCGAGATCACAATAAGCTATCGTAAACACAATATCGCAGGGCACGCGTGGAGGTGTACAGAGACTAAAGTTCCCGTAATGGCGAATCCTTTAGCTTCCTGCGTGTCATCGTTACGATCGACAAATGCGCTTCTGTCATCTAGTATTTCGATTCTGGATTCTGGGGTTAATGACTTCCCACGATTAGGGAAGGTGTTGCAGACCACGCGCGTATGTTCTTCTCCGTAGCGATGAATAAGCTTCTTTCGCTTTCCTACAACTTCTATTCTAAATGTCCAAATTGCATGTCACTAATTGAGGCTAACCTACTCCTAGCACTTCGAACTCCTCGCCGAACCAACCCTCCAATCCGCCCAATCCTCCCTCCTCGCCTCCCTAACCCCCGAACTCGCCTCCCTCCTCACCCGGGTAGAAAACCATCTCGATAAACTTGCCCGTCGCGAACAAGCTCTCATAGCGCGCACTGAGCTCCTCGAAGGGCGGATTGGGGAGGGAAGGGCGAGTGGGGGCGCGAGGGCGAGAAGTAGTGTGGGGATGAGTGGGGAGGGGAGCAGAGAGGCGTTGAGGTTGAAGCAGTTGAGGGGAAAGAAGGAGAGGCTGAGTTATGCGGTTGAGAGATTGGTGTTGCAGGCGCAGCAGAGGGAGAGGCAGTTGAGGATGAGTGTTGCGGCCCAGTGAGGGGTCTGTATGTTGGAATATGAGGAAAGAGGAATGGAGTTTGGGCGCCGGGGGTGTGATTGATGGGTATACCCTTTTTGATTCTACTAGGAACGACGATGTCTATGATTGCTTATGCCTCATGCTTTATGCCGTTGACCTCAGAGTTGCTGTCCTCGCTTTCAGCGTTGTCAAATATGCTCTTGCCCCGAAAACCGTGCTCGCTGAGACGAAATCATCAGCATCTTCTTCTTCTAAAAATGACAGCCCTCACTGTTCCAGCTTTGATAACCTGGTGACTGTCGGTCTAAGTTCATTTGTTGAAGAAGAGTAACGATTAGGACCCTGGATGCCTTTGTGAGACTCTGTTCAGTCAGATGTCGGCCTGTGTTGGACCCATAACACGATTCAAGTTGGTCTACAGATTTGGCTAAGACTATCTAGTTGACTTCATGGTGTAGAGCACGGCAGATAATTCATGGTGTAAAGCACGGCAGATAATTGCTTTCATTCAAGATCATAAATTCAGGGTATCATCAGATTTCGCCCATCTTTGAACATCACGGAGAGTCTTCCTGGGCAATAGGATCAATTTTGCCACGAGTCCAGAGTTGCACAATATCTTACACATACCGAAAGTAAGCGGTATGTTTCCATGAAGACTGAAAGCTCCCAACTTAGCATCAACTCGAGCGGCGAGCTGATCTGCTATCGTAAATAGCCCGCTTGTACCTTGCCGAAATTTGTTTAAATCGACTGGGGCTCCAGCTGTCCTGGCTAGGACATAGGTGTCGGTCAAAGTATTGTATTCAATTAGCAATTTGGCAGTGTTCGCTCCATATGCCTGAACATGTCTCACTTTTCGAAAGACAGCCTATAGATAGTCCGACTGGGGGGTTGGATTCTGGAAATCACCGCTTTCCTCTATTCAGCACCAACCCTCTCAATCCCATCAATCCTAGCCAGACAGCTTCTTCTGTTCGAATAGTTCTGCTGCCTTGGCCCGGACATAGGTTTACCCAATGGTCGAACAAAGCTTCAGGACTTTTAACACCTAATTGTTCTAATTCTTCGTCTGCTTTTACTGCAACCTCAAGGCCTGCTACACCCCCAAAGACGACCAACATGTGGTTAAACTCAGGAATAGAAGGTTGACCTGAAGACGTGCCATTGAAGATGGGGAGAGGGATACCACGCTCTGATGTTCCGAACGTCAGGTCGTAGCCACCATCGAACGGGCATTCCGTAAGCACCGCAGAGAGCGAGCCTGCGGCGCGCACGCTGTAGCCCCAGTAGTATCCGGCTTCTTCACGGGGAGCAGAAGGCGCCACAGCATCGGCTAGAAGCTCCCTTCCAGGAACTATTTCCGGGTTCTCAACATCCTTGAACTTTACCGTCACGCGCGTATTTGGTGGGATTGTAGACGGCACAAATACTCGCTCTCGAAGTCCTGTGTCGATATAGGAATGGCCCGGTGGTATTCGCCAAATTCTCTTCTCTCTTCTGTGTGGAATATCTTTCACTGTCACGCCTTCGCGATACTGACACCATTCGCTTTGACGAAGATGATGTGGCATATCTAAGCTTGGGAGAGACCCTGCATGACGAAGATCTGGATGTATTGGAAAGAGAAGCTTTCGTAAATAGGGCGGGGTCTCGAGATAGGCTAGTATGTGTGTCAAGAAATAGTTCGGATCCGAGTAGCCTGTGTACGATTCTTTGGAAAAACCATCCTCTTGGGTATGAGAGGCATCTCCATTCGAACTATGTGCCGTCTTGCCATGGCCATCGTCGAAGATGACCACTTCATCTACGCAGAAGACTGCGAGAGCCCGGGCTATTTGTCCTGCTAGGAGCGATTGTAGTTCTGGTGTTTGTGCACTGTTGGTGGATGTCAGAGGTTGCTTCTTTAGTAGAACTCCAACACCGACTTTGCAATTATACTGCCAGGCAACGCAATGCTCAAGGTATAAGCTCTTCCTTCTTTTGGTTCGAAGACTGCAGTAGGCTTTGATGTATCAACTGCATCTTCCTTCTTTGGTTCGAAGACTGTCGTAGGCATTGATTTGTCATTTTTGGGCTTTCTTGAGTCCCGCTTTCGCTTCTAGGATTAATTAGCCATGGGTAAAAAGGGAGCACAAAGAGGAGCCTGCACCTTCGATTCCATTGTTACAATGGATTACTTTGTGTAAAATCATTTGGCGCACACTTCGAGATGTTTCACACCTCCTACCCGGCATTAGAGATGCGGAATAATTCCGCGCTTAACGTGTCATGTTCCTGGGAGAAGCCTTGTCTGGTATGAAACAATATCAGAACTACCTTGGTCTATCAGGTTGGCAATATGTCTACCCCAGCAGGGCCAGCCAAACCAAGGCCATACCTCTCAAACGGCCAGGTCCTCCAAGCGTTAGTGCTGCCATTTGCTGGCGATTTTACCGAGTTAAACCTCGTTGACGTCTTCAATAGGCCTCCCTTCTCAGCTCGAGTTCGCCATTTCGCCAATGACACATACAACTTTCTCGGCCTCTATGTCACAACACTGCTCTCGGTGCGTGCTATGTTCGTGTTGAAAAAAGCTCGCGTTGTGCTGATGGCAAGTAATGCAACAGCTAGATCCTTATGCCGCGGCAGAACAGTCACCTTTCAACATTAGGAATCGGTCTAATGCGGCGCCCAGGGCTGGTCCCAGAGCTGGAGGTGGCGGAGGCGGAGGTGGAGGAGGACATGGTGGAGGGGGAGGGGGTGGCAGCGGGAAGAAATTGGGTACGGTGGACGATATACGAGGTCCGGAATGCAAAAGCTGTGGTTGAACCATCAGTTGCTTCTTGGGGATGAGGATACAGCTTGAGGGTTGTTAGAGGCGAAGGGTGTCACGGTTGTTCTCTACGGATTAATGGTATATCGGAATTTTGAACAATATTACGAGAGTGGATGATTGAAAATATTGATATTTGAGATTGATATTCACTGATCCAGCTATTAATGGCTTGTATTTACTAGGAAAAATGAGTCAGAGAAGTTTACTTATCCATCATCACGAGGATGGTGCTGTGTTGTTCCTCCTTTTTTTATCGTTCAACGGAAAGGACTTTGGACACTGTGTTAGAGTTGCTACGACACTTTGGTCCTTGTCAGAAATCCATATTTATTCTACCTCATTCTTCTTACACCCATCAACAAGCCCAAGGTACCCATCCTCGTCAAATAGAATCAACACTAGAATGTCAGAAGGCCAGAGTCCAAACAACACCACAAATCCAGAAGCCTTAGCTCTGTTGAAAAAACACCATCCCCTTACCGTCTCTCGCCAGCGGAGAAACGCGATATCAGGTCCCTCAACAGGCCCCTCAAGAAGTCCCATAGGAAAGAAGATTGCTTCCCACGGAAAAAGGTACTGGCCAACATCACGCTCCGAGCGCGCCAGGGCACCGTCGCCAGAGACACCAGACTGGCCTACAGGATTTTGCCTCATGATGGAATGCAATTTGACTATACCACATAGCCATACGAAGAAGCAGATCATGGAGCGAATAGGATATGCTTCTTGGATGGAGGACCTATTCAACCCCCCTTTGTCAAAAGCTGACGATTCCGAGGAGTATGATGGGTTGTATCGTGGTAGGCCTTCGGGTCTGAGGGGGAGCAGTATCCTGAATCCAGCCGGCAAGGGCACGAATGAGCTTATTGAGGCTTTGCCGAAGATCGATGATGTTGCTAAACAAAAGCCGGCTGACGCGCAAAATATATCGAGCTCAGCAGTCTCCGAAGTTGCGGCCGGCTTGGAGAATCTGGCTATCCGGATGTTGGATAAAGGGAAGTCGATGGAATGATGTGCTGTAAGTAAGGACTGGATCTAGGGACGTAGAAACAGAGGATAACTTTCACCTTTCGAAAGCTGGCTGTTTGTAACATTTTTGTTTGCGGTAAAATACATGCTAATGATTAGGTTACAGCGAGCAATAATCGGAGTTTTGCTACTTAAATTTACATTGTGAACCTCAAGACATTGGTGACCGAACCCTCCGACCGTTTCAACTCACCTCGATCACTGGTCCTTTGTACTCTCTCTTTGCCCACAGAAAATAGTACACCACGCTAAACATGGCCACCGCTCCTGTAACTAAGACGGAGTAATTCATGTTTCTGGCATCAACAGGCTGTCCTGGAGGCCAAAGAGAAAAAAATATAATGACAACAACATAGATGCAGGCAAAAACGTTGTTGATGATTCCGTACATCCCCGGTATACGCCATGGACCCCACATTAGAGACTCTCTTTTGTTGATGATCACGTCAGATAAATCTCTAGAGTTATGAGGGAGTATACCACCAGTACAACGATGATAGAGTAATAGACCTGAAGCGAGGAGGTACGAAGAGTTTAAGCTGGCGACCCAGAGTGAGACCAGGTCGTTGAAAGCAGTCGAGGAGCCGAGAACAGTAAGTGACAGGAGGCAGGAGATAATTGTGGTGGCTATGATAGAGCGAATTGGTAATGAGGTGCGTGGATCGACCTAAACCGTGGAGCCCGCTTGTGGTAAGCCATTTGTTCTGTATTCTCCATTGAGAAGTAACCTGGACAGGATTTTCAGGGAATTTGAATAGCTTACATGTTGCAAGTAACGTGAACCAGGCAGGCCGCGGTCTCGAGCAAAAGACCAGCACATTCGAGAAGCTGAGGCGAGTATACCAACATTGGCACACCATTGCATGGTAGTTACAAGTGACGCCATAAGGGCAGCTCCGGGGATAGACCCGGTGGACCTGACAAGGATTTCCATGAACGGGTAGCCAGTAGGAGATTCTATAGCAGCTTTGACATCGTTGAGGCTGAACAGTGTTGCTAGCAACATGCCAAACCCTAAGCAGCCATTAAGAACCAGAGTCGCCATTATGGACCTTGGGATGACAAGAGAAGCATTGTGGATTTCTTCGGACATCTGCGCAGGATTAGCTTGAAGAAAAAAGTGCAGAGCCATTCAAATTTGTACATGGATTGCACCATCCGCGCCTAGACATCAATTAGAGGTTTATCACTGTTATAGCAGGATGACAAGTCTCACATACCTCCAAAAGCAAACACACTTCCAACAAGTCCGATCATGCATGACAATCCTTGGGTAGGCCAACCACCGCCGTTCACAAACATACCAAAGACTTCTGATGCCTGCTGGTGTGGTCCATAAACTATCAAGGGAAGAAGTAGGGCGAAGAACCCAAGAATGTGCAGAATCAATACAAAGCCCTCGAATTTTGGAAGGACTCCACCAACTATGGTGTTCACAAGTATGGCAAAAAATATCGCCGCCCAAAGAAGCAAAACCGATTGCCAAGGCTTTGGGTCGTAGGTTGGCGTAGTCAATACGATTATTCCTTGTACAAGCGTGCCTGAAAGAAAAGCCGATGATGCAATAGCAGTCTGCCAACCCCAGAATGTAAGCCAGCCTAGTCTTGATCAGCCGACTTGATGCGTCGCATTGTGCTTAAATTCGAGTATACTCACCTGTCACATAGCTGAAGAACTTGTATGAAGAGCGTGGAGCAAGCATTGAGACCCAGTAGTACTGGCCACCAGCTGTAGGCGCCCTGGGTCAAGATTAGCTTAGCGATAGCCGGATTGAAGTTGATCGTACATAGAGGCGAGCTCGCCCAACGTGGCGAAGATGGAAGCTGTTCCTATCCAGACGAGAAGGTAGCCGTAGATGAGGCCGGCAGGACCACCACTGTATATCGAATGAGGAACTGGTATGTCATACAGAGACCCGGCTGAGATACTTAACAATGCCAATATTGAAAATGCTGTGTATGTCAGAGGGACTTCTATGGAGTCATCGTGTATTCATACATGAGGACGGCCTCCCAGGTCACGAGCACGGTACAGCTGAAGCCTAGCATCGACGTGAAACCAAAGTTTCGCTGTCCATGGTAAGCATGAGTCTGTATCATTTACACGGTAGAAATCCATGCCTTCAGCACCTGCTTTTTGCCTAGGCGAAGGAGGTCTGTGCGATCCCGGTCAACAGTATTGAATGGCTCATCGCTGCTTTCCTTCGCAATTGATGCATCGCTAACAGGCGGACCTAGCTCGTATGCACTCTGCATGATGATCAAGTATGGTGAGGGTTTGATGTAAGAACATTTATCTGATAGCAGATTTTTGATGGAGTAGACGCAGCATTTTGGATAAGAATAAGCTTTGGCCAGTGCGTCCTGGGGAAGTCTACTCTTGCATATGTGCCGAAGGGACATGAGATATTGCCTTACCACGTGAATTCGGTGTGATTGCTGATGCATACATGCACACTGACGTCAAAATCGTAGCTGCATGCCGATCGAAGAACTGTGGTGGCATGGTGATGCCCGAACGAACAAGCATTGTGATGATTGGGACTGGGCACAGATGAGGGTTTCAAGTTATTGACGAGTCCCATCAGAGGATACGACTTTTCGATCCGGCAGAAGGATGGCAAGATGCCGATCACCGACGCCACGTGGGATTTTTCTTGGCATTTTTCGTTGATTTATCAGCCTTGTGCATGCATCCCTTCCAGGAAGGTTTAGGCAGCCTAATGCGAACATTGTTCAATCGACTTCCGATGATCCAGGGGTACAAAGGCAGCTGTTAGCCAGCTACTGGACTCAGGCCCTCATAGGAGGATAGAGCGTGTATTGACTAATAGTGAAGGACAGCCGAATTGTAGGAGAAGCTAATCAAGGAGGCAAATTCAGGTTCAAAGCGCACGATGAGTCGTAAGCAGCGACAGTCGGATCGGAGGAGGTATGTTGAAGATCCGGATTATTTCGGAAACAGCATTTATCACTAGCCAATAAATGATGAGGGATCAGCTCTAAGACTGGTAAGACTGGATGTTGATATTCAGCGAAAAGCCACCAGATACTGCATAGCACTTACTAAAAGTGCACCTTGCATAAAAGGGCCACCATCTCTGAAACAATTTGGCTCCCCAAGCTCGCTAAGTACGTTGTCTGATTCGACTGCGATATAAATACAATGGTCCGCACATACACGGAACCTATCATTGACCCAGGACCGGGCCCAGGAGCCTTCGGCTACCGAAGCGCGGAAAGACACGCACACCACGTGCTTAGAGGCATTGTTGCAGCTTTGCTATGCATATGGCAGCGACTCTTGGGCGTAACAAGAGCCTCTGCCTCATTAGTCTGCTCACTCGCGGACTTAAAGGGTCCGGGTTCTAATAGACGGAGGAAAGTCTATCCAAGGCTTTGAAGACGCAAAGCCCTCAACTCCTTAAAGCCTTCTTGTTTCTTGAAATCTTATTATCGTCGATCTAGAAGTGTAGACAGAATAATGAACACTAATTTTACACCTATCGTCCAGATAGTAACCTGGTTTCTTCTCATTACCTGCTCCTTGAGTATTGTTGCCAGAGGTGTGACCAAAGCTGCTAGCGTTCGGTCGATAACTCTGGATGATTATTTCATTTCTGTATCATGGGTAAGATCTCATAATTTTCATGTTGATGCAAGGTTAAATCTCCTTAGCTCTTTGCCCTCGTCCAATCAGTAATAGTCTCGTTACAGACATTACACGGGTACGGGAAACCGTTCGCTTCTGCAAGGCCAGCAGAAGTAGAAGTGGACCTGAAGGTGAGAGTCCTTGCACCCTGTACTGACTTATCTAATATAAAAGATGAAGCTGCAATATGTCGCCGCTCTGGTCTATATTTCTAGCCTTTGCTTTGCAAAATTAGCAGTATTAGCTCTCATCAAAATCATAACGCCCTTGAAACGTGATCGGGCCATAACATACGGTCTTGCGCTGATAGTCGCTCTCTGGGCCTTCAGCGGAGAGTTCGCGGCTGCTTTCGTCTGCAAGCTGCCCAGGCCCTGGAATTATCTGGAGGGTAATTGTCCAGGTCATGTATGTACTATCACACATTATCGAAACTTTCTCCTAATCACGTAGTAGTACTCTTGGTGGACCTACTTTGAAATATCGAATATACTTACAGATACTGCGTTGATTGCGCTGCCCTTTGGATTCATCTGGCGCATTCAAGCACCCATGACCAAGAAAGCTTCGGCCCTTTCCTTCTTCGCGTTTCGAATCATGTGAGACAGCATCCAGAACCCGCAAACATTCGTCTGCTGACGCTGGAACAGAGTCATTGGGGCCGCAGCATGCAAACTCGTGTTTCTGCAAAGGACCAGAAGCTCCGACGACCCTCTCCTTGATTCTTGGACCGTCACTGTTTGCACTCAGACAATCCAGTGTCTCAGTATCGTCTCAGCTTGCTTCTTATATCTTAAACCCTTCCTTGACAGTATTGAATCAGGATTCATCAGCAATGAAGACATGCGTCGGCAGGCTACTATCGCCCAAACCCAGCAGAGAGCAGACACTCCGTCCGCATTGAACGCCAGCTTCGCAGCTGGAAAAACAAAACGTGCCGGCATAACTACCATAGGACTGAGGAACATGGCAAAGGGTCGCCATGCGACAACCATTACTGCAGGACATTTATTGAATCGGGATGAGACAGGAAGCCAGGACAGTCAGTCGCGCATAATCAAAGAAACCAGGACGTTCTCCGTGGAGGAATCCAATGGTAACAGTGGGCGTTCATCAGCGGATGTGGAACATTAATTTTAATTATTGCTCGACGCCATGTTCAGCAGGAATCAGATAGATATTCTTGAATATTGTATTTTCACAGATTCTGGTATCTCATATTCAAAATAATGATGAAGCCATGCCGTATCCTTGGGTTTCCGGGTGGGGGAAAACTCAGAAAACAAAGCGCCGACGGTCCGCGCTAGGGATCTGGAACCAACCTCAATTCGTTCCTTCGGTGTTTGACCTACTCGAGATTACTCCATCATTGCGCCTAACAGTCTCACATTCGTTCATTACATTGGATACTCTACTCTGCCTTCCTATGTCACTCCCCTCGTTTCCCCAAGTCTCCTAGAAGCAACGTCTCCTTCCTTTAAGCGCTTGTCCGCAATCTCCCCGCGCTCTTAACATCATGCCTCTTTGCGGTGGAAGCAAGACGGTCCACCGGAAGCTCGTACTGTTGTATGTGGTCGGCTCCTGAAACCGCAGCAGCTCCTACAATGGATCAAGTGACTGATGGCGTTCTCCTGCAGAGGTGATGGTGCCTGCGGCAAGACTTCATTACTGAATGTGTTTACAAGAGGGTAAAACATGGTCCTGAGCATGCGCGAGATTAATGCTAATGTGCCCTGGCTTACCGTAGATATTTTCCCACGGTCTAGTACGTTCTATACACCTTTAATTGTCACTAAGGAAATGCAATTGACCGGTCTATCCTCTGCACAGCGAACCCACAGTCTTTGGTAAGCCTTGGCTCTGGTCGCATAGTCACTTGCATGCTAACGTTTCTCAGAAAACTATGTGCATGGTATTGTCCTCCCCTGCGCTCCTCACGTCCTCTCACTCACAGTACATGCAGACATTTTTGTCGACAACGTACACATCGAGCTCTCCCTCTGGGACACAGCTGGCCAAGAAGAATTCGACCGACTGCGTTCCCTCTCCTACGATGACACCCATACTATCATGCTCTGTTTCAGCGTCGACTCGAAAGACTCCCTTGAGAATGTTGAATCGAAATGGGTCGGCGAGATAGCAGAGAATTGTCAGGGAGTGAAGCTCGTCCTCGTGGCGTTGAAATGCGACTTGAGAGAGCGAGGCGCGGATGAGGACGATGAGGGAACACAGAGGGGAGGCAGAGAGAAGGTCATGATTGATTATAAGCAGGGGCTGGAGGTTGCAAAGAGGATACAAGCACTCCGGTATCTTGGTACGTTGATACCAAATCTGGGAGGGGACATCTGAGAGGACGATGGCTGAGAGTGACGATATGCTGATAATCTACACAGAGTGCTCGGCGAAACGCAACCGAGGTGTAAACGAGGCGTTCACAGAAGCAGCACGGGTGGCCCTCTCAGTCAAGGGCGCTGGTTCGTCCGGCGGAGGTAGCAAGTGCAACGTCATGTGATAACTTCCGGCTTTCGTTCTTTTTTTCTTTTGAAGATACCTCTTTAGCGGTACATTGGCGCGTTGCGGATATGCTATTTGATACACATATGAAGTCTGATGATGTTGAAATGAAGGCGTAAAGTCTTTGTTGGGTAGCGGAGGGGGTTGTGTCTTTACTGATCTACATATTGTACAAAATCTTTGAGCGTATACCAAGTTCTCTCGATCTGACTCGACATTACAAAGTGCTACACCTTTCCTCCAATCCAGCTCTTTATCTATCAGACATCGGAATGCTCCATAATCTATATCTATATGAGAACGCCGACTCGTCTAAGCCTGTTGAAGAAGCGAATATCCAATATTTTAAACCAGCAACACTTCGAGAAACGACGTCTCCCGCATAGCCTACGCCTCTTCCGAGCCAAAAAGATACAATAAATCTCTCAAGCTCTCCCCATTCAACCTCATAGGCGCCTTCACCTGCACCTTCGCCTTTGCCTTCCACGCGATTCCCAGCCCCGCTGTCCCAAGCATAAGCAAATCATTCGATCCATCCCCCACAGCCAACGTTTCATGCATCGCAACCCCCTGCTTAGCCGCAAGTGCAAGAAGCGTGTCCTTTTTAAGCTGCGGCGTAACAATGGGGAACGCAGGGTCCAATTGACCCGACAGATGCGCATACGGGAACTCTTCCGTTGGCGCAGCTTCCAATAGGTGGTTCGCAACCGCGAGATCGAGACCCAATTCGCCTTTGAGCCATTCGGCCATGGGTGTGAAGCCGCCGCTTGCGACGGCTGTGTAGACGCCTTTCCTTTTCAGACCGGCGATAAATTCCCTTGCGCCTGTTGCGATTGTGATTGTTTTTCGGAGATCTTGCCAGACTGTTGTGGGGACGCCCTTGAGCATTCCGACGCGCTCTTTTAAGGAGGTGGCGAAGTCGATGTCGCCGTTCATGGCGCGAGCTGTGATGGCTGAGACGGCGTCGCTGACGCCGACGGAGCGGGCGAGTTCGTCTATCACTTCTTCGTTTATGAGGGTGGAGTCCATGTCGAAGAGGGCAATTTTGAGGGGGCGTGGGGAGGTAGATTGGGGGTAGAGGGGGAATTGATCGAAGATGAGTTCGACATTGTGTTTGGCTTCAAAGTTTGTGATGGGTGAGGTATGCCGGAGGGATGCGAAATCTAATAGTTGAGAGTCATGCGTTATGTAACTGGTTTGCGAGATGCCTGTGGTTAGGGATTGATAGGACTGATTTTCGTATGAGGGCGCGATTTCTGCGAAGACAGAGGCAAATGAACGTGTAGTAGAATTCAGAGAGCGTCTTAGACCATCTTCAGCGCCCTTCTGGGTACACCTTGCTTTGTAGTAAAACGTAATGACTAGCTTCGCCATAGGCTTCTTCGTTGATTGGATACCGTCAGCTGGCACATTGTTATCTTGATCGCTGGTCTCAATACCGCCCTTCGGCGGCACGTGGTTCCCTTCTTGCATTTGGCACAATCAACTCGGGATGGTTGGATTATTGCAAGAGTGAGAAATCCGGGGCCCCAGAAATCCGTCAGAGGATGGCAGGCTTTATCGATAAGGGCACAAGCCCTAGGTGGGCTGGTAGTAACAGCATACCTTAGCTTCAGTGGGAAAGCCTACCAAGAAGAGTGAAAGCTAGGTGTCCAAGCTAATACTCATTGGTTCATTTCGGACTTGAAGCAACGCTCAAGAGTAGAAATCAGCTGGCTGTCAAGCCTCTTTAACAATTTTGTGGAGAGACGTTTACTCATGGATCACACGTTTCCTACTCTCCGAATTTTCGACACCGCAGAGCCAGGTAAGAATCACTACACCCCGATGAATGAAATTTCTTATTATGCTACGGGTAAATACCGGACTATATCATATCAATCCTTCATACATTATATTATGCAACATCACCACAGAGTCTCACGACATGCACGAGACAGAATGCTGTGATTTCCCAAGGTGAAACGTATCTGACATGTATTCCGTGTGTGATATAGCTGGGTATTGGTATTCAAAAAGGTGTCTAGCACCAATTCTCAGCTATGTAAAGCAAGTCCGTCTTGACGTATTACTTCGCGCCTGTCGCTTGGAAAATCGATTTTGATTGGAAACGAAAGGACTGCTTGGCGCATCGTTTTTGACGCAAGCTGTCTCAGAAGAACCGAACCTTATATTTATTACATCTTTCCAGGCTGCCATAACCGCCGGGAGCTCAGTCTGAACATGATCTTTGAAGAATGCGGACACTTTGTGAAAAATAATCATGTATCTGGTCACCTCAATTTTCAAGGCATTGATTTGCTATGCTACCACAGTATCCGCAGCGCCTCCATCTGCTACTACACCCTATCTCGTTCCATTAAAATCGATCTTCCAGGCCAGTGACTATACTATAGGGTTTCCAAACGTTTCAGCAAGGTATGTGGACACTCAAATTCCAATTAGAAAGTCTGAAAAATTGAACCTCGATAGTCTTACGTCACCCGAGGGCTGCCGTATGACAAGTCGCGCAGAAAAATACACGCTGACTGTCCGAGGCACGAGAACCGCCCTTGAGATCGTTTTATGCGTTGACATCCCAATCGATCCCGACGACCTTCAAGACACATTAATATCTGGGATTAACATTTTCCACGCCAGGCTTTCTACTCAGGGTGACGGCTTAATACAGCCGGATCCATGGTATGCACCAGTGGTTGAGGGTATCGATTGTGCCCTCGCTCTCAAATCGCGTACAGACCAAAGCACTGGCCAAAAGACTCTTACATATCGAGTTGGGTCAGACGCGCTCCTTGGGCTGTTCAAATTCTATAGAACAGTGGACTTATATACAAGTAGTTTGACTGTAGTCCTCGACAAGAGCCTAGCAGAGCCCGATTGGGATGTGGGCACGATTGTTATTGGCCCGTTCGATATGAAATCATAAACTCTGTTCTCTGTCACAGGTTGGAGACCTGGACTGAATTAGAGGAGAGGGAAACAGAACGGTTGCCGGTATTCCTCCTCGCTCGATTGCTAAGGTGGCAAGGGACCGCTGTAAGCGGTGTCGACGAGCAGCATGTGGGTTCCTCAACAGGCCATCTCTCAAGCGCAAACCATGGCATTCGGTCTTGGCAACAAAATAAGGGGTAGAGGTCAGACCTATGGCTGAACTGGTAATTGACAATCTCAGTGGCCGAAACGTTACTTTAAGACTTTCCTGAGGTTCATTCAATAAAATAACAGCAGACATGAAAAGAGCAACGTCACATCATGAATGACCCATAAACGTTTTATTTGAAGCCTACCAGGTCTTTCTGCGTTGGACGCACTTGCCTTATGGTACTACTAATGACCGAATGTGCTTTCCCTAGTAGCCGACCATTCAGTGAAAACCCCCAACCCTCCAAAACCCGCGAAGCTCGAAGCAAGGGAAGTGTTACAAGTGTCCCGCCTAGGCAAGGCTGAAAACATTCTAAGGTGATGAGTGTCAGTCAGTTGTTGCCTTCTTCCGAGACAAAATCTAACGATCATTTGATGGCCCGCTGACCTGATCCATTTCGTGACGCTTGATGCTTGGTTCGTGCATGTCTAATCTGGCCATTTCTGCAAACTTGGAATCGGTCCGTCAGGAATATTTGTCCGCAGGGAAGGTTTGTGGGTGAAGTATACGGAAATTTCCTTGCAGTGACATCAAAGACTACCTTAGAGAGCACACAAATTTCCGTGTTTCAAACGGGCTGTCAATTAGCTTCTAGCAGACCAACATTAGCCTACGCGGCAGGCTGCTTCTCGTGTCTCCTCTCAATTCGACCTGTGCAAGTTCCGTGCAAGTACGTGTCTCTTTGCAAACGGACATTCGTTCCGTGCACTGTGTTCATGAAATTCGCATATTTGCCCCTTTCGATCCCAGTCAGGAGCCTGGAAAGTCTTATCTACTTTGCCCAAACGCAAAGCATATTTTTGAGCGATCGCTGCGAGGAAACCAGGGTGATATTGCCGTCCATCTGTATGTTCTTCGACTAGAACGACATTGTCACAGAAGCACTCCACGGTCAGTTGGCAGAGCGGAGAATTGCGAGGCAGTGCCTCCCATGCCATATTGATGCCTTTGCAGGGGTCTTCGAGTCCTGGTGGTGGCTCGATGTTCCAAAAGAGGGTTGTATACGCTTCAGCCTCGTCAGTTCCAGAATTCGAGACAAAAGTCTCTCCCTCATGTGCTTCTTCGCCTTCTTGCTGGGGGCCCTCGGCGCCGTCTTCATCTCCTGCTAGTTCCGCGTGCTTGAACCAGCAGTACACCTCTATGATCAACGTTATGATCTGATCCTTCAGGTCAAGTATCAGGAAGGTGTCCGCCAGAATGTAGAGTCCGACGAGGTGTGAAAATGGTGCGTCCTGATAGTTCGCCATATAGAGCGCTTTGCTGTATGGGTTGTTTGGGTCCAGATCCTCCAGGACATCCAAGTCCTGATTTTTAGCTCAGCGACGGCGGCTTGTCTCAATTCTCGAAGTGATGGTTTCACGGTTTCAGGATAATAGAATCCCCTCAGACGTCCCGTATATAGCCAATGCACAAAGAATCTGAAAATGTCGACGTCTCGTTCTGGGAATTTCATCTCGTGCTGATCACGTTCCTCGAAGTTGCGAGTAATCGAGGTCATGAAGTCTGATGATTCGCGGAGGAGATCCCTGTGAAGATCGAAGCGAGTTTCCTGTGACCCCACCAATACAGTATCCCGTGGGCCACAAATGAACCTTGAACGAGTTGGACTATCGCTTGACAGATACACAAAGTGGCTGTTCAAGTAAGGAGATGAGACTACTCACGGTAGATCTGGATCTGTGTTGCGCTGTGTCTCTGCGGCTCCATTTTCCGGTGAAGCCATGACTGAGTTCAAGCTTAATGACCTATCGATAACACTAAGAGCAATGCCAATAAACTAGCCTGACGCGGTGGGTAGAGGTCAAGTTAGAATTTGATGGTACGAGATCCAGAAGAGCTTGAGCAGGGGAACCGAGAACAAAAGATGGAGTTGATGGTCCGCGTTTTGAATAGGTTTGTTTATACGGGTTGTAACAAGATTGGCTGGTTCCGGTTGATTAATAAGTGAAGCTGCTTTTCGTTGAATCGATGAATTAATGGTAGATTCGCATAAAGTGAATAATGCTTGTGGATTCTTATAAAGTGAATAATGCTTTGTGGCACTAGACATCTTGGGTCCTGCTACTTTCGTAGCGAGCATGGGCTACTTGTTATCAGTAATTCCCACATGAGGACAGATATTTGATTGAGGGCATTGAGCGCTTGGACACGTACTTGTAAGGTTCTTTTGTTCGCTTATGATTCTGAGTCCGCCAATCGGAAGTCAGCAGATCGATGCACGCCCGCAACTTGTACAAGCTTCAACGATCAAAACCGCGCATGAATCTCAGTAATGCATATGGAACAGTGCGTCACTGAAGGGTTTCAATGCAAGATGTCATCAATCTTTCAAATTTAGGTATAGTTTTCTCATCAGATCAAGTTCACAAAATCCTAGACGACGAACCGCGGATGCTGAATCGTTCACTTCCATGGCTTCACACCCAGAGTAGCTGATGTGTAGACTATGGGACACCGAGATTTCCATAGTATTCTCGACGTATAGAGCCAGTGATGTCTTAAACACGTTAGCAATCTTCTGGACCTATGCAATACCAGTTTTCTTACATAGTTGAGAGCTGCCACCAGGACCTCGACTCAAGTGGGCCTCACGTCGTTGCTACCTCATGGACTCCTGAGATTTGCCTACACAACCCAGCGACGTACTAGGCTTGCTACTGCACCACTGCAGAACTTACCACGTATCTCGGCCCACAATTAACAACCAAAGGGCTGGTAAGTGAGTTTTTGATGGCAACAATATATACCTTGAACACTAGGCATATGAGTGAGCAACATCCTGAAAGACAAAAGTCGTTGTCTATGCGACAATGAGCGAATATGACATCCCGACCAACTTTTATCTGAGAGCTGGCTTCGAGCCACTGATTGCACGAACAAGGACCGGGCGGGAGATGGAGAGGTGGGTTGATGGCGGCATCTTCCAGCTGTCATTGTGGAAGATGAACGGAGCTTCTCGCCAAAAGTGAAGGTACAGACAAGCTGGAGCCGTAAGCGCTGCCGTATCTTTAGACCTTTTACTTTAGGGACTATGGAAGACTGAAGACCAGGGTGATTGAAAGCTCTTTTAAGACACAGAAAGTATATTGAGATTTCGATCTGGGGTATCAAATGCAGGCTCGCCTACAGCAGGAGGCCAGTCGAAAAGCAAAACGTGATAATGTGAGATCCCTAATGCATATAACAACGTAAAATCATGAAACATCCCTTTGTACAAAGTTAATATTAATGTTCTGATCCATCACCATCTCGTCACTCGTCTTTAGTTCGATCCGCTGCCCTCGCAGGCTTGCTGCTTGCGTCACCGCTGGCTATTGCGAGCCCGTGGATGATATCTCGGGCGAGCAAATAACCCATGTAGCTTGGTAGTACTAGCCAAGCTCCACTGGAAGTCTGATTCAGCCAGCATCCTTTACGGGTCAAAGGGAACAACGTACTTCGGGATAAGCCACAGAAATATCAAGGACAGCGGATCGTTGTGACCGATGTTCTCAAATCCAGAAAAGTACTCATTTAACCCTGAATGAGACGCCCGTCAGCACTAGAAAGTTCTCCCGCACAGTCGTCCACTCCTCATACTTTGGGTGAGACTTACAGTACAGCATAGTCTTACTGACTGTCATGACGCAAAGGGCAAATCCTACCAAACACGCCACACCACCCCACCCACCACCCACCGCCCTCTTCTCCCCTTCTCCATAATCCCACACCACCCACAAATACCCCAAATACCCCACCGTCTCCACCACATTCAGAGCTCCCTGCGCAGCCGTGAACCCATTGTGCTCATTATACGCTTTCCAGCCATACATATAGTCAACCTTACCATACAATTCATACGGCTTCCAGATCGGCGCGTGCGCCCAACCGCCGGGCATCGAGTGCGGCCGCAGTAGTACGTACCCAGTATCCCAGATCACGAGGGGAAGGGAGACCAGGAGCCAGAGGAGCGCGATAGGGGAGGGGACGTGTTGCCATTTGGAGCGCGAGCGCGGGGAGCGCGTGAGGGCTTTCGAGGGGGTGGCATCCGGGGGCGGGAATTCCGATTTGTGCGCGCGTGTTGAGACCATTGTGCTGGACCAGGCCTGCGATGCAAATGCTCAGGAGGTAGGTGAGTGTCGAATCAATAGGTAAACGCGCTGCGGAGGTAGGTATTTTAACGCCAATCTCTTGCCGCTTTTGGTGTCAATTGCTCAAGCTCCGAAACCTTGTCAGCCGCAGGACACTTATTTTTCTGCACGATTCCGACTGTTTCGTCGATGCTTGCATTAAGCACTTTTGAGTGACAGTCATTCCACTGGTGCTCAGCTGTGTGCGTTCAGAGAGTCAAGTCACCAGGTTCACGATCTTGCAATCGAACTAAGAGCGTGGCTGGAAAGGGATTCACATGGATCGATGGCGCATTATCGATGTGCGCTTTTGATACATCTGAGATGCTGGATGGGCCTATTCAATAAGCAGTCGAGTTCAGACTCTCCCCAGTCACTCTCTTACCGGGTATTTCTCCAAAGTAAATACGCGTGAGTGGAGCTGAGCGTCATGATCCGATGATGGCTCCAGACATACATGCATGATTGTTGATCGGACTGTTTCTGGTCTTGGATAGGGTTCAGTGCTTGAGAATCGTACAACGCTAGAATGCCTAAGTTAACAAAGATTCAATGTTCGCTCGGAAGACAGGGTTGGATACATGTTCTACTCGCGACGGCCACCTTCGCACTTTACTCCTTCCAAAGCACGGTCTTTCAATAATTAATCTAAAAGGAAACGGGTACAATGTATCTGTTATCGGATCAGTCAAGGACCTTGGCCAAGTCTGCTACAGAATGACTCAGGTCTGTTTTCCGCATGACAGGGCGCTTTTTCAACATATTGGTTCTATTCTTCGCAGCTGGCTCGTTGGCCCATAGGAGAGTGACCCCACTACCTTTCTAGGCGGCACGGCAGTTCCTGAGTGGATATCACGGTCCAGTCTGCCAAGTGCAGACAGACCAGTTGATAGCACTGGATTGACCTTATGTGGATTTTCGCTGATGTCTGCGTGGTGAGAATAAATTTCCGAGGAAGGCGATAAGCCTAAGTTCACTCGATGGTAAGTTCTTGGATTCAAGCGTGACCTACGTCCCCAACGGAAACTCCCTGAATAATATGATGGAGCGGTGGCCGGCATCTCAAAGATTCTATGAAATAGCATAGCGATGGAAGGACTGACTCTTAGACCGATTTTGTGTCTCCGTCCCAGTATTCTTATCTAAGATAAATGCTGCCACAAAAGACGCTGTCTTCTTGCATCTTGAACTGGAACAATCTGGGATTACCGCATAAGAGCTTGCTTCTACTTTCTCAAGTCCTGCCCACGAGTGGAACCTCGCCTCCCTCAAATCTGCACTACTACCCGTGGCAACACAAGCAACGACCTCATCTAGTGAGCAATACCGGCGCGGCACCACTACATTCGCTCTCGGTCCTCGTTCTTCCTGCACCGACACCAAGGTAATCGTTTACGAAGGCACCACCTGTGCCGGTTCCGGTACATAAGCCCCCCCCCCCTCCCTTTCCCTTCTCCCTCCCTCAACCTTCTCATTCATCTCTATCCTCGTATGCACCAAGTCCCCCTGCGCCAAAGTCGCCTCCACTGACAGCCCGGAAACCGGTATTAAGGGCACCTGCAGGGCCGATGCCATCCTTAACATCATTCCCGAAAACGATGCCTATCCCTTCGATGGCCGGGGTCCATTTTCAGGGGTAATTCGCGAAAGTCTGCCGCTTGGGTGCACGAAAGTCAGCCATCGAAAGGATAGTAGTGTACCAGCAGGAGCATATGACCTTGAACACCAATACTATTTATTTCACAATAGTCGAAACGTGGATGAGTTGGAAGAGGAACGGTAAAAGAATGCTTCTTCCGTGATTATGTTATGGTTGCATTACAACTTCCACTTCGCCACTCAATATATGGACAGAGATATTGCCTGACCAGCATGAAGAGTCACAGAGTACTGTTACAGTTTATGTTATCAATCTAGCTAGGCAGCACCAAGCGCTGAGGACACGAGCTAAGATCGTGTCACAATATCAGAAGACGCAGATCTGATGGTAAACACTGCATTGCCTAAGGATCTAGGATCTATCTGAGGGAGCTCTTATATGTGTGATGCTCTGCAGGTAAGATGCGTCGGAATAGGGGTAGAAGACGCTAGAATGCCAATACTATGTGGGAATGAGCATGTGTTGGTGAAGGCAGCTAAGCGAGGATGGTAAGCGAGGATGGTAGATGGAAATGGCGTGCTTATATTGCAACAGATCGCGAAGAAAAGTTCTACCTCATTGAAGCAAAATAAGACGTAAAGGGCAATATACATAGGTCGAATCAATAAAGATCTGCTTTCGGGGCTGCTGCAGCGACTTTTGACATGCTCTGGCTTCGCCTACTAGTTCTATTTTTGTCTCCCATACGTGGCTACTGCAGGCTCGGCACGGGCCGTGAAAGGAATGAGGCTTACAGCTCATAAACTATTTCAACCACAATCCAATCCACCGACGCGGCTGTATTATAATTGATCGCAATACCACGTCGCGTATAGTCGGATGCTCGTGCAGATGAACGCAATAGCAGCTCAGCTACACCCACCAAAACGGCTCCAACTTTCCTGATTTGGGCGGACAAGAGAGGGTTGTAATCGCCAAGTATATGGATCCTCTCACCATAACTACTGCGGCCGCGGTAAGTCTTGCATAGTGTCATCATTGCTTGGAAGTTGAAAAGTACTTTGCTTATGTATTGAGTAGAAGATTGTTAACACAACACTGCAAGTGGTACAAACGTGCAATGAATACTATCAGAAATACCAGGCTGTCGATCTGCAGCTAATTTGCATGCAAACTCAGTGCTCGATTATCGAGGTGGCCCTGCTACAGATTCAAGATGTAATTGTGCATAATTCGGCTCATTTCGAACGTCTTCGATCAGTCTCGGTGCTTGCGAGTAATTACGAAAGAACTTTAGGAGCGTGCCAAATTGTGTTTGCTATCTTGAAAGAGCGCTTGAATAAGCTGAACAGCCATCTTCGTAATAGTTGCGGCAAGCCGGACTGGCAGCTCAAGTTAAAAGTGGTATGGAATGATCAAGAATCTGCCATGCTGCTCAAGAACATCGAAGGACAAGCGTCCGCCATTAGCTTATTGCTCAATGCCATCCAGATGTAAGGCTGGCACCCCTCACAGTCGCTATCTATCTTACAAGTGGTTTGCAGGAAGACGCAAGTCGAGGTGCTCGGGCTTCTTACAAAGAAGGAGAGCAAATCCATCTTGAAGACAGCCTCTGACGACGCAGATACATTGTCATTAGTGCATGAGAAAAACGCCAGCGATGGTCTGCCTGACGGTGAATCTGTAATCACCTCGAAGCTGGATGATACAGAATTTGATTTCGATTTTGAGATTATCAACACCGCCGCATACCGAAAGGCTTTCAATAAGGCGAGAAGTGAGCTACCATCGAAAACGGGATCGCAGGCGGTCATTCCACTACATCCGCCTACATCTAGTGGTGCAGGAGCGTCTGAAACTGCCAATTTGCCTTCCCTCAATACACCTGCAGCGATTCACGCTGTAGCGGCGAACCACAGGAACAAGTTCTCCTCGTCACGTCCAGGTGACTCGTCCGGAGATATCGTATCTAGTTCTGTGCTCGCAAAGAACTCCTTAGAAGGTGCATGTGATGGCTCTGGCGGGATGCGAGAAGAACAGCATGATGCTGGTTTGGAAGACCAGCTCCCGTCAATTCCCAAAAGGAAAGAATTTCAGTTCGGTGCGTACACCGTAAGTCAAATTATAGGAGTAGGACGAAATGGTGAAGTTAGGCTTGCATGGAAGAATGACCGTAGCCATCAAGTTGCTATTAAGTTGATTAAACTCGAGCTTGCTGGATTACGTCCCATTCAGACACTGAAGGGTCTTTCACACCCAAACGTCATGCGTCTACATGACACGCTTAAAACGAAAAGCTATTTTGCGGTTGTTCTAGAGTACGTCCCAGGTGGAAGTCTCGCCGAGTGTGTGACTACGCAGACTTATCTGGGGGACCATGTTTCTCGGAGGCTTTTTGCTCAAATAATCTCGGCTGTTGGGTACCTACATCGAAACGGTATTATGCATCTTGGATTGTCCTGTTCCAAGGTCTTATTGGACTCCCATCAGAACGCCGTTTTGACTGGATTCTCGAACGCGGAAACCTTCGATCCTGAAGACACGTCGATATCCGTGCGGGTAGACAACCTCGATCTATTTGGCAACGAATGTGAATTTGATCGGCGAGACAAGCGCCGCTTCATAAGGGGAGATCTCATGGCAGCTCGCCTAGAGGAATCATGTTACTCTGCTCCTGAAGCGTCACTCTATCGCTTATACGAAGGGAGAAAAGCGGATGTCTGGAGCTGTGGGATTATGTTGGTGAGTATCCAGCATGGCTTGATATTGGATACTGATGACGTGAAGTACTTCATGCTTGCTGGCTACTTACCTTTTGCTGACGACTTCGCCAATCCTGGGGGCGACGTCGCTCAATTGCTGCTTGCCTTGGACGTGTCTTTGAAATTTCCCAAGTATTTCTCCTTCCATGCGCGGGACCTCGTAAAGCGAATAATTGTAGCACGACCCCAAGAGCGAGCTGATCTTTTTGAAGTCGCCCACCACAGCTGGCTTTCAGATTCCGCTCATTCAAAAGGCTTGGATCGCATCGCCTTTGAGAGCGATGTTGATGACCTTTGGAGGGACTGGCGTAAGTGGAAGGTGGATGTGGGGTTTTAGGTTTCAATAGCAGAGGGCAAACTGACAAGCAGGGCTACACAGATGATTGTTGCGTCCAGAGCGGTAGCAAGGTTGACAATGGGTATTGGAATGAAGCCAGTTACGAGCCGTCGACTTGGCTTGAACTTTTCAACTTCTTCTGGAGCGACTACTGTCCCCATATTGTCTTCGGAAGCAATTTATGTCTGTATTACTGTTTATGGAGAGTGTTGATCAAGGTGCGCATAGAAAACAATAGATGTGACTATGATATTAGAATGAGAATTTTAACGAAAGTGCAAGTCGAATCCAAAGCTTTGTAGTTTCTCTCTGGAAGGACTGTCAACTGCTAGCAAGGTGATTGGACAAATGTCAACGCGCGACAGCAGGTAAGGTAAGACTGAAAAGCCAGCCAATTTTTGACCTTTTCTGACCTTTACAGGGCGCATGGGCAGAACGAGGTGCATTGTTACTGGAAGAAGATGAAGAGATAGTATGGATGAAGATGCCTGGGACTCGGGGCAATCATATGCGCCCTGGAAGGTTTCCGTTTGCAGTCGGGTGCGCTAAGCGGGTTCGATTTCCATACGCTCGAGGTGGTTTTTAATAACGATCCTCGGTCCTCCCCAAGATGGACCCCCAAGATGATGCGCCAGGGCCGGGATTGCCCTAAGAAATCAGCAACAGCCGGCCCGAGGATCGTTATTAAAACCCACGCCGAAAGTATTCACCCCCTGTCTCTGACACTTCTTGTATGAGGTTGTCTTCGTGCGATCAAGTCCGGCACAAGCATTAAGACTTCAACTTCAAATAGCGATATAGGGCAAACACTTACAGTCACTATGATTCGTAGATGATGAGCGGGTATGGTTTGCCAGAGGACTGCAATCATGCTGAATGAATTAGGGCTGGAGTCAGCGTCAGTCAGCCCTTTGCTTGATGGCTAATACTTTCATTAGCAGTCCCAATCAGCCTCATACCCTGGTATAAAGGGAAAAAATCTCTGGATTGGACTGCACAAGCAAACATGAATCAGAAGAGCAGATAGCTTATCCCAAGCATGAGAATGTTGGACGCGTGAATAAAATAGCGTCCCGGCGTTATAGTCACGATCTGCAGGCAGCGTATTCGGGAGAACTTTATTCCGATCGCATCCTACATGCCACCCAAAATTCCTCTAAAAGCTATTTCGAGGCAAGACCGAGGAACCTAGTACCCTAATTCAAAGTTTTGCATTGCCATCGTTGGTAAATTCCTGGCCCATGGCGACAAATAGCATCCGCGATCGAGTTGGGGAGATCAAGAGATCAAGAGATCAATCGGTGGCTTGTGCCGTCTCGTATGGCATCTGACAGGGTCATGCGAGCGCAACGGGTGCTCCGAGGTGGAAGCTGCTGGGCATCGACCAAAGTGAGCGGAATGAAACCGCTCCCAGGTGTATGTCTCAGTCTTTATGTCGCCAGTTGCGATCGGAGAGAGAGAAAAAGTATGGCCCGACACTCTATTCTAAGTTTAACCCTCTATGACCTAGACAGAATGAAAGAACACTAATAAGACTGCCTTCCTCCAAATTAATAGCCATGACTAGAGCTGCTCATGTATTGAACACGCATCAAACCCAAAATTTCAAGTCCTCCCCTGAAACTTCGCCTTCAACCGTTCCGCCGCCTGTTGCCCCAAATGCATGATGCTATTCGAATTCACAACCTCCAACACCGTAAACTCCGCGCCCACCTTCTGCCGAAACCAGTTCCTCAATTCGATACTGACCAACGAGTCTACTCCCAAACTGGCTAACGGTGCTTCCAGGTCGAGTTCTTCTTCGCTACGCATCATGAAGCCGAATAACGTCGTACCCGTCTCTTTGGCGAGGTAGGCAACTGACTCGGGCAGATCGAGGAGAGCGGCGTTCTTGGCAGCGTCCCGAAGGAACTGCTTGAGCGATTCGCTGCTCGATGATGTGCTGGCTGAGGAGCTCGATGATTCAAGATTGCGGTAGATAGACATACGCGGATCCCGCTTCCAGATTGTCCGGTTGTTGGGAGCCGAGAGCGGTAAGTTGGAGCGAACTCCGAGGGCCACTTGGGAAGGATTGGTGTACGGAGTCGTCACTTGCGATGGTGAAAATGTCCGCGGGGCAGGTGGTTGAGAGCGTTCGATCATTAGTTGAAGGGAATCAAGGAGCTCTTGCTCGTGTAAAATGTGTGCCGAGGTGGCACGCAGGGCTTCCAGGACGCTGGTATTCTGGCTGAGATAGCCAACGTCGTCCACGGCACAGATGTCGAGGACTGATGCTGGTAGACCGAGGGAGTGGCGGTACTGAACGAAAGCATCGAGGAAGGTGTTGGCAGCTGCGTAGTTCGCTTGGCCCCATTGCCCCCCGATTCCGGACACGGAGCTAAAGAGAAAAAAGAAGTCGAGAGGCTGCATCTGGGCCTGTAATGCTTCGTGTAGATTCCACGTCCCTTTGACCTTCGGCTGAGTAGCGGTCTGCCACTGCTCGAAGGTCATCTTGCCTAGGGCCTCATCCTAGAAAATCCAGGTCAGATGGTCTGCATGTAGGCTGTGCAGATGTTTACTTACATTGAGGACCATGGAGGCTTGAAGCACTCCTGCAATAGGTTTGGCAGCCGAGGCAACAACCCTTTTCACATCGCTCATGTTTGCAACACTACCAGAGAATGTTTGCACTGAACATCCACGAGCAGCGAGCTCCTTGATGTAGGGATCTTCACTGGTCACAGAGCCGGCAGATCGGGAGAGGAAGATCAAATGCCTGGCACCTCTTTCCACGAGCCATGATGCGATGGACCGACCAAGTCCTCCTAGGCCTCCAATGGAAAGATATGACACATCAGGGCGAAGGACAAGATCTCTTGTATTTGTTGTTGCCTCCAGCTCTGTGCGATTTTCGGGAAATGTAACAACAATCTTTCCAATATGCTGGCCCTTTTGCATGTACCGCATAGCTGCCTCAACCTCCACTGCTTGGAACTCCTTGATTGGGGCGATGGGCTTGATATAGCCTTGTTCGTAGTATTCCATAGCTCGTCGAAGAAGACTTCCCAGTGTCAGCAGGGTCAGTATGGTAGGGTCAAGGTGATAGTTACTCATGAATGACAGCTGGCCGATCAACGCAAATCTGAGACAGGTCAAGACCAGAAAATGTCCTATTCTGCTCGAACAAATTCATCGACAGGGTCCCATGGCCGATGAAGTCGCGCTTGCCAATCTCAACCATGGTGCCAAAGTCGGCAACGCACTTCCAGGACGAATGCAGTAATTCTCCGGATAGAGAATTCAACACTACATCGACTCCTCTACCGTTGGTCTCTCGCAAGACATCTGGCAGAAAGCTGGTATCCCTCGAGTTGAATATGCGGCTACGTGGTATACCGAAGTTCTGCATTAAGAATTCGACCTTCTCTTGATTACCCACAGTTGTATAGATCTGGAGTACAGATTAGCAGCATCCAAAGACGCTTGGTGTGGGAGACTACTTCAGCCCCAATCATCTTGGCTATCTGTATAGCAGATATACCGACCCCTCCACAAGCCGAGTGAATCAGGACCGTCTGGAGACGTAGTTAGCACCAGTATTATCAGCATCTTCAAAGACATACTTGGCCTTTTGATAGTCTAGCTATGTCCATCAAGCCGTGGATGACGGTACCGTAAACACAAGGAATTGTTGCTGCTTCGACGAAGCTGAGGCTGTCTGACATCTTTGCGCAAAACAGCTCACTGGTTGATAAGGTGGTCGAAAAGGAACCATCTGTACAACAAAGAACCCGATCGCCCACTCTGAGATGTTTGACCTGGGGCCCAACCTTTCTGACCTGGGGGGCTTCATCTTAGCATGTCTTGTGGAACATGTAAGGAAGGACGAAAGAAAACTTACGATCCCGGAGCGCTCACATCCCAATCCTCGACCTACAAGATCCACAATGCCCATGGACATCAAAACATCCTGGAATACAAGTCAGTGGTCTTATAGCTATGAGATGTCACCAATTCAAGCATGTATCTACCTTGAAGTTCAGTCCAACAGCCCACGTTTCTACTTCAACCCAGTCGCTCTTCAACTCCATAGGCTCTTCTTGCTTCCAAGCAAGGGTGTGTAAGATACCAGGCCTGCCAATTTCCAGCTTCCTGGGATGAGAGTCGTGCTTGGTGTCCAAAAGCTCCTTGGACACTGATATCCAGTGATATCTACCAACCTGTACCTTTCCATCGGAGTAGGCATATTCAAGGACAGGGTCATGGTCCGAATCCCGTACGCGATGTCCGAATTCATGCAATACATTAGCTGTGGCTTTCCATCCGTCTAAATCAAATCTCTCGAGCTCCAGGGTGCCGAAGTCGATCAACAGTTCGGTGCGGATAGCTCGGGCCATACCAAGGATCAAAGAGTAATTAGGATCATGGCAACGGATTTGAGCCGTTCCTGTCACCCATAAAACTCCTGAATCCTCATGACGGGTGACAAAGGCCTTGAAAGCCTCAAAGTCCTTCGCTGTAGCTGAGTAGAGAAATGGTTTTTCGATGTCAAGCAGCGCAATAATGTCTTGGCCTGGCTTGGGTGTTTGCTCTAAGGTGCAGTAGTCGAGCTCATATGATCGTTCACGAAGAAGTTGTGATACTTCTTGCACATGCTTTTCTGACTGTTTTTTGGACAGAATGGTCAATCTTTTGGTCCTTGATTGGCGGGCGGGCATTGCAATTATGTTATTGTTGAGCTGACCATCGTATGCAACCGCGTCTATGCCTTTGAAGCCGGAGCTCTTGAGCTCCTGCTCCCATCTCTGAGGAGTTACATATGGTTCTGTGGTTCGATTGTCCTCTGCTCCCAGCCACCAGCCGGGAAGCACGCCCATGACATAGTTGATCCATCTTGTTGAAGGACTCAGCTCCTGAAGAAAGAGACGACCACGGGGGTGGAGCAGCTTCCGTACGTTTGACAAGGTCTCATTCAACTTGGGTGTAGCATGGAGGACATTGCAGGCAACAATAAGATCGAAAGACTCGGCTTCATATCCTTGTTGTATAGGGTCTTGTGTGATGTCGAGGACGCCGTAATCCATTCCTTGGACCTCTTTGAAACGCTCCTTAGCTGCTACGAAGAAACCGGCTGAGATATCTGTGTATTTGTAAGAGCCGTAGAGCCTCTCACCGTATGATGACTTGAGGTGTGGTAGGATCGTGCTGGTCGTGCCTCCAGTACCAGCTCCGATTTCGAGAATCTTCATGTCAGGTTTGTAGTGACCTAGCAGCTCAAAGAATTCCGGATATTCCCAAATTTGAATGAAGTCGTAGACTTTCGTCAAAATTTCATTTTCCAATAGGATCTCGAGTGGATCCATCGTGCCCAGGAAGATGTCAGAGGAGTGAGCAAAGATACGGTGGACTGCGGTTGCTATTGCCGCAGCGTCCGTATCGAGGGCTTCAGTGAATAGATCCCCTATTAGTGCGGCTCGCTGACTGCGGTTCATACCTGCGATTATAGCACAATCCTGGATGTTTGGATAATGGCCACCCACAGCTTTCTCTTGCTGTGTGCCTAGCCATGCCCGAAAATCCCGCAGATGGGGTAGCGAAGGTTGCAAGTCCATTAATCGAAAGTGTGACTCAATCATGCAGGCCAAGGCGAGTTTCTCAACCAGCATATGGCACATGGTAATGTCTTTGGCCGGACGCATAAGCTGAGCTGCGTCAAGCAGATTCAGGTCACTCCGCCATTCCAACTCAACGGCAGCATGAGGATCTTCGTTTTGACCTTGGTCATTGTCACCTAGCGGTGACATTTTGAGACCTACCAAATTCATCACGACCTCGCCTGCAGATACCCCAACGAGGTTGCCAGATAGTGCACCCGAGAAAGAAGATGCTGCCTCCGCTTGGATGACGATTTTATCCTTTGCAGGACTGATATAGAGTTCTTCAATGTAAGTAGGGACGGAGAGTTTATTGAATAAGCGTCCAACACCATTGAAAGCAGAAACGCTGAATAGCTGGAAAGAGCTGTCGATGGTTGTGGGATGAATCTGATAGGGCGTCTCCTTTTCTGTGAGGCTGTCGGTCAATGTTGCCACAGCTTTCCGTTCTGACACATGTGCGCTGATCTCTTTGAGCCCACGGAACCTCGGACCATAGTTAAGCCCAAACCTGGCCATGACACGATACCAAGTGCTCGACGGCACCATGCGCTGTAGAGCTTCTATAGCCGGCGCCTCTATTCGTGAGTCGGATCCCCCACGGACCTGGCCAACACAGTGCTTGGTCGTTGTCGTCCCACTCAATGAGGTAATCGAAAATTCATACCATTCCGAGTCAAGAGTGGTCGTAAGTCGAACTTTTCGGACGTGGGTGAAAGCTTCCACGGGTTTGCCCTCATGAAGCATCAGTGCAGACATAAAACTAACAGCCCTAACAGTGTAGTCACTTGAGTCGGTGAGTTGTCTAATGGCTTCACCAATCATTGCTATGTATCCTGCACCTGGGAATAGGATGTCATGTGCAATTTCGTGGTCCTGGATCCAGGGGGCATTGTCAAGTCGCAAGACATTCCTCCACGTGGGATCGATGTCGGAGCTCTCAGTAACTCGCGCACCCAGAATGTCATGATGAGGGAATTTCCGTTGCCGCCATTCTTTGGAAAGTCGGCTCTCGTACCAGTATTCGCCGTCGTAATTCCACGGATAGGTTGGAAGATCAGTCAGCAGTTCACCGGCTGGATTAATTATACCAAAATTAAGATCCAAATTGCTGATCCACAGTTCTCCGGCAGTCTTGAGCAAAGCTGTCATTGCATTTTCGTTGCGAACCAAAGTTGGGATATAATGAGCTTCCTTTGTCTCACTTCGTATGATTTGCCTGATGGGCCCTGCAAGTGCCGAATGAGGCCCAATCTCTAAGAATGCTTTGGGAGATTTGAAAGTATCCGTAATTGCTCTGACCGCGGACAGGAAGAGTACAGGTGAGACCAGGTTCTGCACCCAGTATGAAGTCGAGAGGATTTCGCCACTCCTTAACAGTCCACCCGTTACAGTCGAATAGAAGGGTACAATTGGGTCTTTGGCATGAATAGATTTGCCGAGCAGAGCTCGGTATCCGGCTTCGACAAGTTTCATGTGATCTATATCGTCCCGGTGTTAGTGACAATTGCGAATGTGATGGAGACCGAGATCGCAGCAACATAGAGCATGTAGACAGAGTCTTACGAGAATGATAAGCGCACTCTACTTTCAAAGCGCGAACGAGTACTTGCGGATTCCCTGTCTGAATCTCTAACATCACTTGCTCTAGAGCATCACTATCACCGGTCAATGTAGTGCTGCTCGGGGAATTTTCACACCCAATGATGACTCCCGTGCGAAGGTACGGGGTAACTTGATCTCGACCAAGACCAATGGCGGCCATGCCGCCTCTATGGATTTTTCCAAGGCCCAAAGTTGCTAGGCCGCGGTAATAAGCAACAAGAATCGCCTCTGGAGCTGTGAGAACGGCGCTTGCATACGCTGCACTGATCTCTCCGGAGGAATGACCAACGACAGCGGCCGGCTTTATATTCCAGGCTCTCAATAGATCTACTAGGGCGATCTGAATTGCAGTGCAGCAAGGCTGGGAAAATTCTGCTTTGGAGAGCCGGCTTTGTGATTTCGGTTTGAGAATCTCGTCTGGAAAATCCAGTAAGTTGTGGAACACGATCGAATCATGATAGTTTCTCACCTTGCAAGGTCCATTGAGGAGCATCAGGCAGCGAGGAAAGGACTTTATCCAGAGCCTTAATTGAATTGCTGAACAACGCTTCCTGTGAGAAAAGCTCCTTCCCCATTCGTGCCCACTGAGCTCCTTGTCCCGTGAATGTGAAGATAAGATTGGGGGCTTCTGCTGGTTTATTGATTCGGGAGGGCTCGAAAGCGTCACCCTCAGAGGCGATGCAAAACGCGCGATGGGAAAGGGGCTGCCGTTTTATACTTAGAGTGTAGCTCATATCATTCAAAGTGTCACTGCGGGAGCTCAAGTATGATGCGTGGTTTTGCACTGAACGACGCAAAGATTCGGGATGCTTTGCAGAAAAGACAAGGAGGTTCGATCTCTCCGAAACTGCTTCAACCCTCTCGAATGATCGGTCATAGCCATAAGACGCCGCAGACTCGAGTACAACCTGTATGTTCACTCAGAACCATGCTGGCAGAAAGAACAGGTTACTTACGTGCGCATTGGCACCACCAATGCCAAAAGAATTCACGCCTACTCTTTCAGCTCGATCTTCTGGCCAAGGTGTAGCAGTGACTGGGACTTTCAATTTCGCTTCTTCCCAAGGAACTATAAACGGAGTTAGCGAGCCTTATCAGCGATAATGGTTTCTAGAATCTACCTACTCTGAGGGTTTCCTTTCTTGAAATTGATATTCGGAGGAATTATTTTATGTTCCAGAGCTAAAACCATTTTGATGATACTAGAAATTCCAGATGCCCCTTCAGAGTGACCAAGGTTGGGTTTTACCTGGCTAGTTAGCGTATAGAAAAGTTCTATAGAATTATTAGACATACCGAGCCAATATAGATGCCGTATTGGCCAAAAACATTGGCGACTGCGTTTGTTTCAATGGGATCGCCAATCTTGATTGTCGTGAATCAGCCTAACGCTCGAGCATGACGTAGGTTCGTTTGCAAGAGATCATTAGCATACCTTGGTACCAGTACCATGGCATTCGATCATAGCTGTCTTAGAGAGATCTTTAATTCCAGCAAGTTCATGACCTCTACGGATCAAGGTCTCGTGAGCTTCAGTGCTTGGATTGGTCAATCCAATCGTCTTTCCATCGTTATTCACGCAAGTAGACCTGATCACAGCACGAATCGGATCTCCATCGCGCAGAGCATCGCTCAATTTCTTGATGTATAGCGCCGAGACTGCTTCACCGCGGGCATACCCATCAGCGCTGGCGTCGAAGGACTTACATGATCCTGTTGGGGATATCACTCCTTGCTCAGTCATTGCAATAGTCATTCTTGGTGTCATGATGATGTTGGTACCGCCAACTATAGCTGAGGTACAATCACCGTTATACAGGGCCTGACATGCTTCATGTAGTCCTGTCAACGAGGAGGAGCAGGCAGTTCTGATTGACATACTAAACGCGGTCATTAGCACATTTGAGCCTATATGATGGTATTTGACAAACCTAGGTCCCTTAAAATCGAATTCATAAGATACCCGGTTTGCCGTGATATAGTCGCCATATCCGGTTAGGCGATACATATGCATGTTCTGCACATCCTTGGAATCCATGTCAAGCCAGTCCTCGCCGAAGATACCGACATAGCAGCCAATATTTCTTCCCCGCCAATTCTTCTCCCCAGCGTTCTCGAGAGCTTCGTACACAACCTCCAGGATCAGCCTTTGTTGAGGATCCATCAGCTCGGCTTCTTGTTTGGTCATTGACCAGAACGAAGTGTCTATGTGCGAGAGGTCTAGATCTTCGAGGAAGTATCCATGCTGCGTGCCGACGTGTCCTGATTTGCCTGGCCCATACCAAGCATCGATATTGTAACGATCCTTTGGCACACGACATTTGCCGTTTCGCTTGTTGATCAAGAGATCCCAAAAATCATCTGCATTATGAACCCCACCTGGAAGTCGCATAGCCATACCAACGATGGCCACAGGTTCGACGACATGTTCGGATGTAACGTTAAAGTTTCCATGAAGGTTGGCGGAATCAATTTGGCATCCATGTGGGCTTTGCGAGGTTTCGGCAATGTTCCCATTCAAAATGCGAGACTCCGAAGAGTATGAGTGGGTATGGTGAGTATTTCCATTCAGAGTTCCACTGCTGTCCGCATCACGTCCATTTGAAAGACTATTGTCAGGTCCATAAAAGCTGCCATTCGCATATCCGTTGGCATGCCCACCAGATCCGACTCTGCTGCCAGTGATCTCAGGGCCGTTACCATGGTCATGCATACTGAAAGAAGAGTCCTGGGTTGAACAGCCCTTTACGATGATTGACTGTTGAATGTCAAAAGAGTGTGATGTCTCGTGAAGTCGAGAAAGAAAGCTAGAACATCGCGATATCTACAGTAAATACCGTTAAGTGAGGTCCCATCTCACTACAGTCAGCCATAGATGCTCGAGTAGAGGCGCGGAGGAAGAGAAAAGCTCGACTAGGGTACTGTTTTGCCTAGTGATACCGTGAGGAATTTCACTTTGCTTCTTACAGATTAGATCTCAATTAGATCTCAATTTAACTGACTGACACACAAACCCCAAGTACGGGCCAATGAGGTATTGCAGTTCTCGTTATTCTTTTGTGGACCGCTGTACCTCTATGCAAGGACAGTGCTTTTGCACATCGTACCTTACAGGGACGGCATGCGCTTCAGGGGTCGTATATTGCGGCGACCCACTTTTTGGTCCCTATTCTCATGCCAAAGAATGTGTCCCAGAAATGCTAGTGCATAGCAGCGTCAGCGGTTCAGTCGGCACCAGAGACTCAGGTCTTTTGAGCTTTTATACTGATAAGCCTTTGACAGACCACGAGAATCCAGCATCCTCCTGCTCCTGTTGCCCGTTATCCCTTACTTAAGCAAAACACTCTTTGCGCTCACTAATGGCAGCAGTCGACACCTCCGTCCGTCACATCAACATGGTATCCCAGCCCGGCTTCGAAACTCACGCTACGTACGAAGTACTGCCCCTGATGGGACCAAGCACTGCGACCAAAAAATTTTTCACAGAGAGTGTTCTAGAGAGTGGGTCCAGTAGATCATCCTCTAGCACGCTTTCCAGTTCCAAGGCGGTACCTGGGCTCTACATCACTGGCCTAGGATCACAGTATCCGCCATTCTCCTTTCACCCAGATAGACTCGCAGGTTTCATTAGCAAATGGTATGACCTTGAGACGCTAGGGCAAGTGAACAACATCGAATCCCGGGCTCCGTGATGAGACTGATAATGAACCCAGTATAAAGAAACTCTTAATTATCAATCAAACTACAAGCATTCAGGCTCGTTCAACTATCAAACATCCTGATGATCCATTCTGGAATCGCTCTAGCCCACCATCGATCTCGGAATTGGACGTTTTCTTTCGCAAAGCTGGGGTCGACCTAACAGTTCAAGCCTGCAAGAAGGCCCTTCGTGATGCAAATGTCAGCCCTGAAACAATCACCCACATTGTAGCCGTGACATGCACAAACGCCGGCAATCCTGGGTTTGACCTCTTGGTATCCCAGAAACTCAAACTCAAGCCCGAAACCGACAGGACATTGCTCCATGGCGTGGGCTGTGCTGGAGGTCTCTCCGCTATGCGCGCTGCAGCCGCCATGGCGCAATCAGCATCCATGCGTGGCCGCGCAGCCCGTGTGCTCGTTTTTGCATGTGAAATTTGCAGCATCAACGCTCGCTGCGACCTCGAAGAAGTAGTCCAACATCCAGAAGAGACGAAGATCTCCCCGGTACTGTTCTCTGATGGCGCTGCGGCGTTCGTTCTCTGCAACGAGCTAGCTTCTGAAGCCGAAGACCAGGCCGTTTATTCCCTCATAAATTGGGAAACCGCAACTATGCCTGAGACGTCCAAAGAACTTGAATTTATGGCCGATCCTCTAGGTTTTCGTGCTACCTTGACAAAAGAAGTGCCTAATTTAGCTGTCAAAGCCATTGGTCCGATGTTTGAGAAGTTGCGCCATTTTCTTCCATCCGACACTCAGCTCGCCGCGTGCGGTGGACTCCTGGAAGCCAAGGATTTCGACTGGGCTTTACATCCAGGTGGCATTGCAATCTTAAACGGTGTGCAGAATAAATTCGAGTTGAAGGAAGAACAATTACGTGCATCGTATAAGGTCTATGAAGGCCATGGGAATTCATCGAGTCCCACCGTGCTAGTAGTGTTAGATCAGCTGAGGAAGATGGGGAAAGGGAGGGAGAATGTGATGGCATGTAGTTTTGGACCGGGCATGACGATCGAAATGGCAATGTTGAAACGATGCGTGAGAGAAGAGGAAGAAGAGTGAGCACCTGCAAAGAGGGGGAAAATAATCACTCACCACCCGTTTAAGGTTGTCATAGAAGCCAACTGTGGGATGAACCTAGGGCGTTGTCTGCACGAAATCATAGGAGGTCATCATCTGTAAACAGGGAATGGCAGCTAAAGAGTTTGGTCGCCTCAATCGTATGGAAGAAATGAAGCGCGTAATTAAGGTAATTTAATCATTCTGCGCCGTTGAGGCGCTTATAACTAGTGGCTCTAGGCTTCAGCCCTATGGGGGCCATACAGTTAGGGGGCTATTACGGGGGTGAACTCCTCACATCTTGAACAATAGACGTATGCCTCGTATTAAGTTTTGACATTCTGCATCTAATGTCTTGACCGTGTTTGTATCTTTCTTGATCGCTTCGATAGCGACATCGTCAAAGTCTACCCACGGCTCGCAGAGTCATCTTTGCAAGTACAGTGGACCAACAGAATGATTGGAATCGTCAAATTCGCCTTCCTTCTTCACCTAATCATCGAGACGGTGGCATCTATCAATTTCCTCCTTCGCCCGTCAGCAACATTTTCCGCTTCTCAGCCACACAGTCATGCTGTGATCCGCCAGTATGCTCTTCTTCTCATATCCTCAAATATCATAGCCGCGGTGATGCTCAACCGTGAAATTGATGCAACATCGGGAAAGATTGCAGGAGCACTTGGTGTCTACCATGTCGGGCCTGCTGTGCGAGCGGTATCGCGGATCCAGCAGGGAATTCCAGGTAGTGGACTCAACGAACCTTGGCTTCATGCTTTCGTCCATACACTCTGTTGTACATGCCTGTTGGTATCATTCATATCTAGCAACGCTTGATATATCGACCGACTTATGCTATTCACGCCGATAACGAACGTTAAGGAAGGATGTTGTCATCAAGTGGTGGTGGCTTGGAGCATGGAGTTGTCGGCAGAGGATTGAGGGCTGCGAAATTCCGTCGTGTTGTACATCCGTCAGGATCAGCCAGCCGTACTATCCATCCGAGCCCCAGCAACCTTAATTTGCCTGGTCTGGCGATGACCTTCTGTCTTATTCCATTGGCGGAATGCGGCAGGATCCTATTTAGGATCATGGGTAGCGACTGGGAGGTCGTACCTTGGAGATCCAAATTGACCGCTTGGATCGCTTGCACGATGTAGGCTAAAAGACATATGGGCAATTAACGGTGCAATATTCTCATCTCTGCAACGCTTCATGATCTTCAATATGACCGAGACAAAGATTGGTCAGGTAAGTGGAAAAAAATCCGCCCAACAATTGGTGATATTGCGCGCCAACAAGACCTCGCCTTCAGTGAGGGAGAAAGATAAGACGTTGCTTCTATTTCGTCTCGACGACGTGTTATTCAAATGCAGCTTTATTCTCCCCAACGACAACAGCAAATGCTGACACGCCATATCTGAAGTCGCACGAGACAATCAATCATGCATCATCAGATTTGGTTCCAGAACCAGCTTCGCCACCAGTACTCCAATCATCTCCTCCTACATTATGCCATTCAGCCTCCTTCTGCGCAGCGAATTGTCCAACTCCATTCCAAGAATGGTCTTTCATAGATTCACCATTGAAGCGCTCCAGACTGTAATTCATGTCCGCGCTCCCAGAATTGGGTTGTCTTTCCTCCACTTGGCCAGAAGGGTTTGCTTGCGACGACCCACTACGGTTGACGGTGTGGTAAGTAGTCGTTGAGGACATCTTCTTTGACTATTATCTTTCCGTTAGCGGTCCGATAGATGGGATGACTCTGAATGCAGCTCTTGATAGACTGACGTTGCTTGGTGCCTCCATTGAGCTTTTGGGTTGTTCATTGGATTTGGAGGACTGGTTTGACATGTTGGTGGGGCTAGGAGACAAATTAATCAAGGATTTCTTTTTTCAAAAAGGGTGCTTTTCATACGATGACCCTGAAGGCGCTATGTGTGTATGTGGGTTTTTGTGTACGTGAGTATGTGTGTATGTGAGAGTGTGTGTACGTGTGTGCTCTGAGAGGTGCAAAGCCGCTATATATGTTTCCCGATCGCCACAGCTGCTTCCGTCTATTGACGTCCGTTTGTACTTTTGTTGTCTGCTGGGTCAGTAGGGCAATCGAGGCGCGTATTTCTGATTCGGGACGATTGAAAGCCGACCACATCACTCCAGCTCAGTGGTACATGTTGGGCTCATATTCAGTCCCCTAGCCGGGGGTTATCCGATTGGTATGGCTTAAGTTTCACAGCGGGACAATCATATGCAGCAATCTATTATTATCTAGCCTCCTAAGAACAAGAGGAGCAAGCAAACTGCCACGTCGATTTGCAGTTAATTACCACCATCTGCAAGTTTTCGGAGGAACAAGCTTCAACAGTGATTCGGACTGCCTATGCCCCCCGCTCCGCCACAGGATCTTCGTTCAAATACGAAGTAATGCGTTGGAAATGTTGCATTTCGGTGAAACATCCACGAAAATCGTTATACGAAATATTTATCGTATCACAAGCTGTTAGCATTGTTGCCTTGGCCCAAGCTTGCAACAGCCCAGGCGTCAGCTTTATTGTCACGGGAATTGGTTTGTGATACGCGAAGTCTACGTGACGGCTCAATTCCGATGCTACTCTCGTCACTATGCATAGATCAATTGGGAGACTGGTCATTGAGCCATGGACATTTGTCATTTTACCATTTCTGGAGAGACATTGCAGCCAACGAACCATACCGCAAGACATACGACCAGGCGCAACGGCCGTTATGAGCTGGTAGGGTTGTTCGAGCTGATGTCAGGGTGTCGTTTTTGTGAACCAAACAACTCGTGTATCGATCACTTTCTGGCTTCTTGCTGTGATTGGGGCGAAAGCTGAAGAGTGGGTGGCTGCTGGAGTACTGCGCTAAGTGTGAAAAGTCAATATGCATTGTTATCTCGGCAAATGTTCATCTCGTTATCGAGCCAAGAGTGTACTTTTGGTCCGTGTGCAGGAAGTAAGTGGGTTTCGTTCAGTCACATGGTGTGGATATGTGCGGTGATGTTGGCAGATGCTGACCTCGCTGTCGAGGGGAAAGATTGTACTTTTGTTCGGTGTGCAGACCAAGTCAGCAATTGAGGCTCAACCATAGTTTATGCAGGGATTAGTCAGTAGGACTAAGTGTATGCATAAACCATATTATCATTGAATAATCCATAAAGATGTACTCCTTCTAGGACCATAGGGTACGCCACGAAACCTTGTCTCTGTTTCTGTTTCAATCAATGGCTATTCCGTCCATGTAAGCATATTGAGCAACTAGAACAAGACATCTCATTGGCGCTTTTCAAACAACCTCAGCGAGTAGTCCCAAGAATCACATGATAACTAGTGACGAATTAGGCCTGGTCAGGATCGCAATGAGTTGTGTACTTTTGTCCCTGCTGAATAATTGTGTAACATCGCGCATGTAGTCTTGTATTGATACAGCATGGGCGAATTGAATGCTGCTTATGGTTGACTATTTTGGAATATGATCAAATGCCATTGGACATTCGGAGGAACAGCAACGCAGGCCGCCGTGTACTTTTGTTAACCATCCCCGAAACGGTTAGCTAAGCATGTACAATGCTGCAATCCATCCATGGTGGGATAGAGCAACTGCGTTCCATTGAAATACTGGCCTATCCCTCGCTTTTGAATCTGAGCCAAACCTCGCGATTGAGTATATGATGGACAACAATATATCCGGAGTTATCTGATTTAACTTAGGAAGATGGAAACTCCATTAGGCAGCCCACCTAATTCCGGGGGACCGCAGATTCAAGATGAAGAATGGGAAAATTGGCGTGATGTCTTGATCCACCTTTACCTGGAGGATGATGCGAAGCTCAAGGACATTGTCAAAGTGATGGCGGAAGAGTACAAATTTGTTGTAACGTAAGATGCAAGGCTGAACCCCTCGCCAATATTTCGCATCTACTATTTCGATTATGTACTGAGACATGACAGTGAGAGACAGCTTCGATACCGATTCTTCCAGAAGTGGGATGTCAAGAAGAATATCAAAAGTCGCGACTTACCAATGTTATCGTCGGCGATTGGGAAGCAAAGAGAAGCAGACCAAGACGTAAAAATCCAATATCGCGGTCGTGATATCAGGCGAGACAGAATAGAGCGTTCTTCTAAACGGTGCAAAATAATGCCGCTGCCATCATCTCAAGGTATCTGCCCTTCTGGCGACTCTAATTCAAGCTCTGAGCCACATCTTTAGACGTTTCATCTCCGTTCGGGACGAGCTTGTCCTTGGATCAAAGATTCGCCATGGCTTCAAAATACCTCTGCAGAGGCCAAAAGTGTGTCGAATACTTCGGTAAAGCGTCAAGTACGATTACGCCCTTCTCCAACGAAAACAATGCTGCAGGCGGGCTGCAGGCAGTCGAAGATAACACCAAGGACGACGCTTATGGCATGGAAGGAATTATTTCCAACGATGACCTGGTTAGCGGCGTTGGTACATTCGGTTTGATGTCCACACAAGTGAATTTGGGTCAATCACCCACAAGAACGAGCCATCTTGACGTAGTCAGCCAATATGCTGGCCTCGTTGGTGCACGTTCGACCGAAGCTATGGATGTTGATATTCATTGGCCGATCGATGTACGCGCTCCAACGGAGATAAACACAGTTCTACCGAGACGAAGCCTAAGCAGCTCCGATTGGGCATGGAACATGAGCCCAGAATACGGCGCACATATACAACGAAATGGCGATGACAGGATAGCGAACATGATGGAGCATATGGACCTACAGCCCGTATTTGAAAGTCCAACTCTGACCACCGCACCTCCACAGTCTCCTTGCAGCAGTGGTCTTCCTTCCATTTCTCCAGACCTTATCATGAACAGACTACAAGTTAATGCTATTGCGGCTGATGGCACTATCTTTGATACCACTATACCGTCGGTAGAGAATCTTTTGACTTGTCTCCTCCTAGTCCGCTGCAGTAGTATTTCGTTTGATGCAATAGAGTTTTTTCGTCAACCTAGGTTCGAAATACCAATAGATCAGGATCGGCTGATGATCGAAATCGAAGACTTGCTTTGCTGGATCGTCGGCAGCTGCCAAAGAGCTGTGGCAGAGGAACAAATCGCCAAGGAGATATTTGATGGACACGCTCTTCTGTCGATCCCGGTTCATCAGAGGAACACTCGTGATCTGCTTTTTCCTGTTAATCGAACAGCAACACGAGGAGAGACACTAATCGAAGCCTTAAAGCTCAAAGCTCTAAAAATGCTTACGATTGAGCTCAGCGTCGCCGGGAGTGGACGCTATCCAGTGGAATCAGATGTCGTCACTGTTTGCTCCATCCCCAATAATCCACGACGTACGAGCGGCCTAATGGTCTCTTTTGCGTTCAATACACCCGCATTTGCGGCTCGCATCAGCCCACAGATCAAAAACTTTAACGTGGTTCCGGTCGGATCATCTATCATCAGATGCGTAACGAAAAACGACTTGGAAGGGATGCAGAAGCTGTTTGCAGAAGGGCAAGCTTCTCCCTTGGATGTAGATCCGAAGGGCAATTCACTATTGCAAGTAAGTGAGACACATTCATCAGGTAATGCGCACGTTGACTCGAGTCTCAGTACGCCATGCTCGGAGGTGACTCTGCTGCATTCCGATTCCTTCTCTGTTGTGGAGCTGGTGTCCAAACTTTTAGATAGTGTGCAACATTGTGCCCATCCAGCTTTGTGCCAAGCTAATTACGTTGACAGTTCAGATTATAAGGCTGACTTCGTCTGGATGCTTTGGACTCATTACGTGAACTATATTCGAATCCCAGGAGCTTCAAGGATAGGTCCGAATAGGATCGAAGATTTTGACAAATGTGCCCGTATGACTGACGCAGTATTGGAATCTGGGTATGATCTGGACCAGGGACTATTCTATCACCCCTCCAGGCCTAATTTGCTGTTCGAATTGGCCTGTGACGGAGGACATGGCTGGCAAAAACGTTCAAACATCGTTAAAGCTCTGCAGTATCTGGTCCGAAAAGGGTACGATTTGGAAGAGAAAAATTGCGAGGGAGATACGCCATTGCTATATGCCACCAAGGCACATAGGCCCGGAGCAGTCACACATATCGAGGCTTTTGTTGAAGCCGGATCAGACGCAAATGCGACCAACCTGGCGGGACAAGGTCCCTTGCATTGTGCTCTTGGTGTCCCGGAGACTGTTTTACCAGCAGATTGGAACGTCCAAGAGCACGATACTTTCTCTATTCCCAGTCCCTCTTTCTATGAGTATCGCATCACATACTTGACTTTCCATGATGGCCCAGAGGGCTACAATTATCACCCGGAACACATCTGCTGGCTGGACACAAATGGCGTCTCACAAAGAATGCGGAATCCAATCCAAATGCTTAAAGAACGCTCAAAATACAAGATTCTAGTTTTGCTAGAAGCCGGTTGCGACCCAAATCTTCCCGACATCGCGGGCGAAACGCCACATCAATATGCTGAACGAAACGGCCTGTTTCCGCAGTGGAAATGGGCTCTGATCAAGAGCGGCTACATGCTCAACGAAAAGAGCGGCCAATGGGTAAAGTGACGACATTGATCTGGCTTTCTGTTCCCAGAAAACATGTTGCGTCGCTCAATGCAATTAGAATATTTTGTGAATCAAAAGTTCATTTGTTGAGCACAGTCGAACGAAGTGAAGGAGTGACACAAACTCAAAGAATGGTGGATAAGTCATGCATATAGAGGGGTCGTTAAAGTTAGATTTCAACGTTTATCTAGGTCCTTTAAATTAAGTCAGCGTGTTTCTTCCATGAAATATTTATGAAGTACTAAAAAGCAAGAGTATACCAGTTGTGAGCTCTACATGCATGACCTACGCTTCATTCACTTACACTCGCAACGACTTACAATGACAAATTCAATCTTGAGTGCGACCTGTTCCAGGCAGCATAATGCAGAGGTCGGAACATAACCTTGGTACCGTTCTCGTGGCAAACATCCCCGCAGATTGCTCGCTCCGTTTTAAGGTCTTTCTACTTTTGATTTTGTGTCTCTCACCTTTCAATACTCAAACTAAGCAACATCTCAATTTTGCCATTGCTAAAGATGAGCCAGCCCTCGGAAACTTTTGCAGCATCTATCAACGACTTTGAATCCTGGCCCGAGAACCTGGCACATCAAACAACATGTCTTAGTGTTCTCAAAGCTCACAAGACGCGGCTCGATGTTGTTGAGCCAAAGCTCTTCACGCAAGAGGCTGAGGACATCAAGGTGACGTTCCTCGATTTGAAAGAATATGGCCCAAGTACGTTAGTCTCTTTTGCACCAGAGCTCTAATTCTAATTGGAGCCAGCGTTCGACAATCTTGATGTTTCCGATGACGAAGAGCTCCAGCACCGCCTTGGTGAAGCATCTAGGACGTTCTGTAACGGGACAGTGCGCGAAGGAGATCCCAAATGTCGATTCATGTGAGTCAAATGATTAGAACGTCCACAAATATATTACTGAATCAATAAATTCTTAGCCTCATCTGTGCGGAAAGTCCGCAATCTCCCCTGAAGATCTCGAGGAAAATGCTGGTTCGGGTCTTGAGCTATCACCAGGTTATTCCAGGCTATGTCGATCATCTTCTTGAGTTTGACGGACAGGGGCATGCACGAAAAGACATGTACAGTGGATTTCTGAGCCAAACTCTGCTCAACCACACGCCAAGCATGGAAGTGGACTGCTTAGGAAGAAGCGGACGTCAACTTCAGCTTTGCTACAATCTCAGATCTATTGGAAGGACAAAGCGGAATCACTTAGCACCTTGTCATAAACAATGGTCTTTTCGGCAAGGCGCATTTCACCACCAATTCGATATACTAAAGGGTACTGCAGTATGGATAATCACAACAGCAGATCTTGGCTTGAAAAGACGGTTCGAGGAATCGGCAGGGAAGACCGGTAAGGACAAACAATTCCAGACCCCTGAGCAATGCCTTAAAATCAGCTTGAGAGTCCATTTACTACTATGTGACTGGGCGCATGAGAATTGGCGGCCGTACTTCATATGGCTCGACGGTACAGTCGAAGATGAGGTAAGCAAGACCTTATGATACGGACCTTATGTCATATTGATTGATGTGCCCTCAGATGTATCTCCGCGTACATAACCGCCGAATCCATGAGGAGTATCCGCAGATCTACTCACCGGGCGATTTGGAGGCAGTGCGAAACCTTCAAGAGCAGACTAAACGGACACTCCAGGTGCTTAAGGGAAACATAGGCGTATTATCGGGCCTGCGAGACTTTTATCACGGATTGGGAGAAAATGATGGATTTCCCCTAAGGGAAAGTTGCATCGGGGATATCTCTTCGTTCACTCATCAAATCGACAATCTCATCGACGAATCAAAGAGATGTTTCGGGCAGGGGCAGCTCATTGCTAAGATCATCGACGCAAGGGAGACTATGGTATGTACCTCTGCATTGCTCTTCTTTGAACGCAATCTTCATTCTCCATGTACGCTAATTATTCTTTAGATCTTTCAGCATTTCCAAAGCCTGGAAATCGAGAAGACGGAGCAACTCACGATAAGCATGCAGAGACATTCTGTGACGGTTCGAATCATTGCTTTCCTGATTTCCATTTATCTGCCAGCTACTTTTGCTTCGGTAAGTGTAGCTTACCAATTTCTTGTTTTCGATGGACTTAAGCATTATCAGACAATCTTCAGTAGTGACGTCTTCAAATACCGTAGTCAGAATCCGATCAGCACCAGCGATGCACCAGGTCCTATTAAGCAACTTGTCTCCTTCCCGGCGATTGCTTTAGATAGTTGGTTGCAGGCCACTCTACCAATGACCTGCTTAATATTTGCGGCCGCGGGACTATGGCTCTGGAGGGAAGATCGAAAGCTCCGGAGAGAGTGTATCAGGACTCTCCCGTTCGCGTCGACCAGGCGGGCAGATCAATGATCAAGTAAGCTGAATAAAACTCAAGATGGTCATACTGGAAGGAGGCTTTGATTAATAGAGACTCCGCGCCTGGTCAATGAGTGGTTGATAGGTGACACGATGATCTTGAGTGTTGCTGGCTCATATGATTGTCCAGTTCGACATTTCGGTTCAAGATTTCGGTTCAAGATTTCGGTACGTGTCATTAGAAACAGATCTTAAATTCATCAATAGAAAAATCTAGATCTCAGTCATTCTCACATGGGTATACTGCGCATAGTGAAGGACGACAAGGAGTACCTCAATCAAGATACATTGAGACTTTACGGGGTAACTCCGTAGACACGCTAGAATAGAGGGAATCGGAGCAACTCGTAACGAGCTACCCTAGAGCAAAGCATGAACCTTCAATAAATCAAACGAAAATCGCATCAATGCCACATTCAACCATGTCATTCCTCTGCCCGCGGGCCTTCACGCCCTCAAAATTCTCATCTCTATTATCAAAACGCCATGCCTCATCCAAAGCCACCCAATGCCTGCGCGCCCACCCCCCAACCTCCCGCCTCCCCACCTTCCAAACACCCCCAGCTCACTTCCGCCCAATCAGTACCACACGCCCACGCCTTGCCAAAACAGTTGAACAGGCCAAAGCCCGTGCCCGCGCAGGCGTACGTCCCCAATGAGCCCTCCTTTTCCCTTCCCCTCTCCTCATACGAATCAACCCCGTTGACACTTTTTTCTCCACCAGCCCTTCTCCGGCGTCGCAGCACTACTTTTCCTCATTACCGGCGCATGCATGATTGCCTATTTCCGGCTTGAAAAGGGAAGAATGGACAGACAGCGGATAGCAAACGCAACAAAGGGCGTGGGGAAGCCGAAGGTTGGGGGACCATTCGAGTTGGTGGATCAGGAGGGAAGAAGGTTTACAGATGAGGATTTGAAGGGGGGATATAGCTTGGTATGTGCACCTACATTATTATATGGAGAGAAGCTCGAAAAAGGACTGGACGTTGACCACGAAACGAGGATCAAAAGCGTCCAGAAAGAAACCTATGCTAACCGCTTGTTGCTTCACCAAAGGTCTACTTCGGCTTCACCCACTGCCCCGACATCTGCCCCGACGAACTCGACAAACTCTCCCAAATCCTCACCCTCGTCACCTCCACAACCCGGCGCCACTCCATCTCCACCTCCTCCTTCTCCTCCACCAGCCCCCCCGCCCCCCTCCTCCCCATTTTCATAACCTGCGACCCCGCGCGCGACACCCCCTCCGTCCTAAAAACCTACCTGGCAGAATTCCACCCGGGAATCATCGGCCTCACAGGAACATGGCAGCAGATAAAGGACGTTTGTAAGAGGTATAGGGTGTATTTTAGTACGCCGGAGGGGGTGAAGCCGGGGATGGATTATTTGGTGGATCATAGTATTTATTTTTATTTGATGGATCCGGAGGGGGATTTTGTGGAGGCGATTGGACGGCAGCATACGGCGGAGGCGGCGGCGAGGATTATTGTGGATCATATGGGGGATTGGGGGAAGTAGGTGGGGGGGAGTGCTGGTTAGAGTTAAATCGTGGAAATGAGGTGTATACTATGAAGTACTTGAGTAACGGGCTCGTGTTATGGCTTAGATGGGGAAGGTGGTGGCACCGCATTTGTACATGCATTTACAGGTATGGAGCATTTGCATGGCGAGGCATCATCTCAACTCTGCATCGAATAGAGAATTGGTGAAACTCAACATTCTTCCGTCTATGCATGTTATATGGTCTACTCCATGCCTTCAACTTTTGTACTTCCGAATATACCTATCCTCACTCCTACCACAAGATCCCATAATGGAAATGATAATCTCGCTCAATAGAGCAAGCCGCTAAAAGTACACTCAAAACGCTCATATGCACGCTCGAAATGCTGATGAGAGATGTATGGGCAAAAAGCCGCCATTCCTTATGGCTATCTCGATGCATTCGTCAATCTTTCAGCGAATTCCCCTGCTGGTCTGACTAGCCCTGCTCGGACTGGTTCGACTCCTCTCGTCCTCCTCTAGAACATCGCTCAGGCGCGTAGGATGATGATGTCTCGGCATGGCCTCCCATCCAGCGCCGAATCCACTGCCTGTATAATCTGCTGGTGCGGCGGGACCCTGACGACCAGAAACGGCAGGGGGCCCAGATCCGTATTCGACGCCAGACATACTGGTGCCATAGCTTCGGCCATACATACGCTCGCGGTCCAGGTCCTCTTGAACGTCGTACTCATCGCTTCCTTCTGAGCCGAGGACGCGTCGGCCGAGGATAGGGCGACCATGAGAATCGCGACGGACCTCTCCATTCTCATCAAGATCGTAGTCCTCCTCGCTCAAGGTGTCCTCAACAGATTGTACGTAGGAGCGTTCGTCTGCCTCAGTGACGCGCGCTTGACCATGCAGAGCAGTGCCTTCATGCTGGTAGAAAGACGATGTGGCTGGCTGTGTTGTTGCCGGAGTAATTACGTCTGGCCCATATCGTAGGTATGTGGTTCCTGGTGCAGAGGCGGCCGTGTTCCTGCCGGGCTGTGAACTAGACTGCGCTGCCGAAGAAGTAGCTGCACGAGCTGCTTGAACCGCGGCAGCTGATGTATTCGATGTTTGCTGGTAAGGCTGCGTGGTTGTGGCCGTAGTCGTAGTCGCAGTGATTGGACGATCAGGCTCACGGTACTCGCTCTGTTGCGGATTGGCACGGCCTCCTTCAGTGAAAGGGTCTGTATCGGTTTCGGATCTCGCTGGATCATAGTTTGTGTATCGATCATCTCCAACCGGGCTTTCTATCCGCGTTGCTGTCTGGCGTGAGGTAGTGCTGGCACCAGCACCTTCGGACGGGCGGTTGGTACTTCCTTGTCTGCTCGCACCGCCTTGGACCATAGGAACCACTTGTACACCACCAACTGTAGTTATCTGCCCTCTCTGGAGGGAAACGGTTCGATCTCGTTCTACCTGTTCCCTCCGACCCAGTTCTTCCCATGCTCTTCGCGCCTCGTCCTTGGCTATTGCCAATTCCCGTGTCATTTCCTTGACTCGGATGTCTGCGATTCGTCTTTGGGAGTAGACCGAACTTTCCTCATTCCTAAGCCGCGCCAACTCTTCGACAGCAGCTTCGCGAGCTTCCTTTTCCTCTCGCAATCTTTCATCGAACCTGCTTTGATTCTCGCGAAAGCGTTCTTGCTCTGCCCGAGTTTCGAAGAACCATCGCTGAAATTTGCGTTCGGATGAAGCTCGAAGGCGTTGTAGCTCAACAACAGCGTGAAACAGATTTGCGCCGGCAGCGGACAGATCTGTTACCTGGCGAGCCATTTGTTGGTTGATAGGATCTCGTTCTATATCCTCCTTATTTTGTTCCAGTCGATGAATCCAAAAGGAGGTCAAGCCTTCCCAATGCGACGACAACGTCTCCCACCTCTCGAATGCGTGGGGAAAAGAGGAGGTGGTCGGCCTTCGGTCCTGAGTTCCAGCTGGCGGTTCTTGTCTGGACTGTTGTTGGCCGGATGAAGATGCGCCAGGCAGGTCTCCTCTGGGTTGAGAGGTTCCCGCGGTTGCTTTGGCTGATGTGTTCCGTGTCTGCGCCGACGACCCTGGCTGGGTGTTGATTGCCGCTGAAGCTGAAGCGGCTCTTGTATTTTGTCTCTTTGTCTCAACTGGTCTTGGCTGACCAGTAGAAAGCGTAGCTCCTCGCGTCCGGGTCCTCGGTTGCGGTGGGTTACCCACATCTGTCGCAACATCTTGAGGGGCAATAGCTATTCTCTCGGTCCGGCCATTAGCATTAGCGGAGGTAGAGGTTACCGGCTGGGTCGTTGAGGGTATATTTGCTCTAGTACCTCCACTTCCCCGCCGTTCACCTGCTTCTTGTGATGTAGGATCACCACCAGATCTCCTACTCGATCTCCGATAACCTGATGTGTCAACGCTTGGAGCACCGCCAGCAGCGGCAGTTGTAGTAGTTTGACCTATATTTCCCGCCTCCCCGGTTTGTCGTTGTTCTTCTTCTCTTCTCTGGCGATCACTTTCTGCCTTTTTCCGAGCTTCTCGATTGATGCGTTCTCGCATGATATCCGTTGGCGTGCGCACGCGTCGTCCACCCTCTTCGGCAAAGGGTTGAGGCACCGCACCTCGGGGGCCACCGTTCTGTGTGCGGCCATTGCTCACTGCACCTCCCACTAGATCGGACATTTGAGCGTTGAGTTCAATGTGATCAGGTGTGAAGGGTTTGGGTGTCCACCTTGGCAGCGGTTGCCCTTCAATGACAGGGTAAGTGCCTTCAGGGTCACCACGAATAGCCTCTAGTGCGTAACGGATCGCGTTGGCTGTGTGCTTTGAGATGCGTGTAGATCTTTTCGGCCAGTACGGAGAGAGAAGGTTTTGTGCGGTAAAGGATCCGGGAGTTGTTGAGCCTTCGAGATTTAAGATCGGTTGCAATGCAGGATCAGCAAGCTGTGATCGTGAAGATTGACTGACAGTTTGGGTGCGACCTCTGGAGATGCTACGAGGATCTAACCTTGGGGTCCTCCTGAGCGTATGTGTGCTTCCTGACGAGCTCGAAGGTCGTGATTGGGGTTGCTGGGATTGGGGTTGCTGACGCTGCTGGCGTTGCTGTGGTGATGTAGGAAAGTCGTAAATGTCGTAAGCCTCGTCAGCCGGGTGGAGATTTCGTTGAGAGGCAGCCAGTCCAATTGAAGCCGCAGGAGGGTATGAAGACAGCGCGGAGGCTTGTTTCAAGGTCCCAGTCCTCGATTGCAGAGCTGTACCAGCTCCGGCGTGCACCCAATTGAAGCTGTAACAGAGTGCACGGCCAATGCGCGGGTTGTTTTAAGACCCGGTCCGCAATTACAGGGATTCACCAGCGTTATTCATGCCCAATTGACGTTGTAGCAAGGTCTGACGACGGGCCGGAGGCGTTTCTCGAAGGGTGCGCTCGTCAGTGTTGATCAACGTTGGAGCAGTCGCATGCGGTCGCAGAGTCTGGGTTGCAGCGATTTCGTCAAGGTCATGCAGAGAACTGCAATTACTTAGCAGACGAAAAGCTTGGGTCGCGATAGAATTTTGAGCGTGGACCGTAGTGAGTGAGATGGCGGGCAGAAAAAGCGAGGCTGGGAGCCAAGCGAGACTGCCCACCAAACAAACAAATTATTAGAATTACGAAATCACGAAAACCCGGGAGCTTGCCGTAGAATGGCCTGAAGCTGCAGCTGGTCGTTTTTATTGTTTCGCATTGGCAGGAGAACTCTCCGAAGCTTTGTTGTCGTCGGTGTTGTTCGGTGAACAGCGTTGCATCTAGCTCGTGAATGACTGCTTCAGCTGCGCCCGTTTCTTGAAGCCTCTGGAAATGTCTCACGAAGTCCAGCCGCTATCAAGTCAGTAGCACGAGTCTGTAGATACGTTTCGGTACCACTGCAGCATCATTCAAACGAGGTTGGGGGCACAATGGCTCTCGGGGCTTTGGAAGCTCGAAGCTTCACGGCATCCCGTACAAGTCGAGCTGCATGTCCTCGGTGGGTCAGAGGTAGCGGTGGGTATAGAATATAAATTTCATCAGTCAAGAAAGTAGATCGTCCAAGGTGTCGTGGTGATACTTGGTCTATTTCTATTTGGAGAGAGGTCATGATGACTTCGTGCATTCCATGCGTCCATCGTTACTGCCAGCACATACCGCTCGCTAGTGGACTCGGTAGACCTCTAGACCCGACCTGAACCCTGGAAGGGTCTGAGGCACAGAAGCGCAGAAAGAAGAGGCTGGAGAAGCGTGTTTGTGCGCCAGCAGCCAGCACAACATCATGTCACGCATCTAATCTTTTGCCTCTGTTATCTATCACGAATCACACAACACAACATGCAACCTTCCAATGCTAATTCAACATTGCTGTGGTAAGATACAGCTCACTGATATTCTACTACCCCAGACACGCGCGCATTCGTTCGCCATGCTGCAAACAACTTCTCCACTACTTTACATGTAAGCTGCCCGTCTCGGTATTGTTGATCCATTGGTTATACTGTCTCATCCAAGACGTTGAATGTTCTCGGCGTTGTATCTTTTCGTATGTCTCTGTCAGCGTTTTCTAGCTACAATGGACCATCCAATTGCCTACACCGCTGTACCCCCGAAGGTCTCCATCCACAACATCACGATGCCAGATTCTATTTTGCCACAAATGACAAGGTTAAGGACATTGACCACAATTACCATCCTTGTCATATTTCCCCCAAGGGTTTGAACCAGAATGGCTCCTGAACCCAAGATACCACATTTGATCAGGTGGCTTGGCACTTTCGGTCTCCTTACTTGACCTCATTACCCTTATTGCCCTTGACAATTTGACATTCGACGCGAGGTCTAGGTTAATCTGTAGCTTATTGTGGGGAATACGGGGAATGTTTATGTACGCGAAAGGACCAACATGCTGATGCTAGGGACGCCGTCTTAAGAACAGTCTCTGCGGTTCCTGATGTTTCTGGCATCTCAATCTACTCACGCGATTTCGTACTGGGTACCTCCTTCGAGGTTAAAGTTTTTTTTTGTATTGTGCACTCTTCTTTTCAATGTCTCTATACAGTCCCACTCATCGTCATGTCACGCCTTTCCAGCAGCTCCCTGTAGCAGCAGGCGAGCCTGACCCTTGCTTTCCTGTTCGAACAGACAGCATACTCAACGTCTGGGACTCTCATGATCTTCCCGCTCCTCCACCATCGCCAAGATGTGCTTCGCAGCGCGCTTTCGAGCCAATGGATATGCATCACCTTGATCACCAAATTGAGGCGTACAAAAGTACACCATTGCGCCGAGTCGTCTCTGCTGATGACGTTTCTGAGCATTATGAACACGCGAAAGAAGAATCTGATGGCGAGGCTGATGATGAGGCTACAATGGTCGCCACTTCCGATGCGCCCTCGTCGCGGTGCAGTGATACAACCCTTCTCAGCGAGATAGTGAGCACCAGAAGACGTTTTAGACTTCCGTCCAGGGCGGTCAGGCAGCAGAGACCATCCACCTCAGCTGGAGGTACCTCGCGAGCTCCCTCCTGGAACCAGGACAGACAAATCTCGGCGCCGGTATTGAGTAGCTCAACAGTGAGTCCGAACATAGCAGCATCCTCCTCAAGATTCTCGTTAAGGAAGGGGAAATCTCTCGGAGAAAGGGGACACTTCCGCCCTACTCGCCCCAGCCCCCAGATTCCTGCTCTAGAAGAGAGATCTCGCTGGTCCGAAAGCGACGATGGTAACGGCAAGAAGAGGGAGGATGCATCAGGACCAGTGCGGCCCGCTACGTTTCCAGGCAGAGGAAAGCGACTCAGAGCCCGGCTGTCTGACCTTTTCTGCACATGCTAGAGCTCACGTGCTCCACGATTTAACGACCTATACGCTCCTATATGGGGAACACCTTGCATAACCTTGGTGCTATTGCATAGTATCGTGATGGTGGGATGTTCAGATGGCGGCATCAGGGTTGCGGGTATCTTCTTGGCTGTTTTGTGTATGGCGTTCACATTGCCACATCGCGAATGACGAGATTATGACCCCGAAATCCTGACGGATAAAATGTTGCTATAGAGTATCGAATTTCGGTTTAGATCCTGGCCGTAGCTGGGATACATGAGAAGATCAACTCTTTGTAAGCTTACTATTCACGTGGCTGAGTTCCCATCCGCATGGTCATCGTCGTGATAATGCTCATGAGAGCCACGCTCTCCTCTCCTAATGTTTCAGCACGGACCACATCCATTGCTCAGTCATTTAAGCAGTCTCAACTTCCATCACTCTCCATATGCTTCGCAAAGCTTTGGTCTTTCTAGCGTCAGCCATCCTACCCTGCCCATTCCAACCAGCGTCACCAGCCGTGCAAATAGCAGACATGTAGCTGTTCTTCCTCTTCTGCCAGACACCTCTTCCTCCTCAACGTCAACATCGGCTTGAACAATGTTGGAAGCATTGCGCTTCAATACGCGCACCGGCGACCCACCCCCCCTCAGTCTCTGCCCCACATTCAGCGCTTAGCTCACACCACCAGCAAGCATCAGAATATCCAATCCAGCTCATCGTAGACCCAGATCACCCCCCAACCCTTCCCCCCTCCCACCCCTCCCCCTCAAAAACCCCCCTCCTTACCCCCAGCCTCTCAAGCTCCTCTCCAACCCTCCTCTCCCACTCCCTAACCACAGGATGCTGATCCACCACCTCCTTCCACGTAACCTCCCCATTCTTGTCTCCAACTACCTCATACCTACCCCCACCGTCCCCCTTCCCATCCCCCTGCCCACCCCCAAAAACCTCATACCTCCACCCCCCCTCTCCCCACCACTCTGCCCCAAAAACCCTCTCAACAGCTAACTCCTCCCTCGCCTGCCTCAATAACTTTCCTATCCTGACCCTCTCCCTCTCCCCATCTCCTTCCTTCCCCCCATTTCCCCCATCTCTTTCCCCCCCCTCCTTATCCCCACCAATCCTTTCGTAATACCCCCAAAACCCTTCTAACAGCCCAATCACCCTCCCAATCCTCAGCCCAAAGACCGCGCCTAGGGAATACCCCTCGTCGAAACCGGGTTGTAAAAACTGTGTTTTGGAGATGGAGATGCCAGATCGGTAGCCGGCTGTGATGTGGGTGGAGCGGAGGCGGGGGATGTCGGAGGGTTCGAAGGGGGGGGTTTTGTGGGTATGGGTGCGGGGTTGGGGGTTATGGGAGGGGTGGATTTGGGAGTTTGGGCTGTGGGGTGGGGATGGGGAAGGGGAGGAGGAGAAGATGTCGGAGAGGGTGGAGGTGGAGAGGTTGGTGGTGGGAGAGGAAGGGGTGGAGGGGGGGGTGGATGACATTGTGGTTTGTTAGTTGTTGTATGTCTGGGTGTGGGTTATCGTATGTCTGAGGACCCTTGCACTACGTCCGGGTAGATCGCAGGCATCGGTTGTGATTCTAGTGGGTAGATCATTGGCCGCGGTAGATTTGGGCTGGGCGAGTCCCTGCCAAGTGGTTCTAGGCGGATCTCTAGGGGGGCGACAGGGGCTCCACACCACACCTTCTCAAAACACTTCATCCTGCTACAAACAAGGCTACAAAACCCTCCGAATCCTCCCTCGTTATTCATCCACCAACCTTACTGTTCTCAGCCCCCAAAAGTTAATTGTGATGACACACTGCCTTGGCCCCAAAGGACATGGGTTGAGAACAACAACCTGCCCGATTCGGGCGTTCGCATATTCTACGGAGCTGACTGCACGTAACCTTCTTCAAATGCCGAAAGGTAAGAAGTTGTAGATTGCATCTTAATAAGCCGCCCCTCCGTCCGACCTGCTTTAAAGTAAGGCCCCCAATGTGGAAGTAAGGGGAGGCTACGTACGCATTTGAGCCCCTGCGCCGCGGCGCAGAGTTGCATCGCCCTCCATGTTGACAGGCGGCCCGTTACCTAGGAACTTCAATCCTGCCATTTAATTCAAAATCATCTTCATACTTTCCCCTCTCTCGTGTCACTCGTCTCCTTCTATAGAGAAAAAAGGGTTTCTTTCTTTTGTTGTGATTGTGATTGCGATGACGACCCACGACTCGCGACGATTCTTGCTAGAGGAAGCACTGCATAAAGCCAATGATGCTGTTTTCTTCGATCATCACCAGCATTACGAGGATGCGATAGTGAAGTATGGGGATTCGTGCGCGCTGCTGGGACAGGTGATGAGGACGCACTTGGAGGAGGATGATAAGCGGAAAATCGAAGCTGTGGTGAGTGCCTTGGTTTGGATAAATTCGATCTCGGGGGCATTGATTGACGAGTGGCAGCGAACTGCCTATGTGCGGCGGATCTATGAGCTTCAGGACTATGTCACGCCGAATATGCACAAGCTTTGAGGGGAGAGGCCAATTGACCGTACCATTCCCGAATTCATTCTCGTGATATGCAGGAAGCAAGGGCTTGGAGCGGACTCATGGGAATAAGTTAATCGGCGTTGGGGGCTTGAAGGATAACTAGATCAAGACCATTTTTTCAAGGCTACTTTGTTTGATTCTGGGGCAATAGTGCTTCAAAGCTGTACACTCAGCCTTGGCACCTTCATATTTCGCGCTTTGGATTGTAAGAGGAGAGATTGTGGAACCATTATCGCTGCAATAAGATTGGACCGCACAGTGCCTGAATCCGCTTATTTTGTATTTCATGATGTCCATACTTTGAAGGGCGTGGAAGTTGCATCCCACCAGCGTCAGTATCTGTTCTTATGCCATTGAGCTTCCGTTGCTGTAGTCCTGCACGGCAAAAGAACCATGAAGTGCCGTTGCATCCAGATCTTTATCTCTATGATGTGATTTCTGTTGTTCCAGTATTCACCGCAAAAGTGATCGAACTGAAATGTGTCCTAGACTTCCAATTGCCTTCGGTGAATAACAGGTATTCATTTGGCTCTCGGCTCCATGATTCTGACGATGACGCCGAGTCTTTTTGTCAAAGAGTGAATGGGCGTACACCATGCATCGAAGGCTGCTACTTGCTGCTTGGGATTGACATCCCATGAGAAGGAGTTCTAGTGCATCAACAATCTTCAAACGGGCCACTCAGCTTCCAGGGCACGATTTTGGATATTGACCAGAGCTGAAATTACCTCGAGAAGTATCCTTCAAACGAGAGGAGTAAGGACAATTGAAGAAACACCAGTGTGGTCAGAGACTGCCAAAACAGGCTGCCGAAATTGTTCTCGTATTCTCGGAACAACTGAAGACCCCACGCCTCAGATACCCCTTCGTCTATTTCAGTCACTTGAAGTGGCCTTTCCAGTCCAGTAGTGGCAGCTATCGCCACTAGCGCGGTAAACAAACACATTCATCCGGAACAAAGTCGTACCTTCCGCTCTCACCTCACCTCTCACCCTTCCAATCCAACCATCTCGTAAGCAATGTGCTCAATACCATCGTCGACAGATCCCTCGCCGTCCAACGACGTGGGATCTTCGTTAGCATGTATCCCTCATCCGACAGGGGGTGTTGCAACGGATTCTACGAGCCAGCTGAGCTTTAAGTTTCGCGCTCGCAACCAAATTCTGAGGCTACACCGTGAGCTCATGGGCGAGCGTGAGAGGCACGAACGAGTCGTCAAAAAATTGCGTGAGCAGAACAAGGAGGATGTTGTGAGTCTAAGTTCTAGAGTCGAATATTTCGAGGCTCAATGGTCACGCCTACAGCGGCGAATGAGTGAGCTATGGTTGGAAGTCGAAGGATTGAAACTGCCAGGTCATACCTATACTCCCAAATCAGATGCTTCGGCGCAAACACTCAATTGCTACACTACAAAGTCTTCATCACAGACGCGTGGAACATCTTCATCGAACGCTGCGACACAAACGCTTGTGAACGCGCATTCCAATCTTGGAGCTAAGGATGCAGATGAGCTGGAGCAATGGCGAGCAAGCTTCAGACATGTTTCGGGCACGCCGGCACAGAGGGCAGAGGCCAGTGAGAGCTTTCTACGCAGGTTTCAAGCTGAGCAGGCCAAGAATTCCAAACTTCTGCAGAGCGAGAATGGACTTCGAAAACAGAACGATTTTCTGACCAAAAAAGTTAGCGATTCCGACCGCGATATGGCTCAGCAGAAGTCTGAAATGCTCCGACTTCGAGAGCGTAACCTCGAAATCTCTACCGAAATCGCCAAAGAGACGTCTAAGCGCGAGAAACTACTGAGAGCCGTTGAGGAGTACCAGGGAACGTCAAAGTCTCAGAATGAGACTAAGAAACTCACCAGCACGGTAGAGCCAAGTTCGTCACGCGGTGTTTCTGACGGTGGTAATCACGCAGAGACTAAGAGACTCACTAGCACAACGGGCCCCAGTTTGTCACGTGGTGTTTCTGACGGTGATAATCACCCAAACTCACCGAAGTCCGTACAACTAGCAAAGAGAAAGCGAGAGGTATCAGAGCTAGACCGTCAGCAAGACGAGCCGCTGCCAGCTTCTCAAAGACGACGAACAGCATACAGCGATCCGAGATGGGTCCCGGGTGAAAGACAAGGGACGACCATGGTGCCGTGGACTGCACCACAGAATCACTTCGGATATCCGGGATTTCCAGAGTCATCTACCATGTTGTCGATGCCTCCCACAGGAGCGCCCATGGGTCCATCGTGGGGAGCGGACTCCAGTAGACCAGCAGCCCCGTACCCCATCTCAGGAACGTACCCAACATACCCTCCAAGTTACCCAATGGGACCCAGTGAGGTCCCAAAGGGTCCTTGGAGGAACAGCGGGTACACCGAGACGTTGCCTGCCCGCAGCCCTTCCCCAACTTCCATATCTGAGTACTCTTTCACAAGCGAGAGCATTCCAAAAGTATCCTTGCCTGTCCAGAACAAGTGGAAACATTCCATGCTCAAAAAAAGCAACTAGGATTGCGCGTGGTCGATGTAATGCATGGGGTAGACAATCGTACCATAGTTTCTTGATCAAACGTGCTTGCGTGGATGTTCAAACGTATTGTTAGCACTCTCGTGTGGAGAGTGAGATCAGTGTATGATAACGAGTTTGCATAGACAGCCTGGTTGCTGTCAGGCTCTGATGCGGCTTTATAGAAACGGAAGGAATTCTATCGTGTCTGTTGATTAGTTGACCTCAGCCTTCTCTAATTCCACTGTACACACTCCAAACCTTCGACGTTTCCGTCGAAATATCGGGGTAGCATTGCGACACAGCTCTGGTGTCAGCGAAAAAAGACCGCACCTAAGCTTACGCTACCACTGTAAATCTGCCGGGTAGCGACTTTACCAGACTCAAGTAATGGGCTGGTCACAATATCACAAAGCGTTTAATGAAAGCGTGGATGTCAGTGTTGCTAACATGTTTTCCACCCTTGGACTATCGACCATCAAATTAAAACCCTGCTCAAATGGGGCGTTTGCATTAGGCCCATGGATTCACACAGCCATAAAATTGTTTACTGCAAGAAGCCGTGCTTTGGTATGGTTGCTTTGTTCCATCCAGGTTTTCAATCGTTTGCGCGGATGATCTCTCATTTCCTTCAGTCTTGCAATCTGTTTGGAAGAGATGATGTCAGTTCAGACATATTCATAAATACGTGCAGTCCTGCCGATGTAATACAGCATCTTCTGAAGATATTGCAACATCGCCATCATGCAAGCAACAATGACACCAGACGAAGAATGGCAGAAAGACTTGCGCGAACACAACAAGCTCTTCTCCGCTGAAGATACTGATCGCGCAGGTACAGGTAGCCGTGTGCACCGGGAAGGAATAAAAACGACACCGTTTGTCTCAGCTGATGTGCTGAAAAGGGTGCTGGACGCGAGTAGGGAGCCTGGTGCACAGAGTGAGAATCTTCTCCCACAGTATGGGCTGTTGGCAAAGGTCCTGCATACTTTCAACGATAAAGAGGACGAGGATGTGAAGGAAGCGGAAGTCCAGGGTCAAGCAGGCAAGAAGGCGGAGGATAAGAAGGAAGAGGGAGTACAGAGTCAGGCAAGCAACGAGGACGAATATAAGGAGGAAGAGGGATTTCATACTCAGGCAAGCAGTAAACTGGAAGATCCTGCTCGAGATGGACGTAAATCGGTTCCCGAGGACAAGCGCTTATTCGTCAACATGAATGCGCCATGGTCTGCCTTCATTTGCGGGTCTCAGGGCAGTGGCAAGAGTTATACACTTTCCTGCATGCTGGAAGCTGCCTTGTGGCAACCTGAACCGGGAAAGTCCCCTGGAAAACCCACTGTAACGTTCCCTGGAAAACTCCCAAATCCTCTTACGGCCATGGTCTTCCATTATGACAAGTTCAATAGCTGCTCGCATTCCCAGATATGCGAAGCAGCATATCTCAGCTCACCCGAAATCCCAGTGAAGGTTCTAGTCTCGCCGAGCAACTATCATACCATGAAGGAAGAGTATGAGAATATGCCAGGATTCCCTCCAGAAGCGAAAAAGCCTGTCGTTGCACCGCTGGTACTATTCGAAAAGCAGTTGAATCTGGAGCGTATGATGACGTTAATGGCAGCCGAAGAGAAGGATGGAAAGATGCCACTGTATATGGAGGTGAGGTTCGCACTCTTTCCTTCCTTAGCAATCCTGGCTATACCCGTCCAGCCTCAGACAGAACCTATCAAGAGGCCTTGATGATTAAAGCTAAGTTATAAGCAGTCGGTTCGCAGTACCCTCCGGGCTATGGCCATGAAGAATAAGGATGCCCATGGAATCAAATTCGCCGATTTTAAGAAGCGTATCGAAGCCATTACTCCCAATGGGAATCAACGAACCATGCTGGACTCTCGAATCAATCTCCTCAGGGGCTTTTTCCTGAAACCAGGTACAGAAAAGCCAAAGAGCAGATTGGAGGAGGCCCAAATGAACCAGCAGAAGAAGGATCAAGCTGACGTCGATAAGTTTCTAAACGAAAAAGCCGACAAAACTATCTGGGATTTCAAAGTGGGAGAGCTAACGATCGTTGACCTAAGTTGTCCATTCATCGAAGAGGGTGCGGCGTGTACCTTGTTCAATATCTGCCTATCATTGTTCCTAGAAGGCGGACAAGAGTGTGGACGACTCGTAGCCTTGGATGAGGCTCATAAGGTAAGCCGGCAGTCGAATCCGCGGCTCACCCAGAGTATGATTGCAGGACCTAACGCTTGCTAGTACATGACCGAGACATCCTCAAGCTCCCGTTTCACAGAGAGCCTCCTATCTGTCGTCCGCCAACAGCGTCATCTTGCCACGCGTGTCATCATCGCCACCCAGGAGCCCACAATATCCCCAGCGCTTTTAGATCTCAGCTCCATGGCCATAGTGCATAGATTTACCTCGCCGAGCTGGCTGACAGTCCTCAAATCTCATCTAGCGGGGTTATCCATTGAAGGAGAGACTTCTAAGAGGGACATTGCCGATGTCTTCAAGCAGATTGTCAAGCTCGAAGCTGGTCAGGCTTTGCTGTTTTCGCCTTCAGGCATGACGGGTGTCGATCCCAAGGCTGAACGTAACAGGTTGAAGATGCAGAAATTGGGCGTGGCGTATCTCAAGATTGCGGTTCGTGAGAGGCTCTCGAAGGATGGGGGTCGAAGTATTATGGCTACTACACCTAGTGATTAGCTTGCAGTTTTTGGAATGGAGATCGACGGGGAGTGGTAGGCGGGACGAGTACTACTGCGTTTGGGGACCAGCCCCGGGTATTTGGGGTGCAGCTAGAGCCGTGGCGGTTAAATGCACCGGTAGATGGTCCCCAGGAAGGCTTGTGAGGTCACATCATCGTGCTAGATTCCCTTCTAATGAGCCAATTTGATCATATGTCATGTCTTTTACACTTCAATATTTAGAGAACCCATGTCAATTCCTTGTTGTTCGGATACAAATTAGAAAAGTTTGACGTTATCCCGAAAGCAGACTTGCAGTACCCAGTGTTGTTTTCGTGAGATACCATCAGGTATCATTACGCAACTGTGTCTTTCGAGGATTTCTGTTGATTGATTAAATATGCCTCCTCTCAATGTTCTTATGGTACAGTGTTTTTTCAAAATAAAACTACTGTCTATAGCTAAGATAAAAGTCAGGTAGGTACAGGGGAGTACACGACCGGTTTCGTTGGCGGTGGTATGTCAGGCTCCGACAAGAAGATCGGCGTGGTTGCTCTCACCCTCTTTGACCTCAGAAGAAGAGGAAAAGTCGGAAACCTTAGTATGGTAGGAACATCAGGGACCAAGTTTCCCGCAATACGTATGTAGCGAAACAATTCCACAACCATTTATTGCCGCCTCAGCAGGCTCATTCCTTCCGTCTTCAGGCGAGCATCTTCAAAAGAATATCTCCGCAGTTTACAATGACCTTGACGTGTCCTTCGCCTCCTTCCCTTCAAGCACTACAACCCGCGACCCAGAGTCATACAAAACGGCCATCAACGCCCTGTCTCCTGGCGATGCCATCACCATCTTCACCCCCGACACAACGCACTACCCTGTGGCACTTTATGCCATCCAACATGGCATCCACGTCCTCATCACTAAGCCTGCCGTCAAACACCTCCACGAGCATCAAGAATTGCTCCGTGAGGCACGTAAAAACAAGGTCTTCGTTTTCATTGAGCATCACAAGCGTTTTGATCCTGCATACGCGGACGCGAGAGCTCGGGCGAAGACATTGGGTGAGTTCAATTACTTTTATAGCTATATGAGCCAGCCAAACTCGCAATTGGAGACTTTTAAAGCGTGGGCCGGTAAGGATAGCGATATTTCGTATTATCTGAATTCACATCATGTTGATGTTTGTGAGTCAATGGTCCCGGAGTATAAACCTGTAAAGGTTACGGCGAGTGGTTCGAGAGGTACTGCTGAGGATCTGGGATGCGTGGCTGGGACCGAGGATACAATTTCGCTGCTTGTCGAATGGGAAAAGCGAGATGAACCCAGGAGAAGGGCAACGGCGGTGTACACAGCCAGCTGGACGGCTCCTCAACGCGCTGGTGTGCATTCGAATCAGTATTTTCACTGTAAGAGGAAATGATCGGAACCCCGTTGCTTTCCCAGGTCTTGCTGCTGACTCGCCTACAGATATGGCATCCAACGGTGAAATCCGTATTGATCAAGCCAAACGTGGTTACGATGTAACTGAGGACTCGCAAGGCCAACTAATGTGGTATAATCCCTTCTACATGAAGTACGCCCCTGATGAAGAGGGTAACTTCAACGGTCAGACAGGTTATGGCTATATCAGTTTTGAGAAATTTGTTGATGCCGTGACGGCTTTCAAAGAGGGCAAAGCCACGCTTGATGAGCTCGATAGGCGAGGTCTGCCGACTCTGAAGAATACCATAGCTACAACAGCCATTCTAGAAGCAGGTAGGAAAAGCCTGGATGAGCGAAGAAGCGTAGAGATTGCGTAGGAGGACGAAGGTTGGAGTTTGCGGCAGAGTTCGCAATAAGAAGCTGTTCGAGGTTCTTACTCTTTGTACGCTGTCACCATAATCCAAGCAGCTCTGGTAATCATGACTTTCAGCATATACGGAAATTGTTGTATGATTAGTATTCAGCCTTTCAGTTTTGATGAGGGCCTTCTTCTGCGATTGCTCCGTCTAACGGCTTGTTGGCCCGGCGGGCCCACCCCAATGCCCAGCAAGAATGCAAGCCGCATCGATGCGCCTGCATACACGAAAGCGATGTTTCCCCAGTCAATGGAATTCCATCCGAATATGTTCCAGTATATCTGCCATCCTGCAGCCTTGACACTGTAAAGGTGTCCAATATCTGCCATTAGTAGACATATAAGTAGAGCGCGCCAGACCTTTAAATCTGTCGTAGAACGCAAAACGAAAGCTTCGTTAATGGCAAAGAAGAAATACATGTTAGACAGCTGGGCGAGCACAATGTGAGTAGAGGTAGGTATGCCTGACTTGGGACTGGACACGGCATGGGTGAGATCAAGGTATGTCTGCTGCTGGTTGTAGGAATAGTAGGCACCGATGAGGGCAGATATCGGCTCAATGAAAAGGAAAAACAATTTGTAGCCAGACGCTACTTGGGCTTCGTGGGGCTGTGGCATGTCTCTGGCCAATTGAGTTGAGCCTCAAAAGTGCTGAATATGGTAAAGATGAGTGTAGATGTTGTGCATGAGGTTCATTCGGACTGGAGAGTGACGCCATTTCGGAGCGAGCCGTCGGAAATTTGAAATCCACTTCGCATGCAGGGCGAGGCGTCGGCTCTCCCACAAGGAATTCATCGTCGAGGAAGTTGTCGCGTCGTGTCACTCTCAAGTCATTGTACATATTGCTGCGTTTGAGCATTGCGATCCCTGTAGATTGTTTTCATTTGCCGTTGAGCCTTCTTTCCACCGCCACGAGCCTCGGCCCCAAAAGTCAGACCGATCCACGTTTCTGCTGATTTCATTTTGCACGCTTATATACATCGAGGTCTACGCCGAACGACACTCTTCAACAGTCCTTCACTCATGCCAAGACCTCTTGAGACCGTCTGCGACCTCTATTGCGCTCACTGAAATATGATAATGTCGCGGTAAACAAAGGATTTTGTGGCACCATAATGCAGACCTCACGCTTCAAGGGCGTATTCTCTAAGAGAAGGCGGCACTCGACGATCGGGGAGAGCGAGCGCTTGGATCAGAATACTACACCTGGAATTCATGAGCTAGTTGTGGAAGTTGTGAATCTGGAAGAACCTTCCACGTCCCTCCTACGCGTCGCACCTCAACATGTCTCGGAACCTCGCAAAGATTCGGTCGACGAATGTCCAGAGGCCAGCTGGATACCATCAACGAGAGCACACTCAAAGCCCCATAAAAGCTTCTCAGGTCTTAGTGATGCGATTGAGGAATTTCGATCTCGCCCAACAAGAGTTCTCTCGCGGCGGAAAAGGGGCTTTTTCGCAAATAAACACACCCATTCGGAGTCTTGCCCAGCAGACGCTGTTGCTAGTGCTTCCCCTCTTTCAGCGCAATGGTATTGCTACAATGACGAAGATTTCACGGCCCTTCCTGTCTTTCCTGGCTCTGAAATTGCACCCCCTGGACCTATTGCTTCCCCCAAAGCTTCTGAGCCTCCTGAGAAGCTCACTAGTGGTGCGGCGGCACGAGCAGCTGCGGCTGCGCAAAACGAGATCCTCGACGCTTTGAAAAACATTCGACTCGCGGAGCCAAAGGTGACAAGAGACTCTGAAAGCGGTGTGGGTATAGAGGTACGAAGTCATGGGGATTCTGCGGTTGACATTGGGATACCAGTGGTGCGAAAAGGTGAGAATTGTCCGGTTGTATCTTTGCAGATCCCTAACAACCCACAGACCCCCTAGCGGCACTCCCTCAAGAACTCGTCGGGCATGTACTTTCGTATTTGGATTCGGCTTCTTTGATAAATGCAGGACTGGTGTCGCGTGCCTGGTATGGCTCAGCGAGCTCTTATCTTGTTTGGAAAGACGTCTTTCGTAAGGAGTTCGGGGAGGTATATTGCGCTACTGGTACCTCAGCTGCCGTTTATGTAGGCCACGGAAAGGCACAAGGTCGACAAGATTGGAAGAACATGTGGCGAGCTCGAAGTGCATTAGAGCAACGCTGGAAAGACGGCCATGCTGCTGCAATCTATCTCGAAGGCCATTTTGATAGTGTCTACTGTGTCCAATTCGACGAGGACAAAATTCTTACTGGCTCTAGAGACAGGACTGTGAGGATATGGGACGCTCATTCCTACGAATGCGTCAAGATCATAGGGTTACCGAGTAGGAGCGCTAGTGCTGCTGTACACCCACTCCATTTAGAGACGGTAGACGAAGGCCACAGGCCGTTCACTACGGTCTTCTCTCCAGAGAGCCAAGTCGAACCTGCTGCTGTGTTGCCCTACCTCTATCACACAGGATCTATTCTATGTCTACAATACGACGACGACCTGATGGTAACCGGATCTTCAGATTTCACGTTGATCATGTGGGACGTCAAAGCCGACTATAAGCCTATCCGGCGGCTCAAAGCTCATACTGCTGGCGTTTTGGATGTCTGCTTTGATAAACAATACATTGTCTCTTGCTCGAAGGATGCTACGGTCTGCCTGTGGGATCGACAATCTGGCGACTTTGTTAGGAGGCTGAGCGGGCATCGTGGACCTGTCAATGCCGTTCAATTGAGAGGTAATCTTGTGGTCTCTGCAAGTGGGGATGGCATAGCAAAGCTCTGGAACCTGACTTCCGGCCTCTGTATCAAAGAATTTCTGAGCAAAGACAGGGGAATGGCGTGCGTGGAGTTTAGCCCGGATTCCAGGACTATCCTCGCCGGTGGTAACGATCAAGTCATCTACCAATTTGATACGAATACTGGCGAGCTGGTCCGTGAAATGAAGGGCCATGAGGGTCTCGTTCGATCTTTACACCTCGACAGCGCCAGCGGTAGGCTTGTCAGCGGTAGCTATGACACGAGCGTCAAGGCATACGATTTGCGAAGTGGAGATAATGTTGTCAACTTCACGAAGTGGACCTCAAGTTGGATATTGAGCGCGAAAGCAGACTACAGGCGAATTATTGCTACGAGCCAAGATAGTCGAGCAGTGATCATGGATTTCGGCTACCAGCTTCCTGGTATTGAGTTGTTGGCAGCTTGACAACTCGGTCGAGGCTCGATCAAGCTTAATAGGGCGGCCGAATTTTCCACGGGAAGGCCCGTGTACGCGCGTTTAATTGATACGAGGGATGATTTATTGGGAGGATTTTATCTATAGCAGTGGTATCGGGAACATTCAGCGCAATGGGTGGCGTTACTTCCAGCATTTAGAGCATCTGGGTGGCAATTTTGAACAGAAGTAGCACTGGGAAGAGGCATTGTCCTACCATTCTATTCTCAAAGATATAATATAATGTATTAGATTATTGTGATCAAATGGTCGTCACTGGATACCACTATCTGATTGGGCTAACGCGAGCACGCTAAAATTGACGCGCTGATTGGTAGCCTCCTACAACTTAGCTTTGTGACGATAATACCCAAGTAATAAACAGTTGTCCAACCTGACCATACATGAGCAAACCTTCTCTTTTCTGCATCACCCCCAGGTCCTCTGGTTCACCTCCTTCCTGAGAGTCAGCTTCCTGTTTGATCTCTGACGGTCGTTGTCCTACATACGGCACACCACCTACCATGGGTGAATCCAGGCACGTTCGTCTCTCATATAATACCCTAGTCGCTAATGGAGCCCAACCTTCAGACAGGAGCTTCTCGCCTGGCTCAATAACCTCCTGCAGCTCAACGTAACAAAGGTCGAGCAATGTGGTACTGGGTACATCACCATTTCCACACAGGAAAAGATATTCAGGGTGGCACACTGATTGGGACTTATTTACCAGAGCTGCATTATGTCAGATATATGACAGTATCTTCCGTATGCTTACACTCCACCTTCATTGTTTGGAGCTCGGAAGTTAAGCAAGCTTATGCAGAGGACCTTCCCATGAGTCGGGTCAAATTCAATGTCAATACGGAGTATGCATATTTACAGAACTTTAAGATCTTACAAAGTATACGCGACCTTCTACATCGTGTCCTATACGTTGAGCTAAAAGCGTGGACCAGATTGCTTCACAAAGCATGGCATCGAGCGCCCCGTCCCTGTTGAATCTCTCGTCAAATGCAAGATGCAGGACAACCTTGAATTCCTTCAGTGGTCGAAACGCTACTGGGATCAATACTATCCAGGCGGTGACTACGACGCCCTGGCACGAAGAAAAGGTGGTGGAGCACCCACGGGCGGACCTACAGCAGCACCTGTTTCGTCACGTACCTCAGGCGCAGGCTCAGGCGCAGCTCGTCGCGGTACAACACCAACCACTGCACCGGTAGCACGAGGCACGAGGCCTGCGGCTGGTGGGGCTTCAGCAGCTGTCATAGCAGAAAATCAACAGCTGAAGACAACAGTCGAAGGTTTGGAGAGGGAACGGGACTTCTACTTTAGCAAGCTGAGGGACATTGAGCTCCTAATACAGAATGCTATTGAGGTTGATCCCGAGATTGAGAAGGACGAGGAAGGGTTAGTGAAGAGTATCCAGGCGATTTTGTATTCAACTGAGGTAAGTCACCCTCTATGGAGGACAGCGATTCACTTGAAAGTTGACACATACGCTACAGGAAGGATTTGAGATACCCGCAGAGACAGAAGGAGCTGTACAAGATGACCAGGAGACATTCTAGAAGGGCAATGCTTTGTTCACGTGCATGAAGGTTACGATGGAGGGTGTATAGTGAGGCGTAGAATATCTTCCAGGGGAAAAGCGAAGAGCTAGATCTCGCTAGACGGATAAAATGAGTCGATTGAAGAAAGGCAGCTTCAGATACAAATTTCACAAACTTCGCTTCGGATTACCCGGGCTCCCGTAGAAATTTGTGATGCGTCATAAGCCAATCGAGCACGCGCCTGGATGCACAGAATCCCTTCACGCACCGAGCGCTTTGTTGGTCAAATAATGTGACTCCAAAGCTGCGACTTCGATGAAGCTCCGATAACGCTCTTTATCATGTCCCCCCAAGTCCAAATATCCGTCCCCAACACGCAACTCTCCAATACCTCCAAACCCTACACTATCTACAATATAACACTGCGTTTACCACCACTCCGCACCTTCACCCTCCAAAAACGCTACTCAGATTTCGCCTCGCTTCACTACACACTATGCTCTCAAGCAGGGGGCGCCGCGCCGCCAGCCCTCCTACCCTCCAAATCATGGTTCACACGTACAACATCCTCCCCCGAACTCACCGAAGAGCGGCGTAAAGGCCTTGAAGCCTATCTCATAGCCATAAACGAATCGGAAGACGACAGATGGCGCAACACACCTACATGGCGAACATTCCTAAACCTTCCGAGCAGCATCAACAGCTCCAAAGCCAGCCTTCATAGCGCACTGAACGGCCCAAGCAGCAACACTCCAATCACAGATCCAGTCGTGTGGTTAGACCACCATAGCGATCTGAAGAAAGAGATCCATGACGCTAGGCAGAACCTTATGCGGCGGGACCAAGCATCTACAGCGCAGGCGCAGCATGAGGCCTCAGTCCAGGCGAAGAAATGCCTAGTAAGAGCCGGAACTATGATTCAAGCACTTGACATGGGACTTAAGAACCTAAGCTCTAGCTCTTCTACACGAGGTGGCAGCTCACTAGGAGAAGGCGAGCTACGGCGGCGGCGGGACCTGCTCTCGTCCGCGAAACGGGAGAAAGATGGTCTCGAGAACCTGCTCAGCGCCATGGCCGCGAAATCCGCCGTTGATGCCACCGTAGCGAACGCTGGGGATAAGACCGCGCTTCTGAACACCTCTACAACAAATTCACATTCTAGACCCGCCAGTGGGCGTGTCTTAGGAAAAGAAAGCGACAAGACCCGCGCACTGGATAACCAAGGCGTTTTGCAGTTGCAGAAACAGTTGATGAAGGAGCAAGATGAAGATGTGATGGTATTAGCGCAGGCGGTGGCAAGGCAGAAGGAGTTGGGGATACAGATTCATGAGGAATTGGAGGTGCAGAAGGATATGTTGAAGATGCTGGACGAGGATACGGATAGGCATCAGGGGAAGATGGATGTGGCGAGGAAGAGGATTGATAAGATTTCGTAGAGTGGAGAGGGGGCTTGGAAGGGTTAGGTTCTAGCCTTGCTCTCGCCGGTGGCAAACCGCATGGACATCCTCCAGCCTGACAATCAGGAAAACATTTACAGAGAAGCACTTATGAGTCAATCTTTGGAATGACTACTCGAAAGCTATCTAGTAGTGACTTTCCAGTTCCTCTCGTTGCAGAATTTTTTACGACCCAGTTCCCAAAAACGGATCTTACAGGACTCTACCTCAAGCCTCCTACAGGTCCCCAACTCTCATAATGAACGGCTGGTCAAATATGGGAGGGCAATGAAATTCTCTCAGTCGGCGTACCAACCATAGGAATTGGAAGGGGTTGTTCGTGGTTGACACGCCATAGATCGATTCTCGGACAGCGGAGCACGGTGGGTGTGTGGACTTGAAACAGGACACTATATCCAAGACGAGTTTTTTAATGCCCAAATACTTGACAGGCATGAGTATGTTTACATCCGCAATACAAAGTTAGTAAGCTTGGGTAAAGTTCATCTACCTTGATCATAATCATATAAGACATAAATTGTCTCCAATTTATACGTCAACAAGTAATGATATCCACGCGTTCGTCACATTAATGCTTGTTGTCGGGTCCATTTGTGCAAATTTGATTAGTGTTACACTTCCTGAATTGCCTGCTTCTCGTGAAATTTTTTCGTCTGCTGCTGCGATAGTGTATCCGGTTCTTATAATAATAATCTTATTCTGTCATGGGTGGTTGATAGGCGTGTTTTTCCTGAAGCTCCAGTGCTAGCATCTCTCGCGTTGGTCGTTCAGTTGCATGCAACTCTGGTATCGGTGGTTCGATTGCTTCCATCTCGTTCAGTATTAGATTCTGCGGCAAATTGCGATCGCTTGAAAGACCCATTTGACTCCCGAATCTCCATGACCGATCTCGGCCTATGCACTTTACTTCTTAGGCATGTCTATCTCTCGCGACCGCCAGAATCGAATCTTATGCTTGGGCTAAATGGACTATGTGGACCAATTCAGTAAGGAGCATAGTATAAAAAATAGCGCTAAGGCCACCCACGCCTCGATGGGTGGTGGAAAGCATCGGGCAGCGGATGAAGATTACCTGGAGGTGTATCCTACCTTATGCTTTGCAGCAAGGTAAGCGGCTCTGCGGGTACTCCCGCTTGGCTTGGCAGGGGCGAAAAACACGACTTTGTTGCTATCATCTGCTCTAAGGTAGATGTGCACGATCAATCAGTTGGTAATTCACTCCCTAAGAGAGTAAACGTTTATGTCGATGTGCTTTGTACGGGCATGGCATTGCGGATTCTTAGCTAGTGGCTCCCTGGTTGTGATCAATGACGATAACTGCCTTAGCCGAGTCCTTGCTGGGGTTGACCTGCTCTAGAAGGCTCTATTGCTTAGCACATCACACGACCAGCTGATAGCGACGCTGCCTATATTGAACATATAATTGGAAGTGGAACCTCAAGTATCCTAGTCACCTTCCCCGTCCGCGTCCACAGCGGATTGAAATACTGATGCCATGCCACAGGCATGATGCTCCTCGAGCGCCGCTCGCTTATCAAGCGTTCTGCTATTTCGTCCAATTTCCTGGTCGCTCTTGCGCATTAGCTTTCGTCCGATTTCTGCACGCGAAGAAAAACCATCATCAAATTCGGTCTGTAGATTTCCACTTCGGCACCCGAGTAAGGTCCTGTTTGAAAAATGGAGAATTCATGTGTGTCAGCTCAAAAGGGCAGTATAAGATCGAAGATACCTTCTTCCGTGAGAAGTATCATCCAGCTTACATTCCGAGACCTTCATCCCATGATAGCTTGAAATATGTTTAAGATCCTTGTCGTCTTTGGCGCTACAGGCCAACAAAGCGGTGCTGTTATCAACTACATACTGAACGACGCAGAGCTCTCCCAAAGGTACAAAATCCGTGCCATGACCAGGGATGTTAACACGGAGGAGGTAAAACAACTAAAGGTCGAAGTCGTCCAGGGTGATGTGCTGAATCGGGCCTCCCTTAAGACAGCCTTAGCCGGCGCGCATACCGTATACGCAATGACAACGCCTTCCTTCGGCTCTAACGGCTCAGAGGTCGAGTATAATAGTGGAAAAGCAATTGCCGATGTCGCTATAGAAGAAGGTGCTGAATATATCATTTTCAGTACTCTACCGTCAGCTAGTGAGATTTCTGGCGGTAAATACACCAAGGTCACCCCCTTCGATGCTAAGGCGAAAGCCGAGCAGTACATTCGAGGCCTTGATATCAAGAGCGCCTTCTATTCACCGGGTTATTTAATGGAGAATTTTCAAGCCCATACCTTCCTAGCTCCACGACAAGCTCCTAATGGCACCTGGATTTTGGCCCGCCACACCTCACCTAAGACCAAACTACCCTTTATTGACGCTGTTGAGGATACAGGCGAGTTCTCACTTGATGCCTGACTGTCCTTTTTTGACGCTATCAGGAATATAGGCAAGTTCGTTGGTGCTATCCTTGCCGAGCCTAATAAGTACGAAGGCAAGATATTCTGCGCCGCGGCAGGACTATATAGCTGGGAAGAGGTAGCCGCTATTATGTCGAAGGCAACCGGCAAGGCTGTTGTCTATGAACAGATCCCGCTTGAAGAGTTCAAGAAGAGCCTACCATTTGAGCTTGATGTTTTCGTTGAAGGGTTCAGCTACCAAGAGGAGTTCGGCTACTTCGGCCCTGATTCTAAAAATTTGGTTACCTGGGCTGCTGACAACGCGCGAGGCGGCAGACTGTCTTTTTTGGAAGAGTATCTGGAGACACATCCTCTTCAGCTCACATAAACGGGAATTATGAAACCACGCATGCAGTGGTACAATCGAGATTGTGGTAACTGGATTCGGTACGCCCAGTAGGATTGAGCCAGTTGAGACCGGAATCCCCCAAGGGTCGGCGATTTTACCAATTCTCTTCTTGCTCTTTCACTTAACATTGACCGAGGAGTGCGCAGCGGCTAAGCTGCAGCTGTGGTTTGGTGGCTTCGTAAATGACGAACATCTTCTAGCATATGGAAAAGCATATAGGCGAAGTGTAAGACACTAGAGCTAGTATACAAGAGTTGCCTTAGATCGGCGTTCCAGCCAAGGGGCGAAATTTGACCCGCAGAAGTGCGAATTTATTATCCAAAATCTAAGAACAGAACACGTGGCTGCTGGTGGGACCACTTCTGGACCCCTTCTGGACCCCTTCTGGAAGGCAATCAGGGCTTTACTAAGAGGCTCCGAAAGCCGACAAACAAGCTAGTAATGTCATGCAATCAATTTAATAGTAAATACTAGATCATAATAATAAATACTAGATCAATAATATACTAACCATTGGTTAGCCGAATCTTCGGCTCTGGGACCCTATTCCCGGCGTAGGTCGGTGGTGTGAGCTTGTACTTTTGAGTAAAGGGCAAAACGAGCCGAATATAGATGGTGGCCCGTAATGACAAGACCCTGTCGATCCTAATTTCTCTAGTGCGTGGGGGTGTCATTAGTTGCCGCTGGCGAATTTGTTATTGATCAAGTAAATGGTTCCCCGGTAGTACGTCCGGAGCTTTCTCCGCGGGAACCGGAATGGCGTACGCAGAAGGCATATCTGTCAGGGTCTAAGCAATGGCCATATTGGCCTAGTAGCTGTACCTGTAGTATGAATAGAATACTAACGGTGGATGTGGTGGCTGATGTGGGCTGCCGAGCCCGAAGAATAGCCGAGTGGCAAAAGTGGGCTAGAACCGTGACAATATCTTTATAAACTTTCCAGGGCACGAGGACCGCTGGCAGGTGTTTATTGACGCAGCGGGATGGCTTATCTGCACGGCAAGTCCCATCCAGTCCTAGCTGGGGTGTGGCACGAGCCGACTTAAGGCCCAAGCCTTCGCCGTCGTAGCAATTTTAACCGTAAACTCCTAGGAGAGGGACGGACGCTTCGTCTGGTATACATGCGGTAAGAAGGCTAACCAGAGCTACTCGGAGGTGGGAATGGCAGAAGTTCTGACCCCGTACGTACATGCTTGCCCCTGCGAGTAGGCCTTCGATATGGTTTACACCAGCACTGTGATGCTGCAAAGACTCAAGGTGGTTATAATACATGATAGATAGCTGACCCTCCAATCATTTTTCGATAGCTTAGAGAGATGCGAACATGAGACAAATCAATGAAATCTATCAAAAATGGAGAAAGTGTCGCAGATTCTTGGCATTCTTGGCATTCTTGCACACGCTATATGATGCATTCCATTTGTGGGTTTCTGCCATCCATGGATGGCAGGAACTCCCATACGAAGTAGTATCCTTCCATACATCTCGTCGCGATTATTTATCACCAATGGCGACGCCATCCATGGATGGAGGGATCTCCATGGATGACGTCGCCGTCCATGGACGGTGGTCGCCTTTGGTGGTAGTACCGACTAGCGACGAGATGTATGGAATGGCACTATAGAAGGATCCACCAATGGAATGCAGCATATAGGCGATGATCATCCGGTAATTTTGCTGACACTACGTTGGATTGAACATACGATTGTCATACCATCCTACCTGCTTCTATAACGCCGGGCGAAAATTGGACCTCGCAAAGGGATTCGGAAGAATGAGTTTCTATAGGTGTTATCTGTCACCAATGGAGAATTTGTGCCTAAAGGATTTAGGAACCAATAGATTTTTGCGCAGTTGACAATAGTAGTCGATTGATCCGCTCCTGTTTAATTGACATTGGGAAGCTGCCGTGTCTTCGACTTGTTTAGAGGCTTGCATGACGATGGCACCAACTACACATGCAACAACAACAGCATCCACAGCACCGTCAGCGCCACCTGCACCACCTCCACGGCAGTCGTGTGACCGGTGCCACAAACAGAAGCTGCGATGCACCCGCGAGAACAATAGCGAAGGCGGCGTATGCGATAGGTGTTTTCGAAAACGGGTTCAGTGCGTGTATAGTTTCAGCTTGCCAAAAGGTCGTCCCAGCCTTTACCGCCTCCCCGACGAACCCACTACCAGCAGCATAAATGGCCCAAAAAGCTCATCACTCGAATACGAGCCGGTCAACCATATAGCTTCCGATGCCGACGCCGACGGCGATGCCAGTACAAAGATGAACGTGGATGCAATCCAAGTCAGAGACCCAAGCACGAATGAGCCCTCTGTCTTGGCCGGACTCATGGATACGTCCGTGGACATGTCCACGGGTACCTGGCCATGGGAGAACACTTCAGGCTGGGACGATGCGCAGATTGAAGTAGATTGGAGCAGTCACGACTTAAGCTATGTTGATACCGTCTTGGCATCCCCAAATGCCTTCGGGAACGGGCTTGACCCTTCTTCGCCGACTCGCCCCCATTACCCTCCGAGGCTGACTCGCCCTCCTTACCCTCCGAGTCCACGCTACCCTCATGCATACCCTCACGGCCAGCCTGGAGGTGGCAGTTTCGAGAAACATGATGGCAGCAATAGGAGCAACACGGGCAAAAGCATTGGGGGTGGCGGCGACGGCACGACGAACATGGCCTTGGACAAATACATGAATTGGCCCAGCCTTGTCATCGCACAGCTGTCCCAGCTAAGCACACGTCTATCTTCATTACGCTCCTCAAGCTATACTCTGGCCAATGCGGCGGAATCATCCTCATCCTGTCTCCCTAGTGGACGACAAATACCGCTTATAGATGCTGCTGCCTTCGAGACGGTTGCCGCATGGCTCGCTCATGGTCACGATCCCGCCAACACGAACGTCCATCCACCGGTCGATGCATCTGCCCAAGGTCATGTTCCTTATCCAAGTCCTGCGCCTGAGACAAAATCTAGAGGCGGTCACGGCATTCTGCATGATGTCTTCTCTGCCTCGCACCGTCTACTGGAGGTTCTACGCCATTTGCAAATGAAGAACATAGCTGAACCGTCGCCTACGGTCTCCTCGGCCTTCAAGTCGTCGGCTGCTCCCTCGGGCCAAAGCAGCGCGCACTTGAGGCTGACCAAGGGCCCTTGGTCTTCTGCGCAATCAAGTGGAAGCCAACAGCACAGCCATAACACGATGCAAATTATCCGCCATCTGGTCATGGCATGTGAGTCACTACTCCTGGAAATTTACATGGCAGTACTTACCGCCTTACAACACGACGCATTTCACGGGGCTTCCATGGACACGACGGCACTGGGAGATGTTCGGCTGGTCTTGGTTGCACAACTCTGCTCATATCTCATCGAGCGCCAACAACAGGCTGTGGACTTATGCTTGGCACCTCAAAGCCCGCTAAGCGCGCCGAGCGTAAGCGGGATCTTTCCACCAAGGCTCGACCATCCTGGGGCTCAGAAGCCAGCCCCCCCGGGACCTGTCGTCGATGAGGCTGACAGAGAGGTATTATGTGATCTGAAGAACCAGGTGCAACAGAGGCTCGCGCACCTGCGGCAAACCCTGCGATGTACTTGATGACTTTGGATAGTCTTGGATCAATTTGAGGAACGCGCAATAAAAGGCACCTAGAACTTTTGATTTATACTTACTGCGGGATAGAAGGAGCTTACTGTGAAAAGACACCGAGAAATAGACCTTGAAAAGCATAGAAGATCCACTTTGATACGTCTCCTAAACAAACCTTGGCGTCGTGATCCTACTTTCTCCTATATCCCTCCTAGCAAAAATCCACCTTAAGGCAATATTCAAGGAGTGTACTGGCGATGTGCTTCCCGGCGTTCATGATGGACTAAATGTCAGACAGGACTACTGAATGGATTCTTTACTTAAAGAATTATACTGCCGATAATTCGTCCGAGTTCCAACTTGGTCGTCGGGGTCGCTGGAGTTCTCCGCTGCATGATGGTGGCGCCGCATAATCCCATGCTCTGCATCGCTCGATGGCCCCCATCACACTTCGGCGCTGACTGACGACATTTCGGTGATATTCCTTACATAATGGCCGACTCTCTCTCTAAGAGGGAAGGTGAGATTCAGTCTGTCATGCACTGTACACGGAACTGCATCTAGTTGGTGGGTGCCTTAACTTCTCAAGATGCATTGTTAGTCAGTGGAGACACAAGGAAGTGCTTGTAGTCAGTAGGGATGCATAGACCTCAACTTATCAACATACATCGTTGATAAGTGCAGACGCGTGTCGAGGAAGGTTTGGAAAGTCCAGCAAAGCAGAAGACGGACATTCTACCCTCAAAACCAACACGAATACCGAGATCGACACTACAGCCGTCACATGCCAAACAGCTATTGTTGCGCAGGGTCCCCGAAAGCTCTCCATCCGGCGCGACGTGCCGGCCTACGATTTCGCTGGCACCATTACTGCGCTGGGGGCGCATGCATTGACGTTCGGTCGGTTTGCAGTCGACACGCGCTTGGCGGGCATGGTACACGGTATGAACATGTTGAAGCCAACGTCGGTGCCTTGGCCGAGTACGTGGGTTCAACTGCCGACATCCTGCTGAAGTTGTCCGACAGCATAAGATTTGGAGAGATTGCTGTCTAGAGTTCGAGCTGCTCGCAGTAATGGGGCTCTCTACTGAGCTGCAGATACTGGCGGAGATGAGAAGGATCTGCAGGTCCGGGGATAGATTGTAATAGCAGGGGGAGAGCACCTTCATGCCTACAAGCGCTATTCCCTTGCTTTGAAGACGACCTCGTAGGCCAGCTCGTGTCTAGTCAGACATGCATACATTGGATAAATGTCCCATACGGTTCTAGACCTAGTGGGTAGAGTGGCAATGCGCCTCGAAAAGACACCGATACACAGCCTTTTGGGGTTCCAGGCGTAAGTACAAATACTTATCACAACTCATATCATGGAGTGCCTCCTTTCACTGGGCATTACACACCACATACCTCAAAGTTCGGACTGACGTTCGGCAAGATGGCTTAGCTTCTTTTCAGCACGTTGGTCATTAAAGTAAGAGGGGTCCCTTTATGGCGCGTCAAGAACCTTTTGGCATTCTTCGAAAGTGATAGCCAATTCGGCAATGCCAGAATCGACTACTGGGCGAGGAAGTGGGCATTAACTCAGATGAGTATCACTTCTGGGATTTAGTTCCCAAAAGTGCACTAGTCAAGTTCTTGCCATGTGAACGTCTCGTCTTCCAGGCCGCCTGTTCCTGACGATATAATTCTACGGGCTGACTTTGCTTGCGCAGCGTCTCTAGGCGACTTCAAGATCATCTCTTCGCCATCTCCGGGACTGCTGAGAGGGGCATACGGATCCCGTATCTGAAGCCTTGAAACGGACCTTGCATACTAATTCGACTGAGTCAAGAATCTGGACTCGATCGTGAAATTAGGGTAGAATGCTTCTCCAATCCGGCACTACAGGGGTACAAGCTGGACGGAATTCAAGCATTCTGACCTATATTACAGTGTATGATCAGCCTTCTTGTATGGAATATGAATTAGAAATGCATGGGCGCTTCTATTCCTAAAACATACTGGTTGATCAATCATTGAAGTACACCTGAATAACCTTTAAATCATTGTCGTTCTAAGAGACTGGTCATTTCTAGGGTCCGTACGACAAAGAATAATAGAATGGGTTCCATATCTATATTAGCCACTAGAATGGCAGACGTTCACAAAGATCGCGGTTACTTAAGTGCAAGTGGTTATGGACAGGGCAAATTAGAGTCCTGGACATTATTCAGCTTGATGGAACAAGGCGGTTGGCCAAAATCACTGCCCCAGAAATTATTTCGCGATCTTAGAACAAGGGTACATTAATATATCAAAGATGGGAATACTCCACCAAAGCTGACATAATTCACACGGCAATTAATGGACCGAAGCCTGTTTCATTGGTGGTATTCTAAGTAGGCCTATCAGTTATAGATAAAACCAACATCAATCCTACACCCACACCCAAGTCTATCCGAAGCACATGACATTCCTGCGTCGAACTTTATTTAGCCCTTGCATCGGCGTCTTCAGTATTGCATCGGCCTCACACGCTGTAGCGAGAAACCACCCACGCATTCGCCCGAGCTTAAGCTTCGCTTCCTGAGCTGTAGACGGGCGCTGGGAGGAAGCTTTTACAAATATATCTGCTAGTCATGACCCGCAACGCAACCTTACATTGCATATTTCTTGTCTTGGGCGTTCCCATGATGGATAAGGTACCAAAATCCGTGACGAGCAGGATATTTATTTGCATTTCGGCACATATAGACAAATAGAATCAGCATGTGTTTGCCATTAGCGTCACCAATCTAGCGTCACATTCCATAGATTTTAGCCCCAGACCATGCAGCCACATTCCTTCAGACAGCGTAATTATAAAAGATCAAGGGGCCCTCGCGTTGATAAGAAAAAAGCCTTATTTGCCAAAGATATCATCAAGATGCTCTTCCGGGCCGCCAACCTCTCTATGGTAGCGCTCCTTTGCATCAATCAGGCTGTTGGAGCTACCTTAGAGGTTGCCGATACCGCCACAACTGCGTGTTTGTGATCTCCGAACACGTTTCAAGAAGACACGATGCTTATATTTCTCTTTTAGACTACGCGTGCAACTGCCCCGACAACTGCACCCATAAGAAGGGCTCAAGTTGCAAGTACTATGCCGGTCCCAGCGATTATTCGACAAAAGTTTCTGGTAGTAAGTTGTGCCAGTCAATCAGACATCTAAGCATGATAGCTTGGTAATGCAATGTTCAGAATGCGAACTGGATGACGACGGAACTGGACCTTTGACTTGCATCGCTACGTAGCAGCAGGTTGAGGGCAAATCTTTGCGTCAAACGATGTGCTGTGATCAGTCGTTGGAAGACTGTCGGAAAGGGACTGGGAGGGTTCATCACTTCAAATAGGGCAGTCACATCGCTTGAAGGATAAAGCACCCCTATTCCCGGGGGTAGATGGAAAAACAGCTAGCGTTAGGAATAGATGGTTTGGTGAAAATCTGTTCAATCCGAGATGATTTAGAACTTCATCAGCGCACACTATTATTCACAACGCATTCTAAATCCCAGTGTTGCGTGAAGTACGCTTGAAAGGCCATCATAGGGTTGAGAGCTTGCATTGAGAGATGAGTGCGAAAGATGGGAGCGCCAAAGTAAAGCGAGGGATTAGAGCCGTAGGACGAAAGTGATAAATTAGAGGGAGGAGTCAGGACCGAAGGGCGCGAGTGACGCATCGCAGAGTAGAGATACAAGTTGAGATATGATAGCGATGGAGTAGGTAATTTTGCTGTGCATGGCTTCTGGATGCTGCCTGCTATGTGGGCTCCTACTAGGGCGAAGTCTGACTTGTATTCGCTGGCCACGCAAACCCGCAATGGGTCTAGGTTAGATCAATATGTGGTGTCATTGATTGCTTGGTCTCAGTCCCATGGCATATCCATGCGCTTAGTCATTGTTGACTAAGCCACTGACTAAGCAGTCTTATTCGAATACCTGTTCTCTTCTTTTCCTCCTATTTTACTTAGCGTATATTTCCAAGTCTTAGTAACAAGTAACTCAATTGTTGTTCAGGATACTTACGATTCGAGTATGTTCGAATAAAGAACTCTATGCAATGGATTTAGCCTTCGCCTCTAGCAAAATCTCTTCGGCGGGTAGAGATTTCATCCCACCAGTGAAGTGTTGCTTGGTCTCAGCTCGCTTTCTCGCCTCTTGATACGAACTCCTTGAAGACCGCACGGCCGCCGAGCTTATCCTCAACATCTCGGCATAGTAATCAGTGACAGCAGCTTTCACGGCGGTGATGTCATTGATCTTGTCGTCAACATGAGGTTGTAAGTGCTATGGCCGAGCGCGAGCTGGTGCTTAAAAGCCTCCCCAGACAGGGTCAGCTCACGATAGCGGTCAGCGGGACGACCTGGAGCAGGTCACTGCTGGGACGTTGGAGCAAATGCTGTCGGACTCGAATCCTTCATGTCAGCCAACGCGACGGAATCCTCATCCGGCGAGTTGCTCTGATGAACCTACCGACACTAAAGACCCCATCTGCACCGACTACAATATCTCCCCTAGCACTTGCGCCATTCTGAAGATGGACCGCGACTCCTTTGTCATGGTGTTCAAGGTGCGTGACACGCTTTCCCCATTGAACCGGAAGGTTAGTTGGGAGCAAGTCCCGTAGTCGAAACCGTTCTGCGCGGATGCAAGGTGTTTCGGCAGAATCCTATGCTCCAGACTTCATAAGCCAGGGGAGACAGGATGGGATTGACTCCAGGAACTTCGAGAGTGATTTCATACCTCATAGCCAGAACGGTCATCCCTGCCACCATAGTAATGACATAACTGGGGACGGAGGGTTAGCGTGGCCAGATGGTTTGTCGACTCTTTCAAGTCGGGCATATCTGACGGAATAGATGACACAACCTCGGCGATGATACTATTCCTATGTTAGAAGACGCCACTCTCCCCTCCTTCCTGGCCTCGGTACCGGCTGAGTGAGTGGACTCGTACGTGTGCAGAGCAATAGCCCATTCCCGAAATCGCGCGTTCTCGTCCACGTCACGCTCGAAAATCTCAAATGAAATGCCCTGCTTTCGAAGACTCTGGGCGAGGGTTAGCCAACGGATACCGAATCCAACGATGACTACGTACATCCTGATGGTTATAGGGTAGGACTGAGTCAATCAAGATGGACGCATTCACAAGCGGATATGTGCCTGGCTGCGGCAGGGCAATATTAATGATTAAGTATTATCTGAAACGCTTCAAGGCGTCGGTCAGGTTATAGATATTACTTCGGGACTAAGGCCGCCTCAGGCAGGCCAGAGCTGATGCTTCGGTGCTTATTGGAAATAATCTCTAGATGACCTCATGAAAGGCGGGTTCAGGGAGCACGTTTTCCCTAGAAGGCGTGTAGTTCGATCAGGGGCACCGAGGCGATCGTGATAGACCACTACTGGCAACTCGAGGAGTCTACCATTCTGTTAGTACCCCCACAATGACTGACAAAAAATCGCCGAAAGATCGAAGTGGTTGCAGGACTCAGCTTCAATGGAACTCATGCCCTCGGTGTATTAATACATTGTACGATATCCAAGTCCAAGGCGACTCAAGTGGAACGGCTTTAGCACCTTCACAGGTAGCTCGTAAATTCAACCGAGCTGGTATATTAGGCCACTTTTATCTAGGAGTGTCGCACATCTTTATCCCAACTTCGCGCAACCTTCATCCTTACCTAAAGTAGATCTACTTAACAAGTATTCACTTCCCGAAGCATTCAACGACAACATGACGACAGACGAATTGACACTGCCTCTTATTGACCTTAGTGGATACATTAATCCCAAATCCCCAGGGGACAAGGAGCGGGTCATTGCAGAGGTGCGAGAGGCATGTACGCAATATGGATTTTTCCTGACCACGGGTCATGGAATACCGCTTAGTGTGCAACGAGGGCTACTTCAGAGCATCGACACTCTCTTCAACATGCCAAAGGAAGAGAAGCGCAAGCTTTCATTTTTGGAGAACATTTCTCGTCGAGGCTATGAAGAGTCTGGCATGTCGGTCCGCGAGGGTGATGACCTGCCCGACTCAAAAGAAGTACGATACTCCCTCGACAGCTCTGTAATGGGGCTCTCGGTCTTTCGACCCCAAGTGGACTGCTACTAACGAGACGCAAAGGCGTATTACATAGGTCGAGAGGACCCGGTAGTAGAGCATAAGGGCTTCTATGGCCCCAATGTTTGGCCTCCACTCCCAGAGGAGCAGTTTCGCGGTCCCGTCTGGGATTACTATCAGGCATCATATGGGCTCGGGCAGACCATCTGGGAGATCCTGCTCCAGGGCCTCGGTCACTCGACGTCTCTGATGGAGACCTTCGCCAAGAAACCCATGGTCCCGATGAAGATGATCCGCTACCCTCCACTATCCGTGACTCTTCCTGGGCAGTTTGGCGTTGGTGCTCACAACGACTTTGGTGGTGTCACCGTCTTGCTCCAGCAGCCTGGCAGGCACGGGCTTGAGGTTTGGCACGAGGGAACGGAGACATGGGTGCCGGTCCAAGCTACTGAAGACGTCTACGTGATCAATTGCGGAGATATGATCATGAACTGGTCAGGAGGCGAATACAAGAGCGCCAAGCACAGGGTCATCAACAAGGCTGACAACGAGAGCCGCCTTTCGTGTGCCACTTTCTTCCATGGCGACATTTTTGCAACAAACCCGTTGAACCCCGCCGACCCAAACAAGGACACTGTTGGCCAGCTTCTGGTCAAGCGATTCCGTAATCAGTTCTCTTTCCACAAAGACTATATTGCCGAAGTTGAGGCTCAGGCTTAATTACGAAGCAGCCGTACGACGAGACATGTTGCTGAATTGACTAGTTACTCTAGTTGTCCCGAATTAGAGAAAGCCTTGTAATATATCCTCTAGTCTACCTAGTCCAGCCTAGCCTTGGATTCAACTCCGCCAGGTGAAAACATCAATCGTCAAATATGGCCGAACTTTTTCATCATATATTAGCGATGTCCATCACAAATGACCGATGGTCTGGCGCTTGTGGCGTAGGTCGTACAGAATTCGCCATTTGGGGATTTGCTTATGTAGGTCGTGCTAGAGAATTCCGACTCCAGACTCTTCCCCTGATCCGCGAAGTACTTGCACATAGTGTGGGCCCCAATATGCCGAAAAAGGGCATGAATAGGCAGGGCAAATTAAACACGCCGAACCTCAAGTCTTCTTGACGGTGATGGTCAGTATTCTCGTGGATCTTAGGTAGAATACCAGCCCTTCTTCATGACTTTCTTGACATTGCCGCTTTCTCATATGTTGGGAAACAGAGAGCCAGATCTTGCTTGACGATCATGAGATTCTTCATACCCGTCAGCCTCTTCGTCCTAGCTGCGTGTGCAAACGGGCAGACGACGGCTGCCGGAAACAAGACGTGCAGGTGCTTCCCGCCACGTCTCATATTGATGGCCACTGCATAACCAGAAATCCAGCGATGCAGATTTCCACTCAAGGTGCATCCAGCAATCAGAATTAGTGAATGTCCCCTCGACGTTATGCATAAGCAAGATTACCTTAGTGCCTGGGGGTGGGGCGCGAACAAGCTCCGGCCTTTGACGTTTGGATGGTTGTATTCTTCCATGAAGACTTCTCGGTGGTCTTAAGTTGGCGCTGCTATTAAGCTCAAAGGCACGAGGCTCATGAATCTCGAAGACCTAAAATAATCAACCAGTCTTTATGAGCACACCAATATCATGAAAAAATTGTTATGGTGAGAGCATAACCCACCTTAGAGAACAGAATAGAATCGAAAAAAGATTGTATGAAGACTGGCAAGCTTGTCCGCTCTCTATACACCAACGCCGTGGTGTGTAATAAGAAGAAATGCCTGCTGTTCCTACGGGAGCCTCAGTGGCCCATCGGCCAGGATGCTCCCGAGGTGCACCAGTGGAGGGAGAGGAGGTAGTAAATTTCGACGGCCGAATAAATCGCTATAATTGCTCTGTGTTTCGATCTTAAGATACAATTTAAGTAGTGCAGTGAGCCTGCAGTGCCCCATGTTCAACACAAAGCTTTAGTTCCAAACCCCGATAAAGTGAAACGTGAAGGAGGAAGAGAGCGATCTCTTGCCTTGTCCGGTAACCGGGGGTTGCATATAAAAGCAGTCATTTCGTTGAACATGAATTAATACTGGGATGTTCAGATCCCAAATCGCCATCCCATCATTAAACTTACTTGGATAGGACCGATAGTAGTCCGGAGACCAAGCTATAACATCGGCATAATAGGGGATAGAACCCCCAGCCAAAAAAACCATAGCATCCTCGGATGTAGGGCCAGTACCATTATATTAGGGGGTTAAAACCCCATATGAGCAGTTAAAGCAACTTAAACCCCATTACCACCACAGCACCTCAATTTCATTCAAGCTAGAATCGGCCACACCCTCCGCACCTATAGCCCTCCGGCGGGCTAGACTTCAGGAAAAATCCACGTAAGCTAGCACTTAGCGGTGATCAACAACCCATCAGTTCCCAGTCTTGGCCTTAATGCTGGTATATAGTAGATGGCACCCACCAGTTATAGGGGACAGAACCAATTGAGCTCAGTCAGGTACGTAGAGTATACAGTATGGGAAATAACAACCGCATAGTAAAATTTTGCTTCCCGAGTTCTAAGGAAGACAGAGCGAAAAAGAAGGTAATTTAGATTTTAAATTGAACGCGCCCACAGTCTAATTTATTCATTTTGGTGCTTTTTTCCGAACTCAGTTCATCGGCTCGTAGCTTCTTTCATTCACCTCCTCGATTCCAAACCTTGGTCACTTCCACTGCCCCCAACGGTTATCTCCTGTGACGCTACAAGGTAATTGAAGCCAAGTGCCTTGATCCGCCCAAACCACTTGAGAAGCGGCATCCGCTCGATATTCTCCCAGTCCACTCTCTGCTGCTGGATATATGAGCTCAACTCGTCCGTGTGGATAGCAATTGGACTTTCGTAGTGGGAGAACTGAGTGGCAGTGGCAGCAGTAGCAGCAGTGTTGGTAACAGAGTTGCAGAGCCACTCAGATATCTGCTCGGCAGGTATCAAGTCTAGACGGCCACTCCAGAGACTCATGTCGGGTATCGTGCCAGATACGTCAACAAAGTCGACAAATGCATCTAGCAGCTCTTGCTTCTGCGAAGGCTGCTGTTGCGATGCGGGGAGGAAGCGGTAGACGGTTGATGGAATTCCTAAACTTGCCGCAGAGCGCTCAAGAATGCGCTCGCCGACCCATTTAGTAGCGACATAGCCGTCGGTGCCGTCCAGAGAGGGCATATAGGCGGCAGCTGAGCCCGCGCTATCCCCATTAGCTGCTCGAGGTAGCACTCCTACCGTTGAGAAGTAATGGATTGGTATATGGTGCGGTTCGGCTAACTTAACTAGCTCTTTGGTCGGGAGGACGTTGCTGGGCCGGAGCACGTGGTAATTGTCCCAGAACGAACGCGCCACGCCCATGTGTAAGATCACATCCACCTTGCTTGCGAGCTCGCAAAACTCGTCTACACTAAGCCCGAGCAACGGCAACGATAGATCGCCAGAATGATAGACAATCTTAGGAGAAGAGAACAGATTTTCTTTGCGAGGCTTGTCTCGCACGGCGACACAATGAATCGTATCGATGTCAGACCTAGCAGCGAGCTGTGGGAGAAAGTACTTGGCGAGGAAGCCAGTTCCACCTGTAGCCAAGATTGTCATAGGTTTTGTTTCGCTCTTTACAGGGACATCCCGTAGGAAGCTGGGAATAACCGGAGGGCGAGTCTCCAGCTCCCAATCAATGAGGTCGACGCTGGCACTTTCTTCGATCTGACGCGCCATTTCTCCCAGCGTGCTGGCACCTAGGAGTTTGACGAGCGGAACTGCGGTATTGAAAGCCTGGCGGATCCGCGCCTGGAGGCGGATGACCAGAAGGGAGTTACCACCCACAAGAAAAAAGTTGCTTGAAGGAGTCAGATCAAAGCCGAGCTTCTCGGTATGCCTCCCCAAGACATCCCGCCACACGCTTTTCAGCTGCACCATAGTCTCGGTAAGCTCTGTATCTTCCCGGACGCCCCCAATTCGCTCGCGCAATGGCATGTCCTGGACAGCTTTCCGGTCCACTTTGGAGTGGTTGCTGAGGGGAAACTTGTCGAGCGGGATTGCAACGACGGGCACCATGTACTGAGGTATGGGGAGATGGCTGAGCAAGTGCTCCAGAAAGGCCTCCTTGTCTGGGATATCATATTGTGGAGCAAAGACGACATGGGCGACCAGAAACGCAGGATCGCCTTCACGAAGTGTGACGACGGCCTCTCTCAACGCCCCGCCTGCAGTCAAGATAATGTTGCTTTCGATATCACTTAGCTCAATACGAAGCCCACGGATCTTGACTTGAGAGTCACCTGCCATGCGGCTATGGAAGACCATAGCACCGTCTTCTCGCAATTTTCCAATGTCACCAGTGCGATACATACGCGTCCAGCCGCGGGCGATATCCTCAGACGTCGCGAATGGGTTCGGAACAAAGTGTTGGTCGGTGAGTTCCTGGTTGTTGAGGTAGCCAAGCGACACGCCAGCGCCGCCGAGACAGATCTCTCCAGGCATGCCGATTGGCACTCGACGTAGCTGCTCGTCCACGACATATGTGTAGTAATTGGGCAGGGAATAACCGCATGGAATACGGCTCATGTTTTCCATCGTCTTCCTTTCGTGGTACGGGATCTCCAGCTTGTGTGACGAGATGGATATCTCGGTGGGGCCATACGAATTGAAGAAGCGCAATTGGGTTAGACTAAGATCAGCAAATTCTTGGGTAATAGTACTGGTCAGGGGCTCGCCACCGCCGAAAGCGAAACGCCAGCTGAGCGCTTGCCGAAGAGTGTCGCCGCCATACTGCATCCAAAGCGAGTACTCGGATGGCGTTGCCTTGGTGTAAGTGATAGACTGCTGCAGAATGATCTTCACGATCTCGAGCGGATCACCACGTTTATCGGCTGGTACAATATACACCATGCCGCCGTTGACAAGCCCGGTGTACATCTGATCCGAAGAATGATTAAAGGTGAATGAACTCTGCTGCAAAACGCGCTCCGCACCCAGTCCCATCGTCTTTGTATATCCTTCTATCTCATTCCGGAGGCCCGCATGCGTAACCACTATCCCCTTAGGCGTGCCTGTCGAGCCGCTGGTGTACAGAATCGCTGCTGGCGAATCTGGCTGTGCACGGTTGGCGACGTGAGCCAACGCTTCATGTGCTAGATCAGATACATTGACGATGCGGGCGTTTGCCGCCTTAAGCTGCGATGCGTCGTCCACTGTAGTAGTGTCGACAATAATTGCGCTCGGCCCGCAGTCCTTAACGACGGCGGCCAGGCGGGCCATAGGGTTGCGGAGGTCCAAGGGCACGTAGATAGCGCCAATACGCATGATGGCGAGCATGGAACATGTCCAGTCCGCCGCAGGCTGCTGGAAAACGGGAACCCGAGAACCAGCGCTGACTCCAGCATTCTGCAATGCCTCGCCAATGGCCTCGATCCGGTTCACCATATCTAAGTATGTGAGGACCTTGCCAGTGCCATCCAAAAGGGCAACTTTATCCCGGTTCTCTTGGGCGACCTGGTCGATGCGGTGGGGAAGTGTTCCTGGCCAGTCCGAGATCAAGTTGAGGCCTGTGTTTAGATTTAGTGATGCCATACTGCCATGCTGCCGCGTTAAGGGTTAGAGAATTGGACTCACCACGGCCGATCTTGACAGCTTGAGTAAGCTGCGACTCGCCAAAGAGGGGAGTAGCTTTTAGAGAGAGCGATGCATCACTAGTAATAATGTCAAGGAAGTGGATATATGTCTCCAACAATAGATTCGCCGCCGTCAGGTCATATAGACTCTTCTGTACTCGGAATAGGACCTGCGTATCCGTGGTACTCCACTCCGTCACATCCAAAGTAATATCGTACGCAGTCCGTCCAGGGTGGGACTCTTGGAATTCGAACTCACAATTGCCCCACGATTGCCTCTTTTGGCTGCCTAGTCGGTAATCGAGAAAGGCTTGAAAGAAGGGACTGTGTAGCGGTGACCGAGCGATGTTCAAATCTGTCAGCAGTACATCGAAGGGCAGGCGAGAGGTTCCAAGCGCCGCGTAGGTCTCATTACGGGCTTCGACGATAGCATCAGCGAAAGATTGATCTGGCTGCCGGCGGAAGCGCAGCGTTAGAAGGTTCAAAAAAAAGCCGATACTGTCCTTTATATCGCTGTCGTTGCGGGCGGCATCAGCAATGCCGATTGTCAAATCGTTTGTGTCCTCGCCAGCAAAGCAGAACAGCATGGCTTTAAAGGCGGCCAGGTGGAGGTGGAAAGGCGTAGATTGCTGCGTCTTAGATACGGATTTGACTCGCGCCACCAACGAAGGTTCGAGATGGCTTTCTACTTGATGGGAATCAAAGCCTTTCACGGGTACCCTGGAACTAGTCCGAGCCATGGGCAAGAGCGGTAGGACGGGTGGTTGCTCACCAGCTGGGAAAATTCCCTGCCAGTAATTCAGCTCATCGCGCATATCCCCCTTCTCAAGGGCTTGTCGCTGCAGCAGGGAGAAATCAGGGTATTGGCGGGGCGGCGCTCCGAGAGATTGGCCGCTATAAGCCTTTTCTAGGTCTGAGACGAAGATATTGAAGCTGGCGCCGTCCATGACAATGTGATGGAAATTAAACAGGAGATAATGAGATGCTGATGATAGTGTCAGGAGGACCATCCGCATTACGTCGCCACCCTCTAAGTCGAATACATGTCCTTTCAGCTTCGTGTATTCAGCTGCAACGTCTCGCACCGAATTAATCTTCCTACGCTCGAGTCTTAGAGGGGAACTGGGCATAACTTTCTGGTAAGCCTCCCCAGCGTCGGTCTCATCCTCAACAAAACATGTTCGCAGTGCTTCATGCCTAGTAGTGACGATACGAATGGCTCTCTCCAGGTCGCCGACGCGTAAATCCCCCGTGACGATGTACCAGGCGCACAAGTTAGGTGTCGTCGGGTCCTCGAGCAGGTGTCGGAGAAACCAAAATCGTGACTGGGGCAATGATATACGCTCGCTCTTTAGGAATCTCCTCGGTGGGAGCACAGATGATGCTAGTGCTGGCGCTGGCTTTGCGGACTCGAACTCGGCCGGATCGGAAACCGACGTGGCGGAGGATGGCGTTGTCGTCGTGGTCATGGACCTCGGCGTGACACGCGTTTCTGGACTTGAGCTGGATTTGTCACCAGATACAGAACTTGATTCTGAATCGACGACCTGATCCTGTACTTGCGGCTGTGCCTGTGATTGTAACGATAACAAGCGCTTAGACAGAGCCGCAACGGGCTTGTGAGGTTCAACGTCTCTGTCCTGTTTTCCAAGGCTTGCAAGGAGTTCTTCAGGGAGCTTCTCCAGCGCTTTTTGGCATAGCTCCACCAGAGAAGCGCCTCCGACTACCTTGAGAACAGGAATATCTACCTTCAATTCTTTCAAAAACCATGATCGCACCTCAACAGCAACTAATGAATCCATACCAAGCTCGATGAGAGGAGCCTCGTGGTCGATTGGCTGGTCACCTAACAGCAGGATGAAGCGCAATTTTGTCGCCAAAGATTCTGTGTGAAGTTAGCGTTCTGCTTCTGACTCGTGGAGTTTAGATTTTGAAATACCTTGCAAGATATTAAGAGCCTCCTCCTTGGTCGCTGCCATGGAGAGTCGTTGAGTGACAGGGAGCGTGGATTTCTTATTCTGTTCATCAGGCTCTGACGCTGCGCTCTTACTCTCTCTGACCATATGCGAGAAGAAGGCGTTGCTGAACCACGGGCCCTTGACGTCTTCGTCATCGCCAATGATCCGGAGCCCAGTGGTCACCACAGCCTCAGGAACAACTTCTTGATATCCCAGTTCTGGGTAGCCGGCTAGAATTGTTTCTGCCATCATCTGGCGGAAGTCTGATTCCGACAGAGGCGCTAGGCTGAGATTTCTGAGCTGATCACGGGCGACTTGGCCTGCTGCCTCGATGTACCCAATTCCTGCCACACGGCCAAGGTCAATTGCAGAGGCTGCCAAGCCACGTTTGCGTCTTTGCCTGACAAGGCTGTTGACGTACCCATTCGCTGCCGTGTAATTAGACTGGCCCGCGTTGCCGAAGACACAAGTTGCGGATGAGAACAGGATGAAAAAGTCAAGGTCATCGTCGTGAAAGACATCTTCAAGATTCTTTGACCCATCAATCTTGGGTCCGAGAACTCTCTGCATCGTGTCTGCCGACATGTTCGCAAAAAGTTGGTCATCGAGGACCATGGCTCCGTTGGCGACACCAGCGATTGGCAGATAATTTGTCCTGATGTCCTTCACGACACGCTCCAGGCTGCTCTTGTCGATGACGTCCATGGCAAAAACCTTGACGGTTGCGCCTGTCTCACGGAAAGACTCCAACCACCTCTCTTCGATCTTGGGGCGGCGGCTCGTCAAGCATACACATCCCGCTCCGTTCGATACCATCCACTCACAAAGCGATCGCCCAATCTGACCAGTAAGACCGACTAGGAGATAGGTCTTGTCCTTGGAAAAGAGACCTCGGGCGTCTAGGGGACGCACCGCTACCTCGACAAGTCCATTCAATGGCCAGTGGACGGCACCGGTTGCGTGCCCGCCGCCGAGCGTATGCAGATGATCAAGCGGAGTAACCAAATCTTGAACTTGTGCCGGAGACAGTTTCGCACTGGAAACGGCATCTTCGAGTCGCCCCATCAGAGCTCCTCGATCACACGATTGAGGCAGCGACGAGGATAGTCGTTGAAAGAGAGCAGACTGGTCGATCCGAGTGCAATTCGAGGGTAAGGCCTGGGCAAGGCGCAGACTGAGGTCGCTGGGAGAACTTGTGGCAGTCAAGTCGAGGTAATGTGTAGGCTTTACTAGACGAAGCATTCTCCGTATAATATGATTAGGTGCGCGAGCTTTCAGCTGGATCCACGTCGCGTCCTGTTGTTTGTCTTGGCTGTCACAAGTAAAGGTGACGCGGACTGCTTTGGCAGCTGCTCGCCGGGACAACGCCGCGGCAAGGAAGCGATCTCCGTCTGAACAGTGAACCAGGATGTGGCTTTCTGTAGACAGTTGGTGAATTAATGACTCAGCCAGGAGTTCGCTCGCAGTGGCGACCAGTAGGCCGTCGGCATCTGTATCGGGAACTGCATGTGGCGGTGCCGCAACGCTCGCAACTGGAGTCGTCTCGCAAGAATTGGTGGTGGCTAGAGAGACTTGAAGAGTGCCATCTTTGCCTTTGCCGACCCCGAGGAACAAGAACGTATCCCCAACGACATGAAGCGCCATCAAACTGGAACTCTCAACCTTGACAAGATCATGCTCTTTACGTTTTCGGCCGACTTGCTCTACCACCGAGCGCGGCGAATTAGTCGAGGGTGAACTGATTGTGACATTCAATCTGGATATCGGCACTGTCTTGGTGATGACACGTCTAGACGAGTTGAGCCTCGCATTCTGGTCGCTATTCTCCAGCAGTCGGGGAATCTTTAGCTTCCCGCGGTCAAGGAACACCTCTGATTCCCTTGACCAAAGGAATCCAAACTCCCGGTGTTGCTTGTCTGCTAGCGTCGACGGTGGCGCTTCCCATTCGTCAAGGGCGCTTTGTTGCAGAAGATACTCCGCGATAGTTTTGGATTCATTGTGCTCCAGGTCAGATATATCAAGGTGGCTCAAGCTAATGTGTCCTGCCTCTTGCCTGATGGCGCGGCTGAAGGTAATGCTAGCCATATGGTAACCCTGGTCCTGCTGAGCACCATGTGTGACCCAGATGATGCGTTTGGCTAGCTCCAACATCCGTTTTAGGCCGTCCATTTTCTCAGCCGTCATGTCCTTGAAAATAGGGGAGTCGATGTCGACCAGGTTGAGGAAGGTACTACTTGGATTTAAATTTAGTGCCTCGTCCTCGGTAGGCAGGCCATCAAGAGTGATCGTCTCGCCGCAGAAGCGTCCAAGATGCTCTCCTACCTCCTCGCCAATACGGGCAGTCTCAACAGTTCCATTTCCAAGAATGACTAGACTTTCAAGGTGGATCGAGGGCGACGGCGAGGAGAGCGGCCGTCGTAAGAATTGTACTCGTTCGTCAACGGCTTGCGACGCCATAATGGACAATGGCCAAGCTATGCGTTCTATCTCAGGGGTAGCGGCGTCGACTCCCCCGAATCCCGCCTTGCGCAGGGCAGAATGCCACCCGCCGGGCGTCAACAATGGCGAGAGTTTGCGGTCATCGTTCACACCAAGCCACCAACCTGGAACGCTACCTACGATGCTATGGTAACGAACGGGACCTAGACCAGTGACCTCTAATAGCATTAAATAACCTCCGGGCTTTAGAAGCAGTCGAGCATGCTCTAGAGTAGTCTGGAGTGAAGCCGTGGCGTGCAGCACGTTGGAAGCAATGATAATGTCGTACGAGTGTGGTTCATATCCTTGGTTCGTCGGCGCTGTCTCGATGTCTAGGACCTTGAACGTCATTTTGTCACTGTACTCCTTGAATAGCTCTGCGGCCTTAGTGAAAAAGCCCACCGATACGTCTGTATAAGTGTACGAAGAGAATTTGTCCCCAATACTTTCTAGGACTGATTTCGTGGCTCCACCAGTTCCAGCACCTGGTATTATTGTTAGCTAACATGGAGAAGACATCCGGGAGGAAAAGGGCTTGATCGCTCGGATTGAATCGCAACAGAGTAGTCTCACCTATTTCTAGAATTCTAGCGTGCGGGTAGCGATGCGTTACCTGCTTCATCATGCTCGCTAGGAATGAATTGTACCTCGTAAACCCAAGACCTTTCTTGTACCAGTCATCAAGCATATTATTTGGTAGCATATGTTCTAGAATCGTCGTCTCCTCTCGCACAGCCGCCGGCAAGTTTTCGCCAACAGCCTCAAGGAGCTTGACGTCAATAGACTCCGAATATTTGCTAATCAAGGCTTTGATTTCGTCGGGACTGTCGTCAGACCATTCTCTCTTTAAGGTTGGATGTTGGGCGCGGGACGCGGTAGAGAGCGTGTGATTCACCCAATGCAGAAGATGCACCCAATGTGGTTGGCCGTTCGCCCACTCGTCATCGCTAAGTTCCGACTTCCATTTCCGAACATAGTAATAGGATATCCTCTCACAGACAGTAGCCAGCTCAACCTCGTACGCAGAAGGGTGAATGTTGTCTACGGCAGCGGCTCCATCCGGCAGCGCAAATTCAAACTTCGTGTGCGTGAACACGACACGATCGTCGGCCTTAGCGGCGGGTGCGAAAGGTTTGATGACCAAATCCTCGATCTGGACCATACCATGTTCGCCATATTCGCTGAACATATCGATGCTTGCAGAGAAAGATTCGGATTCACCATCGAGTACTGCGCAAATTGGCACTTTCGACCTTGAAGTAGGAAGCGAAGCGCACACCTCCGGATTGACTCGAATGGTTCCGATAGCTGTAGGGACGGAAAGTGACCATAGACGTTCATCCCCAGGGGCGGAATACGCGAGCATGGATGTTTGGAATGCAGCATCGAGCATGCTCGGGTGAACCAAGTACTCAGACACTTCAACATCCGTTTTGAGATACGAGTCTACCAGCGCAGATGACTGATTAAGCCTGCGCTTCATCAAAGACATTGCTTTGAACGGGCCAGAATAGTCATATCCAAGCTCTGAAAGAGTTGAATAGAAAAGATCGGCATCGACGGTGGACATATCGTAATCCTCGGGCGGTGTGCAAGATAACGCTGCGACGTCCGTAATGCCGAACACAACCTTGACATTCCCAGTCGCTATTAGTTCCATCTCTTGTTCTGATCCACTGTTGAGGACGGGTACGGAGTAGCAAGCAAAACGGGCCGTGGCTGTCTGGTCGGGATTGTACTGAGCTCCCGTCAGCGTCACAAGTGTCTCGACACCCGAATCATCTCCTTCCTCGAATGTAATGGCTCTCGGAATGACAAGATTATGCAGTTCGAAAAGCTCAACTGTCTTAGCGCCGACGAGGCTCCTAGATGCCTCTAGTGCCATGGCAACGTAGCCCCCACCAGGAAAGACGGTTTGCCCTTGCAACTGGTGGCCATCAAGCCAGGGGATCTCCGACTGCTTGAGCACATTAACCCAACGTAGCTCTTGCGCACTGGAATCTGTAGATAGGAAACCCAGTATCTCATGATGGGGCTGTTTTCGCTCACGCATCCTTCTCGATATGCGCGATTCGCTCCAGTGGGATCTTCCATGGTTCCATTGATATGACGGCAAACCTACCACCAACTTGGGCGGGCGTGATTGATTACAGGTAACAGCCTTATCGAAAGACTGAAAGTCGACAAAGTGCGGGAAGTGGGTCCACACGAAGCCCAGGGTCTCGGAGAAGACCTCGACATCATTCTTCCCACGACTGAGTGTACTGCAGTATGGGAGGGCGGCGGTTCGCACCTCGGAAATATTCTGTGCGGCTGGGCCCTTGAGGGCCGGGTGAGGTCCAACCTCAATAGCAAGGTTTATTCGTTCATCGCTGGCAACGGCGTTTTTGACAGCCTCAGAGAACAGCACTGGATTCGTCATGTTGTCCCTCCAGTAAACGTCTTGAAGCGTCTCGATAGGTTCCATCTTCTTGGCAGAGGGAGTTACGCTGGAGAACCAGGAGCAGGAGTTGTTGGATTGGTCTTGATTGATTCGGATGCCGCATGCTCGCAAAGCCTGGACGTACGCGTCACCACATGGCAACATATGGTGAGAGTGATAGGCCGTGTCCACCTTCAAGAGCCTCGCAAATTTCTTGTCCTCGTCGAAGATCCTCTTCGCGTGCACTACGGCATCAGCATCTCCGGATAAGGTCACGCTCGCCGGCGAGTTGTGGGCGGCCACGGCCAGACGCCCCTCGAAAGCTGGTAGGTTGACGAGATCCTGCGCATCTTCCCATGAGGTCCCAACTGCGAGCATTGCGCCTTTTTGACCAGTACAATCATTTCCGGCAAGTCGAGCAAAGAATCCTCGATAGTACGCAATGCGGATAGCATCGTGGTCTGAGATGAAACCAGCGGCATACGCTGCGGCGATTTCGCCTGAAGAATGGCCCACGACAGCGGCGAATGTTATTCCAGCTGCGCGGAGAAGATCGACCAGGACGATCTGGATCGTGGTACATAGAGGCTGCGATAACGCGGCTTCCCTAATGCGCGAGATGTCGTCTCCAGCCAGCATCTCATCTTGGAGTATCCATGTCGGACGATCGGAAAGTGGCAGAGTGCCCAATGATTGCTCAAGATGCTGAATTCTCTCACGTACAAAGTCTGACGAGCGGAACAAATGCGCGCCCATAGCAGCCCACTGTGCACCTTGACCCGTGAAAACGCCCAGGAGTCGAGGGGTGGCCTTGGTATTGGAGCGGGTACCAACTGTCGTATCAGCATTCTGGCTGACCTCTGCAAGTTTAGAGTCGATTTTGGACGTGAGCTGTTCCATGGTCAGCGCCGAGAAGGTTGTCTTAGTAGAGAGTTGGCTCCTGCGTGAGTGCAGAGTCCAAGCCAGATCGGACGCGTCGATGTTATCATGATGTGTCTTCAGATGCTTAGAATAGGCCTTCAATTGAGCGACCAGAGAGGCTTCAGACACGGCTGAAAAGACGAATGGCGTAAAAGGTGGGACTTGAGGTGCTGGGGTTGCTGGGGTTGCTGGGGTTGCTGGGGTTGCTGGGGTTGCTGGGGTTGCTGGGGTTGCTGGGGTTGCTGGGGTTGCTGGGGTTGCTGGGGTTGCTGGGGTTGCTGGGGTTGCTGGGGTTGCTGGGGTTGCTGGGGTTTGATACTGCTCAAGAATGGCGTGTGCGTTGGTGCCGCCAAAACCTATGAAATAAAAAGGCCGGGGTTAGTCACGCTGAGATCAATTCACTTAGAAAAGACGGAAACCCCACGATATCACATAGCCTGCACTCACCAAAACTGTTGACGCTAACGCGTCGAGGAACTCCTTCTGGCAACTTTGGCCATGCACTCAGCTGCGTCATGACATGCAAGCCATGGTAATAGGGTTCTATGCCCGGATTCAAGCGATTGAAGTGGAGGTTCGGGGCAATGAATCCCCTCTGGATCATGGCGGAGCCTTTGAGAATACCTGCGAGGCCCGCGGAGCCCTCAAGGTGGCCGATGACTGTCTTGACCGATCCCACATATAGAGGATCGTCCGAGCCAGCAACGTGTTGACCGAAGCATTGGTGGATGGCGGCGGCTTCCTTTGGATCTCCTGCTTGAGTGCCAGTCCCATGGGCTTCAAAAAACTGTTATCGCATATTGATCAGCCCCCCAGCCCTTACGATCTACATGACACTGATACTCTCGCTAATGTCCTGGAATCTACAGCATATTGTTTGGAGCACTCACTTGTGGTCGGTCCCAAGGGTCATTTTCCGGGTCCAGCCCGGCTCTTGCATACGTTTGGCGGATGAGCAGTGTTTGGGCTTCCGCGTTAGGCACGGTCAGCCCGTTTGAGAACCCATCCTGATTAGCCCCAGTCTCGCGAACGACGCACTCGATGTGGTCTCCGTCCGCAATTGCATCACTCAATCGTTTCAACACCACAGCTGCCACGCCCTCGCCACGGGCGTAGCCATCCGCATCCGCATCCCACATACGGGAACGGCCGGTAGGTGAAAGCATCTTCAGTTTACTCTCATTTATGTACATCTCTGGATTCAAGATCACTTGGGTGCCGCATGCCACAGCGACCCGCGATTCGCCAGTTCGCAGGGCTTTCAAGCCCTGATGCACAGCGATCAGACTGGACGAACAAGCCGTATCAATGGTCATGCTCGGGCCATGCCAGTCAAAGAAATAGGAGACTCGATTCGAAATGATTGCTCGATTCGTCCCTGTTGCGAAGTATTTCGGCATAGTATTGTGATCTCGGGTAAGTGTGTCATTATAGTCGGCAGTCATAGTACCTGCGTAAACGCCAGTGTCGGATCCCCGCAAGGCTTCAAGAGTATGACCTCCTGCTTCGAGGGCTTCATACACCGTCTCTAAAAGTATACGTTGTTGTGGATCCATCGAGTCCGCCTCGTTGGGGCTGATGTTGAAGAAAGCCGCATCGAAGACGCGCACATCTTCCTGCAGTAAGTAGGACTGTCGAACATTGGTGGTGCCATGATGGCTGCCGTCGGGATGGTAGAAGGTCGTTGCATTGAATCGATCCTCAAGAATGTCCGTACACACATCGTGAGGGCTCTCAAGGAGCTTCCATAACGCCGAAGGTGAGTTCGCACCGCCGGGGAAACGGCAAGCGCTACCCACGATGGCGATGGGCTCTGGTTGCTTGAAACTCATTTGAATGTGAATAATGGCAAGATACGTGCGGTACTTCCGTGGCCAGGGGCAACTTGGAAGTTCCTATCGGCTGACTGGAGGGGTTGGAAAGGATTCAGAACACGACAGACGAGATTTGAAGTGCTGAACATGAAGGTCAGCTCCCATCTACAAAGATCGCCCAGCAATTAAAGAAGCTCAATAGAACAAAGAGCACTGAATAATATGCGGCTCGTCCATAACTAACGTGCTGAGATCCCTACACTAGTGACCATCATGATTGTCGCCGACCAACGAGTTAGAGCAACGTCGGCCCTCCTGGGCTCCACTCTCCGCCGGCACATACTGGCCGTGGGATCTGACAAAAGGGTATTGGTTGACAGAAAGACGCTTGTTGCATACACCTTCCCCGTGTATTGTCCGATGTTCCTGTAGCGAAGGGTCGAATCCGCCGAATGGCCTTTAGGCCCATTATGAATGCATAGGAAACCGGGTCTACGTCATACTTTCCCCAAGCCTATTATACTGGATCAGCCTTGTCTGAGAACTTTCTTCGGCGAATAGGCCTTACTTGATTGAAGTCACCTTTGCCAGCGCGTTTTCCGACGCCCCATGACTACATGGTCGCTCTGCCCCTTCTATTCAGCCCTTAGATCTTTTCAAATCTTGTAGAATACGTCTCAGTATTCGAGGTGTAAGGATTGGGTAAGCACTTGTTGCGATGGTCTTCATGATTATCTCAATCATGGCAAACGCTACCTCTATACCGTCCTAGAACTATGTTCAGGCCTTCTATTCACTATGGGCTTGTTGATCACGTGCCACCATTCCTCCGTTACGCAGTTGGAAATGAGTGAGTAGGTAGCACTTCGTTGAATGTTGCTTTTAAAACAGTCATGGAGGTTTTCACAAACCAGGCTTGCTTCACGTAGGTGGGCATTGTTCGCCAGCTATCTTGGTACCCCATGACCACATCGCGTGATACCGAGAAGTGCCGCACACAAGTGCATTCAATGCGTTCTGGATAATTCTACGCCCAATGAATCCATGAATGAACCCATGGTTGTGTTGCTGTTCGGGTGCCGATTCAGCAAAGTGTCGGTAGGCGTAGGTTAGTAGTATGTACCTAAGATAGGTACGTTAGTGAGAGCGGGAGCGCGATCGCCGTCGACGCTAACTCAAAGTAGCCCGTCCCTCTTCGGCGTTTAGGGCTGAGGTAGCTTATCGGCGTGGGTTGACATTCCTACCGCATTAAGTGGTAATAAACCACCGACTGTGCATATCTCGGCTTCAAGCCAAACATTCAACACAAACAGCGTCTCGCGCCCCAGTGCCAGCAAACTTACTCCCGTGATGAGCATGCGCCTCTCACTGCCAAGTCAGCATGCATCTCGCACAATTCCAAGCATACTGTCCGCCTTAAAAATGGCAGTCTCAAACTACTTTCATCCCTCATGCTTTCAAAGCTGAGCTCCTCCGCGCCATGCCTTCAATCCCCATTCCACTGCCCTCCACCCAGACCGCTATAGTCGCCCGCGGCCCTGGCCAGCTCGCTATACAACACGATGCACCCGTGCCCGCTCTAGCAGCAGACATGGTCCTCGTCAAGTCTGCCGCTGTAGCTATTAATCCTGCTGATGCGAAGATGCTCGATTACAGCGCGGCAGCAGGCGCAATCCACGGATACGACTTCGCAGGCACTATTGTTGCGTTAGGAGCTGATGCTCCCGCACATCTGGCAGTGGGCGATAGGGTTGCAGGCCTCGTACACGGTATGAACGTGCTGCGACCGGAAATAGGCGCGTTTGCCGAGTATGTGGGTGCCACGGGTCACCTGCTGCTCAAGATTCCGGAGTCCATGAGCTTTGAGGAGGCGGCAACCCTTGGCACTGGCGTGGCAACCGCTGGCCTGGCATTGTTCAAGGAATTGAATGTGCCGGGAACCCTGGAGCAGCCGACGCAGAAGGCTCGTCCGCCTTTTGTGCTGGTCTGTGGAGGGAGTACCGCTACAGGAACGCGAGCGCTTCAGATGCTGAAGCTGTATGTAATCACCGAATCTGTTGAAACTACCTCTACTCGTTGATGACCCTGAAGCGGTTGTTACAAATCATCTATCCGATATTAGACTAACATTCCTTCTCTAGCGCCGGATTTCGCCCCCTAGCAACTTGCTCTCCCACCAACTCCGCCCTCGCACTCTCTTTCGGCGCAGAAGAAGTCTTCGACTACCACAGCTCCACCTGCGCCGAAGACATCCGCTCGTATACCTCAAACACTCTTGGCTACGCCTTGGACTGTGTCTCCCTAGCCGACACCACGCAACTATGCCAGGGCGCCATCGGCCGTGCCGGCGGGCGCTATGTAGCGCTGGAGCCTTACCGGGAGAGGCTGGCCGTGCGAAAGACGGTGGAATGTTCGTGGCTGATGTTGCTGACGATTTTTGGACTGAAGGTTGCCCTTGATGGTGTTTATGGCCGTGAAGCGAGGCCTGAGGATCTTAAATTTGGGAAAGGGTTGTTCAGGCAGGTGCAGAGGCTTTTGGATCAGGGTAGGGTGACCACACATCCAGTCAAAGTTATGGGTGGCGGGTGGGAAGGGGTTGTGAAGGGGGTGGATGTGGTAAGGAAAGGGGAAGTGTCAGGGCACAAGTTAGTTTATCGTGTTGCTTGAGGATTTATCTCTCTGGGGGCATCATGTACTACGGACGTCGCATTCGCCCCGTGATCAGCTTTCCTCCATGCGTGGTGGCACTCCCATAGAAGCCTGCTATATATTTCAAGCAATAGCGGTTTGAGTACAGATCAGGTGTTTCCTCAAGGAGAGTCTCCAGCGCCATGGAAAATTGACTAGCAAGTGCGTACTTAGGGGACTGCCACTGGCTTTAAGGAAAACAGGGGACTGTCCGCAGCCAGCTGTCTAGCACTTCTAGCGATGTTTAGGCTTGGCAAACGCGCTAATATTTAGCGCTGTCGCGATTACCTCCAAACATTAGTCTCAAGGCCATTGACATCTCTAATTTGTGGCCTGGTCGATACAACACTTACAGCGTATCTCTAGCCATGACCACCATAGAGAGCGATTTCGCGATCCAGTCAAATGCTAATTCGAGCGAACATGATACTTCCACTAGTGACTTGTCTATCAACAGAGACCAGCTGCCCGAAGACTCACCTGTATTTCTCCTGGAGGAAGCTCGGCAAGCATTTAGAGGTCACCTACCTCCCTTTATTGTTAAAAAACGTTCACAACTCCGCCGAAGATGCGTAATTCCAACCATCAATGGCACACGGCCGACGTATCCCACCACGATAGACGTAGTTCCGAGACAATGGGACAAAAATCATGTTTACTGGACAATCGATTTGAATCACCAAAGGCACATTGTCACAGCACTTCCCGGGGGAAAACTAGGAGGTGCCAAATGGGTCACCTGGGCTGGGGTTGAACGTGGTTTCAACGAGGAGCCTCTAGCTCTTTCTCAGTTTGCGTCAAATCACCCTCCGCCATCGACGTCCGCAGCCAATAGTCTATCAAGTGAGTCAGCTCTTCTTCTCATTATGACCTATTGACAGTAAGCAATGAAGCAGATAAGCCGCGTCGCCATAGCGAGACTACGAATTACTCAAGGCCTAGCGACAAGGAGAACAACGATCCGATGACAACGAACGCAGGCTCCAGAGACTTCTTATCTTGCTCAGCATCAAATTTCGCCCTTAGACCAACTGTGAACAACCTTGGGGCCAATCAGATGTTGACGAAGAACGCGCTAAGCAAGGGCAAGAGGCCAACCCGGCATTCAGAGCTCCCTCCCAGAACCTCGCATGACTCTTCTCAAGGAAGCGAAGAAATTCGTAAACGAAGAAAATTAGATATCTCCCCGCGCGAGATAAGGCGTTTGCAGGCCATCGCTCCGCCTCCCTCAAAGCAGCTTAGCCGTCGAACCAGCCAAGCGCAAATTACAGCTTCCCAGGTACAGCCAACTTTAACTGCAGTGCAACCTCCAGCATCGACGTCCACGGGCTTGTTCTTAAATCTCTTCAATCGAGATCCTCCTAACCTACTCCCCCAATTTTTGCAGCCATCAGCCTCGAATCATGCAACTCCCAGACCACTGAATGAACCGCTTGCAGGAGATCAGGACAAGCTAAACCGCACCACTCTAATCGTTCGTGTTGCTCCCTCAACAGAGTACACACCCTTGAAGCTCAGCGAATGTTCTGATATGTCTACTTTCTTCTCGAAGGCTATCAGCGTCTGGAACCTTGAGGAACAAGATGTGGGCAAAATTAAGATTGTATTCAAGTGGAAGCATGTTGATGACCCCATGCGGGTTATGGTTATGAATCGTAATCAGGCTTGTTTCTCTCACATGCTGGAGGAGATCGAAGATGCGCCTGTCTGGAGTGATGAGAAAGGGAAGTGTCTTCTTGATGTTGAGATCGTGATGAAAACTTGACAAATATTTGAGGAGGAGTAAGGAGTGGCCTTCAGAAACGGGTTATAGACCCGAGGAAGGGCCACTGTTATGAAATGGACTCCAAGCGAACCACGCTGACTCGGTACCTTTTGCAGAGGCTCAATTGATCTGCTTGGGCGACAGCTGTGGAGAGATTAGATACCCCATGGGCGACGATAGTGCTTTAATTGGGCATTACTTAGGGTCTGGTTATTTGGACATTTTCGGAACACGGGTACTTATGAATTGAGCTGACCCTCATCGAGAGCTATCTATGTACTTTTAGATTCGGTCATACTACTTTCACGATCGAGAGGGCAATCTTGGTCAAATTCTATCCATAGACTAACAATGAGGATCTAAGACACTATTATGTGCATTTACGTTGGTGGCGACAGATGTTACCGGGCTCTGGAACTGCCAAGTATCAAGCTCTGTTGTGGTAGCCATAATTCAATTCTCACGTCTAGAATATATGCACATGAAACCTTCATCTTTGAGAATGAAAGCACCTCAGACCCTCAACCTCTCCGTATTTCGCAGTACTACTCGCTGATGGTTAGTGCAAGCTGTGAATGACGTTTCCGTGACCAAAAGTGTACAAAATGTTGCACCACCTACTAGAACAAACTCCCTGCTTGAACCAACTCCCTGCTTAAAAATACTCTACCTGACCAAACTCTCTACTTAAACCAACCCCTTGTTTGAACAGCCGAGAGGGTTGAAGCCCAGCAGCTTGTCAATTGGCCCTAAAGATGCCCTAATGTTTGTCCCCTAGGCACAGAACTGGTGCCCGGAGCTTTCCGTTTTGATGACTTAAAACACCACTTCTAGGGCTGCTCTAGGCTTCAGCCCTATCAACCTCGCACAATTACAGTAGGTGGTCTCTCGCGGAGGACAAAAATATTGGCATCCCCCCCCTAGACTGGGGGGGCGCCAACGTTTTTGTCCCTCATGAACCCTTCTAATTAAAGATGCGTAATTGAAAAATTTGGAAGATACATCAAGTTAATTTGAAAAGTTGCCATGCCATCTAAGTCTATTTAGACAAGTGAACACCTTTTGCAAGATAGGTGGATAAGGAGGCATGTTTGTGGAAGGAGCAATGTTGGGGGCCGCCCAGAAAAAACCTCCCCTCCTTTAGAAAATTCGTACTACCCTCCTTCATATCCTGATCCTTCGACATGATATCTCCATCCATCATGCTATCATACACTTATCATTGACATCTCTCATGATGTAATATCGAGACACTATGCATCGTGTGGAGGGACAAGTAATCTGGGATAAGTTGAAGTTTGAACAACAATGGTGAATAATCGGAGCTGAAGACAAGAAAATAGGGCCCCATGGGAACGAAACGGAGCTTTCGAAGAGCCGAAAAGGAAGACGACAGGACGTAATACACTGAGGATGTCAATACGCCGAGGCAAGCTGGATTCTTATATGGGAATGGGGACCGTCAGTGATGTCCTATAGCGCTGAGCGGGAGTCAGCAACTGACTGATGGACTTTGAAGGCTGTCTTTAGGCGTCATTTTCGGCCACACCATCTGGATTCATGCGAGTGCGCTTCATCGTAGGTGCAGGCTCAGCGGCTCCTGGCTTGCGCTTGTTGCCAGTTACAGCTGTTTTGCGGCCAGCGTGGGGGTTGGCGATCTTGCGCTTAGGATTTGCACCAAAAGTGGCATCTTTGGGGTCATCTGAACACTCGCTACCTGCTGAGGGCGAGTTGCGCCTCGAGTTGCTGCTAACACCTAGTCCTGGCTGCGTCTAATCTTCATTAGCATACTTCCCCCCCAGATAGGTCAAAGCATGGCTTACCCCTGCAATAGCGGACCCGCCGCTCACTGCCACGCCGCTGGACGATTGTGGATTGCCAAATATGGCGCTAGTGGAAGGAACAGGTCGAGTTATTGTACTGGCTGGCAAGCTGCTCCCGCGGGCTGTACTTGGTCTCGTGGTCGTCGAATCGCTGACACCTAGTGCAATCAGGCGCCGCGCTTGGTCCGTGGAAACAGAGAATCCTTTCTTAACGTCTATGGCTGGTTTTTTACCGCGACGAATCACTTGCTGGGTTGCATTCATGATATCGGATGCTTTCGGCTTCGCTTCTGTTCCCGTTTTCTGTCTCCCTTGGCTCCCAGTCGCGGTTGGAGCATATGGGTGCTCGATAAGTTCCTGATGCCATACCAGAGGGTTCCCGCTGCTGGCCTTACGATCACCCTAACCAAGATATTAGCATAATATTGCCACCCTAAGTATGTCAGGACCTACCATATTTGACTGCTGTATCCCAGCTTTGTCCACCGTACGCTCGAGTAGGCGATTTGCGTCGGCTTGTGGTCGTTCAAGCAACGGTATCCTACCTACTTGAGAAGGTGCTCGAAATGGCTCTTGTTGTCGGGAATTAAGAAGTCCGGGACCTTGGTATTGATTGTGGAATGGGTGGTGATTAGATGCCAGAACCTGTGTAACTGGCACATCTTGAACTTTCTCCGAGAGTCTGATTGTTTCAAGATGAGGGGAAGTCTGGCCTTGCTCGTGACCATGGTGGATGTTTGCAATTGGTCTCGCCTGTTGGCCAGTTCCATTCATGTACAGAGGCATTGGCGTGACAGGCAGTCCCTGTGGTCTCGCTAGGCCGAATTTGGACGTCCAATTAGTCAGAAAGCTCTCATTCTCATCGTTCATCTGCATAATTGTGATGCGGTTAGCACGATAGTGTGCGTAAATAGAGTCTAGGGTTTGAGGTACAAGGTTCGGATCCAGGAAAGATGGGCTCATGGGTGAACGCACGGGAAGATGGAGCCCTGCAAGCAGATATCGTCAGTGTTCTGGCCAGACTATCGTTCATGTGTACCATACCTCGTTGAAGGTATTGCAGGCGATTATTGAGACTACCGGCAGAAAGAAGAGAGCTGGAAGTGTAAGGAGAAAGGGGCGAGCTAGGTAGCTGAGCCTGCTGATGGCGTTGATAGGAATGAATGGAAGTCTGGGTAAGCGGATGGACTGGGCTAGGAACCACCCTGGCCTGAGCCTGGACTGGGCGCTGTTGTTGAACTTGCATAGAGCGGAAAGCTTTTCGCTCTTGCCACTTGAGATAAATCCACTTTCGCTCTGCCAGGCAAATGTTATCGATCCTATGCTGGCGTTGCCATTGCTCGACCTCTTCAGCGTTTCGCTGCAGATGATCGGCGCTGCTCAAGTTTCCCCTTCTACCTACACTAGCATTGAGCATCTTCGCCGCCTGTGCACGAGCTTCGTCATACAACCACTCCGCATCGATATCGGTGATGGGTTCGTCCCCGATCTTCCATCCTGGGGGCGTCAGTAGAGCTCCAATATGCCCCAACCCAGGAATACTATGATTAGGACCTATTTCATCCGCTCGACGAAAATATGGATTAACGAGGAGCCCATGCTCTCCGGGAGTGGCAGTGTTAGGTGCCAGCGTGATATTTGTGCACTTGAGGGGAGCGGGTGCCAAAGATGTATAGCCTGGCCTTGGAGGCGCCAAATCACCCAACGTCTCGTTAATGTTGGGGAGTTGCTTAGGGGGAGTGGGCTCGCGTACGTTGGTTGCATGACTCGTTTTCTGAGATGATGGTTGGGGTTTGGTGGCAATCGATGCTGGTACGTCGCGAACACCTGTACCAGAACCGACGGAAGGGCCACCTAAGCTTCCATCTGTCGATGCTAAACGCGTGTTGAATCAGCAAAAGCTCACAAAGTTGAGACGAAGTGCTTTGTTCAAGAGATGCCTATGGTCGTGTGCTTGAGGTGTCAATGCAAGACATACATTCAATACCAAGACTTGCTGGCCTCAAGTCGCCTCTATTGACGGCCTTAGTAGAGTTTGGTACCATGGTGTTATTGCCACTAGGTATATGTCAGCATAATGATGCTATCATAAGATAGGGCCTTGGAGTGGATCTTGCTGTACCGAAGATGCTCGTGCTTATCGCCGCCGTCTCGAATGCTATTGAACGAAGTTTTACTAGACTCTGGATCTACTTGGCTTGGACCCGTGCTGTCCGTAAGCGAAGTCTTGGTGGATGCATGTGTTGATGTAACTTGAGTGTCGTAAACTTCACCACCACTGTTGACGCGTCCAGCTGAGCCTTTGCCGGGTCCCTGCTGCTTGGTATCTTCAGTCGCAGAATTCATGACTGGTGGATCCTTCAAAGTGTATGCTCGTGCAGTCGACGCGTCCTCGAGTTATGCTGATTCTACGGTCCCTTGAGTGGGCTTGATTAAGAATACAGAAAGAGGATATGGTGAATCCGCGAGGAAATCTCGTCCTTGGGCAAGTTTAGCGTGAATTATCCTGCCATATTCATTCACGGCGACGATTCACTATTCAAGGTGTTCAGACCGTGGCGCGGGACTAGTACCGTCGTGTTGATACCTCAATTCGGGCAAAGTTGGCGAACTTAAGCGAGACGGGCATGATAATGCACAAGTCTTAAGCTCGTTATGCACATGTGGACTGGAATTGCTCTTTGGAGGTTTGGACTAGAAATATGAAATTGAGCCCCGAGCTTGCCACTACCATAGTATCTTACATCCGGAAAAAGGCCGTCTTGTCTACAACCCTGTCGCACCGCCATCACCCATTGCCTAACCATTGCTCATAAAGCCATGAGAAAGATTCGGAATGACGCGCTTACTTAAGGTGAAGAGGGATTGCGACCTCGAAGACGCTCTAATTCCAACCGTCGTTGCCCCCAGCAGTGGCATCATCAGCGCCCCAACCTGGAGCAGCCTCGCCGTTGGTGTGACCATTCCCCTTGGGAGCAGGTGCACCCCATGCGTCACCACCAGACTCTCCGCCCTCGCCTTCTTCGTCCGTATCGTCATCAAATTGCAAATCCTCCACGTTATCTGGCTTGTAATTCTCAAGGAAGTCGGGGACTTCTTGCTTCGTCTCTAGAAGAACCTTCACCAAAGCATCAGCAAGGTCCTCATTTCTGTCATTGTAGAACGACGTCGCCATGCCAACGTTGCCGATGCGTGCAGTACGTCCAATACGATGTACGTATTCGTGTATGCCCCCGTGATCGGATGAAGGCATATCGTAGTTGATGACATGCATGACGTTCTTGATATCCAAACCACGTGCAGAGACGCCAGTGGCGACGAGAAGGGGCGCTTTGCCGGATCTGAAGGCACGCCTTGGGAATTGTTAGAACACAAGCGAATAGTATTGCGGAGTTACTTACAAAGCATCCTCACGCTCACGCTGCGTGCGATCTGAATGGATTGAGGTGCTTGGCAGGCCACGATTATAGAGAAAGTCGTCCAAGAAGTCTGCGCCCTTCTTTGTATTGACGAAGACAATGGTGCGAGCCGGTGGCATCGACAAGAGAAGATCGAAGAGGCAATCACGCTTCTTTGATTCGTCTACCCAAAGGATCTGACACTAGTAAGCAATCTATCCGACTGGATTTGGAGCTCAAATGATACCTTTTGAGTGACATTGATGTGCGAAGATCCGGCACGGCCAACGCGAATACGTATGTGCTGGTTGGACATGTACTCCTTGGCCACTGCACGGGCCTCCTTTGGGAAAGTAGCAGAGAACATCATATACACATGATCGTCGTCGTCGTTAGAATCTGAAAACAGTCAGTATCCACGAAATTTGTAGTATGAATGGTCAAAATACCTCCGCCCATCTGTTTCATGTCTTCGACCCAATCAGGGCTGACCATCTCGTCCGCTTCGTCAATAATAGTGTATCTGCTCATGTCAATTCTTGTTCGACTTCTTGTAGAACATAGCAACTTACTTGACACGGCTCAACGTCAAGAGTTGTGTACGCTGCAGAAAATCCTGAAGACGACCAGGGGTTGCAATGAGCACGTCGCAACCCTTGCGTAGTTCGTCCATTTGCTCACGGGTGGGACCGCCACCGTAGGCAACACATGGACGAAGCATAGAGCGATAACAAAGGCGACGAGCTTCGTCAAAGATTTGTGTCGCGAGTTCGCGGGTGGGAACAACGATCAAGATCAAGGGCTCGGCACGGACAGCGTTCTCCGGGCTGTAATGTTGTGCTGCACTTGGGCGAGGTGCTGCAAGCTGCTTCGCTTTACCCATGAGCTTGGATATAGTGGGGATCAAGAACGCAGCAGTCTTGCCAGATCCTGGGTTTTATCAGTGTTTGTCAAAAGTATGCTGCTGATTTCTTGTTCCTCACCAGTCTGAGCAATGCCGATGATATCAATGTTCTTGAAAACGGAAGGAAGGACATATGCCTGGATTGGGGTTGGCACCTCATACCCACAAAGCTTGATGTTCTCAAGCATGACAGGATGAAGGCCAGCATCTTGGAACTGCACGGACATTGTCAGCAGAGAACGAAACCGAAAAGCAGATTCTACCTACTCTGGAGACAGGCTTTATCTTCGTCTCGCTCTCGAATGTGACTTTCATCTCAGTAAGGCTAAATGTTCATCAGCTCGTGTTCAGTGTGGGATCAAGGGCTGTGGCTTACTTCTTGAATAGTTCGCCCTTATCCATCTGATTCTCGTCACGAAAGAGCTGGTTCTCTAAAGCTTCGTGGCGAGGAGCGACATCACCATACTCCTCCGACCATTCGTACCTAGTTGCATTGGCGGCCCAAGAAGAAGCGCTCGCGTCTGCGACCGCACTTGTAGCAATAAAGGAGGGACCTGTGTCACGAGGTGCAGCATTGTACGTTTTGTAGTCAAACTCCTGAGGCTTGGCCCATTGAGCTTCGCGGACACGCCTGATGGCTTCGTGGTTCACTTGGATGTTAGCCACTTTGTTCGTGACATCCGCAAGGGCGTCGCCGTTCTCCGACATGGTGAGGTGAGAAAGCTGTCTCAATCGCTGCTGGACTGCGTTAGCGATCGATGCTTACTCGTTAACAGATCAAACCCGACGTAAAAAGGGTGCAGAGATGACAAGAGAGGCTGGCTGGGAATGGAACAGTGTTCATAGGTGATTAGATCTTGAAACAAGATCACAGTTGCTCCAAGTGAAGTTACTTGCAAGCCCTCACTCTAAAAGCACGGTCGAAAACAACACAACACTTTGATTGGAGTGTAATTTTGTGACGGTCGCAACGAGAGATAAATGCAGCAGTGCAACCAATGATTGTCAGAGTTAGAGGCTCAGGCATAGGCTATCCTATTGAGGTGAGGTAGAGCAAGCAAAAGCGGAGTGCAGGTGAGGCGGATGAGATGGACAACAAGAGGTGAGCATATACCTTTGCCTTTGTTTGACGGTGCAGACTAGCAGTGTCTGCGAATGACTTGTAGGTGAGAAGGACTTGATGCCTTCTGTCCGTTTGAAAGAAGACTTCTGCTGGGCTGTTGTTTGGAAAGAAAATTCTGGATCGTGTGGGAAGAAGAAAGAAATTTTTGAATTAGGATTCCGGTTATTTGTGCATATCCGATGCCGGCACTTCTTAGGCGGAGGCAATCAATACCTAATTGGCTCACTAGGTGACAAATAAAAGCAATCTCCGGGGCTCACACCTGACAGAGTGTGAGGAGAAGTTCACTCTTTGGTAGGAGGGGTGTGTACGTTATTTTCACTGAGGCACGTGGCAAGTTTTCTCCTGTGCAGCTCTCGCAGTGTCATCAAAGGGCATTCACCTTACTCAGCACCAGGTGATCTTCCCCTACGAGCAATCATACCACTTTCTTACCATTCATCTCATTGCAATGACTCCTCTCGCCTATTCAAAACTCCCAAGATGAAGAGCTGGGCTTTCAGGAGGCCAACCATGCAAAGCTTACCTTCCTAGGTAGGGCTAAGTGACGTCCGTGTTGGCAGCATCTGAAGCAACAAAACTGGAGTTTGCCTTGTGGCAAGCTTTCATACCCCTAGCTTTGTCACTTGGAACCATCCATATCGTTCCAGAAGAGAGTCAGCCTCATATACGTGTTTTGCAACGACGCTCGGATCTACAGCGATTACTTTTCCGAGTTGTGAGCTGTGATTCACTTTATTTAGCATGTCAATGTCCATCAAGCTCTTCTAGAGCCCTCGTAATAGTTCTAAACCTTTGGGTGGTAGTATACCGTAAGGTAGCTATCTTTCCCGTTCACATCAAAGCACGGAAGGGCTTGAAAATAAGAGGCCCCAACAAGGGATCGAAAGTAAGAGAATGAGGCATAAGTCATGCATGTAGAGCTGGAACCTAGCGAATTATTTTCAACAACACCATCAGAATTCATAGCTCCAGAGGTTTCAAACCTTCATTTATAGCTTTTCGATACTTAAGCAGCGTTTATGAAAAGTATCTATTACTTCAAAGGAGCTTGGTAGGTATAGAAACCAATTTAAACTCCGCGCTATATGCATCACTTTTGCTCTATTCTCTTATCAAGATCGGGTCCGTGCCCCGAAACCTCAGTTTTTGTCTTGCATTCGAAGGATGAACAGCCGGGTAAAGACAATTCTTGAAGCTTTGACAGCGTATGATTAGCCAGTGGAGAATACAACGACTTTACGGAGTGCAAACAAGGATAGTATAGATTCGTAGCCAAGGAAATCCGCCAGACAGAGACCTTCAAGAGCAAAGTACTGAACGGCCCACACGAGCCATCCTTGCGTCGGCGTTTGCGAGCCTGAGTCGTTTGACCGTTCAAGGTCTATTGAAGGACCAACAGGAGGCGCGCCAATGACCAAATTCTTTTACTTAGACTTAAATGTATATCTAAAAAAATCAAATTAGTAAACGTATATCGCATTGTCTTACTAATCATTGAAACAAAACTTAAATATATTAACTATATTTCTTTTATTGAATAAATGTTATTTAGGAGAATGCTGACAAGCATACTTTGGTTCTGACCAATTGCAGCGTATTCAAGAAGCAGGCATTCCTCAACTAAGGCTTTCCTAGCGTTCTACCATTATTGCAGTGCGATTCAATCTCTGTCCGAGGAGTGTTGTCTACAAAAGGGGCGAATGCCCTGTTGCGGACGTATGATCGAAAAGCCTTGAAGCTCTTAATTGTTAGCTAGGCTTTTGTGGCACAGCATCAGACTGTCCCGAGGACACTCTATATGCAGATTTCTATTCACGTACAGGATTCGAATTGCGTGGGTGACAGAAGCAGCGTTGCGCGATAAAGAGACACAGAAATGGGAACAAAGTCATAGAGACAAATTGCTGGGAAGCTCTTCTTCCTAAATGCAAGATATAAAAAATGCATGTAAGTTTGATCATAGTAATGACGGGTGTTAACAGAGTTCATTTAGATAGACTCAAATCTTCCGTTCACTATGAATCGAGATGCGCAAAAGATATTTACTCTCTAAATGCGATATTGATCTGACAGCAGGCTCTTGTTCCCACAAGAAGGCCACGTATGGATAATGATGCTACATGACTGCAACAAGGCCTTGTATGCTGGTCTTCACTATAGAGGAAAACCAACATGAAGAAATACAGGATGTTTGATGTTTGATATTTCAATAGATTCATGTTGCGAAGTGAAATCATGTATATTTCTTCTAATTGGCATTTCAGGACGAAGCGGCCCCAGAGACAATTGTTGTGCAGTGGTTGCGCGACGTCTAGGTTACAACGACATTGGTCAGCGCAAAGGATCGACCCTACATGATACCAAGTGCGTTACCGCCGCCTGCGGTGATAGCAGAGGGAGAGATTTAGAAAGTCAAGCGTCATGAGCTTTACTGCAGCCAATCCTCGACAATCTTGCGCGTCGCCATCCAGGCTTTCCACGCCGGTGATGAAAACTCATCTTTGCTCTTCAGCGCCGGCATTGTCCTGATGCTTTCAACCGGCCTCTGCCCTTGTACATCCTTGTCCGAGAACCAATTCCCGTGGAGGCCATAAGGTACTCTTTGGGGTAGATGCACTCTTGCAACCACATCCTTCATGGTCTTTGCATCGATTATCCAAAGCTCGCTCTTAGCTCCTTCTTTGCAATCTTCATTTTCATCTAGTTGAGACTCGTCGAATACGTAGCTTACTAGCCATCCATCATCCTCACTAATTCCATCCTTACGAGGTACAAAGCGAGACTCTTGCGCATACCACCCATCTGGCATTTTGAAGACTTTGATTGGATCTTTTGGGTCCTGGCTTGCTAAGATCTCATCTATGGTCCTCGTATCCACGCATCCAGTGATTTGGCTAGGAGGATTAGCGATGCCTCGCTCAATGAGCGTTGCCACATCCACCTTGACAAGCGCGTTTATCTTGACTGCGCGGCCAAGCGCTGCACCAAATGAGGTTCCAGAAACCGAGCAACCATAAACGTATCTTGCAGAGGACATTGAAACGGACTCGCGAATAGAGGGAAATTCGAAGGGGATGGCGGAAAGGGCCCATTGATGTGCGATGCCATTGTCAGATGGAGCATGTGCACCAGATGGCTGTGATAGATAGAACTGATAGTAATAAAGGCGACACTGCTCTTCCTCTTGCAAATGAGCTGGGATTTGCTGAATAGATATCGGCGCTGCTAGATTACCAGCACTGAATACGAGCGAAGCAGACGTCAGGCGGCACGCAAGCATGTTCACCATCTCCACGCATAGATCGGAGGTGACGCTGGGTTCAGTAGAGTCCCATGTATTGGCAGTATGGAAAATACAGCATGGGTTTGTCTCAAACCATCGTACCTCTTGTGGCTGGTAGCGAGGAAAGACGCCGAATCTAGATTGACTAGATGGGTCATATTCTAGCACTGGCCTGTTCTTGATCAGATTTAGGGGATCAAGGGAAAGCGGAAGATCCATGATAACCGTGTGCGTTCTAGAAACTCCAAAATCATGCATCATCTTGGCCGAGGCGATTCCAGGTATTGCAGTGTTTACAATGCGGGTCTGAGATGAAAGATTCTTACGAGAAGCACGATCGTAGGTTGGGGCTACGATGGAATAATTTACATAGGGTGGAACGAAGGTTGAGTGATACAGTATCAACTCCTTTGTATTAGGATCGACGCGTGGCTACAAACTGTCAGCGCTGTACATTTTTGCGCAAATCTTCCCCTAAGACGTACGTGTGCAGTAGCCCATTCTTTCAACCAACTGAATGGTCCTGTGCCCCCAAAATCAGTACCTAGATCTTGTATAGCTTCCCCTTTGCTTGCTCTTCCGTTGAACCAACCAACTGTCTCAAGCCCTGGAAGTGCAAAGCGTATTGGTGGGCCGCTCTCGCACGTTGCCAGTGCCCGTCCGTCATGGTAGAGAACCGCAGTATTGGCAACACTGATTTTCTTGATAGCCTGCTGGGAGCCTGGGAGGTGTGAGAGTATGACCAGGGCAATGGTCCTCAAAATCCGCAAGATGATCGTAATTAAAGAGCTTAAGGGATTGACGAGCGTAGCAATGCTGGGTAGTATTGGCGTTTTGAGGGAGGACGAGGTTTTCGACGAAAGGTACACGTCAGTCAAGATGTACTGGTTGACAAATTTTGGTTGTATCGATCCCTTCTCGCCCAGGCGTTGAAACGAAACACCACTGAGCATGCCATCGCCATCAAACCAATGGGCATCACGCCCAAGAGCTTCGTTTGCTACTGGGTTTCCCCCATTGCGCACATATTCTCCCCCTGCAAACTCTTTAGGTATGGCGCCAGTGTATGTACAGGGTGTCAAAGGTAGTGTCGTCTGGACAGGTGCAAAGTTCCCCGAGAGATAGCTGGAGGCTTGATCAATATGTATGCTTTCGCAGAAGTAGTGTTGCTTACGGATGACGACGGTTCTTTCCTTCGCCTAAGCTTAGTTGCTCTTCGGCCAAAGCTTCCAGCATAGTAGGGCACAGCTCCAATCAATCGCATTTACTTCGTCAGAGATGTAATGTTACTATTCAAGACTCCAGGGTGTGAGGCGCTCGCCAATTCGAGGCCTTTCCAACATCGTTCCCTAATGGCAGTGGCAAAGACTGGTACGTCTTTCGTTCTGAACAAGCACGTTACGCGAAGCCGGGGCTTTACGGAACAGATTTTGCATCAAAGTTGTTGATAGAATACTTCGTAACGGTGCGATATTCATGCAATCCGCTTCTGAAGGCTGCTCTATTGATGTCAGTGGCCAATTTCAAGGAGCTTCTTCCGATCCTACCGAAAGCGGCCACCTCGGCCGCTAATTCAGCGTACCTTAGTACCTTTATGTAGACCCTTGTCGATGCGAATGTCGCTGCTTTTACTACCCGAATGACGCCGAGATCGTAAGTCGTCATGGTACATACCAAGATATTCGCTTGCCCTAAAGCATGTCACTGACAACAACGACGACATTGCTCATCATTGCACAACAACGCTCTTTGAAAGAATACAGTCACTCTGACAGTATTGTACCCTCTTTCGCATTCCATAGTCTAAAAAAATATCATACAAGAAATCCTTCACACGCCGCCAATCCTTGCGCTCTCTACTAGTACTTCCCCGCATTCTGCCGTTGTTTGGATGGTTTCATGCCCCAGAGGACCATGATTCCTGCAACAAACTCGCCACTCCCACGCCGATGATCACACAGATATGGGGTATGACTATGCCTTGGTGTAAGTGTAAAGCCTCAAACTCCAAATATTGTGAGCAATTAGCCAATATACATAGTCACCTCAAATACACGATACCGCCGGCGGTAGCCTTGACTCTGTGCTACCGGCCGCTGTTCACGAATCTTGACTTTTACAAGATCTTGTTCCTCATAACAGTAAGTCTAGACAGTCCTTAGTATGAGTTTACACTAAGTATCGCTAGATCGCCGTTGTCTCTACCACACCGTGGGACTCGTACCTCATACGCACTCGAATATGGACCTATCCTTCAAACGCAATTGTCGGGCCCACTGTGTTCAAGATACCGGCAGAAGAAGTCTTCTTCTTCGTCATACAGACCTATATCACCTCTATCCTCTATTTACTCCTCAGCAAGCCTACTTTCCACCCTGTCTACCTTCGAGGTCAAAAATTGCTCAATGATGGAAGAAGACTGCGGCAGTGGCGATGGTCAGGGATATTTGGCATCACTGCTTGTATCCTTTGGGGTTGTCAATTAATTTTGGTGGGCAGAGAAGGCCTTTATATGGGCTTAATACTTGTTTGGGCTGGCCCATTCGTCTTATTGCTCTGGTAAGAGTTAAATTCTTGAGTTGTTGTATAACACGTGCTAATTCACCCCAGGAGTCTAGCATATCAGCTAATCATGGAACTTCCGCTCAGTAACACATTAGTACCAGTCGTTCTTCCAACCCTCTACCTTTGGATTGTCGATACGTTAGCTTTGAGAAGAGGTACTTGGGTCATTGAATCTGGCACTAAGCTCGGATGGCATTTTTGGGATGGTCTTGAAATTGAGTATGTATAATGTAGTGGAAGACGAGTCTAGATCGCTGACAAGAAGACAGAGAGGCCATTTTTTTTCTTCTGACGAATGTGCTCATAGTCTTTGGTCTAGTCGCATTCGACAACGCCTACACTATACTGCAAACATTCGATTATTACTTTCCCAAGGTCCCATCGCTTCCTTCGCCGTTACTGCTCATAACAGCGTTACTTGTTCCTGTCAGCAAATATGACGATCATCGAATAGAAGGGCTACAGCAGGCATTAGCGCGTCTCAGAGCGAAAAGTCGAAGCTTCTACCTCGCGAGTGGAGTCTTTCAAGGCCGGTTACGGATTGATCTAATATTACTCTACTCTTTCTGTCGCGTAGCCGATGATTTGGTTGATGACGCTGGATCAGTAGAAGAGGCAAGGCACTGGATCGCTAAGCTGAATGACTACCTCGACGTTAGCTATGCAAAGAGCTCCGCCCATAAGATGCGACGGCAACGCTTCATTAGTTCAACTTTCCCACTAGATGTACAGGCTGCCCTCACACTCCTCCCCACGCTGTACCTCAGTCCTCAGCCGCTTTACGACCTTCTGAAAGGATTTGAAACGGACCTCAATTTTTCGTCTCCGAATAATCCTTACCCTATCAAAGATGAAGCTGCCCTTCGTCTGTATGGGGCCCAAGTGGCAGGCACAGTTGCGGAATCTTGCTTGGAGCTTGTTTACCATCATACACGGACGAGCGTCTCCGAACAACAGCGAAAACGTATCGTCGAAGCTGGAGGCCGCATGGGAGTCGCCCTACAATACGTCAACATAGCCCGCGATATTTCCGTTGATGCTTCGAACGGACGTGTGTATCTCCCTGCTAGTTGGCTCAAGGAGCAAGGCTTGAAGCCCGAGGACATCCTGAAAGACCCTCACAGCACTAAGGCGGAGATGCTGCGGCAGCGCCTTCTGGATAAAGCTATGACAATTTATCATGAGTCAAGAGGCGCAATTGAAGAATTACCCTCAGAAGCTCGAGGTCCAATGCGGGTGGCCGTCGAAAGCTATGTCGAAATCGGCAGGGTGTTAAGGGAGCCAGGCTACAAACTTAAAGCTGGTCGCGCTACGGTCCCGAAATTGAGAAGAATACAGGTGGCGTGGAAGGCTTTGAACAAAAGTTGATGTTCAATTTACATCAAACGGCATTGAATGATTTCTGGATGCTGCATGAAAAGCGTTTGTATATACTGTTCAAGATACCACTTTGTACCATATCCCATTGGGCTATGTCCCTGCTAATCAGGTCTGTAAATAACAAAATCCACCTTTCTACATCTAGTGTCGTTGATATGCGTGTGTATGGAGTCAATCTACTATGTCTGTCCCAACAGCATCGCGTTATGCAGATATTCGTGAGCCATATTACAATTTGCTAGGTATTATTAAATAAAAGTTAGGCCATCTATATTCACTATATAGCTGTAGACTATAGCGCCCTTCCATATATATATTTTAAGGGATTTGAAATAATAACCTATATTCGAGGATCTTAGGGAAGCTTAGTAATTAGAAGCTATATCCTATATAAACCCTATAACTCTTTTAGTATTATATAACTATATATAGCTAGGGCCCCTCCTCCTAGCCTCCCCCGGTGATATAACCGTGGCATAGACTCGATCTACGGACTGTTCTTTAGGGATCAAGAGCTTTAAGCCTGATGAGACCTCTTAGCTCCCCTATCCCACGAAGCAGGACAGAGGGTTCGTAGCCAGCACCGCGTACAGGTGGATCTCCTAGCTGGCCGTCGTTCATATGCTGCTTTCGAAGTTAATCACCTAAAATGCTTCATTCGATTGAGTACTCCCAGATTCTTAATGAAAGGGTACTTAAGCATTGCTATGGGGTCAAGATAAGGCCCAAATGACCTAGAGCCGCCGAAAGGTCTAGGCAACTCTAGGCGACTTCTAGGTGAGGGCAGCCCCGCAGCCGCCGCTAGGCACATGCAATCGTCATTGTAAAGTATCGGCTGGGAGCGGATTTCTTTTACTTCATTGCCTTCCAAGATGTAGAAGCTTTACCAGTTCCCCCGTGCGAAAGCTGTCATGAGCGAGAAGTCCGGCCAGAAGACTGCAATTATTGTAGGTATGCTCGTCACTGAGTGCTCGGTAACCAAGTTAGGACTGATCAATTGGTTTCCCAGGTGCTGGCGTTGGCGGCGTTGCAACAGCTGCTCGTCTTGCAAAGGCCGGCTTTAAAGTCACCGTCTTCGAGAAAAATGACTTTACTGGCGGACGATGCTCCTTGATATATCATGATGGCTACGTGAGCGTCCCTCCACTTGTGCTTTCGGACTGCGACTGACTCTTCGAACAGCGATTCGACCAAGGCCCCTCTCTCCTCCTGCTCCCTCATCTCTTCCGCGAAACCTTCTATGACCTGGAAACCTCCCTAGAAGCTGAAGGCGTAGAGCTCATGAAATGTGAGCCAAATTACAACCTCTGGTTCAGCGATGGCGAGTCTTTCGAACTTTCCACGGATGTGTCCCGCATGAAGGAGGAGGTGGAGAAATGGGAAGGCAAAGATGGCTTCGAGAGATATCTGGGCTTCTTGCAGGAAGCACATAGGCACTACGAGCTTAGTGTGACCCACGTACTCAAGAAGAACTTCACGTCTCTTTTGTCAATGGCGCGGCCCTCGTTCCTACGGCACCTACTCGCACTACATCCTTTTGAAAGCATCTACTCCCGTGCTTCGAAATACTTCTACACCGAGAGATTACGACGTGTCTTCACTTTCGGAAGTATGTATATGGGAATGTCTCCGTTCGACGCGCCTGGAACATATTCTCTCCTGCAATATACGGAGCTGGCGGAAGGAATCTGGTATCCCAAAGGTGGCTTTCACAGTGTAGTTGCCGCTCTGGTGCGGGTTGGTGAACGATATGGTGTCACATACCGGCTTTCTACCCCCGTAGCATCTATTCAATTATCCCCCAATGGCCGTCGAGCCACAGGCGTTACGCTTCCCTCTGGCGAGTCTGTATCAGCAGACGTAGTAATCGTGAATGCCGATCTCGTCTACGCCTATAACAACCTCCTTCCACCTTCTTCAAAAGCCACTTCTCTTCAGAAACGCGCAGCAAGCTGCAGCTCGATATCGTTTTACTGGGCAATGAATCGGCAGATTCCTGAACTTACGACCCACAATATTTTCCTGGCAGATCACTATCGTGAATCATTCGACGATATATTCAAAAAGCAATTGATACCCTCCCAGCCTTCTTTCTACGTCAATGTACCATCAAGAATAGACGCCACGGCTGCACCAGAAGGAACGGACTCCATCGTCGTGCTTGTGCCCGTTGGCCATCTCCTGGATGAAAAGGAGGGCTCTGGTATCAGGCTTGACAGCAAACAGGACTGGGACGCAATGGTAACCAAAGCACGGAATACTGTTTTCTCGACCATCGAAGCGCGAACTGGAGCTCGAGACTTGCAGGGAGCACTGGTGAAGGAGATCGTGAACACGCCGCAAAGCTGGAAAGAGGTATTCAATCTTGACAAAGGTGCTATTCTGGGACTTAGTCACAGTTTCTTTAACGTCCTTTCATTCAGGCCATCTACGAAACATGCAAGTATCGACAGGTTGCATTTTGTAGGGGCGTCTACGCATCCAGGGACTGGGGTGCCTATATGTTTGGCTGGGAGCAAGGTCACGAGTGAGCAGGTGCTTGAAGTCTTTGCCCTGCAGGCCCCTTGGAGCATCAGGGCGAAGAGACAAGGCAAGGGGGAAGTGATGGAGATTGACGAGATGCATGTTTTGCCACTATTCTCGAATTTTCACATTGCACTTTTGGCGTTGATCTTAATGATGGTGGCTTTCATTTGGCAAGGGAGGTATTGAGGACAATATGGCTCATAGTTGTGTCTGCTACAGACTTCTGTAGTAGAATTGTGAGGCCCGATGTTGGAGACTTGCTATGCCACGCCAGCCTTGCCGGAGAATTCCTTCAACCGAGTGAAATTAGCAAAAATCGAGCAGGGTCTTAATACAACGCTGCTTTGAAGTCTGCTTATGAATCAAGACCAAGAGTAAGGTTTTGGAGGATACACCAGGGTCTGTGGGATTGCGCAGGCCAAGACTATGGAACAGCTGATGCCTCAGAGCTTGATGGTGCATCTGGCGTGATAATCTTACTTGAAACGAGGTATCTCGCTTGAACCGTCAATAACCAGACCACTGGCAGCGGCGCCGACTTATTTGTCCTAGCAGAGTAGAGCCGTAACGGGAGACAGGGCAACCTCAATTTCCCTGCCAAGGTTGGGGTTCAAGGGTTCAAGTTTTCCAGAAGCCATCCCAGATTTGACAGCCGGACAGTCCAAACGAGCCATGGGTTATGAGCCCTGATTTGCTCGGTAAAGGCTGTCAAAATTTGCAGAAAGCAGCGTGATGCAAGCTAGAATAACGGCAGCTAATGTGGAGTGACCACTAGCAGAAATCGAGCATGAGAAGTGCATTTTACATCGTCAAAGTGCATAATGGGGCGGGGAAAGTCTCATGACCACCGAAAAAAGTTCATGTGGGTACGGAAAAGAGAGGGTTGATCACCAGTCACATGGACTGAGGGTACATTCGGAATCAAATCGCAATATGGTTTTACATGCATAATTAATTATTAATCATGGTCGTCACAGTGACAATGCCTTGATGGCAGGTTCAATAATACCACAGAACAAGCTATGGAATTTCCAAGATTGCGATAGCTGACATTATTATGTGCATAGTAAGCAGGAACAGATAAAAGCAGCGTCAGATCGCGGTAGGGAGGATTGCGGTCGATACAAGCATCTTTAGGTACCGATCTCGGCTATAGAATGGCCGTAACGGCGGGGGCCCAAGGTACCCCTAGGGCAGTTCCAGCAGGGGTGAGCTACTAGCTACTAGCTACTAGCTTTTGCGGATCAGGACATCCACCGCTAATCCCGCCATGGTGATGGTGATTTCATCACAATAATTCTATTCCGACCATTCCAACATGTGGCATGTGGTTATGCTGCTGCTGCCACGCACAGCTCAAATTGTCAGCGGCAAGAGGTGGACGATCATGTCATAGGTGTGGCGTGACCCCGGCTCCACCAAGTGCCGGAACTCGAAGTGCAAAGTGCAGGGTACCAGGTATGGGACAAAACAGCTCCATCTCAAGTTGCTGGCTAACCAACGGAAAGCAGCACCAGTAGTACCAGAACGAAAAGCGTCGGAATGCAGCGGACGAGGCAACCATAGCAATGATTCCGCACCTCCGCTGGCTATCGTGGCAATACGTGTTGCTAAACAAGGGGGCGAAATAATGATTGGAAGCAGTTTTGGTTTGGAAGGAAAGCTTGCCAATGCCAAGTAAAATATGCATGCGGTGAATAAAAAATATTGATGCAATCGGTCCCCAGGGTGCTATGTCATGCCACAGAAATGATGCTTTAGGCACTAGCGCCTCTTCATATACAAACGGCTTGCCCTACCATATTATCCTTCTTTCTCCCCCATCAAACAAATTCCGATCCTACCGCATCCGATACAACATACAGCATACAACCTCAAGCTGTCGATATGGATCTCACTAAGCGTACAAACGACGCGATTAACGCCAACGGCAACCACTTTGTCAATGGAGCTACCTCTGACATTGCTATCACAACTCATGGCTCGGACTGGTACTTCGTGAGTGGACCCCTAGAACGGCGTTTTTGAGGCTCAAGCTGATGTTTTGTTAGGCCGTCTGCGCGGTGATGTTCGTTTCGACCGTCGCTTTCGCTGGCTTGTCCTTCACTAAGCCCCGTTCCCACCGTGTCTTCCACTACATCACCGCTTCGATCACCATGGTTGCAGCTATCGCCTATTTCACTATGGGCGCCGACCTGGGAGAGACGGGTATCAAGCCTGAGTTCATCCGATCCAGTTCCAAGGTCTCTGGCAATCTCCGCGAGATCTTCTACGTTCGCTATATTGATTGGTATGTCCACGTTTGCGTCGAGACAAGGCTAGGCTAATGACATTAGGGTCGTCACTACACCACTTTTACTCCTAGACTTGCTCCTGACCGCTGGCATGCCATGGCCCACCATTTTCTACACCTTGTTGATCGATGAGATTATGATCATTACCGGTCTCATCGGCGCGCTGGTCTCGTCCAGTTACAAGGTGAGCTCGAAAAGCTTCTTTAGACGCAGCTCTTGCTAACAGCGATTAGTGGGGTTACTTCACCTTCGGCTGCGTTGCCTTCCTCTGGGTCGCCTGGACTGTCACCTGGACCGCGCGCAAGCACGCTGCTGCCATTGGTCCAGATGTCTCCAAAGTATACCTGATTTGCGGTGTCTGGACGATCTTCCTCTGGTTCCTGTACCCGATCGCCTGGGGACTTTCGGAAGGCGGTAACGTTATTGCGCCAGATTCTGAAGCAGTCTTCTACGGTATACTAGACATTATGGCTAAGCCCGTATTCGGTGCCCTCCTCCTTTGGGGTCACAAGGATATCGAGCCATCCCGTCTTGGCCGTAAGTACTTCACCCTCCAGCTACATCTCACTCTAATAATTGCACAGTCAATATCCGCGACTATGATGAAGCACCACTAGTCACCAATACGCGCGAGAAGCCCTTGAACGGTCACAACACCGGTGTTACTGATGGCAACACTGCCACAACCACTGGAGCTTCCACTGTCTAGGTGACTCCAGCCCAGGCCCAATGTTATTATTATGGTATACCCTCAGGATAAGAAAATACCCACCTCCCCAGCGAGAGCGATCTATATTTGGTCTAGCGCCGGGCTTGACTTAGGTTCTCATAATCATCATGTAGCTTGCTGCGTAATAGTCTAAATAGCTTAATGTAAAACAATCGTTTGATATATTTAAGCAACTGCGTATTTGAAGATCAGACACCATACCTAAGGCCGCCCATGCAACATCCATACACCCTTTTCTCCTCTTCTTCCCACCGTAGACTCACATTCAATCAACCCATCCTTTCCCATCCCCACCTACCCCCTTCCAATCCCTCGCGCCAGCGAAATTTTTTTCCCATCACTATATGGGCTCGGGCCGCGATTCGAACGCGGGGCCTCTCGCAAATATGATTAGGGTGTGCCCTAAGCGAGAATCATACCACTAGACCATTCGAAAGCTCAAGTAACACTTTTCCCCCATTGAAAACGTAGAATATATAGTTATCTAATTTGCTAAGTTGTTATCGAGACCAGAATTTACCCTCTGGATTGTCCAGTTACTCAGCTCGAGTGGTCTAGTGGTATGATTCTCGCTTAGGGCACACCCTAATCATATTTGCGAGAGGCCCCGCGTTCGAATCGCGGCCCGAGCCCATATATTTTTGTGTTTTTCGGGCTGTTATTACACGTAAATTGCGCTGCGAAATTTTGGCGTTCTGGGAATAATTGTCTGGTAGAAATCGCGGTGTGGATACATACTAAATTCCAGCAATATCATAATATTTATCGAGCTACGTCTCGCCGTTACCATCTCCATTTATCCATCCATCGACGTCTCCTAAGCTACCCAACCACCAGGACTCTAAAGCCATCACAGCCAGCAAAGTCAGATCCGCTCTCAGCAATTACCAACATCCATGACATTCCTGCGAGCCATTATCACCCATGTCTCGCTCACCAGTGCCCATGCGCCGACCTTGAAACCTCGGTTCCTCGGGACAATCACTATCTCGCCGTTGATGATCTGAGTCATACTGAATCTGGATACTGGCATGGTAGCTGGGGTCTTGGGCGGTATGGCCATCCTACGTTCGAGGCGCGTGTTTTGCCCCGCTGGGCGTTTTTGCACGTTGCTGGGCTTGTCTGCGTCATGTCCCGCTTCTTCAATGTCATTGAGTGTCTCCATGTCTTTGACAGCCATGTCTTCACCGTCGGTCAAGTCGTACATGTCTTACCCTCCCCCCTCGGTATCACCTTCATTGTCGTCGCTGCTTTGCCTGCTCATGTCTTGGTCATCGCGGTCCTCCGCTCGCAGTAACTTGGACACTCGCGTATGAATTTGCACATTGGAGGCGGGGGTCATATCTTTGAACAGACTGGCCATCTCTTTGATATATGGTTGACGGTAGTCCTCGCCTCTCAGGCTATCGATAACAAAAGACTGCCACGCTGGCCCGTGCACTACCTTTGCTGCCTCAGTCCTTATCTTTTGACGTGCAGCCTCTTCCAGTATCTTCGAGCCGGTGGGAGATTGCCAGCAACAATTTCCGACTCTTCTCGTTTGGCAAGAGCTGTTCTGCCGCAACAACATGAGATTTCACTGGCTTTTCATTGTAGCCGTTATCTAGGAGCCTTTATCTCATCAGCTTTATGGGCCTCTAAGGGGTGGAAGGAGAGATCGGAGACTAACGACAACAAGAGGCGTAAGATCTCTTGATTTTGCTTTTCAAGAATGGTGTTTTATGCACATAGCACATCAAAATCCGGACCGCTTGAGCCTAGTTTCCGTGTCTCCCATACTGATGTTTTCCTTATGTCGATGTCTGGGGCGGGCAAGTCTTATTTGTATGGTCGACCGAGCGATCTTTGTCATTTCAACCGAATTGTTGTAAGCTTCCGACTTCGTAATAGTCAGTCAACAAAGTATGTATGAAGATGGTTGGCAGACAAATTGAGGGCAGAGGGTGAAATGAAATTTGAAGTCATTGATTAGAGATGAGTTCGATGTCGGAGAAAGGATTGAGATCAATGCGAAGGTAAGCTTGCTCCTAGCCCCAAAATTATACCAGATCTCATCACAACTTCTCACAAAGATCTCCGACACCCTTGCAACCAGTTCAGATCAATTGCCTGTTTGCAAATCTGCTCGTTCAATCCGATTAGCCAATTGTACGTGCAATTGTCTACAGCATGGCAACTAATAGCCACTTTTCCGCATTCCTGGTCGATCTAGCAAACAATCCAGGTAGCATGAACGCTGAAGCCATCTCGATTGAAGCACGATGTTCCAGGAGAGCTTCATTAAGAATCCTCGCCTTCACCTTGCCGCGGAAATGTAGGCGAGTCAAGCCAAAACGCGTAACTTTATCGTGAATATAGTCAGTTGCTATGGATTTAGCAGTGACAGCGGCTTATCATAACAATGTGTTAGTGATATTGAACGAGATTTCATGCAGTGGTGCTGCATGTTAAATTTGATGAACCATTCATGCAACGTTGGCATGCATGCAGACTTGAACATTCATCATGTTTAGATAGCATCTGTCATTTGAATTTCAGTCGAATTCACGTCTCTAGCTCCTATTTCATGCATGACACACAGTTCTTTTGTGTGATTCCCCTTCCCAGATCAGTTTAAGTGCGCATCAAATCACATGTTTGCATAAAATGGAAAAGTTGAGCTACTGTTTGCTTCACAAGGTGTGCTAATTCTTTCACTAATTCGTTCCCGGCTGTACGTAGCCAGATGTGAAGGGACTGGTGGTCTTTGATGGCAAAAGTCCTGCAGATAGCACCGTGTTAAGCCTATTGCATGCGTACGGTGGAATCCCTTGGTCGTCGCTAAGAGTTGGGCTGCGTCGGGACTTCTACAACTGACGCTTCTCTCGTTGCGAGAGGTGGGCCTAATAGAGTGTTACGCCATATTTACCATAGTTCACCTCTGGAAGAGAATGCCCTTTACCATGGAGGGGTGAATACTGAGGACGCAGTACTCGCCATTCACCTCTGCTGAACCCTACGTGGAGCGACATGATCTTGTGAAGAGATCCTTCATGCGAAGACTTATCTTACCATTCACCTGCATTCATTTCCGCACAACACAAATGCCTAGTGTGACTGACACGCTAGACCATGGGCCACAGGATCCGCCTTTCGACACCTACGGGTATATAAAGGCCTCTTCTCCCCTCTCTCCATCTTGCTTTCACATCATCAGTCAGGCAACGCTTCAAGCCTCTCCTATCACTACCTAAGATTGATCACCTTTTACCTTCTTCTCTTCTCCATTTCTTCTTTGACATATCATTTAAGGATTGATAGTCCTGTTTTATAAACATATAAATATACCTACCACCACGCAACAGCAACCTGTCAATGGAAATGTACAATCGTTTCGCCGCACAATCCATCCCAACCTGTGACTAGGACCACACAATCCGAGTCACTATCACAATCAACAGCCAAGCCTGAAGAAAATTCGACTAAGGTCACCCGTCAGCCTGCACCTAGCCTTGTAGCAACAATGAACACCAAGCCTAAAGTAAATACGATTGAGTTCAACCTTCAGCCTACACCTAGTCTTGTAGCAACAGTCAACACCAAGCCTAAAGGAAATACAACTAAGTTCAACCTTCAGCCTGCACCTGGTCTTGTAGCAATAGTCAACACCAAGCCTGAAGGAAATACGACTGAGGCCAGCCTTCAACCTGCAGCTGGCGTTCAGAACCTGGCGATCCATAGAACGGGCTGCTCGCTTTGTTTGTGGGCATAGCCAGCCGCTTGTGGCAACCATCGCCCAGCAATTCCAAGGACGTTCCCGCGGATATTCCTCTGTCACCACATTCTCGTCCGGCGAGCTACATAAAAGGATTCCCACTACCCAAATCAATCAATGAAATTGCACACAACGCCGGCCCCTTTCACCGCTATGCCCAAAAGACCGCACCGAATGAATGAATCTACTGTCGAGGACTATGCGTTCGAAGATCTTGCTCCTCTGGGACAATGGATCTCCATGGCATTTTAACGGTGCATCTACTGTTGCACAGATAATATTTGCAACACCGAGACCGAGCAAAGCGAAGAGCTTCGCTGACCGCATTCATGAGCAATACCTCATCAACTTAACACGCGGCAAAGAAGTGACGGTCACCAATGACGATGCAAAAGAAATCGAGAATTATATCGCTACACTGCGCAGTGATGGTGTTGATGTGACTAAACTTATCGACCTAAACACCAATGAACATCATCGCAGTGTTGTGGTGGTCAAGAAGAAGGCTCCATTCGCGCAAGACACACCAGCTCTCAGCTATCTCGAAGACGGTGACTGGGAAGACTCTCAACTCAACGCTGCCTGGGCCGCAAAGAACGATCCCGATAGTTCTGTCAAAATCACCACTTAGCTCCTCATACACACAGCTTGGCGCACCAGAGTTCCAACGCTGACAGAGCGCCCAGGGGTTATCTCAAGAATATTTCCAACGGGAGCGCGAAATCACCTTAACGGAATTCATACGTGGAATGAATCTTATACTGATCACCTTGTTTCAATTGTCGAAAGGACTTAATGTGCCAGGCGTTGGTACAGTGTTCGTACATGACATTCCGTGGAAATTTGAAGAATACGTTGCAGCTATCGGTCGAGTAGGAAGGATTGGGAATACTGGCATAGCGAAAGTATTCTTTGACGTGAATAGGGATGTGGGCATGGCTTGTCTGTCAACTGGCCCTTCACTTGATAGCTTACGAACAGGATGTTCCAGATTAGTTGGACAGAGCCAGAGCCAACGTTTGTGCTCAATCCCCAACTAACGCGCATCTCAACGCCTGCTCAAGCGCCCATACCATTGGAATGACCAATGCTAATCAGCGCGGCGGGATACTCAGACAGAAAGAAGTCAACCTAATGGAAATGGACATGGCACTGCTTCATCTCAATGTAGCCCGTTCACACTGGATCCTTTAGGTCATCCAGCCGAAGTTCAAGCTTGTCAGTTTCTTCAACTCCTTCGACAACACGAGCGTGGACGAAGACAAAAAAGTACGGCAATGGTTCGCCGAGCAGGTTGGCCGGGCATATATTGCAAAGGAATGGGGAATCCTTGCGTAACGATACGGCGATACGGGTCATCCAGCAGATTTCTCGCCAACGCAAGTAGATGCAGAGGCATGTGGTTTGTTCGCATGTATGAACGTGTGCTGTACGTTCATCGGCCGTGACAAATTCGTTACATTTGTTAAAGCGCTTTTCAAGAAGAAGGAGAGGACGACAAAGCCATACGTTACTACCCCAACTGTTAAAAAGCTCTGGGACAAGCTCAGCTATGGATTCAGGAAGCGGGCAGGAAAGACCGAAGGATGTTAACATGCTAGCTAGCGTCTCTATGATGTTGCTCACTGCCAGGTTCATGCACAGGAGCATATTCAACAGCTGCGTGTCTTTCTTATAGCATTGGGCTGACTACAACAAGAACGACGCACCTTCAAGCCTTGTTCCACATAGGGGCTGCGATCTTGAACGGAGGTTACATTTGCGAGCTACAGATGAATGGTGTAGGACCTGATGGTACTGCGCCTCTCAAACCTGAGCACAGCCTCCCTCCTAGTGAAGATCCTCACTATTCTGCTCAAACTCCCCTCCCCACTCTCTAAAAGCAAGCCCGAAAGCTTAAGAGCCCGGTAGAAATGACGGAGGAGACAGCTTCCGACAAGGAGGAGACCAAACTTAAAAATAGTCAGCAGCGAGGTGGCATGGCTTCGAATAAGGGCGACAGTGGACGCCCGGAGGGACAAGGTTGCCCTCAGGGGTCAATGGACTATATGCCACCGATGTCCAAATCTTTAGCCATGAGTGGTATGGAGAGGAAGTCGGAAGGGATGAGAAAGAGGGATTGTGGGTGAAAATTGACTTTAATGTGGTTGAGAAAATTATCCCAAAGGCTACGTTGCAGCAGGTGCAATGCAAGCGTGGACTATAAATATATATATATGGATGCGGGTAAGTGGAGGTCGAACAAGATGATCCAAGACGCCAGCGAAGAAGGGACCTGGCCGCCCCTCTAAGATACCTAAAATAAACCACGAGCCCAAGATAAGCGACTCCTAGAACGAGTTACGCCATCTGAATAAAATCTAACTTCACAGCTCTCTTAGGAACATCATAGAAGAGAATCCTAATCACGAGGCGGCCTATTTCCTTGACCGCTACAACCTAACTTTTGGACCCCCAGATGAGAATAGGCTTCCTACCATAAAGACCCTAATAAAGCCGTGTATACCTCTTAGGGTCCTACTATCATCAACACTAGCCATGGACAACATGCGTTAGCTCTTCAAAGCGCTTCCTATAGGCGACTTATACATGTTTCTACACGGATCCAAAGATCGTTTGACCAGCGCGATGAGACAAAGTGTCCGAGAAGCGGCAGCGGAACTTGGCATGGGCGACGCGTCGTCCTCGTTTCTGGGGAATGGAATGGCCGGACGTGGTCTCGTGGATATCCTCCTACAGCTGGTGGGCGAAATTCTGGCAATGGTTTTTGACGGGTTTGATCTCATGGACTTGGATGATAACATTTTTGACCGCAGAAGCCTTGTGGGTGAGAGTCCGGCTGGGTGCAGGGGTCTAGAAACTATCGCCGACATCTTCGAGGACGACCACTTTGCAAGACTATCGAGGTACATGGCTGTGCCGGTGTGCAAGGGCAACGTCACCTTGATGCAGCTCATTGCCAATGAATTCAGGAATGGACCATCGTTGTGAGCAAGCATATGGGGCGCGGTTGGATGAGCACAAAGCCGATCAACAGCAGCTACAAGGCCAATTTGATGAACTGCAAACCCAGTTATTGTGCACCAGGGAGGAACTTGAAGACTTACGGGCCAGCGCCAGCCAAGATAAGAACCTCGTTGTGGCAGAGGAGAGCGAGCGGTACATGGGGCAAAAAGAATTTGAGGCATACTTCAGCACTCTTACGCCAGTGGAGCAAGAGGCTGTAAGGAAGGAATATGATGTCAATTTCGATTTCGAGCTGGACCAGCCGATGTGCTTCCGGCAATGCTCTCCTTTCAAGATTCCTAACAACAGTTCCGAGCTGTTTCTTTGTACACCTCAAAAGAATCCAACATGAAGATAGCGAGAGTAGAAAGGTCTTCACTGCAGCCAAAATATTCGAGCTCGAGAATGGCTTGCCTGAGGAAGGAGAAGCACTGCTTCTGGAAAGCCTTCTTCAAATCCTTACCAGATCCACCCCGACCCCCACATATTTGGCCAGGTCCCGGATGTCATCGCACTATGGCACCAACATCCAGCAATTCCCCTAAATGCCCGCGTGGAATGTCTCGAAGGGGGGGTGCCCACTGGGCCCTCTGCGCAGACTGCTGACGAGACTAAATCATTGTTAATGATTGAACTCAAGCGGTTTCACGTAAAGAGCCTGCCTCGCAATCCCTATATCCAAACAGGTTCACAACTTGTTCAATCAGCCGAGTACTCTGCCGCTACAGTCCAACCAGCTGAGCATTCTGCGGCTACCGTTCAACCAAGTGAGCACTCTGCCGCTATCGTTCAACCAACTGAGCACAATGAGGGTTCCTGGCGGTTTGATGTTTGTTTGCTTGATTATTTCCTGGGCCAACCCTCCGATTCTAAGGGGCTTTTGAGCAGGCGATTTGAACCTTGGAGCAGACTGCGTCCTTACCAACCAGGCTGAGCGCCTTGGGCGTGAGCTAGATGAAGCCACTGAGCTGGAGATAGAGCGCGTCGCTGCAAAATCCAGCGACAACTCCAAGGAAGTGGAGAGGCTGATGGAAAACGTGGGCAATCTCGAGATTCGTGAGAGCAACCTCAACACCTCTCTTAGCAAAGCACAAACCGAGCGGGACGAATCCCAAGCCAGCTCAAAGTCCCTCATAACCTCTTCTGGAATGGACACAGCGTGTAGAGATGTGTCTGAGAATCTTGTCTACACCAATCAATGCTTCAAGTTGATAGAGGCTGAGTTTGAAGACAATTATGCCGCCACCATCAATGCAGTGAACACTATTCTTCAAAGGCACCGTCATCGGGGTGCACCACTATACCACATCTACGACTCTATATATATATCATAAGGCCTGATACTGGGCCGCACCCAATCGTCTTCGCGTTTTGGAACGCCCACCCCGTCATTACCAGGCCCACTTTGGGGGCGTATATACTGTACAGACTGGGAGATTTTCCAGACATATTCCCCGAGTGGGTGATAATTATCTCACTGTGGTTGGCTTTGTCGGGGAGGAGGCAAAGAGATCTTTTTGAAAGTCGAATTAAGAAACTAAAAGACCGACAGCGCATTCTTTATGGATTATGAGAATTTCTGCGCCATAGATAATGTTGCAGTCGCCGGCGATGGCTGATGCTCACAGGGAAGGGTATTCCTCCGGGGGCTCGTGTGAAGTGCACGCCGAGGCCGACAATGGGTCTCCCTAAGTTCCTAGATGTTTTCGTCACCATCATGGAATGGTGGGTTGATCCTGCACGCATTTAGGGGCAGGTAGACTACACAGACCAAGGACGCCTACATCTGCGTCTGACCAACTACCACCGCAGGCGGGTTACCCATCATAGATGCCACTACAGCAACCACAGCAGGCAGTCTACCCACCGCAGATACCACTATACCAACCACAGCAGGCAATCTACTCACCGCAGATACCACTACAGCAACCTCAGCAAGAGGCGGGCTACGTACAGCAAATGCCACTACAGCAACCGCAGCAAACAGGCTACTGGCATCAAGCACCTCTACCGCAATATCAGCAGTCTACTCCAGGAGGGTCCCTCTATCAAGGCATGCAAGGAGGCATGCGGCGTCCACCCCTAAATTTACCAGTGCATAGTGCAGCGGCCCCTCCACCACATGTTATTGTATACACAACGCACGACACCTACTGATTTGCAGGTCCTGAACGCGGTTATCTGATCCTATTGGACGACATGATAGTCGGGATATCAAGAGGGGAAAAAACTTGCATCTCGTATGTCGAAACCCGCTTGCGAAGAGATTGTGAGGAGGAACGAGATCTGGAAGCGAATTGGGAGGCCATGCAATTGTCTAAGATGTACGAGGGACAGTGGGACTGAGGATATGAGATCTTCTGATCGAGGAGACAATAGCGAAGCTTGCAAACCTCCAAGGCAGCCAGTACATCGAAGATCGTGGACGCTGGAACAGCCTACCTTGGAAAACAGTTTCGGATACCTGATTCAACTTTACGGTGGACCTATCGACTGGAAGGCTTCTAAGCAGGCAACAGTGACTACATTAAACACCGAAGCGTAACTCCTAGCGCTATCTCAGACTGCAAGGCAGACGCTTTGGTGGAAGAGGGTCTGACATTCACATTCATTGTCGCAGTATTGCGCCGTTTCGGTCGAGGCCAAGCTATATTTGTTTATGAAATAACACCAGTGGAAGAGGGTTCGCCACTATTCAATTCAATACTCAACAGCCGATGGTCATCTGCTGTGACAATAAACAGACGCTGGGACTGATAGATTCCGAGACTCCAAGGCTATCTACACGTCTACGTCATATCGACATCCATGGCTGTTGGCTCAGGCAAGAAATCCAGGAAAAATTGTTACCACTGAATGATTTCCCACTGCGGAAATGCCAGCAGATGGCCTTACCAAGGCCCTAACAATTCAAAACACCAAAAATTCATAAAGCTCATCAGCATGGTCGACATTGCGGGCCTCAGCGATTCAGCCTGACCACTGCTCAAGCTGGGGGAGGGTGTTGAACCAAATCCAGTCGCAAAACACCTCCTAGCCTCCTTCTCTATTCCAGATTCGTTCAAGTTAACCTTTACCTACTTCACAGCCCTTGTTATCCTCGACTTTATCTCACGTTCACCTTATACGCCATATCCCCCTTTGCTGGCCTCAATATTTCCCCAGATCTACCGGAGAATGAGCTCATCTACGACTACCCTATACAGACAGAAAATGCCCGAGAGAGTGTGCAAAATCATATTCGCCTTAATTTGTTCTGCATGAACAAATCTAGCCTAGGGCTACCACCGGAAGTTATGGACGATACAGTACGGACCATAGATATAGACGAAGCCTCCGCGACAATCGCTGGATCTCTGTCGCCCTGTCTGTCCCTTTCGTCCAAAAAAGACGCCCATCCTCAGTCTAGGACGACCTCAACTCGCGTTTTACTCAAGCTACAAGCAGATCAGACAGGAAAGGGAACATATAGTCTGCTAGCAGAGGGCGTTGCTTTTCAAAGTCTATGGAATGACGCGCTATGAAGACAGACCTTATCTGACTCGAAAACAGACTTATTTATTCCCCAATGTAATTACACAGAACTTCAATAGGGTCCAGGTCCTCGAGATTAGAATTATGGACGACATTCATTACGGTATTTGGCCCAAACCCGCGAATATGGTCTTTAAAGACCTATGTGATGGCCTTCAGACTTACGCCCTGCTAGACCAACTTACGTCCAACCATACGTACACGCAATGGTATGATGATATGAAAGTAGGAGAAGACTTTAAAGAACGGGAGAGATCGGCGCATAGCTGGGTCTAAGCCCACAATAGCAAGTAAGAGTGCTGGAAGAGGACCTAACAAAAGAGCTCGCAAGACCAAAACCTGATTGTTTGGGTACAATACCTCGGTTACTCCGTTTACCCAATTGAAAAGGTCTGGCGGTGGATGAAGGGGAGGATTACTCAGATGGAGCCATTCCCGACTACGATACATGGTCTGAAGCAAGCAATGCGGGAGCTTTGGGACGAGATGGACCCCTGTACCTGCACAAAAGAATCGAAAAGATGCCAGAGAAGTGCTGTGAGGTGGTCAAGCAAAAGTGTGGGCAAACTCGCTATTAAATAGCAGATAATTAGCATGTTACGACAGCATGGTAGCGACAGCATGGCTGGCAGGGCTGCCACCTTAAAATTTTCCCGCTATGCATGACTCATGCCGCATTCACTTATTTGATGAACTCAGCCTTGGAGAAAGGTGAATCATCCTCGGGGAACATCGGTATCTGAATGCCTGGGAAGCTCGCATTCTTCAACCCGAAACCGGCTATGTCCAAGGTGCAGGAGTTGAAACACAAATGTGAGCCGGCCAAATGGACCGTAGGTGCTGGAAGAGAGAAACCAACAGCTCTACAGACACGGTTCGAACTCGACCGATGGATTATGGGTCAAATTGCCGAGAAGAAAGCCAAACAAGCGTACGAGAAGGCGCTAGCTGAGGAGTAATGCTATGCGAAGTATTGAAGCCTCTGACTGCTTAAGAGGAAGTGGGGAAAGGTTCTTGTTGGGCTGGGAAGGCCACTGCGTGTGCCCACAGCGTCAAATAGGGGTGACGGGGGTCTACACCAAAATTCGCGGCTGGGAGAACGCAAGCAAAAACGGGCATCCACAGCGTCATCCACTACAGCAAGCGTGCCTATCATTATGTGTACAATACCTATCGCTATCTCCGTGCTGCGAGAGAATACCAGAAGGCGAGTCGGTGATATCGCAAGGCCCTGGCATATACTACTCGGGCTCCAAGAAATGGCAATATTCATACACAGTCTGGGAGCGGGGGCGTTAATGTTGGTGGCGAGATCACGACTGGGTCAGTGTTCATAGCTTGGGGTGCTTATACTCCCCTGATGCATTGGTGCCGGAAGCGTAGCTAGATCAATGACACCAATTACCAATTTTTCTCAAGTTTTACTGAGTCTATTGAACAATGCCCTTATTTCAGCACTAATATATCTGCGCACTGCGCAGTTCTGTAAAAGTTTCCACCCTTTGGGGGTGGAAATATGATAAGATAATGGAGTACAATTACAGTAAAGGTTCTATATTTCTTTCTACCCTTTTTAGGTGGAAATAATAACACTAGGATGGAGTGCTGTTGTAGTGAAGGGTCTGTATTTCTTTCCCCCCTTTTTGGGTGGAAATATTGACAAGGGGATAAAGTGCTGTTGTGGTGAAGGGTCTTGCCATCTCAGAAGGACTGCAATAGCACATAGCCTCGACAATTCAAGCCGACGAAGGCTGCGTGAGAGGGGTAGCCCAGGCAATGAGTTGACCCAAAGCTGTTTAATTTTCCCCGCAAAAAGGATCAAGAAGCTGACAGCTCATTGAGGCTCTGACGATGTAGCTGTAGTTTGGGGGGGTGGGAAGTCACCTTTGCAGGAAAGTGCACGGCGGATGGCAACATCAACACCGTGGAAGAGCGTCCAGGCTGGCAAACGAACCAATCAATCAATCAATCAACGCCATGGAAGGGTAGAGACTATCAAGCGTGGTTATAGATTGGGGTGGAGAGAAGGTGATGTAGAATGAGACAGATGGTAGTTATAAGGGGCGGCGAAGAGAGATTAAGTTGTCAGAGACCAGATAGATACCGAATGGAAGAAGGCCATATTATTACTCAGTGCTACTATGAGGAGGAAAGCTACCTATCTACCCAGGCGGCCTGTACGTGCTAGATATAATCACCCTATTTTAATCCCAACTTTTTAAGGGCCCTATATCCCTTCGAGCTACGTAACTTCCTTCTTGTATAGTCGATAGTAAGAGGTCGTAGATATTGTCTTCTGCGCAAAGTTGGTAATATTTCGAGATTTTAAAATTTTAGCAGCGCTCGCGTCATTACCTAGAAGAAGAACGAAAGAACAATCTTCGTGAATATTGCTGTTACGTACATATTCATCAGCTCCTGCTTCGAAAACAGAGGCAGCCAATACAGCGTGACCGTCACCACTCCTAACCAAAAATGGATCTGGAAATAAACAAAGAAAGTAAAGGAGCACCACCATTTCATTAAAGTACTGAAAGGGATCGGTGGTTCCCAGTTCGACAGCTTCCAAAACCACTTCCATGGTCCATTAGGGTCCCAATCCGGCTGGTATGTTGCCACCCATGCTCGGTGCGCGAACGCATTCAGGGCCTTCTCTATCCATTGAAGTTTCTTGAAATTGTACAAGGCGTAGAAGATGTAGAATAGCGTGCTCATGGAGTTTTCGTCGCCCCAGATCGCTCTGAACAAGTAGCGCTCTCCCAGATTGATTGTGCCGTAAACGGCCTGACCGATGACTATTAGCCTGTCCGAATATTGTGCTGGATTTTGGGGACGTGAAATGCTCAAGATTTGTGGCTCGTAACTGCGCTCCATGATAAAGTCGCCATTCAGACTGACTGCACCACATTCATGCTTTGGGTCTTGTTGCACATCGCTAGAACTTTTCGAGTCATCGATCTCAGTAAGGCGCAGGGGGCAGTCGAAGTGGAGGAAGTACTTGTCGCCCACAACCCGATTGACGGCAAATCGTGCTCCTCGTTCGGGCAGTTCATCGTTGACTACAATACACCATGCACTTGTGGATACAGCGGGTCGCTCATCATTCGATCTCTGCAGTGCTTCAACATTGTATTTGAGGTTTTTTGCGTCCTTCTGATCTGGTAGCAGGAGCCGGAAGCGATCTGATCGATGCGCTAATGATAGCAAATAGAACTTGAGAGCTTGAGCACCTTTTCTGGTCTCGAAAGTGAAACCTGCTGAGCCAAGCTTGAGGGTGTGCTTGCCCTCAAAACTCTCGGGAGCTATCTCACGTGGTATCCAAGCATCCACAGTGCACCTGCCCTGTCTGGCGCAATCAGAAAAGAGAAGCTCGGTCGGAAGTGACTCGAGGCCATAGAAGAGCTGTTTCATCCTTGCATCAATGGTTTTACTTTGTGATATGGCATTCGCATTCATGCACGACATATTCATCAAAATCAGTGGAATGTCTTCAGCCTGAGTTGTAGTTCTAGCTTGGAGGAGAGAGTGAGCTTTGACAAACCTTGCTGCTCTGTCAGCCTGCCTGGCATTAGTCAAAAGCACTTCTCTGAAGAATTGAACAGATCACTAACCGGCGTGCGCGCGTAATTTCTGTACTCATTGACATGCAAAGACTTCTTTATATGTGTATAGAGTTGACCCTGCACCAGTTCACGGATTCGCTCAGGTTCGTCTTGCAGGCGCTTACTGACCTTGGTCTTAGGTTTGCTCCTACCCAGAAACAAATCGCGGGCTGATCGCCTGTAGTCTTTCGGGATATCAGTAATAAGGTATTCCCAGAAGCCACCAAAGCCACCAAAGCCATCATCGCGATGCGGCCATAACAACTTAAGGTATGCTAATGATCCGTGGATTGGGAAAACAATATGTCCTGACAGGATGCCCTCCTGCAAAGTCCACGCTCTGCCCATCCAATTTGAAGCATATATATATGCCACAACATCCAGCAACTTTTCGTCTTGAGGGCTGTAGTAGGTCGGACGTCCACCAGGCACAAGGGAAGCCGGGTGTCGACCAGCGTCCAAGGCCTGTAGCCCCTTATCAAAGACGAAGGTGTGTGATGCCGCAGCGTAAATGAGGTTCATTGACTCGATGGCTTTGCTTCGAAAGTCGGCGTGTTCGACAGCTTGAGGTATACAGAAGCTGTCCAACCAGAAGTATTCGTATGCGCGACTCGGCGGTGCGATCTCGCCTGGCCAAGAAGACCACCAATTTGCGACCCATTCGCACAATCCCCAGTCATCCATGGGCAAACTCGAAAGCACTTCTTCAAGGTATCCAACTTGACATTTGGGTAAGCAGTTCTGAGCAGATCCGAATTGTTGATCAGCCCAGACGTGAGATATTGCGATAAATTTGATCGATGGCGTATATGGAACCACCTTGAGCTCAGTCTTGCCAATCGGTGACCGTGTAATCCTGACCAAAGGAATGCCTCCGGAAGCCACGATGGTATTCACCCTGTCCACCGGGACGATGAAATCTTCACAAAGGCATTCGTCAGTGCGGTGGAGAGGCTTAGACAACTTGCTAGTAACAAGACATCTCTCGCTACTGCAGCTCGAGTGATCTTCCGCATTGATGCGAGGTGGCTTGAGTGACGATAGGAAGTAAAATGCTGGATAAAACATCGGAGATGCATCCAGGAAGTTAGAAGGGTTCACCCCTCAACCGTATAAACCCATCAACCGTATAACCCTATAGGGCTGGACTTAGAGCTGCTTATTCCATCCCTAAAAGATCACCCCGAAAGTCCCCGTAGCGTCCTGCTCGTAGCGTCTAGTTTTAGGGTATCTCCAGGGCCCGATTCAGCAGCTCTAGGTCCAGCCCTATAGGGTTATACGGTTGATGGGTTTATACGGTTGAGGGGTGAACTCTTCTAAGCCTCTTCTCGCACCATCCATTTTTGACCATTCTGCGCTTGAGTAGCTTTGTTGATGCTAAGCCTGCGATCGTCTGGGTGAGCTTGAGCTTACTAGACTCGAGCACATACGCCACAAGATATAACAGCATGTGTAGTGAGAGGAGAATTGCTGTAAGCTTATCATCGTCCAGACGATTCGCCCAGATATCCATGGAGATGGGAGTATCTGTGCGCTCTCGTAGATCTCTTCTATTTGAGCTCTCTTGGCTTTGAATTCCGCAGCAGTGAGGTTGTCATCTAGTTCCTCCCATCGAGCTTTAAGCTCCCGCCAGTACCATTCCGGAATGAGAAGATCAATGGAAAGATGAGCTCCATCAGAGTCGGCGCTTGCAAATTCCTCATGTCTGATGTTCCGACCTAGCGCTTCAGATGCGATAGAAGGATTCACCCCTCAGCCGTATACACCCATCAATCGTATAGAAGGATTCACCCCTCAACCGTATAAACCCATCAACCGTATAAGCCCTACGGTAGGGCTGAGCAAGAAAAATTTTTTTTTTCAACATTGCCACCATTCCATAGATTTGAAGCTATTCAGAACGTCTAAATGTATGCAGTTCTACTAGTGACGTAGATGTATATAGCTATGAAGCTCTACGAGGCTTTCGGACGCGCTGGCCCCTGCCCATTGCCTGAATTGGGTTTAGATCCTCTATCAAATTCCTTTCTCCCAGTCTTCCTGGCCCAATTTTCCTCCACCATCGACCCTGTTCCAGCTCTTGCGTAGTAACCCTGACTCGTAATCGTACTAGTAGCCTCGTGGATCGTTGCGGAGCTTCAGTTGTCCTCCTAGCGCACCGCTGCGGCTTCTGCGGTGAAAGGATCTTCTGCGGCGAAAGGATTGCAGGAATAAGTAGTGATGCCAGCGCGATTTGACGACGTTTTATTGCTGCTTGCGATTCGTCGAAAACATGCGGGCTAATCCTATTTAGGCGGGCCCATTCATCAGTCAAAGCTTCAGTAGCGAAGATATCATCCAGAAGCTCCTGATTCATAACCCTGGCATTGCCACTGACGACATTGCCCTTTTGACGGTCGCCTCGTTTTAATTTGCGACTATTTAAATCCAAAAGACCTTCATTAGTACGTTCCTGTATAGTAGCTTCTGCCATTGCAAGGATTGCAGCTTTGCCCACTTTTTGAATAATTATCTGAGAAAGATCCTCCCTATTATATGCCTGTTTCAGGAGCTTTTGGATTTGTAGAGTATTGCTAGGTATCATGAGTATGCTACTAGTACCGTCAGGCCCAGAGTAGTCAAGTGTTCCCTCAGAGGGAGTAGTTGGATGAATGGTAACGGTATATTGCTCGACTTTTTCAGAACTCGGTGGAGCTTGAGGTATTGGAAATCCCTGGAGAACTACACTTGGATTAAGCGGTAAAAGTCCTGTTTTCTCCCAAGCTCTCTGAATATTAAGTACGGTGAAAGCTGATGTTTGGGCTTTTCGAAACTGCTCCAAAAAATCGACTTTATCGATTGAGTAGCTGGCCCCAAGGCGGGTGATGCTATGAATGTTCTTCTTATAAGCAGTTGCTAAAGGAGCGAAAAGACCAACATCAAGCGGCTGTAGAAGATGAGTAGTATGCGGAGGAAGGCAAAGAAGGATGATGTCGTTGCGAATAGAAAACTCAATTGCGGCAGTACTAATATGCGAAGCATGGCCATCAAGGATGAGGATACGGTACTGGCCTTTCTGTATATTTGCGGTTTCCTTTGCAAAGTGTTGAAGCCATGAGAGTCCAATCTCATTATCCGTCCATCCGTTTTGACTGACAGCGATGCTTGCTTCTGGAAAGGCATCAAACCAGGCCCTCTTATGAATAGCTGCTTTGAAGATGACGTATGGCCGAAGAAGTCCTCCAACAGCTGAAACACATTCAATAATAGATACCCACTCCCTGTTACCAGGCTGCGTCATATGCTCTTTCTTTTCTTGTCTGGAAATCATGACTCTAAATTTTCCGACAACGCCCTGCATAAAGCCTTTCTCATCCATGTTGTAGACGTCTTGATCCTGGACATTATGTTTTTGCTTGATTTGGTGGTATAGCTCAAACCAGTGGTTGAGAATTGAATAATCCTCAGCTAGAGCACGTTCTTTATCCAAGGGAGGAATATATTTGGACTTAATTTCGGGGTGCCGGCGAAGGAATTTTTGAATCCAGTTTATACCTAGTACTTTGGTATCACCCTTAGCCTTGCAGAGCTCTTGAGCCATCTCTTTAATATGCTCAACACGGCCAGGCCAGCCCCATCTTTGTAGTCGACGAATGTAGTTTTCTAAGACAGTCTCTTCCTCAGGACTTAATCGTTGTCGACTTTGGTTGATCACTTTCGCAGAGCCACCCGCCTTGGTGATACGGTAATGAAGTGTAGAAGCTGTGATTCCATGCTGTCTTGCGATCTTATTGAGCGAAATTGTACCCTTAGCCTTTTCGAAAGCTTCCTGAGCTTGGTCTATGCGTTCAACTTGCGGGACTTCCAGATCTTCGACACTTGATAATGAGGGTGAATTAGGAGGTGAGACTGAGGTTAGAGGGTCGGTAGAGGGTAGGGACATTCTTGTAGATGTTCTAGTATAGATAATGTAGCCGTGTGGTTGATAGAATAAGTAGAAAAGGATGAAAAAGTAGAAGATTGGAAATTTATTTGGTCAGCCCTACTGTAGGGCTTATACGGTTGATGGGTTTATACGGTTGAGGGGTGAATCCTTCTACCGAAGTATACCCATGATTGAATGGCTGAAGCCAGCAAGTGGCTTAGAGAAAAGCTGGTGCTCTCCTGCCCATCAGACTCAGCAGTCTTGATCTTTTGCACTTCTGCATCAAGCGCCCTCTCGAAGATGCCCGATAAATCGGGTTGTCCCATTGTTGAGTATTGGGTTCGCGCTATTAGGGGTACCCGAATTGGTTCTACACCCGTATCTCGTGGGTATGGGAAGCAAGGCATCCTCAGAGATCATAAGTCCAATGGTGAGCATAACAAACAGATATTTAGATGGAAGATGATAACTCCCCGTCTCCGGTCAGGCGAGACAGGAGTTCTTTATATCGGATGCTGCGCCCACTTCGAGGCGGCGGCTGGAGCAAGCCACAGCACTCCATAGGGCCAGCTGGAATTGCTTGGGGTGTCACCGCAGACCAGCGTCGTGTCCAATGCCTACTGGGTTGATGCGGCAGGAGATATGGTAAATCCGATTCCGTTGCTATTTCTAGTTCTGCAGAGGCCGACGTCGATTTCAGTTAGAAGGGTTAACCTCCTTACTGTACTCCGTATAAATCCTCTTACTGTACAGAGAGTGACACCAAAAGTCCTGATTTGCGCTAAGCTTTTATCGGAAAATCCTAGCCCTAGCCCGATAACGGTCCCCTGGAGGATGCCGGGAGCTTAGGGGTCCTTAGAGGCCCTTAAGCTATTGTTGTAGTGGCTATCTGTAGGGGAGCTCGGCCCTAAGGCCCTTATCTATGCCATGTTGTTCGGCTTGAAGCCCGCTATCATTTGCGCCCAAACGGCAGCTGTTTAGGCACCCCTTTTAGGGGGTTCGGCTTAAGTCTTGGTATGCCAAAACTCTTGGTACAAATCAGGTGGACCCGAAGCGGGCCCGGAAGATGCGCTAAAGCCGGGACGCTTTCTTCTCATCGCCCGGGGGAGGAGCTTCTTAAGGGGTTCGTTCAGGGTTTATTTAGCTCTAGCCCTATGGTTAAACAGCAAGAGGGTAAGTAAAACGGTGCGGGCCGCAGGCACCCGTCAACAAATAAACAAAGATTTTTGGAGGCCATTTTCAACACCTATGCATGTGTCCACTCAATTCAATTGCGAGGCTGCCCAACAGACTCATGCAACTCATAGATTAGTTTCACTGCAGACTCATACACTTTACGGATCTGGGTTCAATCAGCCTCAGCAGACTCATGCACTTCATATATCTGATTTCCATCAGCCTCGTAACCCCTCTGCTCCCTAGAGAAGTATGGTTGGGTAGAAATCTTCCAGGCCCAACATGCACCGCCTACCAAAAGCGAGGAGCCGATGACTATGCCGACGACAATACCTGCTATGTTGCCTGCTGGCGTCCCGCCACCGCCTGAGGGCGCTACTGTAGCGGTGGCCGACGACGTCGTTACTGTAACGGGGTCTTACCGTAATGGTCATCGACGACGACGGCGATGTCACTATTTCTGGTGATACTGAGGACTTCGTCGTCGCCGAGGTAGCACTAATATTGAAATAACACCCGGTGAAGCCGTCGGAGCCGTTGGCTTGCGTGACTTCAAAGTAGAATACGTTGTTGTAGGCAGGGTCCATTCCTTCGTAGGACACTGTCCAGCCCAATGTCGTCAGGTTGTAAGACTCTGCGACTGATTTAGGACTCGAGACCCTGGAGGTCTGAGATTGATAGAATTAGGACTTACCTTCGAGAGTCACAGAAGGACCACCTTGTGCATCTCCTGGATGGTTGTCTTGTGTCAACAATACTGTCGCATTGGTGAAGCCCGCGACCCATGCGATTTGAACATGCACGCCGACGGCGTAGTTTATGTTGTTGAAATAATCCTTGGGGGGTCCTGCTGTCCGTGCTGTCCATGGTTGGAGGAACTCGTCTGCCTTGGCCCTTGCCATCAGGGTAGCTAAAATATACCCTGTGGATACAAGACGTAGCATTGTGACGCGCTAGCGTCAGTTTCCGGAACAGTATGTTCAACATGAAATTGTCTTCTAATTCGGTCCTATTGAGATAGATGTAACAATCTACCTACCTAGGCAGCCTTTTATCATTCTAATTAAGACACCTTACCCCTGACGATAGTGCCACATAGGAGCAGCCTTGTAGCATACTGTATCTCAGCCCGTTCTTAAGAATGGGGCTAGAGATCCATCCACCCCACAGTTATCCCGCCAAAACATATCCAAAACCACAGAGTTGCTACATGCTTAATACTCGCTTATATTCTAAGCTTCAAAATCTAAACCCTATCTATTACTATTGAGAAGTAGCTAGTATAAAGATTTATTAGAATTAATTAAGTGGTAGTTCTGTTATCAAGATTGTTATATTTTTAGGAATAGCCTGATGTGCCTTGTTACTGCCTGCGAGGGACCCCATGCCTAACGCCCCAAACTTGTGGTGATCACGCGAATCTAGTCGCTGTAGTGGCCATAGAGAAAGGTATCCCCCAGTCAGCTATCACTTACGTTTCCGTTATGGTCCAAGAAGCGGTCAACCGATATCATGAGAGCCTCAAACAGAATCCCAAATTTGACCTTGAAATCGATTCCCTTGTCTTGAGATATGTCCGTGGAATTGAATGTGTCTGCACTGGTCTTGTCAGTTGGCACTTCCAGGCAGACCGGTACTTCGGAGAGAATTCTACCGAAGTCTCAGAGAAGCTGGTGGATGATCTACTTCCAAAAGAGAAGAATGCTCTTGTGTCTGCAAACCAGCTTCAGTACGATGAAATATCAGCACTCCGCATCCCTAGTAACCTGCTATAATCTGAAGATTTAATCAGACCGAGGAATGCCGAATAAAATTGCAGATTGAGTAGTCCCGCTGTCATTAAGTCAAGAACCTAGTGCTACGATCAATTTGATTCTTATAGATACTTTAATAATCTCCTCCTTCTTCCGTTGTGATTCTCGCAGACAGCCTCACTTGCGCTCCCTTCAATACAGCGTCGTCTCGTAACAATTTAACTAATCCATGTAATTCTCGACTCACCACGCGCTTCATGGCTCTCAAGCATCTTCTTGCATGTGATTTAGCGGCAAAGATATCTGGCAATTAACATCCTGGCTCTCGGGATGGTCGTGGTTATGCTCGTTGATATGCAAATTTGTAAGTTGTACTGGATGTGCGACTAGATGTTTGACTCGATCAACGAATTTCTCCCGTAGGTAGCGCTGACACCACCACGCAAGGTAGGTCACAAAACTTAAAAAGGTGAGAGCTACATAGCCGGCTATCTTCCAATGCCTGCTTGCAGTTCTGTCCTCAACCGTGTCGGTTGCAAGTGAGACAGTGGAGTTAGAGCCGAATGTCCAGTAGCCTGTCGATTCGCACAAGCAATTCTCATAGAGCCCAGAAATCTCCATGAGTGTACCAGCAATAGTAGTGAATACAGCCGAGATCCAAGCGGGCAACAGCAGAAGTATCGCAACGGCTATTCCCACCCATTTCCGTCGTAGACGATCGAGCCAAGCGTGTTGGCGCCAGTATTGTTCATCGCGAGCGACCTTGAAATGACTCCATGCGGAGAGAACAACAAATACAAATTGCGCGCCTGTATAGACAAGAATAGTAAGGGAGCGGCAACCAATGCCACGGGGTGGCGTAGTGTACACAATCCAGAAAGCCAGTGCGCCCGGAAGAAAGACGAGGAGGTAGGCAAAAAAGGTGAGAGCTACCCAATCTTGTATTGTTAATTCAATCTTCTTTCGGAACCAAGGTTGCTTCCAAGCGTCAGTTTCCCGGAGCCAGCCAGCCTTACTTTTTCCTCTAGTCCACATCCATACGGGCTCGTACCTTGCGCGATAGCTCGATGGAAGTCTGGACAAAGCTTCTAGCCTAGCTTGTATTCTGTCCTCCATCTGAGACCATTCTCCAGCAAGACGCAGTCGGTCTTCAAAGCTAGTTTTAACCTTTCGCTTCTTCACAATGGCTGCGGCTGTGCTAGGGTTATTGCTAGCCAGCAAGCACGCGCTGACAGCTGCAACATGGACGATATTCATCCACCAAATGCCAAAGGCAAGTGCCTCTGCAGTGGCTTGATCTCCCTCAGCGTTGTTCAAAGTAAGAAGATTGTAAATGAAAGAGCCAATGTAGAGCAGTATGGGAGCACCGACAGCAGCCCCAAAAGGATACTGGCAAGCTAGCATAGCACGAAGATGGACTTCAGTTTCCACCGGCCGTTCAACGATATCTAGTACGTCTCGTAACTCGCTCTGTGGGTTAGCCGGCACACCTTCTCGTGCAAGATTTCCCTCAACGACTGCGGTAAGGAGTTGCACCCGATGGTTTTTGCTGAGAGACTGAACTTGCCCGCCGCGAGGTTCATGCGAGCTTTGGAGATGCCATATGACGTTAGAGTCGAGAACGACTTCCAGAAGGCCCGAGAATATAAACGGAGCTGGAGCTACCATAATCGTGAAGACCCAAAGGGCAGTGTCGGCCGTCGCAATAAGGCCTGCGACACAGAAAGAGAATAAACATTGAGGCCAGTCATTGATATAGTTCAAACGGAAATCAAAAAGCCATCTATGTGGTTCGAGTACCAGACGCCGAGGTATAGTCATACTGAAAATGACCGCTGGCAGGATGTACTGAATAAGCGGCGTTGCCCAAGCGATTGTGTCACTAGTAGCCGATAGCGCATATCCATCTGTAGGCTTCGAATCAGCGTTGCCTTTCGTAGGGAGCGTTTGAGCTAGAAACCAGAATTTGGGAGTCGCGGACCGGCTTATACTAAAGCACAGCTAACGTATTGGATTCGGAACCTGACATAAGGTCGGAGTTCTAGTTCAGAAGGATGTACTTGCCACAATTTTTCCGACACCACCAAGTTGGAACTTTTAGATCAGGAGCAGGTGTCAAGCCTTGTGTTTGACCGCAAACGTACTTTTTCTGCGGTAACACAAGACTGCCATTCCTGTATGCATGCAAAGCCCTGGTGCAACACAGATTTCCAACACCAGGTCCGGCGAGAACCAAATGGAAAAGACAAAGGCATATAAGGATTGAAAGCATGGCGTCTAGGCCTGGACTGTTGCGGAGTAGAATCGTTGTAGGTAGGTATCAGGGGAAGGGTTCCTTTAGTCTTCCAGAATGCAGATGAAACGAAATCGTAGACACGGCGTACTGAAAACACTGAACAGTGTAGCTCTGAGATCCTTATATAACGACTAGGAGGGTGATAGAGAACTAGAGATTAAATCAAAAGACTCTAAAATCTCAGTGCATTCATAGGTGTCCTCCATGGAAAAGACCACAGCCCCCCGATCACCAGATGACATTGGGTTGTTACGAGGCCAGCGCGTCCATTACACAACAGCGGAGATTTCGCCACATGAGAGCTGATAACTGTGCCGATCAGTGATATGTCTTCAGCAAATAAGGAGACGCGAAGATCTGGCAAGGCATTTTCACTCGACTAATTAGCTCACAGCCTTGTGCCAGCCCGCACTCGGCTTGCTTTGGACCGCACAGAAGTACAAGGTCTGGAAACCTGCTTTGACAAGAAAGAGCCCTTCATTATGCAATATGGGCCGGGTCCGAGCGGAGAATGATGATCTGCCTGCGAGCAGGACCATGAGGGAAGATCTTTGGGACACGAGATAAGGTCACTGTGCCATGAGGGGAGATCTCTGGGCTGATATTAAGGCAGATCTTTCCCTCATTATCCGACAACATACCTAAGATATCCAAAGGACTTGAAATTGAAGGCAGGCTTCGGCGAGACACGAACGGAGCCCGCCTATTACTGCTATCCTGCAGGCAGATCAGCGGTAACACCGTTCTCTATCACATTGAATCTGTCGAATGTGCAGGCAGTTACACAGCTACGCCTGCAATTCTGGGCGCTGGCAACACCAACAACCGTTCGAAGGTATCAGACTGATAGCTTTAGAAATAGGTTGGTAATAGAAAATCATGCGTAACAGAAACCCTCAAGTCCAGTGGCCACATTGCCGTTGTGGACCGTTCCCCTTGTTGCGCATTTCAGGATTCTTATCTTCCTCCACCAAATTGCAGACGTAGGCTGATGTGCAAACAACAATGGCACTCTTACTAAGGCCATGTGGAGTACTTCGTACAACTAAGCATGAGGTTTTGGAACGGGGTTGGTACAGAATACTGTCCCAACCTTGAATAAGATCATTTAAAGGTGTCACGTGCGTTGGCGACATGGCTTACGCCTAACGCGTCTGCCTTGGTACCACCTATGACGGACCCCATACCGAACGCTCAGCGCATTCCTCGTTGAACAACCTCGTCATGGCAGATAAAGAGGCGACGGTATACATCATAGATATGGCCCGCTCCATGGGTGAGAAGCACTATGGGCGCGAAGTGTCTGATATAGACTGGGCGATGACCTACGTTTGGGAGAAGATCACAAGCACAGTAAGCAACAACTACTAATCCCTGGTGAGACATCGCTAATAGTCGAAGGTAGCTACCGACCGCAAGACTGCTCAACTGGGAGTCATTGGCTTGCGTACAGACCGTACGACCCAATCCTTCACTACGTTTGCCGATGTTCATAGCTGAACAGGAACGGAAAACGAACTGGATGAAGAGGAGAGCTTTGAGCACATATGCGTGTTGCAAGAGATTACACAGTAGGTGTACCCTGATCCAATCAGCGCTTGGACTGACAACTCCAAGGGTACTTCTGCCGGATCTCAAGCGATTACGCTCAAAAGTCAAAGTGAGCAACACAAACAAAGGCGACGGTAGCACTCCTGTCCTCCTTGTCTGTCTAAATGGCATCTGATCGATATAGCAATATCTGCTATTGTGATTGCCATCCAAATGATCACCAAACACTGCAAGAAGCTTAAGTGGAAAAGGAAGATCGTTCTCGTGACCGACGGGCAAGGCACTCTTGACGCAGATCCAGAAGGCATATCAGAGATATCGAAGAAGATCAAAGCTGACGAGATGGAGCTGGTTGTAGTGTAGGCCGGATGTCTGCAAGAGTAAGGGACTCAAAAGTTGATCATTGGCAGGGGTGTGGACTTTGATGACCTCGACTATGGGTACAAGGAAGAGGACAAATCTACGGAGAAGGTTATGAGATCAGAGTGGTCATATATTGTGGGAACTGACGGTTCATCGTGCAGGAACTCAACGAAGCTACTCTCAGATCTCTCGTCGAAGATTGTGATGGTGTCTTTGGTACCATGCAACAAGCAATTGAAGAACTCGGCACTCCACGTTTGAAGATGACGAGACCGGTACCTTCATATAAAGGCCAACTCACACTAGGGGATCCCGAACATTACGATTCTGCTCTTTGCATTGATGTCGAGAGATACCCAAAAGTCATGATTCGGAGACCGCTTTCTGCTAGCCAATACGTCCAGAGAACAGACCTTTCAAACGATCATACAAGTACCCAGTCTTCTGCAACGCTATTACCAGATGGGGATGGGCGTGATTCTGGAATACCTGGAGTGGACCCTAATGGCTTGACCTCTGTAAGGAATGCGCGGACGTACCAAGTCATAGACGAGGAAGCTCCTGGAGGCAAGCGTGACGTTAGCAGAGATGATCTTGCCAAAGGCTATGAGTATGGACGGACAGCCGTGCATATCAGCGAGTCTGACCTCAATGTCACCAAATTAGAGACACAAGCAGGCCTTGAGATTATTGGTTTTGTGCCATGGTCGACTGTGAGTACAGACCGGTTGAGTACAACGTTCTGGCTAAGTCTGATAATATTCAGTACGAAAGGTACATGAGCATGTCTGTATCATGTGTCGTAATTGCCCAAAGAACCAACACAAAGGCCATCATGGCGCTGTCCTCACTCACTCATGCTTTATTTGAGCTGGAATCTTATGCGGTAGCACGACTGGTCACGAAGACAGATAAGGAACCCGTCATTGTTTTACTTGCACCATCAATCGAAGTCGAATATGAGTGTCTACTTGATGTGCAACTTCCCTTCACAGAAGATATTCGCTCATATAGGTTCCCGCCGCTTGACAGGGTCCTGACAGTCTCAGGGAAGGAGATCAAGGAACATCGTAACCTGCCCAACGATGCCTTGAGCGCAGCGATGAGCGCGTATGTTGACCGCATGGATCTTTCAACCTTTGGAAAAGACGATGAAGGGTATGGTCGTCTAATTGCGCCACCGATACCTATGGATTATTCTGACGTGTATTAGGAATGAGGCAGAGTACATGCCCATAAATGATACCTACTCGCCAGTCTTACACCGGATCGATCAGGCTGTGCGATGGCGGGCTGTACATCCCAACGAACCTATACCCCCTGTATACGAGATTCTGACGAAATACTCCAAGCCACCAGAACAGCTCGTGGCAAAAGCAAAGCGACAGCTAGAGAAGCTCGTTGCCGCAGCAGATGTCAAGAAAGGCAAATTAAACTCTGTGCAAGAGAACCACAGAATAATCATTACTGACCTTCTCCAGTCCCACCTAGAACTCAATCCCGGAAACGCAACCGCGATGAGGTCAAACCCCTTTCCGGCCTCGACGTCGGCGCGCTCCTGGGTTCCAAACCAAAGAAACCAAAGATTACTCCCGAAAATCCTATCCCTGAATTCCGTCAAGCACTCGACGTCGCAGATTCTATCGAAGGCATCCGTGACGCTGCGCAACAACTCTCCGCCATCATTGAGACCCACATCAAAGACAGTTTCGGCGATATAGCCTACCCCCGTGCAGTAGAGGAGTTGAAAGTCTTAAGAGATGAAATGATTGACCTGGAAGAACCTGCGATCTACAACGACTTCATCAAGGACTTGAAGCAGAAGCTACTAACCGAGAAGCTGGGCGGGGATAGAAGGGAGATGTGGTGGGAAATTCGGAAAGCAAAGCTAGGCCTTGTTGAAAAGAGGGTGAGTGAGCAGTCGAATGTGGGCGAGGAAGAAGCGAAGCTGTTTCTGTCCTCTAAATGATGTAGTCTATGAGTCTACGAATCTACGAAGCATGGCTTGATGACTCAACTCCTCTTTTCCCGTTGATTAGTTCCTGCCCTCCCCTCCTATCCCTCACCACACTCCCACGTCCTGCATTCCATCGCCTACCACCACTCCCGTCAGCACAGCGAACCCTCTCCACCACCCATAAAAGAATCTAAATGGTACCAGTGCCTGGGAATCATCCACAGGGACCTCATCTAAAAATCTCGTCAGACAGAACCCTCCCCCCATCCACCCTTTACTCGAATATTAGACCTAAGCTCATATATGAAGCGGCAGATCATCACTTTCGTTGAGGTTGAGGGTGATTTGTTTGTATTTCGGCGAATGGATTCTCCGTTCTAAGTATAGGTCTGGGGGGTGGAACAGTCTCTTGGGCTGTCTGTTCTTATATTATACGTAGGAATGTTAAGGGAGAGATGACAAGTACATGCCCAGCTTCATCTTTCCTACATCGACAGGGTCATCCATCATTACAAGTCATTATCATTTAAGACATTCGAGCTCAATAATGTTTATATTCATCCCTTTCGTGATAATAAAATAATATACGGGTATCATTCTCGCACATTTCAAATCACAACCGCCTAACCATCATCCATCATTCCCCGCTTTCCGCAAACCAAGTCTCAATCCTCTCCGCAACATCCACCACAAACTTCTGATATCTCTCTCCATCCACACAAAACAACCCACAATGAGCCCCTACCTCATCAACGCCAGGCATGAAGACCCTAACCCAGCAAGCATCGATCTGGCCATTGATCATAGGCGGTAGCATGCAGAACTTCTTGTCCCGTTTAGGCTTCTCGGAGTTAGATCCATCGTATTCCCCCCAAGTTTCCATTGATGATGTTTTACTGAGAGAAGGCGTATCGCTTGTGGCCTTCTTCTGCGCTTCTTTTTCTGCTTTTGTTTGTTTCCTCTCAATCCGCTTCTTCTCTTCCTCCTCTTTCGCCCGTTCTTTTTCGGCTCTCTTCCTCTCGTCGATTTCTTGCTTTGCTCTCTCTTTCTCCCCCTTTTCCATGAATTTCATCATCTCCTTTTCCTCCGCTTTCAGAGCTTTCTCTCTCTCCTTTTTAGCGTCCTTTTCCTTCTTCTCTAGAAACTTACGCCTGTCGCTGGTTGCCTTATCACGGTCCTTGACAGTCCGTTGAAATGTTTTCATTCGACGAGCGTGATCTTTCTCTGCTAGTTTCTGGGCGTCTTTGTCCGCATAAGACGTAGGATCAAATGCTGGAGGCTCTTCTGGCATTGGTGGAAGCGGGGGAAGATTTGGAGAGGATGAATCGTCTCTCGTTGAGATTGAGCCTTTCGTAGACAGGACGGATTGGGGTGCTGCTGGCCCAGCATGGCCTTCAGCTTCTACAAGCTCTTCGTCGGTTACTGGGGTCGGGTCTACATGTCCCATGTCCTGACAATTTTCGGACGTCGCACCATCATCGTTAAAGTAGCCATCACCCCCAAGTGAATTATTCTTAGTAACCTGAGCACCTCCTCTCATTACTGTACTTTCGTCTGGCGCCCCGAAGGAGATCTTTGAATTCGATGATAGAGACTGGTTTTCTGCTCCTTCTAAGCTCTTGCGTCGCGTCTCTTCCTCTACCTGTTCCGCACCGTTATCTAATTCATCCGTTTGAATTCTAGATATTGGGGTCGATTTCGGCTTTTTTGGCCTTCCTGTACTCGCAGTATAATAGTTAACAAATCTAGTCCTTGCCGGGTCGTGTGTGTGGAGGTCTTCAAGAGCCCGTAAACTTGCATAGCGGCTTTTAAGACCTTTGTAATCTGCCATGGCCCCCCCGAATTCCAGATGAGATTTCACATATGCTTGCGTGGCTTTCGTTAAACCGTCAGAATGCTTGTTGATGAAATGCAAAGCATTGGCCCACCCCGTACGCTGTGGCAGACGTATGTCATTAGGGAACGGCGGGTCGTAGTTAGGATCTTTGGTTGGCAGGTCAAGTGAGGCCGAGGAAATCGTTGGTAAACTCGTGGTTGAAGTGGACTCTGTCGGTATCAGCCGCGTGGTGGATCCAATTTCAGAGCCAAAATGTGCCAATGATACTGAATTCTGAGCATCCTGCTCCAGCGGTATTTCCACTCCGTTGTCTTCGGGTACTGGCGCTGGCAACTCTGAAGCTGCTGTGAATAAGCTGCCTAGCCCACTGGCGATGACGCCCGGATGCATTCCTAGGAACGGAGTATCGAAGTTGACGGTTCCAAGGATACGATGCTTGTTCAATAATGCTACTTCCGCGGATAATATACCCCCCATACTATGTCCCAACAAAACGACGTCCGTATCTAGGCCTTCATGAGGACGCAACCTTGGCTATATCAGCCTTGTAAATGGGTGCATAAGATCCATGCCCGCATCTTCAGTGCCGGATTTATGGACGTATGCTCACCATTCGCTGAAGTCATCTCTTGCAAATTTGATATCTTTCCTACTTTTGTATTTTGGGTAGATCTTCGTATGCACCACATGTGTCTCTTTCAATTTCACAGTCACTAAGTTGTGCACATGTGCTGGAAAGCTCTGGAAGCTTGTCTCATTTCCCATGAAGCCATGAATATAGACAAGCAGGAGCGTACGTATGCCATTTCCTTCGGTGGAGGTATGTGGTACCAGCGATTGCATGGACGAGGAACGAGGATCTTGGGACGACCAAGAATGAGAGAGGGGCTGCGAGTGATACGTCGGTGCGATTTCTGAGTATGGTGGTGGTCCAGTATCGTCAGAGAGGCCGATGTTGGGGCCATCTCGAGGGGGTAGTGGAGGGGGTGCAGCGCCCTGAGAGAGCCGCAATTGGTCTTCCGACTGTGCAGACTGGTCACTTGGTCGATGGGTGGAAGGGAAGAGGTTCTGATCAGCCTTGTGTCCCATGTTCATACAACACGATTGTTCAAACGGTGGGGAGAACAAAATGACGCCATGGGGGTTTTCTTTTGAATGTGATAGCCGGGTAATGCAAGTGAGATGTAAGCCATTGAGCAGATCTATTCGGGTGACGGCCCGCTTTACTACTAGTATTTGGTCATATGAGTTTGAAGATCAATTAGTTCAATTCATTGTAGCATTTGTGACATGGTATCTAGCTAACCACGCATGCTATCCACCCACCCTCCCCATTCGCTCTTCGCGCCATCTTCTTTGATTAATACATCCAGAGTATGACCAGAATCCCCCTATTTTCGGCACGAGCCAAGTATCCTAGCCTTTCCTTGCAAGAAATTAATAGACCCAATGCAATAGTCTGCAATGCGCACAACAAAGCCAGATAACCTTGGGAAGCATGACCCCTTGCTCGCTTCCTGCTCGGCGCTCTGACAGTGGAGATGATGACAAGATAGTGAACTGATAGCTCAACGGGTACATTAAAGACGTAGAACCTCCCCTCATTAATTAACCGTATAAGAAAACATGGCATGAAACTTGTGAAGGTCTCGGTATTAGTTACATCGGCCGAAGGTAGGCCGCTGGTGACGGAAGATATCGCTGATAATCCTCCGTTGATGGTTGGGAAAAGTAATTATACAGGAACGCGTGGTTGATTCCAATGGATCAAACCCCCGAGTAAAGTGTGAATATTGACAGGAGAAACGAAGTTGGTCTTTGGAGACCTTGCTCAAGGCGGGGTTGTGTCCTCCCTGAACCTGGACCCTTTTGAGCCATCCTGGCTAGGATGACTTCTACCAAGGCCATCTCGAGGCCGAGGGAAATCTGCGATTGGTGGCGGTGTGGCTCGCACAGGCCTTGATGGTGGTTGTGGCCTAGAAGGTGCGCGTACTGGGAGTTGACCGGGCTCGTTGATGACGGGTGTCCGTGCTGGACCAGGACGCATATTTGCTACTTCATCTCGGCGACTAGGACTTCCGCCTCCCGGAGGAGATCCAGATACAGCTCCAAATGCTGCATTCGTCGTTGTGGGTGAGGAAGACAAAGGAGAGCTGGATGACTCTGCCTTTTCAGGATCTTGGACGACACCACCATAGAAGCCCTGCGAATCGCGATAGAACGACGAACCTGACAGAGAACCGGATGGCGAGGGCTGAGAAGGTTTGGAAGGCCTCAGACCAGGAGCTAGACCGGCAAATGGACCTTGACCTGGTGCCACGCCTGGATTTCGCTGAGTCCCCGCCGGTGCGCTTGGTCCAGCAGAGGGGCCCGCGGCAGCGTTATCGCCATACCCGTCACCCCCAGAGGCAAGGACAGATTGAAGTTTCCTTCCCGAGATCTTTTGGAAGCCCCGCTCACTTGGCGCTGTGTCGGTGGTCGCTGCTGTTTGAGCAGTCTGCGATGAAGTGGGTCTGATGCGTGAAAGAATGGCACCTACGATAGGTGCAGTGCTGGATCGTTGGGTCATGGTGCCACTTTGCGCCCCAGGCCCGACAGTTGCTTCATGAGGAATCGGAGGCGAGATTATTCTCCGCTGACCAGTCCTACCTCGGCGCCAGCGGAAGAGGATAAGGAGGAAGAACAGTATCATAGCCAAGCCGGCAACACCTCCAACGATCCCCCCAACAAGCACTGGCGTTGGTGGTGCGGTGTTGTTTGAGCTGCCGCCTGAGCTTGATGTCGGTGAGACAGCAGTACCAGTAGTACTTGAGCCACCTGCTCCACCTACTCCACCTACACCAAGACCGGCGGCGCTGGATGCTGTACTGGCACTGGCTGCCGAGGCTGCCGAAGCTGCCGAAACTGCAGACGATTGGCTTGCAAGTTGCGAGGATATGGAGGCCGGGAGAGCAGTGGTTGAAGCGGACGATGCAGAATTAGTCATTTCGGGACTGCGGGTTGAGGTTGCAAAGCCACTCAGACTGGAAGCAGCTGCGGCCACGGGAGACATCGACGCCTGCGATGCTGTAGACTGTGCAAAGAGGAAGGCAGCCTCGGCAGTCGACTGCGAGCTAAGGCTAGCTAGACTTGAAGATATTGCAGCACTTGAAGGCATTGAGGCAGTAGCTATTGATTTTGTCAGTACATGTCCCATAAATCGGTGCTCAATCTGACTTACCGGGCACGGTAGAATTATTATTTCCTGTTAGATTAAGAGTACCTGATGTAATAGAAGGACTCGACGTTGGTAAAGGGCCCGGACTAGAAGAGAAGTAGGACGAGGAGCCCGTAGAGAACTCTGGAGTCGACGGCAAAGGCGTGGAGGGAGACAAAAGCACTTGCTGCGAGCTAGACCCAAGGCTGGCGACACCTGTGGAGCTTTGGCCCGTAGCAGCACGATTTTCTGGTGTAGTGCTTGCAGCCGTAGACTGTGGTATAGCATCAAGCTCGTTTGCTATAGATTCTTGGGTTGCGAGTGCTTGAGATCTTGCTATTGAGGCTTGAATAGCAGCAGGAGGAACGACGGAGCCGGGTACAAAATTGGTGTTTGTCGCAGAGGGGGTTGGATTTGAGGTGTCTGTTATATTTACCTCCCCATATCCAGGCACACTGACACTGTTCGTATTGGGATTTACTGGTTCCATTACCTGGGAGACGATGTTGTTGCCATTACTGATGTCGACAGCCACCATGGTGGTGACCAGCTGAGCCCTTGGTTTAAGCGCATGTCTGGGCGAAGCTGGAACGACGTGACCAGGCTGTAGCGTCCTACTTGATCCCTCTTTCGTTTCTGATGGTTGGCGAAGGCTCTCAATTAACTGATGAGCGGACCTTACAATATCCGATCCTTGACCTTCGTTGGGCGGGAGGACAATGTTGGGTACGACAGGTATCTCGTTCTTATTTTCACCCAAAAATCTTGCCCGCTCTCGTCGGTGATGAAGGCCATACTTTTCGGCTGGTTGATCGACACTTCGCTCAACTTTCCGTCTCTTGGACGGATGATACATTGGACCCTTGGTCCGGTTTCAGGATAGGCGTATCGATGTGGGTAAATGAATGTGCATCAACAGCTAATCTGTCGACTTTGATGATTAAAATTCGGATTTGAATGTTGATTTAGATGTATAGGCATTTGCGGTCGAGAGATGTTGCCGAGAGAAGCGAATTCTATTCTAGGTGTTCGATGGAAAAGCGGCAAATGCCCGTGTATGAATGATAGTGGTGTTCTTGGTGGATTGAATTGACGTCTTTGCGCGGACGTTGTCGCTTGTTGCAATTGAAGATCAGCTTCGACTGCGTTTGCGTTGTAAGGATTGTAAATGTGTCTTGTAAAGAATGGCTGCCAGTCATAGACTGACGAGATTAAGACAGTTTGAGCTGTGGAAAGTCAGTGTGACAGATACCCGGCTTTTTCCTTTTGTCCCACCTGTGTTCTAAATGCGCATTATTGTATTGGTTGTCCCTTTCTGAAGAATGCCAGAAGCGGTCTCTGCTGGAAGTATAAGGAGCGTGTGTATTGGCTGTTTTCGGGGTGTGTTGTTCAAGGAGGGTCCACCCCCTTGGATTGCGACTGGTGCTCTTGTGCCCCCTACGCACAAAGAGACACCTCAGTGCTTCTTGCAACCACAAACACCGCCGGTGACTCGGGCGTTGCTTGGGATTGTTCACGATATGGCGCAAGCGTGGAGTGGAGGAAGTAGCAAGAAAAAGGGCAGAAGAGAGGAATGGGCTGATGGCTACTCGTATTGGTTGGATCCCGGTCGGATCGTGGTTGGGATCCTGGTCGGAAAGACGAACGCGGGTGGTAAGTGTACCTGACTAAGGCTTTTTAGCGTGGAGCTAAGAGAATCCTTGTCACCCAGGCGAGCCAAATAAAGAGCCTTAAATCTCATAACAAGAAGCTAATGAGCCTCTTCATCTCCGGCAAATTACATTCGAGTAATGAATCACCGCTGGAAGCTGAACCCATGAACGCTCAGAGGCTTTGAAAACGGCTCTCCTGGTCGCTACGGTGATGGCGTAGACGTCAGGTAAGGGGAAATGCTTTGCCTACGGAGTTGCGCCCGTCGGATATTATACATCTTCTCTACTGTTGCCAAAGGCACAACAGTGGTAGAGAGGCACCCATGAAAAACCGAAACTGCAATTTACCCACACTGCTGACGAAGACCTCTGTGGGCCTGTGCCACACGCCCCTCAATTGAACTGTAACCAACCTAACTGTCCTCTACTTCTAGATAACGATGCCGAGCCGCCCGTTTGGAGACGAGCTTGTTGCTCCCAGCATCCATGAACCATGAACCATGAACCTCACTTCTCGCACCTTGTTACGTACGCAACGATCCACGGAATGCAACGCCTTCAGGGGTTCACCTTCACTATTCGTTTGGGCTCCCAATGCCCAGAAAACGTGCGAGTTTCTATGTACCATATAGGAGCATGTACTTCCACTTTCACCTGGCTTACGATGAGGCTCTTGTTACACATCCTAATGCTCCATCATTGTCTTCATTGATCTAAAAGAACCTTTAAGTTGCACATGTGCAGTGCTGGCTGGTTGTTTCCTAGATCTTGATAAGACACCCCTGCAACACCGTTGCACCACACTGCTTCACCGGTGTCTCACTACCCGCCACTGTTACTGACCCGCTATTGTTACTGCGGCAAAGGCGAGCGCCCTAAAACATGTCAATGATCAGAAGTCTATCGTTGAGAATTTGCCTATTCGTATTCACTAAACACGCTCGACGCGCTCATGTCAGGCTCTGACAGTCAGCTCTGTCTTAACGTGGTCGAATAGCACGCGGTTCGCGAGGGTGTAAGTACGAGGACAATGACTCCTGCTTCTACCGCCGCCGCCCATCGGGTCTTGGTAAAACTGTGAGAAGCATCGAGTTCTATTACGGAAGCCCGAAAGTCGCAGACTGGACATCGAAATCGATTGTGATTGCGTATACCAGATTACATAACGCTGGTCTATCACTCCTTGCCCTCCTCGAGTCTAACCTATGGAAGTCTTGATTTCATTCAAATACTTAGTCGCCAGCAATCCAGTCTAAACCGAGATTACAAGTATCCTCAATTGCTGGATGAGCACGACGACAATCATTTCTGTAGACTCACGCCCTGTTGTGAGAAAGCCACAAAAGCAACATGTTAACCCGCAGCTTGCCGAAGAGAGGGTCATGTCCCTCTGAAAATCCACTTGCTGACATTGTGGCTTCTTATACGGAGTACAGCTGTGACATTGACTATTGAGAGCGCCTGCAATCATAGGCTACGGAACTAATTGGAGCGGGTTAATACAGGCTCGATTTCTAGAAGCGATACGCGACGTGCAATCTCAAGCTTTCCGGTAGGCTGAAGTGGTCAAGGCCCAAAGTGCTTCATCGTGAATATGTTCTACACTCAAGAAAAGGTTCAATTTTGATTTGAATCTAAGTGGTAGGAAATTGTTAGAGTGAGTCGTAGTCCCTTGATTAGTGGCATTGACTGCTCTGTTTATCAGCACGGTCTTCAAACGATGTACTGCAAGCTGGTCTCCAAAGCTTTTCCATCAATCATATCATTCATGGTTTCCACTTCGGACGCTACACAACTCGAAATCTCAGTCTGTCTGTGAAACTCCTGTGCCATTGTTGTTCAGAGTCCGCATGAAACCTTATGGCTGACTCTGGATGGACATGGACTTGGAAAAATTTTGCTCCATAGAGCAATGAATGGGCAGATCCACTGCTCACGGGAAGCCGAGAATGATCTGCATACCGCTCAAGGAGGTAATATCGACCACGTGGCATGTTTGAGTGTCCAGAGCTTGGAAATTTCTTGTTTAGACCGCAGGAAAGCGCTCACTGCAATATCGCTCTGTGAACAACATTACCCTGACAGCATGCTATGGCCAAGTCTACCTTGATGTGAGCCAAGAGGACCATTTCTTGACTTTGACCTTATTGGGCTTAGCGTTAGGGGGGTTTCCCTCTACTCCACCAAAATCCGTCCAAGAGCTGGTCTCTTCACACACTTCATTCATGCTTCTCCAACCATGAAACCTTTCTCCTACTTTCCCGCAACCCCTCCTCCGCCTCGTCCAGACCTCCAACCACTCCCAAACACGAAACCTCTCACCCCACTCGCAGCCCTCCTTCCCCCACTAATCTACTACTTCGCACTTCTTCTCCTGCCTCCCTTCCCCTCCAATGCCCACCAAACCCCAATTTTCTTCCTCCGCAACCTCCTCGCCTTAACCTCCGGCCTCCTCTTCTTTCGCCTCCCCCTGACCTACCACGTCCCCTTCTCCATCGGTCTGACCTACCAACTCGCCCTTGTCGGCCTCTACGGTGGCTGCCGCGTCCTCGACGCCTTCTTCATCAGCCCCTACCTCTTCTCGCATATCCCGCGCCGCGTCAAATACCACCACACGCCGCGCTACCACGCCGGGCCCGCAAAAGGCGCAGATGCTGACAGTTATTTCAGCCTGCATTTTCTGGATAGTGGTGGGGAACCGGTTACGGAGACGGCGGTTACAGATCAAAGGGGGCCACATGGCTGGCGGGACCGGATGAGTTGGGCGCTGGAATTGGAGTTGAGCATGAGAGGAGCGGGGTTTACGTGGACGAGTGCGGATGTCAGGCATACGAGGGAGACGTGGCGCCCGAGTGTGAGGGATAGGGTGCATAGTATTCTTGTACATGTGTTGCCGGTGCTGGGCGTGAGTTGGGTGGTTATTAGGAGCATCTATATCAGATGTCTTACGCATGGAGAGGGGTTTGATCGTTTGCCTTTCGTGCTACAGGGTGTTCTTACGGCTGCATTGGGAGGATTCCTTATGTCTGCATTTTCGTTTGGGTATAGTGCTTTTGCTATCATGCTGCATCCGTTGGCGCCACATCCGTTGAGCTATTCACCGCCGCTGTATACGACTAGGGTTTGGGACATTGTCAGTGTCAGGACTTTCTGGAGCTACGGATGGCATCGGCTGTTTTCGAGACTATTTCTGGTGTATGGTGTATGGCCGGGTGAATGGATTGAGCGGAAAATTACTGGTAAGGGCCCGGATGAGAACGCAGACATGGGGAAGGTGTTTGGGGCGTTTGTGAGTTCCGCATTTGTGCATAGTTTTGCGGCGCATACTGTGACAGGAGGGTGGAACGGGGGTTTCGGGGAGGCGTGGTTTTTCGCGGAGAACGGGGTGGCTGTGGTGATTGAGGAGATGGTGAGGAGGGCTGCACTGGCGTATCGGAGGATGCAGAAGCAGCAAAGAGAGCAGGGGAGGGGCAAAGAAGGTGATTTGGAAAGTCCGTATACGTGGTATGATGGGCTTATTGGCCGCATTTGGTGGATATCTGTCCTGCTGTACACTGGGCGGAATTTTGCACGAGGCTGGGTACGGGCTGGACTGGTCAGAGAAATGACTGGCTTACCTTAGAATAGATCCCATAGATTAGACATAGACTCATATCTTAGTAAAAGCGAAGATAGAGTATTGAAGTACTGAGGTGCACGGCAAATGTTCAGTGATCTCGTTTTTGTTGCCAGATAAATCAAAGTAGTAGTAGGTAAATAAGGTACATAGCCTCATCTTCCCAGCCACACTATCCGTCATGTGCCAAGCAAAAGGTCTCGACCACTGAAGATTCGAACCTGTCATCCATGAATAAATGTTTCCCCAGAAAACCTTGTATAGTGATCTGTCTCCAATTCGCGATCATGCTACATCCCACTCGGGAGGGTTCCACTTCATCACACTCTACGAGCTCAGAGAGTGGAGCTTCAAGTGATTCATCTAGCAATGCATCCCAATCGTACGCAGTCATTGGAGGAGGCACTTCCAGAAAGAGGCGCAGATTGTCCCAAGAGTCCGACGCATCAATAGTAGAGCGACTGCGGCCAGTCCCATCCACGATATCTCGCATCAAAGCCAGAAAACTCAATACCGCACCAGCAAATCCTGCCGACATTGAACACCCTGAGGTCAGCAATGGGAAGGTCGTCGACTCCACAACCAGCTTCGCAACCCTGGACGTCGCGCCATGGCTCCTTGCCTCCCTAGCAGCAATGGAGATCAAACGGCCCACCGGCATTCAAAAGGGTTGCATACCAAAGATACTGGAAGGGCAAGATGTTATAGGGGGAAGTAGAACAGGCAGTGGGAAGACGGTGGCCTTTACGGTTCCAATACTACAAAAATGGGCTGAAGATCCGGTGGGCGTCTACGCGGTCATACTAACACCTACGAGGGAGCTGGCTTTACAGATATTTGAGCAAATCAAGGCGATCTCAGCGCCACAATCGCTCAAGGCTATACTTGTCACCGGCGGAACAGAGATGAGACCGCAGGCCATTGCGCTGTCGCGACGGCCCCATATTGTCATTGCTACCCCGGGAAGACTGGCAGATCATATTCATACCTCAGGAGAAGATACAATTATGGGATTGCGGAGAGTAAAAGTTGTCGTGCTAGATGAGGCAGATCGATTGCTGGCTTCTGGACTGGGCAGCATGCTTTCAGACGTAGAGACGTGTCTCAATGCTCTTCCACCTTCTTACGAGCGACAAACATGTCTCTTCACTGCCACCCTAACTCCGGAAGTCATGGCGCTCAAGTCCCTTCCCCGAGCCAAGGGCAGACCGCCCATATTTGTATGTCAAGTCGACACCACCGACCTTGCAGTACCCCCAACCCTCAAACAAACCTACTTGCAAGTACCTCTCACTTACCGCGAAGCCTACTTGCACATCCTCCTCATCACAGCCCGCAACGCTGCCAAGAAATCAGTCATTATATTCTGCAACCGTACTGCAACCGCAAATCTACTTGAGCGCCTTCTCCGCCTCCTCGACCATCGCGTGACATCTCTCCACTCTCTCCTGAGCCAGCGCGATCGCACGGACAACCTAGCTCGCTTCCGTGCATCTGCTGCTCGGATATTGGTCGCCACAGACGTCGCAAGCCGTGGTCTCGACATTCCCGAAGTAGATCTAGTAATCAACTACGATGTCCCACGCAATCCAGATGACTATATACATCGCGTTGGACGAACAGCGAGAGCAGGGAAGGAGGGAGAAGCAATCACACTAGTGGGACAAAGGGATGTGGCGCTTTTCTTGGCTATTGAGGCAAGGATTGGCGTAAAGATGGAGGCATGGGAAGAGGAGGGAGTAAACATCGAGACGAGGGTAATCAGGGATGGGCTAAAGGATGTGGGTGAGAAGAAAAGAGTAGCGATGCTCGATATTGAGGAGGGTAGAGATGTGAAAGGAAATCGGACTAGGGGCAAGATTAGACGTCTGGAATGAAGGACAAGCATAATGCGATCCTGGCTAAAAGAAAGCGTTGGGTAGTCCTTTAAGACTCAGGTAACTGGTCCAGACGCTTCACTGGCCCACTACCGAGAGTTCCAGTGGTCCTCTCTCTGGGAAAAAGTCTAAGCTGGGGGAAGAGACAATTCAGCAGACGGAAGGAAGTGAAGAGGTAAGGATCCTTGTCACTGGATTAATCTTCGATCTTGCTGCAGGCCCACATTGGTTCAGATCATGGCGCGCGCCTTCAAAGTAAACTGGTTTTCACATGCAAGGCTGAATATACTTGCTTGAACCATGGCTCGGGATTCGGTACCGCCCATCTAAATTCAATAGCCAGTGAATGGAGCCTGTACCATAGAAGCCAGAATGGAGAGGTTGTCACTGCGATGGCGTATATTGTCTCATGACACTTGGTTCATATAGCCACAAGCGCCATAATATTGACACTTTGCGGTGTGGTTCAGAAAGTCAACACTAGCAAGCCTGTCAGGAGTCACAGTTCATTCACTTCTTCCTTCCCAATGTAGAATAGTAGACGCGATTTCCGAAGTCTCATGAAGTCTGTACTGCCCTCCGGACAGAATTATGCAAAATAGCCAGAAGGTTGTGGAGGAAAAGGCTTGATTGTGCTGTAATGCAAGACTTGGCAATTGTTTATTGAAGTTCTCCCCGCCAATCAGGTTAGTGCAGGCAAATAGAATACCCACGAAGACCTCAACCATTATTTGTGGGAACATTGTTATAAAGGCCTCCGGTCCCAGCACTTCTTTCTCTTGCATACCGCATAAATATCCCTTCATCAACAGGTACAGCGCACCAACTACATAAGAACAGTCTCAGAAGTGAAAGGGTTCGCGTGACGGCACGCGTTCTTTACATTTAATCGACATTCTCGAGGGACTGTATTACCAACCACCGCCCACAACCACCTGTTCTGAGTCCTCCCACCTTACCCACGCCATCGCTTCTCATCGCATAACATCATCTATCATATGAGCATCCTCATCATCGAACACTGTGCAAGGGGTACGATCATTTAAAGGTCTCTATTTACGGTACGTCGCTCCGATAAACTCTGACGTAGGTACCGCACTCGACACATGCACCATGTCTGACAGTGGCTGAACGCATTGCGCACCACGTCTGCTGCTAGGCTGCGTTACAACACATTATGCATGAAGTCGCTTACTCAATCTACTCCCAGCATTGACCCGAGACAACAATGTCTCCGCTATCGAGCCCCCCCGCTACTCGGCGGAGCGAACGCAAGCGGACTGCGAACACCCGCGCCGCGGACCTGTCGTCTCCAGTCCCCCACAGGCCAAAGGTTTCGAGGAAAAGGAAGGTATGTAGACCTTGAATTTATGCTGGGCGCTGGACAGTTTGCTAATGCACATCCAGGCCAGCACCGCCCTACCCCCACGCCGCCGCCCCCGCCAGAAGTCTCCGGAGGACGAGGCCGCTGATACAGAGGAGGAGGACCAGTCGGCTGGGACAGCTGACGCTGACGATGAAAATGATGAAAAAGACCCTGTCGACCTTTTAATGCCCCACTTGACCGTTTCAGACTATCCTGTCGCTGTGGCCTCCGAGCATTCCAACCAAGTGAATGCTCGAAAATACGGTGCCGCCAACATCAATGCTTTTGCGAAGATTTGCGCCAACGAGTGGACATACTATGTCCTGGCGACCAATGTCTACTTCGGGCGCTCCCCGGAACCACAGGCACGGCAGAGCACAGGACCTGCCCCTGATTCCACCCACGAGAACGCCGATGACCAGCCGCCGATTGCGATTGATTTGGGTCCAAGTAAAGTCGTTTCGAGGACTCACGGTGAGCTCAAATACAGTCACGAGGATGACGAATGGCACGTCCACTGTTACGGGCGCAATGGCATTCGAGTTAATGAAAGGTCACTAAGGAAAGGAGAATCGACGCCCATAAACAGTGGAACTGTGATTGCAATTGCTGGAACCGAGATGGTCTTCATAGCTGCAAAAGGCAAGCCCGAACTCCACCAGACGTTCTTAGACAGGATATTTGAGCCCCGGGACAATGAGGGTATCGAAGAAGAATTGAGTAGCCGTCATCCTCAACCTGCTCCTGACGGACCACAACCAGCGCCTACAAACGGTTATACGGCTTCATCTGTCTATCCACCCCCCCCGAATCCTTATTACGGCGGGCGACCACCGATTGCTCCTGCACCAGCCACTATGGCTCGGCCTGTGACCCCAGACCCTTCACCGCCTAAGCGTCCGAGCACAACGTCGGCCAAGAAGCGGTCGCCTGGATACAAGCGTGGAATTATGATGGAATCCACGGAACAAATTGACTACTCCCTGGACAGTTCTAAAGATCTCAAGCCCAGCTGCAGCTATGCTACACTGATAACCTGGGCGATTCTTTCCACCCCTGAGGAATCTCTCAGCTTGAGTGGGATTTATCAGTGGATCAAGGCGCGTTATGCTTACTATCGACTTACTAGTTCGGGTTGGCAGGTGAATACTCAACCTATTCTACACGTTTCAACATGGGGGCTAACGTGTACCAGAATTCAATACGCCATAACCTTTCCCTCAGTCAAGCATTTGAGAAGGTCGCTCGACGTCCGGATGAACCAGGCAAAGGCATGAAGTGGCGAATAGTCCCGGAAAATCGCGAAGCAACGATAGCAGCAGCGCGAAAGAACGCAAGCAAATCTGGCGGACGTATTTCATCGGCTCCCGAATCACCAGCTGGACACGCCTCATCTAGCGGCTTCCTACCAATAGTCAACGGTCACATGAAAAGCTCTCCAAATGCGCGCACACCGCCACTGTCATCGTACCCGCCGTCGCAGCAGCCATCTTTCACCCCAACCCGTGGCCCTCAAATGCCATATCCAGCCTACGCACCGACTCAAGGAACCCACCCAGTACTTTCTGACGAGACATCGCCAATGCCAATACGTCGCGCTAACGGCCATCTGACAGCTATGGACTCATCCCCCACACTAACTTCGGGAGCCTGGGCTCATGATCAGCCAATCCAGACGCCAGCGCCGAGGCCATACAACCTCACTGTGCCTGCGCCAAACACTGCCAAGCTTCCCACGAGCCACATGCCCGACAGCAGCCCTGCGCCCTTCTGGAAGTTCCCTGGTTCAGGAATCAACAGCACTCCCGCTAATTCTTGGCCTGCACTTAGCCCAGAGAAGAATGGGGATGCCAACGACAGAACGCTAGGCGTGCAAAGCAGTAGTCCACCCCCAGCCACCAATGGAGTCGATAGCCCCACGAGAAGATCGGGTCCAAAGAATAGTTTCACGAGCAGCCAGAGCATGAATGGGAATGGACTTGGCCCTGGCGAAGATGAGGATGGCGGTATCGATATTACGAAGTAAGTACAAATACAACCCTTTAAATTGGATTTTCTCTGACACGGTATCAGGGGTTTCACGAACATTAGCTCATACCACCGCCAACGCAGCAACGTCGGTGCAAACGGAGTCAGCTGATTAATTCTTCTCCTCATGAGCCTCAATCACGCTTACCACGACAAATGACCGCACTGCACCAGACAAACCAGACCGAACGATCTACGACGGCCAGAGGCGACGGCGTTGGCGGACTTATTCCCATCTTGCATTCAACATTATTCTTATCTCGTTGTATTCTTGCTTTTTATGTTTTCACCATTCGCTTCTCGTATATACTCGCTCCGATGTTTCACCACGCTTTAATCACTTCGTTCCTCGTCTACGCACAATACCTCTTGCGCGGGTGAGAGATAGGAATGGGGTACTCTTAGTCTTACTCCTACTAAGGAGAAGGTGTTTTACTTCATATCTTCGCGATCAAGGGTAATTCCTTCATTTACAATCGGCGGTTAGACATCCGTCTTGTCTGGATAGGTTTGGAAAACTGATCGTATCCTCGAGAGAACCGGCGTTTGATTCGTTTAGATTGGACGCGGAGGAAACTTTGTGAGATTGTGGTGTGGTCTTAGTCTTAGATTCTCTATAATCAGACAATGCAATTGTTATTGTTCCATTGGTCCCATCGAATTTAATGATATTGGAATCTCTGAACGTTGGAATTTGCCAAAAATGTATTCAAAAAAAATTTGACTGCATTACCTCCTGAGGAGCTAGAACCTCTGGACTGAGGCTCCTAATACACATGATCTATGAGTGCCGAACAAAAGTGGTGGAAGATACTAGAATAGCGACAAAGAGATAGTGACAATAGTAAATGGCAGTTAGCATCTTAATACTAATTATATAACATACTGATTGTCCGACACATCAATCTAGGGTGGTGATAAGAGCCTAAGAGGAGATCTCCTCTCCCACCGGCCCCCCTCTTACACGGCCACTTTTGGGTTTGACGCAGAGGTTTTGAGAGAAGCTGGTAGAATGCCTGAGAGGTGGGATACCTACTTACTACTTTTGGGTTCTGAGTATCGAGTTTCCTTTTTATGCGTAGTCGTTTTGCCTCAAGGTTTGTATGATGAGATGCAGAATGGGAGATCATATTTCTGTACCACAAGAACAATTCAATGGAAACTAAGTATCTAAGTAGGATACCTTCTATCCTCGTCAATGGTGCAGGCTATGGAATAGCTCGGCTCAGGTGAAGCAGAATCAAGACTATCGGCAAAGCTTTCCCAAGCAAAAGCTCTCTGGTAAAGCACAACCAGGTCTAGTGGGACAGTTCTCCTAAGCCAATCTCTCTTCCGTGTCTACTTCCCTGTCTCAGACCCTTATCCAACCACTCAAATCGTGAAATATTCCTCATCAACCTCCAACTCCGCTAACCTTTTCTTAGTCTTCTGACTCAACTTTTTCTTCTCCGGCAACTTCACCCCTCCCTCCTCCTTATCTTTTCCAAATTCAATCACGTCTCCTTCCTTCCATACACGCGTTGCCTTCCTATCTTGTTCCCCTCCACCCCTAAGATGTGGTGGCACGTAATCTTGCCATTTGTTCGTTGCGTCCGCCATCTCCTTCAGTCTCTTCTCATTCGCGTTGTGGAATTTGATCACTCCCTGCCTCTCTATGGTTTCTTTCAAGGAGGGGAACGCCTCACTGTACGCACTACTACCAAAACCTTTATTCCAATCGTTTGTGTATGTCTTCTCCTCAGCTTTCTGCCCACTTCTCATTCCCTGTTCAAACGTTTGTTTGCCATTGGTATTGCCGAGTGGAATGGCAGCGCCGCCGTCGCCACCTTCTTCGTCCGCGATCTCCCATTCTTCGATGTCATCGATTAGCCGAGCTTGTGCTTCTTCAGCTGCGGCATCTAGTTCCTCTTGCTTCGGAATGGCTTTAGGAGCGGCTGTCAATGCAGCGAAGGAGATACCTATTAGTGCTTCCATAGTGTAGCCAGCATCGTTGCCAGCATTGTGTAAGTGCCAGCCCGTCATGCCAAGCTCGAGGAGAACAGTTCCAAGGCTCGGTGTGTTTTGCCCGTGCTTCATAGCCTTGAAGAGCTGGGTAGTGTCAATAGCTTCCACTAGGTTAGGTAGATTGGTTACATCGTAGCCGATCGTCTTCAGGTATTGAATGTCCGCTTTGATATCGTGACCCACCAGAATGACATTACGCTTCTGTTGGCTTTCTTTGAGTGGCTGTAAGTATTGACCCAGTAGCTGCTGGTCGTATCCGTACCTTCCAATCATACGATTGTCTGCTGGAAATGGGGTATATTGGCCTGGCGCTGAGAAAGGGTGACGGAAGCAGGACGCAACAACTTGTGGCGCGTTGAAGCTTGAGATCCATTCGCTAGTTCCAAATCTTTCTAGGAAATTGTCAGGGCACCCGGAAACGTGCACCGAGTTCTTAAGATGAGCATATTCTTTGACCCTGAAGTGACGAGCTCGGATCTTTTTTATCCACTCAACCCCGCCTTCGCCAGGAGGAGTATTGACAAGGTCGGCTGTGTCCAGCGTCGATATACCGATTTCCGTGATCTGTCGTTGGTTCTTCTCGTACGCTTCGACATCGACACAAATGAAGATTACATTGTGATGGAACGGGTAGGGAACAGGGTCCGTCGGTACTAGCTTGGGTAATTTGAGTCCTGCGGCCTCTTCGTACGCCGCTTGCGCAGCTTTGGCTTGCTCCCAGGTGAGGTTTGGATCAGCAAAAAACTCATCCTTGTTCACGGTCCCACGGGGCCTTATACCAAGATAACACTGACTTCTCTTCAGCTGTGTACACCACGCTTTCTTTGTAATTACTCTTTCTCTTCTCTTCTTCTCCTTTGCAGCTTTATTCTTATTCTTCCCAGCCAGAATGGCTTCTTCCATTTTGCGCCGGAAAGCTGGCAAAGAGCCGTCGTCCACTTCCTGTGGTTCTTCCGGAGCTTCTCCGGGGGCAGGCATGATTGCTTCAAGCTCCGCGAGGCTACAAAAATTGTGAAACCGGCCCAGATAGCGCGGCCGTGGAACACCTTCTTCAGTGAAGCCAATGTCGAATCCAGGATGATAGCAAACCTCTGGGAAGCCAGCGTAGACTCCCAAGGTCTCGTAGATTTCTATGTAGAAAGCTTCTACTTCCGTTTTCGGGATGAGTAGAAGTGGCTTCGGAGAGGAATCTGAGAGTGTGCGGATATAGTAGCTGGAAGTGTTAGCAAGAGACTGTTGATGGAAAGTGACAACCACTAGTGCTGAGTGAAAGTGACAAAGACATTAAAAATGCAATATTCTATCACTGTTTTCACGAACGGTATGTTGAACATGCTCCAGACTAAGAACTCTTGCGGGAAGTCGAGTGAGCTATCTTGAGGGGTGCGCACTGAAGCAATATCATGGGACATGGGCTTGCATAGGGGCAAGTGCGACTTACATTGTCCATCCATGGTTCCTAAATTCGCCAAATCCGAAAAACTTTTGAGCCACTTTCTCAGAGTCTTCTCCGCGTAAATACTTGTACGGATATTTGTTGACTGCGGCAAATGGGCAGAATCTTTCCTGTTCACCTGCTAGCTGACCCACTTGCATCTCCGACATGTTGATGAGGTAATGGTGGGAGAATGAGAGGTTCTGAGTGAGTCAAGTGTCTCAACACGCACGTTGGGGAAATAGATTGAGGAAGACAAGTTGAATTGCAGTATGAGGCGATTGATACGAGACACTAGATAGAAGAACTGCATAAGAGAAGTGTTGCACTCGGATGTTGTACCTATGTGATCAAATTAGGCCCGAGATGTGCGAGCATGCATTTGAAAGTTCGAAAGTTTACTGGCTCAGCTTCAGTGCGACCGTTGTTGATGTATGTGTCAATTCATGTTAATACTGCGGCCGAGACATCTATGGGCTCACAGGACAACAATATTCACCTTTCCAAATTTATCATTTAAGGCGACGCGAAGACAGTGAGATATTCGAGTGACCAGTACGCCGGACTATATGTCTTACATTCACTCGACCATGAATTCAGTAGAGTGTATGGGAATAGTGAAAAGGCAACTACGCTTCACTGTTCACTAGTGGACGCCAAGAGATATCAGCCTTACGGCTAGCATCCGTGTTCACCTTTCACGTCCTGCAGCTGCACGGTGCAACGCCAGCTCAAGTATCCTGCAACGCCATCATGGCACCCGGTATGGAGGTAAAAACGGTAGACCCTCCTGAAGATCCAGATGCTCAACATACAGTCACCGATTTTCTTGACTATACCGAGTACCTTCCCTCTGATCTCGTGCGTTCCCTTACTCTCATCGGCAAGCTTGACAAGTCCTATCTGGGAGCAGCTGGCGCAGTACATAGTCTGACTAAGGAGTATGGATCTCTACCTGATCTACCCCTTAGCGAGAGACGCAATACTGAAGACCTTCGGCATGAGATATCACATCGTTTGGACCACGCGATCAGCTGTCGCGAATCAGCTTATGGTGAAGCAACACGGCTGTTCGAGATGGTGGATCGGCACTATAACCGTTTGACCAGTATCATAACCAAACTGCATGCTCTACCAAAGCCGCCCTCAAGGGACCCTACACCCATACCCAGATCTCCTCAAGCAGCTCGGAAATCGCCTCCTCCACGTATTACTCTACGACTTGATGGAGCAAGAGCTGCGGCCTCTGCAGGCAGGTCTTCCGCCAAGCCTGAAAAGCGTTACCGAAGCCGAAAAGTCACGGTGCCTGGCGAAGTGCTTCCTCCCCCGAACCCGGATTCTCCACTTCTACCAACAGACTCGGACTGGGAATCCGCCCCGCCTTCACCCATTCCAATGCCTACATCTCGCGTTGGAGGTTCTCGCAAGCCAGCGCGGATAAGGGCGCCCAGGCCTCCCAAATTACCGAAGATAAAGATACCGAAACCGCCCCGACCGCCTCGTGTACCAGGCCAAATAGGAACAAATGTACACAGCTCTGTCGCTGGCATATCGACGAGTAATGCTTTGTCGTTACTGACTCCTCCGCCGCCAGACCCTAAACCAGGTAGTAAGCATGCACCTTGGATGCGACTCACAGAATGGGAGATGGCGAAGTTACGAAAGAGGATGAAGAAGAACGCCATTTGGACCCCGAGTGAGACGATGATCAGACGGGAGTTGAATATAGCTGACCGGGGGCCTGAAAATTACCGAAAAGCAATGAAGCTTGCAAATGAGCGTGGGGAAGAATTTCTTGACGAAGATGATATTGCACATGCAGAACCAGGACGACCATTGTTGCCGGGCGAGATAAGTGTAGATAAGCTAGGATTAGGGGAGTCGGCACTCGAAAACAGGGGAATGAAATTGAACGAGGCGAAGAAGCAGAAGCGGGAGATATTGGCACGTGAAAGAGCAGCGGAGTTGGAATCTGAGGCTCAAAAGTTGGGCAGCCTTGGAAGTACGTTCAAGGAGCTATTTTCCAAGCCGCCGTCTACGCCAGCAATCCCAGCGATACCCCCAATCCCCAGTCCCCTGTTCGCTACTACTTTTTCTATGCCTAAGGATCCGTTCAAGGTGAAGAGTGCGCAGAGAGAAAACCGAAAGGACCCTAGCAAATCTTCAGCAAAGAAAAGGAAGCGAGATGAGGAGACTCCCAAGTCGGACAATTCTTCTAAGCCCGCTGAGTCTAAACCTGCGGAGCCGAAGCCCGCTGATAATGCCACCTCATCCGTGAAGCCATCCTCCAAGAAGCGTAGAATGGAACAGCCTCGGCCTGCACCGATCGCTGTAACAACAGAAACAGTCACAACAACCGTGCCTCTCGCTGCGCCGGCTCCGTCACCACCCAAATCCACCACACGAAGATCCAGACCCGCAACGCCCGCAACGCCCGTCATGCCAGCCCCAGAAAAACCCAAAGCGGTCACAACGCCCAAAACCACGGCAACCTCTACCGCAACCTCATCCCGTCCTCGTCGCGTCTCCTTAACCTTGAAAGGTCCCGCCGAGCCACCTCCCCAAGAACCTCCCCAACCCTCCTCCCCTCGCACCGCTACCCGCACAACCTCTCGCCGCGCCTCCGTCGAGAAATCCCAGCCACCACCCACAACGCGCGATCATACACGCCGCAAGAGCGCCACGCCTGCTCCCCTACCCAGCCCTGTTCCCGTCGTCACAGCCGCCGGTCGACGAAGCAAGCGACCCGCCCCTGGCCCAGTCATCGAAAGTCAGGAAGAAGGGCCAGCAGTAAGCGTGGGGAAGAGGACACATGCGCCGAAGAAGAGAAGTGAGAGGAAGATAGGTGATGGGCCGAAAGACAAGGAGAATGCGATGAAGGTGGAAGAGTTGGCTGCGGAGGAAATTGATCCTGATGAGCCGCGGTATTGTATCTGCGGGGATGTGAGTTTCGGGGATATGATTGCGTGTGAGAATGAGAACGTAAGTTTCAATTCTACCGTTTGCGCACAGCTAGTGATGTTTTTGCTGCCCATGTGCTGACGCGTTTCGGGGTTACTGTAGTGCGAGAAAGAATGGTTTCATTTCGATTGCGTGGGATTGAAGGAGTCACCTCCTAGACGACAGAAATGGTATTGTCCTGATTGCAAGGCTAAGCTTGGGAGGAAGTAACCCCATTCTGTTCATTTTGTAGCCGAAAGGTGACGTATTATATGTTGGCAGGTAGGATTAAAGATGTGATTGCGAAGGGAGAATGGTTCATGCTGGATTTATGTACGATACGAGATTTACTTGCCTTGAGGGATGGATGGGAAGGATCCGCCAATGGAATGCCTGCGACACATTGCTACCTTGCATATTCGGGTCCCAATAACGCGTGCGTGTCAAACTGCAACGCCAAAGCGTCTCGACGTTATACTCATGATTTGGTACTAGCAAATTCGGGAGAACTTTTCTCCGATCGCATCCTACATGCCACCCCAACTTTCTGCCGAAGATTTAAAAGGTGTTTCGAGGCGATACATAAACGTAATGTTAGCACTGTATCACTCCAGGACGAATCTTATCAATCTCTTTACATGAATACAGCCTGAAAATTCCCCTTATTTCAAGTGGATTTTCCACATTACCCAGTAGCGACAAGACATTCTTGCACCGTCTGCATCCCCTCCACATGGCTAAATCCAACTCGTCTATCCCCCTGAGTGCAAAGACGTTGCGTGCGTGCCGCAGAAACCTCCAATAAGTCCTGGTAGGCGAATTGGAGGATAGTTACGAGAGTCAATAAAGCGAAGCGGGTTAAAGCCGATCAGGGAGCAGTTGTACCTATTATGAGCTGTGCTTCGAAGAGCCTCACTATTTTAGTAGAAGGTTTGGCCTCGCTCGCCCCGAGATCCGAGACCCGAGACCCCCGCACTGAGCAGATCCACCTATCAAGTATACCCCCTAGAGATACCCTAAAAGCTGGTTTCCTAGGCGATGAGCTAGCTTTAGGGGCTTCTACCTAGGCAGGGGCCCTACACGGCTACACCGTTGATAGGTGTATACAGTTGATAGGTGAACCCTTCGAGGGACTTCCCGGTGGTGACAACGAAGGTTTAAGACTTGCAAGCGCTAGACCACTCTCAGAATGTACCGGTCAATAACGCCTTATCTCCCTGCTGCTACAGGCTACCCCGAGGGACATGATGGAGAGTTTCATGGCTCATATCAACATCTCTACAGACAATTTATGTATAGAGAAAAATGCTTTGCAACAATCTCCATTCTTGTGATGCAAGGATTCCAGACTGGGAAAGCCATGATGGGGCTTGCATAATTGTCCTATTCAATGCAGCCACCAGCGCCTAATTGCTGTACACCGAGAATACGAGACCAACATTCAGCCCGTTACTCCAGGTGATAGAAATCGGATGTCGTAACGCGCTCTTTGACGACGCAACTCTCCATTAACAACTAAAACCTTCAGCATCGCTTGATGGATAGTATCAACTTTGATACCCTATCTTCAGAGCCGGGGCTGTTTGTGCCCCCAGCGGACCCTGGCAACCCTTTCTTCGAGATATGGCGCGATGGATCCGAGGTCAGCCTTGTGCAACGATGGTGGGAAGATGTATACTGAGCCTTTAACATAGCACGCGGGATATCTCCCAGACAGAGAGGTTGAAGACTGGGTAAATCAAACCGTGAGTGCTTCGTTCTAAGACCCTCGAATCATCTGAGTTGCTGTATAGGGGAGATTTGAGATCCCTTCGGCATCGGAGGGTAAGGTATGCCGCAATGGAATTCGTCTCATGTGGGTGTCTTCTGTGCCTTGTTTGATGGACAGTGGCCTCATGCGCGTGCTACAGATTTGGTCGCCCTCGACCTCCCGTGTGGCGAACTGCCTCAGGAAGAGTTCACGACCATGGCCACTTCTATTCCTTCGTTCTTCCATTTAAGCGTGCTACTTTCACAATGCTTTTGGATCGTTGTAAACTTTCCCAACAGATTTTGGACTTGAAAGAGCATCGCGCTGTTGCAAGTCATAGTGCCGATTTTGCTGTACAGGACAATAAGTCCGTGTCCGTCAGTGTCCAGAGTATGCTGCACGTCTTAATTCTTACCTTTGCAATCTCTCTACATTAGCTAATGCTTGTAATACTTGCAAAAGGTTTCTTAGGATTAATACGCATCCACAATGACACGGCCATCATGATAGCATATAGCTACGATGCCAACACTGGTACTACTACCGGACTCGTCTTGCAGGCGGACGAATTCGAAGTAAAGACTATCAAGGAACACATAATTTACCACAAAGCATATCTAGGTCATCAGCTGCTATTGCGAACCGTCATCACAGACATGAGCCTATTACTATGTGTAGAGCATCTGGCGGATGCGAAGCAGGATGTGATGGACATCGAGCACAGCACGGGCCAACACATATGGGATAATTACAACGCCAGAGACGAGAAACCTAAACCTGACGTCGAGCTTTCCAGGGTGGCGCATGGAGCGAAAATTCAAGTTGCGGTAGTCTGCCGCAGGATCGAAGCTGTTACGGTTTGGGTTGACCTTCTACTAGAGGGCTTAAAACAAGATCAGACTGATTCTGCCCATACAAGATCGATGCTACAATGGGCACGGAATATGAAGACACGGGCTCAGATGGCGAAGTTCGACGTTGATCTGATTGCGAAGAGAGCAGACAACCAAGTTGGCGCTGTAAGCAATGCCTATTCTTCGCCGCTATGTTCCACCTCCGGATGTCCTCTAAGATATATCAGGTTTATAACCGATTCGCACAACGAGATAATATCACAACCCAGAAGATATCCGCGGCCACCAACCGTGATTCTGCCGCAATGAAGTCCCTTGCGGTGCTTGGCGCCCTTTTCTTTCCCGGCACATTTGTCGCTGTGAGTTTTCCCACTTCATAACTCAACAAAGAGCGTGTAATGACAGGTTGTGCTTCGTAGTCGCTATTCTCTATAGATAGCCTCAAGGACCAGCCCTTTTGGATGTACTGGGTCATCACAACACCTTTGACGTTCATAGTCCTGGGTGCTTGGGTGTTCTGGACCCATTGGCGGGATGAGAGCGTGAAGGAGCAAGAGCTGAAATTGGATGAAAAGGCTATTGGATGATGCTGCAGGTGTTGACCTGTGATATGGAGCAATGAGTATGCATAGTCTGAGGAGCTAGAATCTATGGAACGAGGCTCCTAATATATATGATGCTCAACACCTATGGGTGACAAGCAAGAGGGGTAGAAGTCCCTGGAATGGTAATGCTAGCATGCTGATCTTGATAGGTCCAACAGATGGTGTTCATCATGTAAGTTCTGTGCCTGGAATTTTAGTCCTGGCAGTGGTGTAACAGGCATTATATGAAGTAGAGTCGAGCCGATTTCGCACCTGTCAAGATACCTATCACGCGCTGGATTGAATAGAAGCTGGACAATTGCATCTTAAGATGTGTTTCTTTCGCCTAAAATTGGGTCAGACGAGCATCAAATATAACGTCCATTTCCCTATAATCTTTATCTCCATTTTTATCCTGTTATCAGCCGTCATGCGGCCTAAACGCCCCCAACAGCTAGGTCCCTACTATATTAACATTGGGAAGGTGTCCGGAAGTCCAGCGCAGCAGGGCCTGCTAACTTCCTCTAGTGGTATTTTAAACCAAGACAAGAGCATTCCTTTTGCTATTCTATATTTTCCAAAGATTTAACAGTGTTACTGTATCCCACCGATGCCCCTGTATGCGTGGTGCGCTACAGTTGATTGCTAGAACTGGGTCGGTCCACTCAACGTGCTCGACATCTCTAACGCACCTACTTGTTCTATGACGAACGTGACTTCTCAAAGACATCTCTGGTTTAATTGATTCGAAGAATATTACAGATCAGGTAGACCGTTAAACCAAGACGTTGTTATACCAAGACGAAGTTCATACTCAACCATTATCGAGTGACTTCACAGTGCTAAGTGATTGTTCCTGCGCAAATGGAATCAGAGACGTGTGAATTCTGCTCCTCTCTTGATTTCGCCGCCGTTGGCTTTCATGACTCTTCCTCTCCTCCACGAACTTTTGCCGAGGACCGCCAGATGCGTGATATTCTGCGATGCTCGACCAATTGCGTTTTCTGCAAGAAAATAGCCGACTTTTGCTATCGTTGGAAGAGTCGCAAGTACGGAGACCTGAAGTCGATGAAATTTGAAGACACATCGGCCGACATTGGCACTTTCCGTTTGTCAAGCTCGGAAGTTGATAAGGACGGTAATCCATTGGCCTTTCTGATATACTTGTCTGTCACTGTGACAACCAAGATGCCAGACCCTTTCCGGGGCTACTGTGGACCATGTGCTTATTTCCGGAAAGTTGGATCCGTCATAAGCAATGTCTCTGACTTCGTGTACGAAGACATTCCGGTTCAGGACATTGAGCCGTATACTGGACGTCTAAGACCTTTGCTTGCCGATCTTGGACTATTTCGCAAATGGAAGGAGCTCTGTTGTAAGGAACATCAAGGCATTTGTGACGCACCTGAGGATATGGCAGGTCTTTCTCTTAGGCTGATCGATGTTCAGAGAAGGCTCATAGTTACCGAATGTCGCAACGTTTCCTTTGTCGCATTGAGCTATGTTTGGGGTACAAATACAGAGCCGTGCTTGACGCAGTCAACCAAGTTCGCGTTCCAGAGGGAAGGTTCTCTGAATGAGACCAACCTGCCAGCCACGATTTACGATGCAATCAAGGTCACGCTCGCGCTTGGAGAACGCTACCTCTGGATCGATTCTTGCTGCATCGTGCAAGATGATGAGCAGGACAAGCTAAAGTACGTTCCTCGGATGGACTTGATCTATGGTTTAGCAAGCGTTACAATCATAGCCACTTCGGGAATTAGTGCTGGAGCAGGTCTACCTGGTGTGAAACAAGGCTCAAGAAGGAGAGTACAAGAACCGTTTGCGGTAAAAGGGACTCAGCTGATCGAGACCCTTGACCCAAATGGCAACGGGGAAGCAGGGTCCTACATTGGGGAAAGTTTTTGGAATGAGCGTGGATGGACGTTCCAGGAACGGCTGCTCTCGAGAAGGGCTTTGGTCTTTACCGATGAACAAGTCTATTGGGAATGTCGAGTGGCTTTCTGGTCAGAAGATTCTTATCGGGAATTCACCTCTGTTCCAACAATATACCGCCATAGTATCGATGATGAGTTCCCTAGACAGCCTTTAGATACAGATACAGAGGACTTCGAGCGATTATATCGTATACTTGTTGAAAAATATTCGGGACGACACTTTAAGAACGAAGAGGATTACCTCAACGGTTTTGCTGGTATTCTACAAAATTTCAAAAAGCTCTATAATGAAGACTTCGTATGGGGTTTGCCGGAATCGTTATTCAGTAGTGCACTTACTTGGCCCTGCGAGACCTCGCCACCTTCAGCTAGGAAGAAGAAGAGGACTGGTTTACATTCATTTAAACAGCTTGACGGTATGGCGGCAAAGTGTCATTTTCCAAGCTGGTCATGGGTCGGCTGGGTCTGCGAAGTCTATCTTGCTCAGTGTTCAGACGAATTGCAACCCAACGCGACGGGCTTGGAATTCTATAAAATTGATGAGAAATCTCGCCTCCGATTGATCCGGGAGCAGAAAGCTCCATCTGGGGGAGATGCCCCGTTTCTTAGAACATGGAAAGGCATGGAGAGTATGGCCATTACTGAGAACATTCCTCCGGGGCTACTCGGTAAGCCCCAGGCCTACGCTGCACTCTTTTTCTGGAGTAGCATTGCTACTTTGAGAGTACAGCATGATGATGTTAGATTCCCATCCGAACGAAAGATCTACGGTAGCAACGATTTGGAATTTGCAGCTCGGTGGAAGCAATTACCAGCTAGCCTTTCAGCAAGTTCCAACGTGTTTAGTGCTGTTGTAGTTGGGGACACAGATACTTGGGGTGGACACAAAGATTATCTCAATATAATGTTCGTCTCCTGGGTTGAAGGCATAGCCTACAGAGAAGGCATGTTGAGTATGCTGGAGTCAGACTGGCTTAGACTGGATCGGATGTGGAAACAGGTCACTTTGTGTTGAACTGTAGCCGAGAAAGTTGCAGGCATCAACCATTCAAGTGCTTTGGAACCTCGATAATCTACTCGTGTATAAGTCTATGGACGCACCGATAGCAAGTCGAGGAAGAGCCGGATCTGTTGGAGATCAATTGCGAGGACGCTAATAGAACCGTAATCGGCTACCCTGTGACGAGATTACCATCTCGTTTGTGTCCCGCAATCATGGAGAAGGAAAAGATCATTGAGAGTGGAGACGTATCTCTGCGCCACCAAGGGCCGGCGAAAATCACTGGGAAGATTGCGAAAGATTGGAGTCTTATCAACTAGAGCTATATCCTACCAAATATTGCAGCTTTATTCTACTAGTCTCGTTATTTCTATCAATAAGCAAAGCGTATTTCCTGGGCATCTCAAGTTATGTTTAGCACGGACACATCAGTGATTGACTTTCTAGAATTGCGGAATAGTGATAACAATCTTGCACGCCAACCTACGCCAACGGGGGTCAAGTATTGCATCGTACGACCCTATCTCTATTACAGAACATTCCCGGCACTGACTTAAATGTTAATAGCTAATCTTATTGATTGTTCAGTTCTTATGACTTGAAATATTTTAGAAATGATAGACTCTAGCTTTATAACATGTACAGCTAGCATTTCTAATTTTATATATTGTTGTATATAACTATAATACTAAGTAGGTTACCAGCGATTTACCATCATTGGCGCGTGGTATTCGAGGGGAAAGGCACAGATTTACCATTCTTGAGTTAGGAATGGCAATTTCACTACGATATTTGATTTCCCCTTTCGAGTAATATAGAAATATTTCAAATCAATAACAACCAAGCATGCAACTCCGTAGTATTAGCGCAAGGATTTCTATTCCTCGTACAACTACATAGCTAATGCATATATCTATTTGAGGTTATGTGCTTCTGCTTTCGTCTTAGGCTTTTGGGATTTCTAGGTTTAGGTTAGGTCATGAGCCGAAAAATCTTCTCTCGATTGTTCGATACCAATGATATCAATGCCACGTCAAAACAGCCAAATGCGTAAGTCTGAAACGAACCAAAATGATTTCGCGGTCAGAGAGTAGCGCAGCTCCCACAGTGCCGGTGAGTGACTTAAAGTGCTGACGGGTAGAGTGCATCCCGTTTTAGACTTACAGCAGAAAAATAACAATAAGAAGGTAAAGGTAGCTACTATAGATTCTTGCCTTGATATTTCGCATTCAGACTTCCATTTGTACAATTTTTGGGGCTCACAGTTAATGAGACTGGACTGGCACTTCTGCAATGCACGATGTGGTAGGACATGGCACTCGAGCTGCTGGATTGATTCGTAGATTTGCACCTAGGGCGGAAGTCTATATTGCGAGAGCTTTCAAATCCTCAGATGGTGATCCTTGTACGCCTTTGCGTGTAGCAGAGGTCAGTGCCAGTCCAAAGTCTCTGTTATATCCAGGCCCAAGGGATGACCAGGCTATAAGACATGCTGGTTCACGGCCGGGGTGGGTTGTAAACATCATGGGGATGTCATCTACCTTGTCCCGAAGAGACGATGATGTTTTCGGCTACTTTTCACGTTTCTCCAATCTCTTTCATGCCCATGCTGGACCTGCATATTTGAAGGGAAGGGTAGAGGTCCATCGGAATTGATACAAATGCCAGGGCCGGAGGGTTCCGTCCATATACGACCCAGACTGATGCTACCAGCTTCCGAAGGGAATGAGTGTAAGTATTATTGTTGTCGTATGTTGCGGATAATTCGAATGAAGCGCTGATCGCTTAGTCAAATAGTAAAAGAGCTTTCATTATGTCGCTAGAGAAAAAATTGGGGAAGATCGATCACTTGTATCCCAATCACATCTGTCTTTGCCTTACTCCGTTTTATGCTTGCGATTTCTCTTGTTATTGTGACTCTCTAGTCAATTCTCCGTCTCTTCAATGGATTACCACATGTGCACCCGGCGCTCTCGGCCTGGTGTTCCGTCACAGCTGCTGCAAAATTTGAATCAAAGGCCCTTATAGCCCTCAAGGCTGTCTCAACGTGGGCAACCCTCAGAGCGGTTCCCTCGGCTGCTGCTAGCGTGGCCGCTGTCCGCGCTATGTTCTTGATTTGCCTTCCGTTTAGATCCTCGTTCGCTATTCGCTCGAGAGACTTTGGGTTCAGCCACTCGAGGCCAGATCCTGGAGACGCCTTGCGTAGAAACATGTCCCACAAGTTTTTACGAGAGGTAAGAGAAAGAGCGGGATACATGACGGCAAGGTGAATTCGAGACTTGAAGGCGTCGTCGAACGAGCCTATGCGATTTGTAGTGAGGAACATGATCCCTTGATAGTACTCTAGGATCCGTAGAAAGACTGACAAGATGTTAGTCCATATGACTTCTTGCGTACTAGCTATGGAGGAACAAGACCTGATACAAGACCGTTCCTGACGAGATCGTTTGTCGTACGCTGTTCGAGGAAAACGTCTGCTTCATCAATGAGAATTATTGCATCCCATTTTTCCGCCAACCGAAGCGCTTTCCCCAGATCAAACTCCACTGAGGACGGTGAAGTTCCAATATCACCGGCGCTTACTGTGTATAGAGGACGCTTGCAAAATTCTGCAATGCTTTCTGTAATACTATTAGCACGAAAGATATAGCCAAAGTTGTGCTTTTCTAGATCTACTCCGTACCAGCAGTGAGTGATTTCCCAACACCTGGGATGCCATGAAGCAGAAAAATGAGACCTTTTCCTTTCCCTTTGATCACGTCATCAAATGGAACTCCCAAACCCGAATGCACCTTGACGAGTGACAGTATGGTTTGCTTATACGTTCTATCCAGCATCAAGTGCTCAAATGCGGTCATGTTATACTCGACATCCTTTACCAGTTCCACACAGAAAAAGCACCATCTCTTTTCAACCAGAGAGAATCCAGGGATAAATTGGTTGCAAATCAGGTAATCTTTATCTTCGAGAGCCAAGTGTCTTCCGTCCTCCGTCTCTATCATTCGAAGCGCAACAAAGTTAGGTTCATGAGATGGCGCAGCCTCAAAGAAGCTTTTCCCATCAATCATAATCCGGCCCCTTATCTATTCAGATTAGCTTATACAATGATCCTAATGTCTCTTCTCCACCCACCGTCATAGCTTGCAGAGGAAATTCGTCTTCTTCGCCCTCAAGTGTGACCCTTCTGTTGGTCCCTAGGGCCTCTGCGATGCCGTCGTACTCACGGTGGTGAATCCCATGTAAGCTCGTGTATTTTTTGCCCCGCTGGACCATCTTTTCGATGATGGACTTCTTTTCCGGATGATAATTGAGAGGCTTTGCAATCAGGTCTACTAATGGCTTGTAGCCATCGTACGACCGGATAGTCATTGGGCAATAAGTATACCCGAAGTCTCTACCATCATATGATATACCCTCTCCCCCAATTGACCACCGGGGTCTGTGAAGCAATGGTTCCGACAGACTGATATAACGGATTTTCGTGACCCTTTCGACTTCGCCAACTTTCGTGTAGTAATAGTCTCCTGGTCGAAACACCATCCAGAGATTTACGAAATCAATGCTAGGTACGGAAAAAGGCACCTCGACGAAATTGTAAAATGTACGAAGCTCGCTTTCTAACGTCCTGTACATGTAAGTCAGAGCAAACATAAGGTGTTCAATGGCGGTGTGATCTTCGAGATTGCGACCATATTCTTGAAGCTCTGCGCGGTAGTAAAAGAAATATCGTACGCCATCACGCAAAATGATGGATTTGGTCTGAACATTGAGCTCCCTGTACTCCGGAATGACTTCCTTAAAAGCCTTTTTGAGGTGTGGTGAGCGAATTTCCAACTCTGTATAGTCGACTTCCTTGTCTTTGTTGTAGAACCTGGTCAACACTAGAGCCGAATCAGGTGCCACGTGATTTGGAGCGTCCAAGTCTTTCCTCGATCCTACACTCAGGAGGACCTTCTTTCCCTTCGAATCGTAGCGAGACTCGAACGTCTTCAGCTCGCATTTCAGACCACCTTCATTAAACGTCTCCTGGTCTGCGATATCCTTCGAAAATGGATAGAAAGCGTCGAAACCTTCATTTGTTCTAGAGACCATGCCGGTGATCAATTGACTGGAAATAGATTAGTCGGGACTAGATTATGCCTAAGACAAACTGTTTGCGCCGGTGCGTTGAAACTACAGGTATGAACAAAGGCGCGAATCAAAGAAAATCAAATATTGAGCCTCGTGAAAGGATCCTCACGCAAGAACACCGTTACCCAAAGGTGGAGACCGAAGGCTCTTCAGGATTTTGTGCACGGCGGCCTGTGTGGCTGTGGAGTCCGGATTCAGCTTTAAAGGCGGACCACGACGTGGGCGCCTACTTTTGCCTTGTAATTTAGGGCAAATGGCAGTGCCCCACCATGACACATTGTTCTATGCACAGTAATGCAATTGAATATGGATCTTGATTCTAGTTTGAGAAAGTTTAGTCTACAACGAACAAGCCGGAGTGGCATTGGTAATGGCTGTTCCAGATCTTATTGGTCCGTTGCAATTTTCAGTCCTGAGTAAGCAGAAGTAAAGCTACTCTGTCAGAGTCTACCTTTCGAAGTACTCGATGCTTGAATCACGTTCATTGTGCATTGAGGTATGGTGGGCGTCTCCGCGATCTGCACGCTCTTTGACAGCCTCCAAGTTGTGATATGGCTGATCAAGCGTTGTTTCTTGCTGCCAGCGCTGCAACATATATTTCGATCCACCATTCGTTTGCTCACTCTCAAGTTTCCGGGCCATCACCTGCCGGCCTTCCTTGCCCTTGGTCCATTCGCGCTGTACAGGAATGTACCTCGAATCACCTTGAGCTTTTCCTACGGTGGACTTTTTCTGAACGCTGGTCAAATTCAAAATATGTGAGATGAACAAAGCTGTCGACAGGGGTACATACCACCTCCGCGTGAGACTTGTGACTTTCATCAGCTTTTGCTGTATCCAATGTGTCTATGATAGGCATTGTTTTTTTCGTCGGTAACTTCAATGGCTAGCGACATGTGAGTAATCCAGGACTAGAGACACGACGGTATACTTAAAGTCTACCAGGTGGTTTTGGAATTGATAGCTGAAGTCGATGCTCATTCGACTATTGTGCTGTTCTGTCTGTACTTCTGGAATGCCTCCCGTCTCAAGGGAACGGGTTATGTCTTATACACAAACACATTTGAAAAAACCTTTCGGGGATTTTAGAGGATCTTTTCATCTTGTGGCGAGCAGACCACTACAGGCGCGATACGATTGTAGTCTTGCAAAATCCGCTTGGGAGCGTCAGGGACGGGCTGGTCATGCTGACAGCAGTTGAGACAAGGCCTTTGGTAACGGTGCCTTTTGGTCAGTGCCCATTGAACGGCCAACGAGCGTCTCCGCTAGATCATCGAGAAGGGCAGGTCAGATCCAATTCGAAACATACATTGCTCCGATCAACGTCACTGATTTCGAAATGTGCTACTAATCCGAGGAATATTTGTCTTCCGTTTCAGCCAGCAAAAACAAGGCCATTCAGCAGGGACAATTGGGCCTTTTCGAGGACTATCTGTTCTCCAGTCGGGATTGGTTGATGACAGACAGGCCTGCAAAAGACTGATGCGAGCTCACACCAGATCTCCGTGTGGAGATGGGCATACGCACACTCTCCCCTGTTCTAGGCATAGTAGCAACGTTCTCGTGGCAGGAACTACGAGGCCGTCTCAGGAACTTGTGAGCTTTTTGGAGGACTATTTGTTCTCTCATTGTGATTAGGCGGTGGCTTGCCGAGTGCGTCAGCGTCGATCCGTGCATTAGCTTGACCTTTTGGTGCTAAAGGAGAACTTTTGTAGCTGCCAATCAACGCCCGACCTGCGCCCTTACGACTCCACCCATAAGGCAGCCTTCAAATGGGAAATTCCGGATGCATTCAACTTACCAAAGAGACCTTTCCGATGAGAACTATTCTAGGACTTTTGCGCAAACTCCAAATGGTCCTGAAAATGGGCCTGACCAACCTGTCTGCCTTGAATGTGCCACATTTGGCCATTTCCCTTTTCGCGGCTTCTCAGCAGCCTCAGATGAATCATGCATGAATTGCACCTCGCCCTGTAAACCCCTCAACATGGATGAAATTGTTATCTGAAGCTCGCACACAGTACGCACCCGAACATACTACCAACTACCAATATATAGTCGCTCAGAATGTGGCCGAATCACCATTCACAAACGATCTTCATATCGAGTCCTAACTCAAGTCTGTGGGGTGATGGCTCGGGCAATCAGAACTTTACCAATTATCCTGTGGATGCTCCACATCAATACCCACAAACCCTCCCTCCTATCCTCGCCAGCTTGACACCTTCTTTCTCGGAGGGAATGGCGGCACTGAGTGCGCCTACGATACCTTCTTCCTCTGTCGACCAAGGTATCCCACCGCTATCATCGCAGAACCTAGCAACCAACAAGCCTCAGCGTTCAGAATCAAATAGCCAGCCAAACAAAGTACGAAATCGGAGACGAGTCTCACAAAACCCTCGATACTCACAATCTGATTGGGAGCGTCACCGCTCGGCCATCAAAGAGCTCTACATTGTTCGTGACTTATCGCTCGAAGATACAATGGAGAAAATGTCTGAAATTGGATTCAAGCCGCCGTTAGTCCTTCGATTCTGCCTTAACGATATCTTGCTGATTGTCACACAAGCATGAAGAGATACAAGGAGAAGCTCAAGGAATGGCGATTTGTGAAATATGTGCCAAGGGAAGTGGTTCAATGGATGTTTCACAAGTCTCAGGAAAGAAGTCGCCCAGACTCAGATCACCCGAAAGGCAAGGCCACTCACTTTGAATACGGGGAAGCCTTCCTCACGACAGATGAGGTGAGAAAGCGTTTCCAAAGGGCAAACTTTGATATGGACGAGCGTTTTGATTTAGGTAAGGCCATCTTGCTCTTTCCCACTCTCACTGACGAACCACATAGACGCACCCACACCACAAGACGTCGTCTATAAAACACCTCGCGACATGGCTTCATCTCCACCCACGACTCGGGGTCCTGGACAAAACAGTGGTACAAGCGTAAGATGGACTCCGGTCCCATCCCCACATAGACCTCAATCCCACCTTCTTCCGCCAACCTTCAACAACCACACATTGGCAGATTTCGAGGCTATAAGGCGTCAGGCCCAACAACATGAGAGCGACGGAGAGACTGATATGGCCGAGGATATGTATCGTGAGGCGTTGGCTGGTTTCGAAAATATCCTTTCGCCAACGCATGAGCACACCAATGCTTTAGCATATCAATTGGCATCTTTTTATGCCAACTGCAATCGCATGGATGACGCTGATCGGGTGCTTAACTGGATTATTGAAGGGCATGTTGGACGCTGGGGCTATGACCATGACAATACCATGGAACAAATGCTTCGCATTTCAAGACTCTACAATGGCTGTTCCCGTAATGATGAGGCACTCTCAATTCTCTATCGCGTCCTTGATACCTGGGACGAACAGGCTTGGGCCAATGTGAACTATGAAAATACAATGCGTCTAGGTGTGCCCCAGACTATGAAGCCCCCAAAAGCCGTGCCGCGAGGAAAAGTTCAACACCAAGAACCTAATCTAACATCGAGGGCATGGGCAGAAACTGATGATCCATTGCGGGTCGATTATCAGCTCGGTCTTGTGAAAACAAGGCTTGCATCGGGCGATGACACAGCGGAAAATACCCTTCTTCTTTTGATCGACCAATGTGAAAGCCATCAGCAGAAATTAAGCTTACAGATATTGCGAGCTAGGTGCACCCTCGTCGACTTCTATCGAAGGCAAGGATATGATGAAAAAAGCTCTCTTGCACTTGAGAAAGCCCGACAAGCGGTTGATAAGACTTTAACATCCAATGTCGAGAAGACCGAGGGTCTGCTAAAAGCCTGTACCGACGTTGGAATGCTTTATCTGCAGGTACAGGGTGACGAACCTGCCGAAGATATATTCCAAAGCATCGCAGCCGCGGCAGAGGATGCCTTTCAAATGGACCACTCACCCGCCATCACAATTTTCATTCGCATTGGCAAGATTCATCAGAATGAAAATAATTGGACCAAAGCCGAACCGTGGTTCGAACGCGCTCTCGCAGCTTCAATGGCAGCCAATGAATTAGATAGCCCATTGACAAAAGCGCTCGAGGCAGCTCTAGAAGACTGTCATTACTCTTCTACATCTTTAACAAGCAAGGGAAACATGACATTTTCCATCGACGAATTACGGAGGATCAGATTCGTAATGTAATGCATCAGTAGGCACGAGCGTAATAAGAAAAAAGGTTCTTCACCAAAATGCAAAGAGACCTTGATCTCTCAACTAGTCACCTATACATGTGAAAAACGCCCAGTTTCCCTGAAGACCACAACTCACCTAATCTTGGCAAGCTGTTTGCAGCACATTTCCCCTCCTACTGGACCTATCAGCATCAGCATGCCATTGCAATTAGCGTCACCATACTAGGGTCTTTCATCCCTGTTTCCTGCGACCCATAAGTGTTGAGCCATCATGTATAGAACCTAGCTCCTCAGGAGTCTCAGTCATCCATCTTCCAGATCAAAACACCTTGCAGCACCTGCCAAAGACTTTACATCTCTGCTCCAACGCATCAGAGCAGGACACTAACCAATCCCAAGCCCGGGGTAAGTATAACAAATATAACATCAGGATCACTTCAAACGAGAAGAAGTACTAAAGGAGCAAAACGGGCCAAAAAGGAAGGAGCAGAAACCGAGCAACGGATAATACAGACGTGCAGCAGGCGGAGTCTGAAATGGCCCCCGTTGCCATCAATTGGAGCTACATACCCTTAAGCCACAGGACAAATTAGGCTATCGCGTGCTGCATCACTGCCATAGCTTCAGCTAGGTACAGTTACGCGTCAAAAGTCTGCGGTCAAAAACCAAATTTTTCGCGTTTTCGCGTTAAGCTCTATCCACCCCACCATCTTGCAACTCATCTACAGCCATGCTGCGCACTCCATTAGCTACTATATCTGGCAACAGGCCTCGCAATAAGGAGCTCAGTCCATTCCAACGCGGGATTTTAGTGGGGCAAGCAGCTCAGGGCCTGTCGTACGGCAAGATTGCCAAGGCTACCAAATTACATAGAAACACGGTTCGACAGGCTGTTATTAACACCTCACTACAACAGAACGGCGAATCCAGACCTCGCAGCGGTCGTCCTCCTCTCGCAACCGATCGTGACCGACGTCATATTATTCGTATAGCCCGAGTGAACCCACGGTTGACATACGAGAAGCTTAAAGAGGAGGCAGGCCATAATTTCAGCCAATCTACCGTGTACCGCATACTAAAAGAGTATGGCCTTACCAACTGGCTTGCAAAACAGCGTCCCTTACTCACAGAAGAGGTGGTAGCGAAACGACTTGCTTGGTGCCGTCAAAGACGACATTGGGGCTGGGAGGAATGGTCTAAAGTGATCTGGTCGGATGAGTGTTCTGTCGAGCGGGGTACTAGCAAAGAAAGAGCTTGGGTTTTCAGGCTTCCACAAGAGAAATGGATAAAAGAGATGATACAACCTAAGAAAAAAGGGAAGGACGTTAGCGTGATGGTCTGGGGTGCCTTCTACGGGGTGGGAGAGCAAAGTAATTTGCTCCGTTTAGCAAGGGATCCAAACTCTGGTCGACAAGGCTACTCAGCAGCCTCGTATGTGGGAGTACTTGATGAAGCGCTGCCTACACTTTGGGAACCGGGTCTCCTATTTATGCAGGACAATGCCTCTATCCATACTAGTCGTCTCGCGCGTCAATGGTTCCAAGAAAATGGTATAGAGGTGTTAGAATGGCCACCCTACTCACCGGACCTCAACCCGATTGAACACCTCTGGTATCGGCTCAAAAAAAACGTCTACGACATACGCCCGGATATTGAAGAAGTGGGTGGTAATGTAGACCACATCCAGGAGGTCCTGTATGATAGTTTAGAACAGGCCTGGGTACGCATAGAAGGCAAGGTAATGGAGGATTTAGTAAGGAGTATGCAAAGGAGGGTAAAAGCTGTTATCGCTGCGGACGGATGGTATACTAAATATTAAGTTTAAAACTAGGGCTACAAATTTGATGTATATCTACATAGTAATTAGTATATAAAGTTACAAAGGAATCCTGCGCGTTGTGGTGGAGTTACAGGTGCTTTTAATGGGGTGGTTTTTTTGGTGGGGTGCGGGTGACCATAGACTTTTGCTTTAGTACTGTATAGCCCAAAAGCCCGCTCTACCTATCTCACCCATAAGACATTTCGAAAATATCATCTCAGTCACTCCACACAATTCACACTCCCTTCTCTCACAAGAACCCAACCTGTCTGCGCACAGTCTCCTAAAACAATTCATCTTCATGGCAATCCCCTGTTTAGGCAAACTTGCCACCTAGAATACCTATCAGCTTGCCTATATATATGCGACCACCTAGTCATCTCAATATAGCCGACAATATATCGCCGACACTTACAATCATCGTCACTATATCATACTATAGTATCTAGAACTCATATGTCCACATCTCCGTCACCGTGGTAGTACTAGAATACCAAGGCACGAACATATCGTTTTTCACTCAAGCTTCAGATCCCCCTAAGACCTTACCATACCCAGTGGTGTTAGGGCCCATCAAAGCACCCTAATTGTTCGCTTAGGGATTATTCCGTGCAAGTTCTAAGGCCAGATACTAGGCAGATCTACGCGGGGTTTTTGGGACCTGGAAAGATGCGGTAATAAGGTGTGTCGATAGTATGACGCAGCGATGATGTTTCAAAGGTTAGCGATATGTTGTTGGTGATAGTGAGGTACAAGTAGCGAGGTGCTTAACGGTGGTAGTAAGGATAGAGGCAAGGTGATACCTTGGTAGGCGGAAAGCTCGCCTAAATAGAGGACTGCCATGAAAAAAAATGGGACTGTCCGTAGACAGGTCGACAAGATCCCCCTTTGGATGTAAGAATTCACATTGCTTGTAGGGCACACTGTGGTTTCGGCATGACCGGAGAAAGATTGTTAGTACATCCTCTTTTCTCCTTTTCTTCGCCAGGTAGGAAAGCGTGATGATATTAAAAGTAGTAGTAGTAACAGGATTCGTTTATAGTGAATGTTTAGATGTATAGAATACTTTTGAGACCCCCAGCAATGACCTTGACAAACTTTTGATCGAGATGGGTTACTCATCATACTAGACCCTCACCCTCCAATGCCTCTCCCAATTTTAGAGTCCATAACATACACCTATATAATGTGTATAACATCCTTGCAGTAATAACAGAGACTTTTGATAGAGATGCGTCACTCATCTTCCTCGTTCCACCAACCCTATTCCCACTTCACTATCCACATTTAATTCCCAGTCAAGTTCTTCCTCTACGACTCGAAGAACTCCTCCTCGTCATCCTATGCATCTCCATTCTCTCCCCCTGCCCACCCTCCTTTCTAAAACTAGCTCTCCTCCTTACAGCCGCCTCTCCTCTCTCCACAATCCCATCCTCCTCCTCTTTCCTTTCCACATCCGCAGGACTAGGGACGACAGTCCCATCCACATCGACTTCTTCGCCGAAGTTACCGCCAACGCTTTCCATAGTAAAAGGGCTCGCGGTCGGCGCATCCAACGCCGCCAACTCCTCACTGGTGAAATACTTCGGCAGCAAAAAAGTACGAACGGGTATGAGGAGGAGGATGATGATTGGGAAGCCTATTGCAGCGATCGTTTGCGTGATCGCGAAGGTGGCGCCGAAACCGATGAGTTCGAGGGCGACGAAGAGCCATATGGCTTGCTGGCGTTGGAGGCGCTTGAGTGGGTTAGAAGCGTGAGTGAGGTTCTTGTCGCGAGAGAGGTAGAGGATTTTGCTGGTGATGCCATTTGCTTGCAGGGCCTGGACTCCCATGACGAAGAAGAGGCCTGCAAGGACACCGCGGGGGATGAGGTGTAAGACGATGAGTAAAGGGCCAGACATGGTGCCGAGGGTGAGGAGGCCTTGTGCCAGATTTGAGACACGCTGCTCCACGACGTGATCGACGATGCGGGTGGTGTGGCCTTTGGCATCAGGGTCGGATTCTGTCTCGTCGTGGATTTGGCGGGTGACGCAGAGTGCGTTGGTGTGGAAGGGGGCTTGGGGAATAAGGCCGTTAGGGAAAGGAATGCCGAGAAGGCCGGCGACGCCGGTTGTGAGGCCGAGGAGGAAGAGGTCCCAGTGGAAGCCTGCGGGTTTGCGGAGGGGAAATTCGGTGCCTTGCGCTATTAGGGAGGAGACTACACGAGAGTTAGCGTAATTTTGGGAAAGGAAATTAAGATAGGACGATGCAGGTTGCTCTTGGCTATAATCGGCAATGCTGAAGCTAACTTATGACAAGATTTGGCTGAAAGTGTGTAATCTGAAAGAATGAAGGCCTCTTTCATATACTAGAAGCTTAAAGACAATTGGTAGAGGACACAGTTGGGTACGGATATGACTGTAGTGAGAGCAAAATAATCCGCGTAGACAAATCAAGAAGATCTCATTATATGGTGCTGTCAAGCATCATTTACAGCTCTTGCTGAGGGGCATAGATATGGGGGAGCTTACCGTTGTGATCAAAGTAGAACAAGATGGTGAGGAGGATCGCGAAAGGTATGGCAATGAAGATATCTGCGACTTCGATGTCCCAGAAATGGATTAACCATCCACGATTTTGAGTCGGAAAGAAGGCCTTGCTTGTAGGGAGCGTTGCAAGTGGGACATCCTTCATGTGCCCGATATGCACGAATCCAGTGAAGAAAATGATAGTAAGTGGCGTGCCGTAGTCTTCAATGAACTTTCGTACGTAGCGCTGAAAAAGGTTGCTGCCACCAATAACACCGCATATATATCCAGACCCTAGGACAAGGAGAGAGACCATGATTGATAGGTAAGCTGCTGCTTCTCCTGAGAGGCCCCATTGGCGGGTTAATACTTGGATGCCTTTTTGCAAGTAGATGAAAGCCACATAGAAGCCGAAGATGTCGCAGCTAAAACGAGTGACGTATTTAAGGCCATTACAGGCATTAGTGAATGCTAAAGCCCAGTGCATTACTAGGGACCATCTGCTTCAGCGTAAGCTTGGAGTTTCAGTCAGACATTAACGGCGCAGGTAACACACAGTCCGATCCAGCACATGAAGGCGAAGTAATTGGTACCACGAGGTGTAATTATATCGTATACTGTATAGTTGAAGACCGTAATAGGACCTGTTGTTGTATCAGGCATGTCTCTAGATCATTTCATGCGTAAATCTGTATACCCGTGACTCCGACAATAACAAGTGGCTGTGCAGCAAAGACAGAGAAGACCACAGAGCCAAGCACGGAGGCCAAAAGAACTTCATTGACCCCAAAGCTCATGTTTGTCTTTGTAAACATATCCAGTGAGAAAGCGAGGGCTGGCAATATACTGAACGAGTCGTTAGTGGCGGCAACGTACCGCAAGAGAAGGCACGACGCTGACGATCGAGTGACAGCTGCGGAAAAACCATGTTGAGACGAAAGCTCCCAACAAGTCAACATGTAGCGAGCGGTAACAAGACTCTAGCACTGATATCACAAAAGCATTGCGCAAAAGGGGTAGCATGCATGATAATGTTGATATATCAACGGATAATTCGGGCTCATACTTTGCCTACAACCAACAGTCAGTATACAGATTCGAAAGCATCAGAGCGGAAAAGTGGGAAACGCAGATGACATACAAAATACATGTAGATAGTGGCAGGAACAACACGGTAGTCCCAAGCGTCTCGCCAATCACTGCCATAGAATGGAGCTCTTCTTCTGACGTCATTGATCATGCCTCTGAAAAGGTGAATTCTCCACCATTGCTTCTTGGTGCTTGATGCGTTCGTAGGGGCCTGAGAGACCTCTCTCGAAAGCGTCGCTTCACTGTCATGTTGGGGCTCGGAGTGGGAGGCTAGGAATGGTAAGCGTGGCTGCCATGCTTTCCTTCGGTTGCTACTCCTCGTTTGAGGAGTAGTGGCTAATGTGGGGTGGAGGTGGGGTCCGGACGGAATTCTATATGGCGATCCCATTGTGATTATGCGCAAGTCAACGATCAATGCATTGAGGCATATGATTATCAAGCAAGGAGAGCCGTGAACAAGGCATAGGGTAGGTTGTAGATATGATGAGTGATGAGGAAAGGAGCGGTTATTCGGCCCTCGCTTTTTTCTAAGGACTTGGCTCCGATGCTTGGCAGTTAATAGTGCAACGGCGCTGGCTTAATGGCCCTGTTGCTTGTTGTCGAGCGCTGATCTTCTTCACATGCCAATGGGCCATGCAGCCGGTGGCAGTACTTTCGTCTTTCTCCGGCATCTCTGATCATTATTTGCTGCGGTACTGCTACACTGCTTTGGGACCGCAAATGGAACCGGACTGACGACTGACTCTGGTCTGGGGCTAAGTGTGCCTTCTTTTGGGGCACTGCCTAATCATGGACACTATACCATTTTCTGGGAGGTGCACAAATGCCATTGGATATTTTTTGCCTTGTGATATAGCTGTATCAGAAGTCACGGCAGAACTTTCCTCTGCAGTCTTGACCAGGTCACTGATAGGTAGGTGGTTGAATGCGTGTGGAAGTAGTAGTGCGGGAAGAGTTGAGGGAAGGTTAAGGTAGGACTTAGGGGTGACGCCGCCATGCTACCGGCTGCGTGGAGAACCTGCATGATGGCGATGGTTGGCGCTTGGCGCACAATACCTACGCACGAGGCTTGCCGCCATGAAGCAGGTTGGGCCGCGCAAAGCATTGTGAGCACACCGGGAATAACAGTAGTGACGGCGTGGTACACATGCTAATGATATAGAATCACATAGGAGCAAACTGATCAGGAGAAGGGCATGCAAAACTCCAACGGCTGTGGTTACAGAAATACATCGAATAGTTTTTGCGAGGTATAGCCGCGGAAGCAAAATGGACGATCGCCATGATATTTACTTCTGGGCGTACGGACGAACCATAGGGTAGGGTAGGTAGGGTAGGGCAGGGCGGGTACTTACTCAGGCTGTTTGTTTGGGTACCCTTTTCCCCCCAAATAGATAAGGTAAGGTTTTGATGACATCATCATGACCTTTGAATGCCTTGGCGCTGACTCGTGTAAACGGCAGCAGAGTCGTGGTGTAAAGCCGCTCTTATGGTCTCGAACGCAGGCCTCAGCCATACAGCAGCATGTATTTGAATTAAAATCCACGCGGGGACCACTTGGGCCCTTCGTTGTCTAGGATAAGGCATCTCGAGGCGCAACAACCAGGGCACGCCCCAAGCTATTCTCATCCAATCGCACACAGTGATCGACATCCCAAGTGCCTGAATCCGATACCTCCGATGCGAAGAGTTGCCCACGCAGAGATGCTATTATTAAGCTCGTACTCGTTACGCCAGAAGTCTAGACACTACACAATAAAAGCCTCCGGTTACGCTCCTGTTCAAGACTTGGTCAGGATTTGGGCCATCAAACGCTCTGTTCGCCCGTCATCTCGATGACATCCAATCAGAGCCCTTCTGGCTCTTCAGAGGAGGGGGAATTTGAAGATGACGCGGCCATGCAAGAAGCGCAATGGCAGTCACCACAGCACAACTCCACCGATATCCCAAATCCAATCGCTGATGATGCGCCCTCCTCCACACAGGCTGCAAGACCTGCTGTCCCAATGCAAAAGCGAAGGCGCGTGACCAGAGCTTGCGATGAGTGCAGGCGCAAAAAAATCAAGTGCGACGGCAAACAGCCTTGTACACACTGCACAGTCTACAGTTACGGTTAGTCAAACATCCAGCTTGCAGATGAATGTCATTGACAGCCATTGGGAATTCTTTTGGGCCTTTGCTGATCCCTTGCGGGCTTTCAGAATGTACCTATGATCAGCCTTCAAACAGAAGGCGTAACCCTGCTCCCCAGTATGTCGAGGCCTTGGAAAATCGATTACGGCGCGCCGAAGATCTTTTGAAGACCGTCCTTCCAGATGTGGATTTAGGTGACCCAAATCTAGACATTGGAGCTCCTCAACGCATGCGCTCCGCTGTCAAGAACGAGCCGCAGCCTCATGTCCAGCAGCGGCCATGGGTACCCCTTGAGAGAAATCAACAGGGTAATGAGGGAGATAAGGATTCAATGTTGGAGTCCATGGTCGCAGTTACGGGATCGCTGGATCTTGACGATGAAGGTCATTGGGATTTCCATGGTCATTCATCAGGTCGTGTATTCTTACGGAGAATGCGTGAGCAATTCGGTGCTTTGGTTGGTAAGGGGAATCCAGGCAATATGCCCTTTAAGACTTATAAAAGTGCGAAACCGCTTGACTCGCCCAAGGCCCTAGGCGAGTCTCCCATCGATCGCAATCTACCAATCACACATGAATTACCCGACAAGCATTGTGCACAGCTACTCTGTAAGAATGCGTTGGACGACGCAGGCGCTTTGCTACGTCTCGAACATCGTCCAACATTCCTACTAATGTTCGATCGCGTGTACGATACCCCTGTGGAGGAGTTCGGAGACGAAGAGAATCGGTTTGTGCCGTTGCTGTATGCTGTAATCGCATTGGGTACTCTGTTCGCGAAGGCAGAAGAGAGCTTATTACAGAAAAATGGTTACGACTCTGCAATTGATCAAGGGTGGGCGAGGATGAGGTTTATGATCGGAATTCTATGCTGATAAGCTCTCAGGTACCGCTGGTTCAGCATCGCCCGTCAATTGGTCGATCTAACTGACTGTCGAGACTTGACATCGCTGCAAACCATAATTTACATGATCCTATTCCTACAGTCTTCAGCACGCCTCAGCACCTGCTACTCCTACATCGGCATTGCTTTGAGGTCTGCCATCCGAATGGGGCTGCACCGTTCAGTCTCAAATTCTTTCAATCCTATCGAGAGAGAACTCCGGAAGCGCATGTTTTGGGTAATACGAAAGTTGGACATCTACGTCGGCGCGTTGCTTGGCCTGCCACAAATGCTAAGTAATGATGACATAGACCAAGAATATCCAATGGAAGTAGACGATGAATACATCACTGCTGATGAAATCCTACCAATGCCTCCCGGGAACTTGTCGATCTTCGTAGCATTCAATGCTCACACTCGTTTGGTGGAAATTCTGGTTAAGACTGTGAGATACATTTATCCAATCAAGGAAAGCAACCCACTACGCTCAAAAGGTTCTCAGTCGTATGTCGTAAGCCATTCGAAGATCCGGGAAATCGAGCAAGACTTGCAGTCTTGGATGGAGGCACTACCCGTACCTTTCAGACCGGGTGAAGAGACCTCGCCCGAATTTACGAGGCAAGTTCTGCATCTCCAATACAAGACGTGTTTTTACTAACTTCTCACCAGGATACGACACATCCTACGTATGGCATATGCTCATATTCAAATGTTTCTCTATCGGCCTTTCCTTCATTACGCTTCTCCATCGATCCAGGCCAAAATGGTGGATAAGCGCTCTTACGCTTGTGCTGCAGCCTGTGTGAGCGTATCTCGTAATATAATACACTTGACTAGCGAGATGAAAAGGAGAGGACTACTCATGGGCTCATACTGGTTCTATATGTACACCACGTTCTTCGCTATCATAGCTCTACTGTTCTATGTGCTCGAAAACCCTCAAAGTCCGAGCGTCGAGGACCTCCTGAAAGACGCATACGAGGGAAAGGACACTTTGGCTTCACTCGCAGGGAGGAGTCTAGCCGCTGACAGGTGCTCAAGGACGTTGAATGTAAGCAAGACCGTGCTTTCGAGGACCATTGCATTCCTTGCTAATATGTTATTAGGATCTCTTCGAGCAAGTACCTGAGAAGCTGCAAGACATTCGAAATACTGCGTCCAATAAGAGGCGTCAGGCATCATTCCAGCTACCTATAGCACAGACGCGTACGTTCCAAAGTGCGCCAGACGTCACCATGAAAGCAGTATCGAACAGCAATCCCAACCCCATGCGCCGGGCAAGCACGTCTCCAACCAACCAAGAGTCTTGGAGACGAGCGCCGCAGCAGCAAGAAAGCTCAGCTCTTCGTCATCAAGTTGTCTGCATGGAATCACCATATCGCAGGAGTTCACAAGATACCTACAGCGCCTCAAATTCCAATAGCGCGGAGATGCAGACGACGAACAGCCCAAATAGCTCCATACTCTCCACCTCAAGCCAAGGCCCCTACGGACTGCAGCCCTTCTCTGGGCAAGCTGTCCCCGATCTTACGGCTATGATGTTTCCCTCAGCAGACCCTTTCGCATATCCTAATCAACCCATGACCACGCTTGAAAACCGGAATTTCATCAAGCAAGAGAATTCGATGGATTCTAATACATATAATTTAGCGCCTACTACCAGCTCTGCCTATAATAATCTGACTCCTCAGATGTTTGGTGCAATGCCAGCCTATACGTTGCAAGGACAACAGCCTAATTTTGGTATGCAGGACATGAACCTCCAGATAGGTATGAGCAATGCCGAATCTGCAGTTACTACAATGTCCATGCAAAATAACGACGCCAGTGGATGGCCGAGAGGATCGGGAGGTACCCCTAGCGTCAATCTTGATCAGCTTTTTGGGGAAGATTGGGGCGGATGGATGAACCAAGGTTACAGGCAGTAACAACAGCTGCTGGGCAACGGCAACAAGACTTGGAACGATCACGACCTTACTTATTTTGGCATGAATGGCTAACGGAAAAGCTTCTTTTCTGTATATAGACAGCTTGGCGTTACTGGTAGTGGTCTTTTGAGTGAGCCACTAGGTACGCGTCATCAGGGGACATTCTTGATTTGGACAGGCTGTGGGTTTGAAAAGGGCATGGGGGGCAGATTTTCGGCAAAACAATATACAAGTGTATTATTATAATTCAGCAGAAGCGCTACTATTCAGCAGAAAGATATAGCAAGTTTAATTTGCAATAGTATTCAAGTAACACAATGTTGTCAACATCGACTTCCAATAGACGTTAAAATCTTGTTGTTGGAGCAGGCAAGTAAGGTACCAACGAACACTTCAAGTCACAGATGAGCGGGCTCACCATCGCATTCCTAGCAAAGAAGAAAAATGAAGATCAAGATGATCTTTCTCCTTTTCAATGATCCCTATGGAGAATCTTCTGTGAACAGAGTTCAGTGACGTGAAGCCGCGTAGGCCACCTTTTGCGAATCCTAGACTAAGATTTATTGCGTCTTCAAAGGGTCCGACTAACCGCTCTTCTAAGGAGTCGTTCTCAAAGCCACCAGATTGTCCGTCTGAAAATCAGGAGAAAGCTGAGAGGAGGGGATCGTGGTGGCAACGGTGTTACGGATGTTTGATTATGTGGAAAATGCTGGGAACAGGTTGGCAAAGAGCGGGCTAAGGCACTAAAGGAGAGGAAGTCTGGGCTTGCAGACCAGTTTCTGGGCACTGGGCAAAGAATGAAGGGCGCAATAACGAAGGGGGCTGTGCTGCGGTCGTAAATTTGTCGCCAAGAAGCTCCGCGCTTGGTACTGGCTTGGCGCAAAATCCCGCCCTCTCACACAGTTTTCGTTCCTTCTCCTCACATCTTCGCACTTTCACAATACATGATCGGGTCTTGTTTATCAACATCAACCCTTTCATTCCTTTGAATCCGTGAGGTATTCTTTAAAGCGCGATCTTCTATCAGATACTCGTTCAAAGACCATATTCGACCTTCTTGGCGGCTTTCTTGTCGTTCTTGGCGTCGAAATGTCCCAAGAGGGCCAAAATCCTGGGCATCTTCCCCCACAAGATCCATCTCTACAGCAACAACAACCACCGCAAAGCGCTGTACAACAACTCCAGAGCAGCACTGCTCCCGCTGAATTCCAGTGTCAGTGGGTGGGATGTGGTGAGCGCGCAGCCAATGCTGAGCAGCTCTACGTGCGTCTGCTCCGAAGATACCCGTGGTAAGGACTCGAACTGACCGTACCTCACAGGACCATGTCTGCGAAGTTCACATTGGTCGCAAGAGCACCAACAACCTTAATTTGACTTGCGCATGGGGTAACTGTCGTGTCACTGTCGTAAAGCGCGATCACATCACCTCGCACATTCGTGTTCACGTACCACTGAAGCCGCATCGATGCGAATTTTGTGGTAAGGCCTTCAAGAGGCCTCAAGATCTCAAGAAGCATGTCAAGACCCATGCGGACGACTCAGTCTTCAGTCAGAATCCCGCCGCTGGCTCGTCCAGCCGTGGTCCACAGAATGGTCACCAGAATGGGCCATACAATGCTCCGGCGCAAAATAAACGTGAGTACAATATACTATAGCAGACTTCTTATCCTGAGGAAACTGCCTCAACCTGACATGCTTTAGACATGGTCACTGACTTGCAATCTCTCGCTTCTACAGCGCAAAACTTCTTCCCGGAGCATCATCAGCCATTACATTCTAATATGCCAATGAGCTACCCACAACACCAGCCTCAAAATGGCGCTGCACAATACTACACGCCCAGCTCATCATACTCATACGGCAACGTATCTTACGCCAACCATGGAGGGGACACTGGTAATCATCCTTCGCTTGAGTCTCACAAGCAAGGACTACAGTCCATTCGTGATTTAGTAATGGATGCACGGGGTGGTGCCTTCGACGCAAGGTCGTACGCTCAAGTTGCTCCTCGCTTGTCAGCAATTCAGAACACCGGGCTTCCGTTCCTTGGAGGTGCCTCCATGGGCGACTACGAATCTGGTGGAGGGAGCCCGGGAGGCGGAGTTTACGCGCCAACCGCTCATTACGCATTACCGATTCCCAACCTCAGGACCAAAGACGACCTTGTCGAAGCCGATCAAGTCTTCCAAGCCATGCAGACAACTATCTATGATAATGCAAATAATATGGCTGCCGCAGGTGTTGGTCCTCAGCTTATTGCGGCTATGGGTCGGCGTCCAAGCCATTCTCCACCAGGCGTGCAACTACCATCTGCTCACTATAGCAATGCAGCCGGTACATCTCAGCAGTCGAATCACAGCGCTACCCCAGATCTTTCGCCTCCTTCAAGCGCACATTCACACACATCGGGCAACTCACCACCTTCAGTGCATGGCCAAAATATGTCACCTACAACACCTGGCGCAATGTACCCAACCCTGCCAGGAGTAACATCAGACACAATTGCTGAAGGCTACGGCTCATCATCGAGCATGGCGCCCACATCGACTCTCGGATCCCAATTTGAGAACCAGCCCCGCCGTCGCTACAGTGGTGGCAGACTCCAGAAAGCCCAGCCTCTAGACCGGACTTCTAAGCGTGATGAAATGGACACAAGCGAAGACTATCCGGCCAATGCAAAGAACGCCGCCGTGTCCAGTTCGTCCTCCGAGGCTGGCTCCGTCGTCAAACCTCAGACTCGTCGCATGGTCGAATTCTCCTCTTCCAACATCGACCCTGCGCTTGGCGGCACGGCATCCCCATCATCCGGTGAGATGGACGAAGGAGCCATCAAGGCTAATGAGATGTGGGTTGGCAATATCCGGACTATCGAAGCACTAAGGACGTGGATTAAACAAAGGTTGGAGAACCATGAGTATGAGAGCGAGGGAGAGGGGGAGGGGAAGGAGGGTACGCCGAGTCTGTATCCTAACCTCACTTCGTCGTGATATGATGTCCTGGACGAAAGATACGGTATTGTAAGGGGAAAGGGTACGGATCTTGGTTTCGTTCAAGTCTGATCGATATGAGGGACGGAGGGGGTTAATGAAAGAGTCCTTATTTATCATGAGGCGTTATACGGGTCGTTCATGACGGTAGTTGGTGGCTTTTTCCTGTCATTTTTCTCCATACGCCAGGGTTCTTGTCTCGTATGTCGTCGTTTTCAGAAAGGCAGTAGGGCCTGTTTCAGGATGCGTGAGAAATCAGATAAAAATATTCGTTGTATGAGTTGTATATCCGATTCCTGCTCCCCAATTTTCCACCACCATACCATCCATCTACCCGATACTATATCATCGCGCTGTGTGTGCACACTTACCCTTCTGACACGATCTCTGAAACAACGTATGCTACTTTTGCCCGATTTCCGCTCCTCATCCTACCGTCTACCTAACACTATGTGCACGCCTACCCTTCCCCACGGTCTTTTGAAACACGTTGCACGATACCTGATCTATTTCCGCCTCCCCTGTTTTACTTCATCGTGCCGTGCCGTCTACTTTATCCTATATCATAAGATAACACTGTGTGCACACACTGACCCTTCCGACATCCGCAACTTTTTTTGTCTTGGCTGGTAGAAAGGGATGGTACTTTAAAGCTCCATGCGTGCATGTAGAGACATTGCTAAAAGGCCAGAATCCCCTTTCTCCAACCGGCGGCCGCAAATCTTCTTTCTTGAATAAAGTATTCCCCTTTCCCTTCCCCACCTTAATCCCCCCAGCCTTTCTCGACCCCCTCCTCGCCCTCTTAAAAACTTATTTTTTCTGCGAATTGTCTTACATGGTGATGGTAAGGGGCGGGATATACGTTTTAGCTGCATGATGTGATTCAACTTATGCTGTATCCTTTTTTACTTTCTTGAGGGATTTTGTCTACAATGTTTTTTTTTTTTGATGGGGATTTCTTTCATTGGGAATGGGAGGTTGGTATGGTTTGGGTGGAAGGGGGTTGGAGAGGGTTTCCGTGGGATAATGGGGTGGGGTGGAGTTTGGGATGATATTATGGTGAGTGGTGGGATTGGCAAGGGCAGGTGGGTAGGTTGCTGGGGGTTGTGTAGGGGGGAGGTGAATTGGAATGAAAGGAAAAGGAGAGAGCTTGTATAGTTATGGGGTAGGTATGAGTGGTGTTATGTATATTCTATAGTAATTTCTATTTCTCTATGCTCGCAGGAGCTGATGTTCACCGCTCAGCCAGAATATATATACAGCAAAGAGGTCTCTTGTCACCAGCTAGTCGTAAGCCCATCACCCTTCGAAGACGCCATGGTTCAATTCGACCCCAAAATCTTTAGCGATCTTCTTCATCTGCAACTCCATGTCATCCTCCATTCCCCTTCCTGCCCCAAAAAGCTGCTTGATTTTCGACGCCCAAAAGTACAGATCGCTGCTGAACAGTACAAACTTGAAAAGTAAGTGACGCCCGAAATTCTTCGCTTTCTCGCGATAACTCAGATCCGGACTATCTACTAGACTCCTCGACGCCCAATTCCCCATGATTTTTATCCTGTTGACTGGGGAGCCGAGGAATTGATTGTTTCCTTGTACGATACGCAGGTTGCGGCCGATGAAGATGAGTTCGCGCGGCCATTTTGTCTCGTCGCCGAGGATTTCGCGGATGCCTTTGCGCATCTTTTGTTGCATTTCGTAGGCGCGTTCAGCAGCTTCTTTGCCCTTGAGGCCGTGGCGTATCGATGTCGCTGTGCTTTTATTTCCGCCTTCTGTTACATTATTCCATTAGTAGTGAGATATTTTAATCGGGAAGAGAAGAGTGCACGTACCGTAGGGCCGCATTAAAGTTGCGGACGCGAACTGGGGGCAAGCGTCAGCAAGGTATCCATCAGCGAAGCATTGGATTGAAATAAAAAGCGAAGAATATGTAGCGTGATGACAAGGGTAAGATCAATATTATCTTAGCTAAATATGAGCTGAAACGCGAGTTCTGTAAATGCTTACAATGTCGGGATTGTTGATGCCCCAGCTCTTGACTATTTCACCGACGGTCTTATTGTCAAATGTCATCAAGCTCGTCCAAAACAGGCTGTATTGATGTCGAAATTCTGGCTCCATGTGAACGTACAAGCCATGATCGATAAGAACGAGCTCCGGCTTGCCCGAGGGTAGGCGTCGGATAAAGATATTACCTGGATGTGGATCCGCGTGAATGTCGCCAAAAACATATATTTGGGCGGAGAAGAGGTCTATCATCTCTGTCATGACGGCTTTCAGTGACAGACCGAGGCCGCCAGTGTCATCTGGGCCTCTCCACCAATCCCGATTGGGCTTCAACTTCTCGTTAAGAAGGTTGGTGCGCACTATATCAGCTACTTCTTCTGGCCTGGGAGGGTCAAGTGGAGCGCCGCCACAACCAGGGCTGCCCTGTCTCCAACCTCCTTTCCAAGGCTTGGTTAGATGTTCTTTATCCCATAGCCTTACACCCTCTATCCATTCGGCAGTCATAACTCGCTTTGAGCTCAATTCGCGATAGACCTTGGGTATATAGACTCGACCACGTAATCGAGGTTCTCCGGCCACCAATTTCGCCATTCGCTCGGCATTATTCGCTTCATTCACAAAGTCTGTCTCGAGCTGTAGTCGTTCGGTAATGAAGGGTACTAGACTATATAGAGGTAGATCAAACCAGGCCGTATATATTCGTGCGACTACTCTGAAGGGCACGGGTTCAGTTAGCATTTGGTGGCAATGTTCAGGGTTCAGTGTCATTTACTTGAAAGCCCACAGATCCCACCCAACTTGTTGGGCAATCTCTCGTTTCTGTACCTTCACAGCAACTTCTTTACCGTCAGGCAGGCGTGCCCAGTGTACTTGAGCCACACTAGCGCTAGCTCTCGCAGTCCTTTCCATAACTCCCTTGTCTGGATCTCCGGTGAAGCTAACCCCAAACACCTCCTCTGGAGATTTGCCAAAGTCTTCTCTGATGACTTGCTCGACGTCTTTCCAATCATTCTGCGGGGCATCATCGAACATCTTCGCAAACATCTTCTGAAATTCCGGGGGCAGCACTGCCGACTGCATGGCAATTGCCTGACCGATTTTGAGGTATAAACCGCCATTTGCTTGGAGCAAGTTGGCTAGGCGCTCTGCATTTCGAGCGTGGACGGCAGGTATGGAGGGCGCGAAAGGAGGATGAGGACGGAAGTTGATTTTATAATCCAAGGCGACTACAAGCCCTAGACCGAAGGTGCGAACACTGCGGGTTATGGAAGAAGCATAGTATTGCTTGTCGATGGCCCACCCGACACCTGTGCCGAGGGCGAGGTATAGGAGTCGTCGAGCCCATCTTCGAGTGCGACGATATGTTTTAGGAGGATTTGGTTTGCCGAGAGAACTTGGTGAAGGAGGGGCGAATGGTTGAAATTGCTGGGTTTGGAGAGATCTTCTATTAGGCACCTTCAGTGCAATCAACCCTCGTCTTTCGAGTGGAGTGATATCTCTGATTGAGCTTCTGATGCAACGTGGACATAGCCCTAAGGCAGGATGGATCATCTCACGAGCAAGGGCTATGTCTAGGACTCAGCGGACATTTGCTGTCATATGAGTGTGTTATCGTCTGATCTGGAGGTGAGTGACATCTTACATTTCGATGACGGGATGATTTCCGCAGTAGCCCACTCTCACTAAGATAGCGGAGTATCGTATCTGCGGGTGACAAGCCTGAGCCCTGAGCCCTGAACCCTGAGCCCTGAACCCTACTACTTCCGAGCTATTTTACGGTTGCCCACAGTAGAGTCGGCTGTTCCTGGCAGATTTGCATACGAGTATTATTGGAGACTCGCTCGCAAGAAGAAAGGCCAATCTAAAATCTACCAGCAAAATCCGTCGCTCTCCCTTTCATCAACCTTGTTTCTATTCTAATTCTCTCTTCTCTTTCTATTGCTTCACAACGTTGCAATCTTCACCCTTTGTTTCATTCAATCGTTTCGCTCGTTTTCTGCACACTGTCGCTCACTTGAAACACAGCACACCTCCTGGGCCTCACCAGCCGGTCGTTCGGGCCCAAACACCGTCACCCACACTAGGGAATCAGGCCCGGAGCTTGCACCAAGAAAAACACCGGTCACTGCGGCCGACCTCCATATCAGGGAACTACCAAAAAACCCACCTCCCCCTCCCAAGCTTGCAATCCAACTTTCATGCCGCCTGTTTTGAACTACCATCACAGATAATTGCGACACCAAGCCACCATGTATGAGTGCGCTGCCATGACACCTTAATACCTTTCGCCAATGCGCTCGCAAATACGTCGGCTGGGCTCCAAGGGCCCACAAGGACATCCAATCGCTACAAAGCGCAGGCACAACTCACACCTCTGATAGGACTCCCGGCGAGGCCCACTTCTTTGACATCTCCAACTATACCAGGACCGTCGTCATAATGTTACGTCCAGCTACACCTCTGACTGTCCTTTTCTTTGTCGCTTTCGTCCTTCTAATTCTATCGACCATTTCCACACCCATCATTAAAGGCATACCGCTTGGCTCGTACCAGGGAGTCAAATTTGGCGTCTTTGGATATTGCAAAGCCACAGGAGCATGTACAAAGGAGAAAATAGGATATTCCGTTGGTACGTAAATCTTCCGAACGGAGAGGGGAAGCAATCCGAAGTACAATTTGTTAAGGATCTATGGTCTCGCATGACCTTATAACAGATACATGGGTTGATCTACAGGATCTATGCTAATCTCAATGCTCTCTAGACTCAAATACCCTCTTTGGAAACAGCAATGATAATTCGGACTTTTCGCTGCCGTCCAGTACTCGTTCTGATCTCTCTGCTATCCTTATCGTTCACCCGGTAGCGGCACTACTTACACTAATATGTCTCATACTTGCTGCGACCTCCCATTTGCACTCGCCGTCACACTCACCTCGCTACCTCTTGGCTCTAATTATCCTTTCGGTACCCACACTTCTGATCACACTTTTGGCTTTCTTGGTGGACATTCTACTCTTCTTTCCTCATACGGCATGGGGAGGATGGATAGTTCTGGCGTCAACTATTCTTATCTTGGCTAGTAGCATTGTCACTTGCGCAATGAGAAGGACATTGGTGAGCAGGAAAGCTCGAAAGAAGAGGATAGCGGAAAACGCAGAGATGAACGGAGAGAACTTCTATGCACGTCAAAATGCGCCGCCGGCTATGTCATTTGCTCGTGCAGAGTCTCCACCTCCCCTGCCTCCCCAAGCAACAATGAGTGGAGGCTTGGGCTCAGATAAGCTTCCGAAATTCGCCACTTTTGAAGAGGCGAACGGAGGTGACGAGGACCGAATACCTCTTAATACTCGAACACCATCGGACAAAAGTATGCCTAATGGTCGTGGAGGATATGCTCAGGACGGCTTGAATCGATACGGTGGCCCTGGGAGAGGAGGTCCCCCAGGCATGCGAGGGGGGCGTGGCGGTTATAATGTCCCTAGAGATGAGTATGGTAATCCTTTACCACTATCCAATGCTTTCGGCCCAGGGCCACCAGGCGGAATAAGAAGAGACCGATCAGAACCACCAAGGATGAGGCGCCAATATTCTGACGAGACAATGAATTCTCAAGGGTCTCGGGGTAGGGGCAGGGGAGGTTTTGGGCCGCCCAGAGGATATGGCAGAGGGGGTCCTGGCTACGGACCTGGAAGAGGTGGCAGGGGAGGCATACCGATGGGAGCGATGGCAGCTGGTGCCGGTGCAGGCATGATGGCAGGAGAATGGAGGCAAGGCCAAGATCGACCACCACCTGGATACGGTAATGGCTATCCACCACAAGATCGTCCTGGTCAGTACGATGGCCCAGGGCCTGCCGGCTACGGTAGAAGTCCTTCAGCCCCAGGCTACGGCAGACGGCCTTCACCAGGCCCCCCATCAGCACCTGGATACGGTAGACAACCATCGCCAGGACCACCTTCAGCGCCTGGGACTTACGGCAGAAGACCTTCGCCTGGCCCGCCATCAGCACCTGGAGGCTATGGGTATGCAATTGGAGGTTCTCAAGGACAGCCAGCACAACCGTATCGAGGGGAGCCTTCTCCTCCCCTACCTCTACCCACTAGTCAACACGAGGTGATAGGGCAAGCCGTGGAAATGGATGCTAGGCATGGTAGCCCTCCATTGCAATCACCAAGCTTCCCTCCGCCTATGCAATTACGCGACAGTGACAGCGATGTCCAAGGACTTGTCGGTCTTCAGCAGCAAAATCAACCTAGAGACTCCGAAGCCAGTGTCTATAGCTCCCAAGAGTAAGTCAAACACTTAGTTCCTCCCATGCCAGCCCGCTGACTCACTTACAGACCCTATGTCCCACCCCGCGCTGCCTGGGCCGGCAAGGTAACTCGCGGCGTCACCCCGCCTCCAAACACTGTCACTATCGATCCAGTCGAACTGCCCACACAAACCTCACAAACAGTCCGCAAACACAAGCCCCGCTCGTCCTCTCTCCCCCAAAATCAACCCCCTGGCCACACCCGCAACCAATCTTCGGGAAACTATTACGAAGACGTAGACCCCCGCTTCGCTCCGTCCTCCGAATCTCCAGCTCAAAACCCTACTACCAGCGTAGTTCCTTCCTCCCTCACACCTGGCTACGCTGTCATCCCGGCCCACCAAAACATCCACCAACCCATCCAACCTACCATCGAAAACGTTGACCCCAACTCCTCTTATGAATCAATCCAGGACGGGCAACGGAGTCCGGCAAGCGATAACAGCAATATGACGTCGATTAGTCAGCGGGGCATCAATCCAAACTGGAAACCAGGGCTGGAGGCATATCGCGGACAGACGAATCTAGGCGTGCCGCCAAGACGAAGATCGGGACAGCAGCAGCAGCAAGCGCAGCAGCAACGGGATGTACTGTTGCAATCGAATCCTGATTTCGAACTCAACGCTCGGGGTCCCAGTGCCAGTGGCGGGAGAATTCCACCGCATATGATGCAGGGGCAGGCTTTTTGAACTGAGCCCGGCCAACAAGAATTGAAGTGGTAATGGTTCCTTATATCTTTTTCTGACACGATATATTTCGCACCGTGTGCATACGGAGGGTGTGTATAAATCGCACCCATTCGAGCACTTTGACAATTGCATTTTCAGGGTGCACTAGGCGCATAATCTTACATTTCTTTAATGTAGATGCACGGTTTGTTTTGGTTTCTTGTACATATTACAGATCAGTGTGGAAGTGGAAAATTGTCGGGCCTGAAGCGATGATGGCGGTGAATGATCTGCCTCAGTCGGATGGATGTAGCTATTTGGGAGTATTATAACGGCAATTACATATTGTTTAAACAGAACGGAATGAGCCAATTAGAGGGACTTTTGCACTGGTTCGCTTATCAATTACTTAGTCAAAACATTTGAAAGATCTTAGAGAAGGATTTAAGACACCAGACCTTCCGTCTTGGATGAATTCTCGATATGGGCCCGCTGGGCCTCAAGGTCATATTATACAGGATCTGTACACAATGGCTTGTTTATGAACCAACCTCCAAACGCCGTCGCAAATGCATTGTAATAAAAAGCCCCAGCAAATATGCTGCTCAACCCGCAATGAGAACCCAGAGAAGAAAGAAGATCTAGTTGAATCGTTAGTTGAGATGTATCTAAGCAATTCTATGTTACGCATGGATCTTACCATAAGCACGCCAAACATCTTCGCTACTAACCACCTATTACCGGATACCCTGGACCAGTATTTCATAAGTTCGCGTTGGGCTCCTTGGACGTTGTCGACTACGTCGTCGGTATTTGCGTCTATGCGTTGGATTTGTTCACTTTGATGTTCGACAGTGTTAGCTAGAAAGATAGGCTATTTATTTCATGAAGGAGGTATTTACGGACCCTTGCTCAGAGACCATGGCGGCTAATTGACCGAAAACACCGCCTAGCTCGTTGATGGTGCGCTCGATCATGTCTATGGCTTCGCCGCGCATATTGATATAAGTGTTTGTTGGTTGGGCCTCTTCCATCATTAATAATTGCTGATCAGACTGAGGCCCGCTTTGCATGAGTGTAGAGGTCGATGAAGGATCGAGGTTTAGTATGTCGTGATTCGGGTTCTGGTAGCCGGGTTGGGGCGTGCCTGACTTGGTGGGAGTGTGATATAGTGGTGATGCGGATTGTTGAGGATGCAGGGGAGATTGTGTGTGAGCGGAGACGGATGAGACGAAGTTTTCCGTGCGTGATCTTGAGGCTTGGAGGTTTTTGGTTCTGACTTCGAGGACTTCTTTGAAATTGGTGCCTACGTCGGCTAGCTTGCCTTGTAGTAGAACCACGACCTAGACGTGAATCAGCGTCATTGCCCTGAAAAACCTCAGGGCCCACATACATTCTTGTTATGCTCTCCTTCCTGCTCTGCTCCACCTCGTGAGGTCTGAGATTGTTGTGACTTGGATAATGACTGTAGCGAGGATATCTGAGAGTTCAGCGACGAAAGGTCTTGCTTTATAACGTATGTAAGTTCATTTATTTCAACCGGCCGGTCGTCGAACAATGTTTTCCGTTTCGCTACTACAATGCAATATCCTTGTTAGCCCCGATGTCGCCATTGCTAGAGAGAACATCGGCGCCAGCTAGGGTGGCAGATCTTGAGCCAGGCCCAGATGGAATGTCCAACGTACACTCAGCCAATCTTCCCAACTTTTCCATTGTCGACGTTATCCCCCTGCCTATCTCCGCAGCCCTCCTGGCGAATTCTGATCGTGCACCCTTCCTAGAGCCCTTCCCATCTCCAATGGGTGACCCATTCGCCGCTTGTCTTTGCGACTCTGTAAGTAGTGATTGCCTCTGAGACCCAACCCTTGTGGACGAGTGTCTTTTCTGTGCTTGTGCAAGGACTGCACGGAACTCTGATGTTCGATCTTGTATGGAGGATGTAGCCATTGAAGATTATCGACGCCCGGCAGACCACCGAACCTCTGACGACCGACTCTTTGCACCAGGTCCAGTGGTATATTCGTGGCTTGGAGTGCGACTCTTCTGTTTAATGCTGGAACACGGATGTTGTGCGGTAATTGTGAAAGTCTTTGGGACGTTTCAATGGCGCAGGCTCGTAAGCGTATTAGCTACATAATAAAGGTATTCGACCGCTGAAGAACGAATCTCATGAACCATTTAAAGCGAACATTGACAGGTATTATTTGCCTCGTTGTCCGAAAAGGGAGCAGCCTCGGCAAAACCACGGGCCGCGTTGGTACAACAAAGTCCTTGGCTTCGAAGCCTCCTTGGAGGAAACCTGGCATTCCTGCCTGTACAAAACCCTGTATGACTGCTTCTCGGGCGTTGGTCTGCTTTCCTCATGTCGAATCCGACGACCATCTAATGCTGAGCATGACCTCTGAGCCTCTGTAAACGAGCGGAACGCGCCCTTCGTCCGGGACCGTTGTTGTCCACCTTGCTCTTTTGAATCATTGCATACGCGGTATCCGCAGCGTGGCCCCGAAGCGACTGCCACAATTGGACACCTCCTTTTCTTGATCAATGCGACCCCTTCTCTTATGAGCGTGTCAACGCCAGAGAAAACAGACTTTGAGCTTGGTCGAGAAAGTCAGCTATGGCAATGGGAATGATCAAGTGAAGCAATCATATCATTCCTCGTTCATTCACTGCCACCTATGAGGAATAGCATCTTCTCGGACGTAACATACCTAGCTTGATGTCATTTAGAGATCAGGAAGCGAACACACAGTATGTCTCAACCGAATGCCGTGGGTGGGCACCCAACCTCATATAACACCAACATCAATCGTGCAAAAACAAAGAAATGGCTGGATGCGAAGACTGTCTCATATGATGGCGATGACTGGGGCGATGACGACGAATACGACGGGTATGGGGCATATGATGAGCCAGACCCGGCTCCTAAACCTACAGGACTTAGACAGCGAGGGCAGTCGGCAACACGGCCGCCTCAAGAAGGGTATGGAGCTGGTTCAGAGGTCTATCAACCACCTGTTGATGGCAGACAACCGTACGACAATACCAGTGGAACCCTGCCTCACCACCAGTATGGCGGCCGTAGTACCACAAACCCTCAATCTCAAGGCCAACCTGCTGTATTGAGAAAAAGTTCCTTTGACCAAGGTGATGAGAGGCGTGCCTTTTCAGCTGGTGGACTACAAACAGGTATAGGCGGTCCTACTGTTTCCAACCAAACACCTCTATCTCAAGCTCCATACAGCGCCAGTCAAGACTTTCAATCTAGCCCAATGCATCCGAATCAACAAATGCAGGCTCAGCCAAATGTTGCTCGACCTGATATACATATTCCAACACGGTCTAGTATGGACGCACAGTCCAGGCACTCTGATCAACCTCATTCAGCCGGGAGCGCCTTGCGAGGACCCCAATTTTTAGACCAGCAGCGCCAGGGCAGCAGGACGCACTCTATGACTAGCAACAACTCTTCACTAGATTTCAACAATAGGCGAGACTTCTCGCCTTCAGCGATGCCTCCACCGCTACACACACGTGGATCGCCTTCACCGCATAGCAATCCGGACTCAAGATCCTCCTCTCGACATCCACCGCGCAAAAGTAGTCTATCCCAAGAGAATCCCCCAACCCTACCATTTCCTACGCAAGGGCCCCCATTGATAACGGCAAGCGACCTGGAGGAAGACCTGCCTGTCGCAAGAGAACGTGCTGGTAGCGGAACAGGCAAGCCACTCCCTTTCGTGCGCCCTGCAGATATCTACAAACGGATGCAAGAAGAGAAGGAGAAGGAGAAGGAAAGAAAATCGCAAGAGTCTTCAAGACTAAGCATAGATTCTCTCATTGCCAAACAGAATGACCCATCAACGCCAAACAAGCCACAGGAAAGCGAGCCGCCCCAGCGATTGAAGCCGACTTTGGAGCCTGTATCGGAGCGAAAAAGCGAATACGGGATGGAGGGGCTGAACATCAGCGCATCTATGACGCCTGAAGAACGTCGACCTACTACTTCGAAAAAATTTGAGCTCCCAAATCGTGCATCAAACACTAGTTCCAAGCCGTCCACAAGTTCATTACCTCAGATGTTACCCGATGTCAGCAGGGTTTCTGGCTTCGGCGAATCCTTCTTCGAATCGACAGGCACTTCTGGGGGCAGCTTTTCAGATACGGTGCTTAATTTTGCAGGTGCGTCTTCGAAGCCTCCGTCTCAGGAACTAAGGCAAACTGCACCTGAAAAGGATCTACGGAATCAGCCGTCGCTTGGATTCACCTCCGCTGTGCATCAAGCTTTCGACAAAGCAGAGGAGCAAGTCCCGCAAACGCCAAGTTCCGCCACCGGCTCCACAGTTGGCCGCAGCGCGAGTGGTGGTACTAGTGTTGTAAGCCCCATCATTAGTAGAGGTCCAAGTGCTGCAACGGGAAGGCTTCCAGGTATTGCAGATGTGACCACAGCTACCATTGCCGAGGGTCCTGAGGAGAGCAACTCAAGGCCTAGATCTTCGGGCTCACCAAGTACATTGAGACAGTATGAAAGAGGGCCTTCTCCAACTCAGGCAATAGCCCCAGAGTCCGCAGAATCACCTCCACAGTCATTCATTCCAGGCCATCGAAGGGATTTGAGCACCCCCAGCCCAGACAACAGCCCCGCAAGAACGCCAGCGGTAGAATCAATCAGACAGCTGAGGCAACCACAAGAAGTAGAAATCGCTGCTGCTACCCCAACGGATGCGGGCTTCAGCACGAGCAGCAGCTCTCAAAACTCTGAAATTGCGCAGGAGGACCATCCAGTGGGTACAAGAGCTCCGGACGCACCTCTCGCAGTAAGTAACCACCAAACCGTGGGTACGCATGCGGGTGCCAGCAACTCATCTACGATGCCTGACCAGACACTTCCGTCCACTCCGGTTTCGCAACATAGCCGCAATCGCACAGACTCCTCAAGTAGCAATAGAGTTCGCAACCTGGCGGATAAGTTTGATTCTGGTAGTCGCCCTGGTTCAGCTCATTCAACTACTCCGCGGGCAAGCTTGCTGAGTAACGCTACGCAAAAAAAGGACGAAATTGCTCCTCCTCGACCGATAGCTGACCGCATGGAAAGCTTCAGGCCGCATCTTCCTGGCGGATGGGAGTCATCGGCATCAATTGCTCCAGCGCCAGTGGCGAAAGGGTCAGAGAGCAGGGCAATAAGACAAAAGCCCGAGCAGATTGATTCCTCTGCTGCTTTCGACCCTACTTCGATAACCACCAGCACCGAGCCTGACGGCGATCAATCCATCTCACCTACCAAGCCTTCCTCATCTGTCTCTCAGATCAAAGACGCGACAGAAGAGGCGTTTAGTGCCCTGGCAGAAGCAGGGAGTGCCTTGACTGGTGCATTTGCTGCTGCTGTAGGAATGGACCATCATGACTCGTCTACAGAGTCTACCGCCGGCAAGCAAGCATTTCGTGGGCAGCCTGAAGATCGTAGACCAAACACTCGTGATCACAGCACCCATTCAAATACGGTGGTTCACCCAGAGGCATCGAGGACGTTCCTACCGGATATAACGAACGATGAAATGTCAAGTGAAGCTCCTACTCCTCTTCTACAGAACGCGGAAACACGGCCAAGTGCAACCTCAAAGGATCCCGAGTACTTCCCGTCCCCTCTCTCTGTCGCTAATGCCTCTGACACTCCTACAACGAACTCTCGAGACGCCCCACCGGCAAAGCAGCAACCCATGCTACCTCTTTTGACTACAGATACGAAACCAGGTCAATACGAATCTGATAGGCTACGCAAGGAGATCGTGCGGGAGTTGACTCCTATGTCGCCCAGCGAGCCCACAACTGCAGAGACCGACTACTCGAATTATCAAGATTCAAGAGTCTCCACGAACCCTAGTTTGAGCCGTCCAGGCCATGAAAGTGGGGTCATTCCAAAAGAATACGAAAGTTATTGGAACGATGGCAACAGCGACGACGAGCTCAGTGAAGACAGTCCTGAGCCGTCTCGATTAAAGCATGCAGCCTCTACCCAGGGTCAAGAAGCGGCCTCACTTAGTGGTGACCTATTGCGTCCGACTATTCCAAAGCAGCAAGCGCCATTGCCACCTGTTCCTCAAGAACAGCCTGCTAAAGGGCTCTCGGAGCCAGTGAATCTAGCTCTTAATGCTCAAGAAGAGCCTGCACAAGAGAGAACACGCACTCTTCCACATCGTTTTTCATGGGAGCAACCCTTGCATGATCTATCTGCGGGTCCGGCCCCTTCTCAGGAGCCTACAGCCGCTCCTACTTCCGAGTTCCTGAAATCTGCCATATATCCTGAAGGACAATCATTCCAGCCTCAAGTTGGAACCTCAGAAAATCAAGGTACATACCCAATTCAAACAGGACCATCGCTCTCAATGGACGAGCCTCCTAAGCCACCGGAGAAGTATAACCGCATTCCCCACTCAGAAAATAAAACGAGTCCGCAGTGGGAGCAACCTGATAGCGAGAAGGAATTGCCAGTTGACCCGCCTGGGCTAGAGGTGTCGTCTTCGGTAGGGGAGCGAGTTCGTGACGAGCCTTTGATAAGTGGGCATGAGGACAACGTGAACACCCTGGCTCAGCCGAGTCCAATAGATTCATATAACACGAGATCAGAAGAGCATCCTCTACCAGAGCCTCCTCAACAAGGCACCGTGCCTTCTGCTGCGCCTAATACTTATCCTGGTAATTACATTCTTCCTACGCTTCCGCCCAAGATTCCTGCTTTTCGGGAAATCGTCGCTCTGAAGACCCCAGCGGAACGTATTCGGGGCTTCAATGAGGCACGGGATCAATTTGCTCGTTTACCTGTAGGTCTTCAAGCCTGGGTTGATGAGGCCCTCAGACAGCTGCCTGAGCACGAGGACCTTTTGACACCCTCAGGGCGGCCGTTTCCTAGTCCTCAAGGTCACAAGTCGTCGCCTTCGAGATCAAAGCTTGGTGGCCTCGTTTCAGGCGGAGGTCAAGCTGGTCAAATATCCCATCAGCAACAGTATTTGAATGTCAGTACCCAACCGGCAGTGTTTAATGGGCCGCCACAGAGCAACCCTATAAGTGGTGGCTCTCCACAAGCATATTCGCCGTCAGGAGGCTCTAGTGGCAAGATTTCGAGCCAACAGGTCCAGGCCAAAGGCAAAGATCTTTTGCACACGGCTGGAGTCTTTGGAGGGAAAGCCAATGTTGCCGCGAAGGGACTGTTCTCTAAAGGGAAGAGCAAGTTCAGGGCTGCCAGCGGTGCGGAAAAGGTATAGCCATTTCAATTCTGTATTATTCATGTTTGCCGTGAGCCATACCCATTTTGATCATGCTTCACTCGAAGTCATATGCAAGCGGAGAAGTTCGTATGCTATATGTAGCACATGTATATGCAATTTCATAATCATTCTGGAGTGTCGACTGACGGCCATCCAACATAATACTCTCCCAGACTGACTCTCGATTTTGAATTGCAGTGATTGATACTTGTGTTGTGTCAGGCATCCAATCTATCATCCCCTAGCCTCCCCCGAGGAATGCAACAGCAGCCACCAAGCTTGCAAGCTCAGTCTGCCACTCCAACCCGTAGAACACTTCACGACGGCCCACCCACCGCCGCGACTGAGCCTGTCACTCCAGATCTTCAACGGTCACCTCCGAGCCCTCGGCAGAAGTCTCCACGTGACAGCCCATCCCTTGAAAGCTTCACCCAGAGTCAACTTGGCGATGACGAACGTAGCGAGGAATCTGGGCGGACAAGCCAAGACCAACCGCCAAGGTCTTCTACTCTACGTGCGAACCGCGGTTCTTCAGACGCCAAAGACGAGCCAATTGAATTCTCTGCAACGATTGGAGATAATGCTCCTATCTTCCTACGGGAGACTCCTACGGCGGACTCCTATGTTGGCTCTCCTAGTGAGATGCACACTCCAAGATCTGCGACTAGCAGCAACAAGACTCCGACACAGGCCAGCTTCGCCGAGAAAGCTCAGCTCGCAAAGGCTCAAGAGAAGGCGAGTATACGGGAGAGTATAGAAAGACCTCCAAAGCCTACATCGCCCCCGCAATCCCGCTTTTCCCTTCCAGCGCCACAGTCCGAAACTAATCACAAACGCGCTTCCGCTGGTCGCCATGACCCTACGTTCAACACAAATCAAGGTGTGTCTAAAGAATACAAAGAAACCTTCAAGAGTTTCGGCAGTGGGAGAGATCTCAGAGCTACCATTATACCGACTGAGCGATCACCCGAACCTAGCCTGCAAGCGCCGAAACCCCTAGTCAGACAACCCGAGGAAGAGACCGCCTCATACCTACCTTTACAGCCGCCCCAGACTTCCAAGAAACATGGCGAATACGCTTCAACGACCACACCTCTCTTGGTCCCTAGAAATATATCCCAGCCTCCCCGGTCCTCACAAGATTACTCGCAGCGAGGGCCAAGTATTGATGTTACTGCAGATACCTCTGGTATCAATAGGCTGCCATCGCCTGCTTCTCAGCAAGCCACCAGCGATGACCTCCCTGAGCAGCGAGGTCGACCAGGTCCGGTCCATTATGGCATTGATCACGACTTCCTCCCTAGGAACGACCAAAGACACGTTAGAGATTACTCGCCAGCGTATCAAGGTGGATTCCAGGACAGGGTATCCCATGATTCGCGTCAATCTTTGGAGGCGAATACCCTTACCGACTCTGCCTTCTGGCAAAGTGACGGTTCTAAACGAGGAACAGATAGACCAGCAAACCATCACCCTGAACAAGTCCCAGATAATGGGGGTTTCGTCCAGCGGCCACAGGCAGAACAAGAGCGACCTGACTACGCTGATTCACCAATTGAACGCCGCTCCGAGAGCAAGCCGAGGTCCAGACGCGGGTCAAGAGGTTCGGCTTTCTTCAAGTCTTTTGGCAGATCCTCAGAGACGGATCAGCCACCGCTACCAGATACTTCAGACGTTCAAGCCCACCATACGCCCGTTCAGTCACCGAGTAGTAAAGAAAGCAAAGGTAGCAGGACTAGTATTCTCCGCTCGCTCAAAAGAAATTCGGGAAGCTGGAGTGGCAGTGGTCGAAGCAAGGAGAACACTACGCCTACAACATCAGTGCCTCAATATTTACCACCTGGTCAAGCATACCAAGCGACTCCTCAGCCTGCGAAAGACAGTCCTTCGGGGTTGCCAACCAATAAAAGTAAATTAGAGAAGAAGCTGCAACGAGCTTCCACATCTACGAAAGTAGAACAAGACAGTGGTAAAAAGAAAAGATTCTCAGCGATTGGGGTAAGCAATTCCTAGCTAATTTCTTGGATAAGTCTTAAATATATAACAGAGCCTTTTTGGACGGTCCACTCCCAAACGTCAAAGCTCCATTGAGAGTTCGCCTCTACCTACTCAGCAGCGCCCTCCTGCGCAAATGCAGCAACACGAAGTAGCTAAAGCTGTCCCGCCACAGCAACTGCAGCAGTATGAACAAGGCCCTCCTATAGAGCAACCGCCTCCAGAAGGTTACTACGCTCCTGCTCCTGTCGATTCGAGGCACCGTCAATCTTCTGGTGGCTATGCCCATTCCAGTGCAAGGACACAGCAACCCGGGCAACAGATGTTGGCTCGAGATGCTCCAGCTTATGTCCAAAACTCCTCGTTACCGCAGCGACAAAGCCTGTCGGCAACCACTAGGACGTACCCGCAGACCAGAACTGTAACACAAACCTCTACCACTTTCTCTCGAAGCCCACAGACCCCTTCATCTGGGGTTCCTCAATCTTCAACGACAACCCGGACTTCAACGACGTTCCCGCGGAACAGCCACCAACCTTCGTCGTCCAGTGAACCCCCTGTACCATCAAATCCACGAAACTCAAGTCGCGACCCCACCCCCCGATCCTCGGTTCATGGGAGCCAACCATCTGGCAGCTCATGGACGCGCTTCTCCTCCCACTCACGCTCCAAGAGTCGAAACTCCCAACCCCAACCACCTTCAACCGGCACCTTCCCACCAGCGAATACCCCAGTAGTGCCATCCATCCGCTCAGATTCCCCTCCACCACCGCCCCCACCCCCAAAAGACGAATGGCGCAATTCCCGCCCCCAGCACTCCACAACCAGCTCCGTATCCACCATCACAACAATGCCCCCAAGCCAAGCCCCACCACCACTACCACCACAGTCTCAACCCTACAACCATCCCACCCCAACAATTGCAAATCGGCAATCGCTTCCTCCCCTACGGACCGATGTAGGTGGCAACAGTAATAGAAACAGTAATGCGCTTAATAAGTCAGGAAAGGGGCTTACGCCAGAAGAGAAAAGGAAATCGAGGCAGCAGGAAATTGAAAGGAGTACGTTGAGTCCGCAGGCGGTTGCGGAAATGAATGCGGGGGGAAGGGGGGATAGTGGGGATGAGGTGGTGATGAGTGCGACTAGTTTTCCGGGACAGATGTGGACGCCGGAATATGCGCATTGGGAGGGGGAGTGAAAGCAAGGTTGGGGAGGTGGGGGGGAAGTGATATATGTTTTTTGGGAGGTTTCTTTGTAACATGTTTGAATGATGTTGGGATATATTTTGGGAAGGGGTTGTTGATAGCGAGCGAGCGCTGTGTGCGTGTTTCTGAGGTTCTGTATCATGATCTTGAAGGGATGTGTATTGAGATACCATGAGCGAAGTTTTTGAGCATACGAATTGGACGTTTGGAGTGGCAATTGTACATTCTGAGTATCTATTCTATACTATGATATCTATGATGTAGTACCGGCGGTGTCTTTGATTTACTGCCCTTGATTTCTGATAAAAGCTTTCAGGTCACAGTGAGGGTCTAAACAGGTGCAAAAAGACCGGAAGAGCTTAAAGAAAGTGGTGGATTGTTCATCTATGCTCTGCGGGCGGAACAGATACTAATAGTAATACCATACTATTCTCAACCCCGGCGTAGCTGGCACTTATGTGTTAGTTGGGACATATGGCTTACCGTTGAAGTTGCAATGAATCCAGAGGTCCCAAAGTAGCGAGCAATCTCGACCTGGCATGCACCATCGAGCCTAGAAAAAGGTGTCACCACTGGACTCGGCTTCACAATTGTTATTATTAGTGTATATGAATCTGCAAACGCCGCCGCCGCCGCCGCCTCCGTTGTTATTGCTGTTATTGCTGTCCGCTGCATTGTTCACAAGCCCCAGGGCGGGATTGGGAGTAAATTGATTCCAGATATCCAACGAGATCTAGCCAATGACCGAGTTCGGGAGAAACGGCTCTCGCGGTGGTCGTCACGTTCCAGCGCCACTGATAGGTGCTACGCATGTCCTGCTGCGCATAGTACCGCATACGGTTGGTTGGTTGGGCCGAGTCTAGACTTCATGGTGCGGCTTATAGTTGATACTGATAGTGTTGTTCTTGAATTCACCAACAATCTTTGCCTCATCATACACCGTCTTTTGAGGCGTCAAATTCCTTCTTGAGGCACTAGAGCCGGATCACTTCGATATAATTGGTCATGCACGGTTTGCGGCTTACGGAAGACACTTGTCACCCCCACAAAGCACGCCCTGCAATTCCAGAGCTTCCTCATCACCTTCACCGCTTGATTAACCAAGTAAGCCACGGTCAGAGCGTTCTGAAAGGCGTATAACGGGGCGTCCGCACACCTCGGAACAGCCATGCTGGTATAACATGTGCTCAGCCTTGTCTCCTCCGGCGGGAGGGTGAGCACGGCAATTCCTGCCCCTGTAGCTGCGTCGATCGCTTATGCGGAAGTCAATTCTGTCTCCTGCAGGCTGTTCAGAGGTCACGCGTCATTGTCGGTGCGGTATCGTCGATTTGGTTCACGTCCCCTTTTGCGCGCCTAGCGGTCGTTCATCGTTGCACAGAGGAGGGTTGCCAGGCGGACTGTCGCTGTGTGAATGGAATTAAGGTACAGGACGCCGCGGTCGAGAGCTCGAGAAGACCATAACACCCAGTCGGCACCCAACGGCGGATCATGTATATGACACATGGGCGTGGAATAAATGCTGCCCCATCCGGTGTACGCAATGCTATCATTTCGCCCAGTAAGTCCTCCAAAGGCGCAGGTCTTGACAGGCTGAGACTGCCGAAGCTGTCGTGGCTAGGACTGCATGTTGGTCGACCTGGCTGTAGATCTGACTGGTGCTGCTGATGAATGTGGTATCACATTGCATCGAAAGTCTTGACTTTCACACCCCCGCTTACTAAGGCAGCCAAGGATGTCTTCACCCCTCTCGAACATCAAATGTTCCCCCACTCTGTCATAATTCACCGCATCCCCTCGGCCGCTTGACCATGCAAGCTTCCAACTGACATTATGGTACTTGCTCTTGCCGCACGGCGGCAATCGGATGCGGTCGTACGGCCCAGTCCGTACGGGAAGGTGCCATATATCAAGAATGTGACCGAGGGGCCTTGAAGACTCCTCAATCTTTTGGAATACTTCTTCCTGAGCTGCATCCAGAAATCCTTCCAATACGTTGCAGGGTTCAACAGTACTAATCAATAATCATGCCTACCATAAAGAGATGCCTCACCGAGTCCGAAGCGAATCTTGTCATTGGTGGTGTGCCTACACTACACTACCTCGACTTCCAATCTCGCGGCCGAGGCCAGGTACTGCGTCTTCTCTGGGAAGACGCCGGCATAGCCTACGAGGATATCCGCTATACCTTCCAAGAATACCCCGAGTACAAGAAGACTCGCATCGCAGAGATGAATCCTACAGGCCATGTCCCCGTGGTTGAACTAAATGGAAGAATTCTGACCCAGAGCTATGCTATCCTGAGGCACTTTGCGAGGCAATTGGGGAAATATGACGGGGTGACTGAGGAAGAGAAATACTGGGCTGATGCTGTGTGCGATATTGGCAGTGACTGTAGGTTGCAAAGCTCCCTTCTAAACATCGTCACTGATGTTGTAAGGGCGTACGCTCTTCGTCAAAGCGTTCTTCTCCCCCCAAAAGGATGAGACCTACCCCGAGCACTGCGAAAAAGTCCGCCCACGCTTTTTGCAAGGACTGGAAACTCACCTCAAGACCCACGACGTCTCCAGAACAGGTCCTTACGTTGTTAGCAAGAGCGTGACCTATGCAGATTTCGTAATCTATCAAGTCTTGCATGACGAGGGGTTGACGCAGGATGGGAGGAAGGGCATGAAGGAATATCCCAGATTGATACAATTAGTGGATGCGGTTGAGTCCAGGCCAAATGTCAAGGCTTTCTTGCAAAGCGATAGATATCTCGGTTAAGGGGAAGGGAGGGGAATGTCTATCAGCCGGTGGAAGTTTTCCTTCACGTAGATGAATTAATGCATGCATATGACCTTGATGATGAATCTCCAGCAAGCTTCGGTCTTAGATCAAACATACACGATGCCTCACATAATCGTAACCTGCATAATTCTCCATTATAAACCCTCGGCTTGAACCCTCTTCAATTATCTCTATCATCTTCTTAGAGCCAAAAGAATCAGCAAAAAAACCCTCAAAAAATACACCCGACGTGGGGCTCGAACCCACAGCCTCCAGATTAGAAGTCCTAAGAACCTCGGTTAGCACCCGGAACTAAAATTCTTCGCAACCCCTCCGTGGGCTGCGTAAGAACAGAGGGGAAACTCACTGATGCGCTACCATTGCGCCAGCCGGGCAAATTTAAGAATGGTTCGAGAAGAAGAGAGCTATTTTAATATATTATTTTTTTTGATACCGCTGGTCCGATTGATTGAATGTGACCGTTCGCTTGCAACAGCACCTAATGTCTGCATAGATGGTACAATGCGACCCCGCCATTTGCGGACCGTCAAACTATATTGATGAATACTGAAAGGCGCCGGCATGCTTTCCTCGCCATAATTGTGCAGATAATTGACACAAACCATGCCAGACACTTCCCAGTACGAGTATCCATCACCATTGGAAGGCTACAAGCACTTACCTGCATTGCCGGAGTATGTCAGAAATGGTACGAAAGGGAATTAAAATGGCTGACAAATCACCAGCGAGAGAACAGAAGATGGCAAGAGCTATGTAAACCCGCAAAACAGTGTTTTGAGCAAAGCCTATGAGAAATTCGTTGATCCGATTGATAATGGTGTACGCGGAGGTAAACTCCAAACGCAAAAATCAGAAGACCAAGGTATGCTGATATATAACGCCACTAAGCTTTTGATGTCCACATCTACTTTTACCAGGTAAGGGACTGCTCTTCGTTTCATTCACCAACGCGTCTTCTTGGGCTTCGCTATTATTGGCTTCGGATACCAATTTGCCCTGTTCCCGGGAAGGCTGATAGTTTTCCAGGAAAACAAAGCCCAGACTAAGTTCGCCCATGAACTGTGGACGCGTATCCGGCACGAGTTCCCAGAACTTCGAATCTATCGCGTGTGGGACAGACCTGTCGGTCCACATCCAATTGCCATGTTTGAAGTCAACGTCTTCACACCAACACAGTTTGGGGCTTTCATAGCGTGGCTTGTGATCAACAGGGGCCCTTTGAGCGTTTTGGTACACCCGAATACTGGGGAAGACGAAGTGAGTACCTTTCAGACATATAACCTTTGTAATACCCGCGCCTTCCGGCCAAACATGCTAGGACATTGACTCGGCAAATTCCAGAGGGATCATACTCAAAGAGCGACGTGGATGGGAGAACGGATCCCTTTGGATCTAAGCGTGTTCAAGCATATGAGGTCACGGTCAGAGCCGTTGGAGAAGCCATAATTAAATAATGCCAGGCCAGGCAAGCACGAAGATGGTCTACCAAGCTTAACAGACTTCTTAAATGCAGTGGACCATGGAACCACCAAATTACACCCGCTATAATCGTCTACTGTACAACAGTATCATTTTGTCTTCTGATGCCCACAGCAAGAGCACCCTATATGGCAGCGAGCTCAAAGTGACTGTTGTGTACGTTGTACACACACCCTAGCCACCTCTCCCCAGTTGCCCATGTGCCTCTCCCGGGAACGCCACACTGGCCCATTACGTACCCCCTGCACTCAATCAGGAGAAAATTAACGCCAATACTAAAGTAGAATACTTCTTACCCCACGGGGATAAAATATACCTTGGCCAACACATGGGAAATTTGTACCCTGGCACTTCGGCTTTGTTACTCAGTCTTGGCATTAAACGGTGGATCTCCGAGCGCGGGCACTTCGTGTTACCCCTGAAGCGATCAGACCGACGTCAAGGTACCTTATTGACACTATCCCTAAAAGATTCCCTTTCCTTGTTTCCGACCAATTATCATCTGCCTCAAAATTTCCAGTTGAACCCTAGCTTGTAAGCTAGCCTAAGCTCAAATCCACTTTGGGAAGTCGAGATCATAGCGTGCAAACGATCTCAACTTTGTTGGATTTTTGGCCCCCTTGCCCCCCTTCCCCACAGCACCACCTCAAGCCTCCCATACGCCTTTCGCACGTGGTGTATCTGGTGTATCAGCAACAGCTGTCGTCAGATGTAGATGCATATCTCAAGATGGAGTGCATGGTAGAGTATCTGATGATGCTTATGCTTACCGAACAGGAATTCACAACCGTCCGGTAACAGAATAACACAAACCCTAGCCGTCCGCCCCAAGAACTCATCTCCTTTGCCTTCTCTGGGCCTTACGCTAGGTCAGGTACACCAATCAGCGAATACCCTGAGAGCCGCCGACTATCGCCCACACCCGTTGTGGCTTTGGCACGCCTCATGCAATCATGCCGACTATCACTTTCGCTTTTCTACTCCTCTTCCCTTCCTTCTCTTCATCATCTTTTGCCCATCTTCACCTCGCTGTCACATCTTTCACAGCGTGTCTTTCTTTTATTTAATTGCAGACTATTGTTTGCGTCCTGTCTTTGACATTTACAAACTGCACACTCGTTGATACAACATAACCCCACGATCATTAATATTTACGTATAATATCTATACTCCACAATCACTTAATATCATTAATTGAACAGAATCATGTCCACCTCAGGCGTAACTATTACCGGCGGAGGCCTTACCGGAGGCAACGGCGGACCAGGCAGCTTCAATGCCTTGTCGAATATGAACACCGCAGTCTATTGGGTAAGGTGTATACTTAGGAGAATTTGGACAGGCTGCTGACTGTATTTGGATAGGGCCAAGGAGCAAATCAGGAGCGTCTCAGGCACTATTGTGACGATGATGGCATTGACATCGTCAATCTCGCCTTTTTGAACGTTTTCCCTGATCAAAGTGGTGGATATCCGGGCACAAACTTCGGAAATCAGTGCGGTAGTGCAACATTCGTGAACAAAGATGGCTCTGAAAGCCCCCTCTTAAGCTCTTGCCCTCACATTGGTCCTGATATCGGCTACTGCCAAGACAAAGGCAAGACGGTGTTGCTGTCTCTTGGTGGTGCTTACCCTGATAATCAATACATCAAGGACCACCACAGCGCTGTGAAGTTCGCTGATTTTCTTTGGAAAGCTTTCGGCCCCGAAGATCTAAGCTCTGATGTCCCCCGACCCTTCGGTGATGCTGTTGTTGATGGGTTCGACTTTGACATTGAGAGTGTTTTTACATCAGAGTCGAAAAAGCTCGTAGGGACGAAGGAGCAGAAACGAGATACACCAGAGTCGAAGGAGCACAGAGGCTATGGTACAATGATCAACACACTGCGTACCCATTTCGCTGAAGATCTAAGCAAGACTTACTACATCTCTGGCGCCCCTCAATGCATTATTCCAGACGCACACTTGGCTCGCGCGTTGGAGACTTCGTGGTTCGACTTCATTTTCGTACAATTCTATAACACACCAGAATGCTCAGCTCGTGCATACTTCGACCACAGCTATGGCGGTGTCGATACGGACATCAGCTTCGATGGCTGGGTCGACTTCGTCCAGACCAAGGCACTGAACAAAGATACTAAGATCTACCTTGGTCTTCCTGCAGCTAGCGACATTCCTAACGACTCAGCAATGTACCTGAAGCCCGGAGAAGCCAAAGAGATTCTCGAGCATTTCCAGTGCAAGTACCCTGACCAGTTCGGTGGTGCTATGGTTTACGAGGCAACATCGTCAGATGAGAACCGTCACGACGGCAAATCATACGTCGGTAACTGCAAGAAAGCTCTCAAGCACAATGACCGCGAACGGTGTGCCCGCAAGCACCATGGCAACCACCACCATCATTCGTCTTCAAGTTCTACCATCCCATCGATGACATTCCCATCAATGACATTCCCATCGATCATCCCAACTGGGGGTATTCCAACTGGCTTGTTCCCGTCAGGCACTGGGATTCCTTCCGGCGTCTTCCCATCTGGAAGTGGTGCCCCCTCTGGCGTATTTCCTTCAGGCAGCGTCATTCCATCCGGCGTCTTCCCTTCTGGGAGCGGTATCCCATCTGGCGTCTTCCCGTCTGGAAGCGTTATCCCGTCTGGCGTCTTTCCTTCAGGCAGTGGAATTCCGTCTGGTGTATTCCCATCAGGTAGTGTGATCCCGTCTGGCGTATTTCCATCAGGCAGCGTCATTCCATCCGGCGTCTTCCCGTCTGGAAGTGTTATTCCGTCTGGCGTCTTTCCTTCAGGTAGTGTGATTCCGTCTGGTGTATTCCCATCGGGTAGTGTTATCCCATCGGGTGTTTTCCCCTCTGGTAGCGCTATTCCCACAGGGGTCTTCCCATCTGGCAGCGTTATCCCTACAGGTATTTTCCCCTCTGGGAGCGCCATCCCAACAGGTGTCTTCCCCTCCGGCAGCGTTGCTCCTACTGGTATTTTCCCCTCTGGGAGCGCCATCCCAACAGGTGTCTTCCCCTCCGGCAGCGTTGCTCCTACTGGTGTTTTCCCCTCTGGTAGCGCCATCCCAACAGGTGGCCTCCCATCTGGTACCGGTAGCCCTTCTAGCCCTTCGAGCAGCGCCTCCTCGAGCCCCACAGGCAGTGCGCCTTCAAATTCTGGCTCAGTCTCTTCGCTACCCACCATTCCCAGCTCGAGCCAGCCGCTCTACCCTCTGACCAATAGCTCACGACCAGCCACCACAACCTCCCAGCCCAAGACTTCCGAGAACTCGTCGCCGACTACTTCTGGTGGTCCAGAGACTATCACCTCTGTTGTGTCCTCGACTGATGTCCTTACTTTCACAAGCTGTGGCCCTGAGGTTACTAACTGCCCAGCCAGATCCCACTCGCTCGTTACCACTGCATTCCCTCTCAGCACGATCACCCAGGCACCTAGCCAGGCCCCACAAACCACCGAGGAAGTTGTTGTCACTGAGATTGTCACTTCTTACGTTACAACTTGCCCAGTGGCTCACACAATCACATCTGCTGGTAGCCAAGTAGTCCAGACCGAGATCTCGACCTCAACAGTCTACGAGACCATTACCTCAACCATCTGCACCAAATGTGTCGCTCCCCAAAAGACCGCCGTGCCAGCCTCCAACAGCGGCTCGAACTCTGGCTCCAACAACCAGAGTCCCGGCCAGGGGAACTCAAATAGCGGAACATCCCACCCCGGCTCCAACTCGGGATCTCAAGGCTCCAACAGCCCATCCAGCCCCGGCTCCAACGCCCCAGGCGCAATGGGCTACGGCGCGGCCAATGTCCAGTCTACCCCTGGCTCCCAGACACCCGCTCAATCACCTGCTGAACAAGGCACTACAACTGGTCAAAACCAAGGACAGAGCCCAGCTCAGTCACCTGCCGAGCAGGGCTCCACAGCTGGTCAAAACCAAGGTCAGAGCCCAGCCCAATCGCCCGCCGAGCAAGGCCAATCATCGCCCAACGAGATCCCCTCAACTGTCGCCTTTGTTCCTGTCGAGACCATGACAATCGTCCCTGTGCCCAAGTACCCCTACCAGACCGCCCATCCATCCGCCGCTAACGGCAACGGCAACGGCAATGGCAATGGCAGCCCATCTGGCACCGTGAGCGCGGGTGTTGCGGCTGGCACTGGTAGTAGCCAGAACATCGAGGCTTTCAAGGGCGCCGCCAGCAGGATGGGCGCCGGTGTCTTCGGTGTCATCGCCGCAATTATGGCCGTCGTTGTGATGATCTAAAGGGTATTCATGCATATCTTTAATAATAGTGCAGTGGTAATATAATCGAAATGGTGAAGATGGGGTTGGCATAAATGGACGGTGTACATAGCGGGAGGTCTTTTACATTATAATTTTCTTTCACATAAATTGGCTAAATACGATATTCATATTCATGACCTGCCTTGCCTGACGCTTTCATTACACCGCAAAGGAGATCAAGACATTGAAGTCACTGTCTCTTTGATGTAGAAAGGTATTCTCCTTGCGAAGATGACGATACTTTTACGAAGGAGAACCTTCATGACCTGTCCAGAATAGCTATCGCTCTACCACTTTTAGGGCAAGAAACCCTCTCGTTATGACGGCCTGCAACCTGCACGTAACCACCGCCTGCGGGCTTTGAGGGCAGACTCGAGAAGGCGGATAATTCTGCCTCTCAATCCGGACCCTCCCAGTCATTGCCGTGAAAGCTTCATGAACATTAAAGCGTATTCGCGTTGGAGCACGGACTTTGGTTTCATCAATCTCATATATCACGACAAGTAGCTCCGTCATGATCCACCTCTAGAATCTGCCAATCATACCGAATATCCTGCGCTTCCTTTAATATTGCGCAAACAGCTTCAGCAATCCGCTCAAAATTACTTGTTGCAAGTCCTAAAATGCTGGGACCGGCGCCGGAAAGACAGACTCCTCTAAGCAATTTTCCGAGTCAGTGTTACTTCTATGGGACAGGGATCCAAAACAAATGTACAGGAGAGAGGGAAGAAAGAGGCCTGAAATTTTGCTTACAATAAACCAGGATATACTTCAGGCTTAAGCACCTGTAGAACCCGTTCGAAACCGGGTATCAGATCCATTCGATATGGTTGATGAAGCCGATCCCGCATTGCTTCGGAGATTTTTTCCGCATTCAAAGGCCTTTCGCCTAAAAGAACGGGAAGAAGAGAACAACGCTGCGCGTTAAATATAGCATCCTCACGGGAATATGTTTGAGGGAGCCGGTCTCGTGCCGTTGTGGTGGGGAGATGGAAGTCGGGGATAATGACTATTACCTTGATATCGGAATTGAGCTGGAAATGGTGGTAGCTTGCGATATCCTTAGGCGGTGCGGCTAGACTTCTGGATAATGTCTCGCTTGGTTCAGTAGGTGGTGCTTGCATTTTCATGAATGCGCCGATGAATCCTGTGTATGTCCGATGTCAGCATTACCCTCTGAAACGTAAAAAGAGGCGGAAAATGTGTCCTTTGGGTCTTCGCTTCAGAAGCTTTGGCTCAAGACTGGACCTGACTTCTCTACTAGGATAATCTGTACACCAAAGACAACACTCACCTCCATGGCATGCTGCACCAACATTATCAGGGTGACGCTCTACCACTAGGCAGTAATCAAACATCCTCTCTTTAGATAGATTTAGATGTCCGATCTCGTTGCCTAGCATTACACCGGCAACGACTGCTGCAGCTGATGACCCCAAACCTCGGGACAAAGGTATACCAGAGTGCATACATATCCTGACAGGAGAAGGGAAGCTTGATATACATTTGAAGTCAGCGTGGCGCTAATATAACAAGATCCAAGACTACCATCAGAGAAGATAACTGACCCTACTATTCCATGAGATCTTAGAACGTATAATGCAACTTTAGTAACTAAATTCTCGTCATAAACAGTGCTGAGACTATCTGCGCCTTCGCCTTTGCAAATGATCTCGCAATTCCCCGGAGGCGCAGCTCCTTGAGGTAGCTGCTCAATTGAGAGCTCGAGACAAACACTGAATTTCTGGGAATTAGAGGTCGCTTTTAAAGCAAGCCCGAAAACATCGAAGCCCGGTCCTAGATTGCACTCAGTTTGGGCGTGTAGGAAGGGTGACTTTGTCGTGCAGACAGACCTAGATTAGCGCTCGATCCAGGTACCCTGATTTGTTTCATTGCGGGGTTCCTCCTGGAAAGTCTAGAATGATCATTAGATTTTTATATCATGTGGTGCTCATGATATGTTGAGTTATATATCTGGCCGGACGTTCCGCATGTGGAACAAGATCAATTTTAGTGGGTCCAATGTTTTCAAGAAATCTTGGCATTCTTCCTGATTCCGCTACACCGCATTTCTCATACAAATCTACAAAAGTAATAATATCAAGCACCATTATCTACTTGTTGTTACTAAGCATTTTTGAATCTGAGAAACCTCTATTTATATTAAATCCTAGTATTTTGATATTGCAAAAGAACCTTACCTCAAGGTATATAATTAACATTTATACATTATCGTCCATCTGCAAGAACGTCAACAGAAGCTCGCGCGGTTCTGCGTTGTAAGGTATTGTGTCGGACTCGTTGTGTTCAGCGGTTTTCATTAGATATGAAATTCGGGATGCGCTGCTTGTTTGGTCTCTACGCTCTCAGTGTGCCATACAAATCTCTTATTCGAGGCAGCAAATCCCAACCTTTTCACTCCGTAGAAGGTTGCTGGCCTCGCAGTCGCATAGAGTAATCGAGAGGTGTCAGAGTTGCGACAGGTTGCAGGTGATTTGCGCTGAATCGTACTTGAATCAAAGGACGAAATGGATGATCTCTTCGCATTTTGAGATGATTGATGAATTTGAGTATGGGATAATCGCATGTTCCAACATCCTCCAAGTTCGTGGCAATTCATTCTGCAGTATCAGCGACTTCGAATTTTCAACTGCGAAATTCTCTACTACCTTGCGATTGCTTTGTGCCCTGCATAGTGATTTGTAGGTGCGAGAAGGCCAAGGTTGGCCTCAGGCTCAATGGCTGGCCAGAGCGCAATCCGATCCTGAAGGAAGAAAAGATATATGCAGCGGGTATTCAGGCATTGTTGACTTTTGTTTTATCCTGGTCTTATGGTTTTCGAGGCACCGAGCAGGTTCACATTGGAAGTACTCCGTATATCTCGGGGTCAGATTAGGACGCCCGTCAAGAGCGGGTAAGTCTTCTCCTCACACCCGGATCTTATCCAATGAATGCCAAACCATGATGTCTTGCTGCTCCTCCTATGTATGCGCAATGAATTTCATCCAGCCATTAACACTTCATGCGTTCTTGGCGGCTTGGCTCCTGTAAACAAGGCCTTTGGCTGGAGTTTGTGATCCGTGGGTTTCCACCATACGTACACCCATCATCTTAAACGTTTTCATAGAGTGCGCAGGCGACGAGTCAAGAGAACACAGCCTCCTGGTGATTTATGACAGTTCAAGGGATTTCTGATCACGATGATTGAAATGCGGGAGAATTTGTGTGTTTCGGGCAAGAGGGATGGGATAATCATGAAGATCTCGGCTCTTCGCGAATGCTCCGCCACAGTGGCGACAAACAATTTTCATGACCTTTCTTTCCGGAGATAGAGGCAAACACAAGTACTGGACAAGCGGAACATCGAAAGACGTATTGCATTCACTTTGACTCATAAGGCCAAGAGCGTGAATACTGCGGTTTTAACAGATTCCGTTCCGAGCCTTGCCTTTCAATGATCGCGTGACTCGGCTTGTACACTCAGCCACAGTATTGCGTCTGCGGATGACAACGAGGTAGACTCCTTCCTCGGTTTTGTGCGCTTGAGCTCAAGTGGTTCAATTTCTTGGTGCCTAGATCTCTCAGTCCCACGAACTTGTCAAGCTGATACCCAAGGCTTGGAACGGTCTCATCTCTTTCTTGCGCGAGGGCGCATCTTGGAACGCAAGAATGGGCTGTGCCTGGGTCGTCTTGGAGGCCGTTACACCGGACCTATCATATGCAAGACATGTTCCAGTATGCAGGTCATGGGTCAAACAATCTTCAGCCTAACAGGCCATATTCTTAACAATCGTAAGGTGCAAGGGATTAAGTACCTAGCTACCTCCAGAGTTTTAAGCGCTAGGAAAAGATGTGACGCAGGGGTTAGTTATATCTTAGCTTAAGCGCTTCATACATTGCAAGGGGAAATCCAACAAGTGGACAGCATCATCGTACTGCTTGATTTGCTACCAACACTCTCCTCAATGCCCCAGCGCTTACACTGCGAATTTCCAGCCAGATATCATTGCCTGAGCATGGAAGGCTGAAAGGCAGTTTCAACGGACATTGTGCATGCCCTTGCGCGCTGTAGGGAACTGCCGAACACAGCGCGGTCCACTAAAAGGGGGGCAAGCCAAGATGCACAGCCTTCTTCTTGGCGCGGCCCGAGACTGAACCACACTCGACGCTGCTCTTGCAGGTCGGGCACAGTATAAGGCAATTGCTTACACGACCTTCTTTCGCCGCAATCTCATTCTGCCTCATCCACGAGCACGCTCACAAAGACGGTCCTTTTCATCACGGTTATGAGCAAATAGGGGGAATGTTGACACTTCTTTCCTTACAGCAAACAACACCATGACTTCTGATAGACTATTAGCGCCGCCGATAGCACTACATACTACAGTCAGTCATTGTGAGGATACTTCTGCCCCCAGCACTGACCAATGGCAGCCGTATCAACAAGATGTTGAAAATAGCGACTCAGAAGGACCATCCCCAGACCAGTCCCTCTCTCTTCAGATACCGCCCTCTCCAACATCACGGTCAATGGGCGGTAGCACATTACGCTCGAGATCGGAATCTTTTAACTCTTTTGCAGAGACTTCAACAAGATCAAGAGCAGACTCATTTAATTCACAAGCGGAGACAGCTAGGTCGCGGGCAAATTCAGATGTGAAGACTCTTATTTCAAGATTTGAAGGCGATGAAGTAAGCCCTGAGGAGGCCCTTAGGCCTAGCAAAGATAATGAGAAGGATTTTAAAGATGAAAACAGTCCTTTTGCTTTCTCTCGTGGTCAACTAAATAAATTATTGGGTCCGAAATCATTAGCGGCATACAGAGCACTGGGAGGAATTAGAGGGTTAGAAAAAGGGCTGCAGACAGATCTGGTTGCCGGTTTAGGCGTCGATGAGACATCGATATCAAGAAAAGTAGGATTTCAAGAAGCTACGGAATATGCAAGACAAAAGAAGCCGCCAGGCTCAGGGCCTATACTTGGTCATGATATTGCAGTCGCTGATCACGAACGGAAGGGACAGTACCATGACCGGATACGAGTCTTCAGTGATAACCGGATACCAACTAAGAAATCATTAAGCATTTGGAGGCTGTTTTGGAACGCTTTTAATGACAGAGTGCTCATTATTCTTACTATTGCGGCTATTGTATCACTTGCGCTTGGTGTTTACGAAGCCGTTGGCCAGACGCCAGCACCGGGAGAGGGGCCATCCTTGGATTGGGTGGAAGGTTTAGCTATTGAAGTCGCCGTCGTTATAGTGGTCCTGGTTACTGGAGTGAACGATTACAGAAGAGAAAAGCAGTTTGTCGCCCTCAATGCAAAAAAAGAGGATAGGCAGGTGAAGGCTGTTCGATCCGGCAAATCTGTTCAAATTTCGGTCTTCGACGTCATGGTTGGCGATGTTCTTCATTTGGAATCTGGAGATTCGATACCTGCAGACGGTATACTGATCAGTGGCCATGGTATCCGATGCGACGAATCTTCCGCCACTGGTGAATCTGACGCTATGAGGAAAACTAGCGGACAAGAGGTCTGGGATCGGATCGAGAATGGGACTGCTACTTCTAAGCTTGATCCATTCATCATCTCCGGCAGCAAAGTCCTTGAGGGTGTCGGAAAATATCTCGTCACCTCTGTAGGGGTGAATAGTAGCTTTGGAAAAGTCATGATGTCCCTGCAGACGGAGAACGAGGAAACGCCTTTACAAGTCAAGCTCGCTAGAATGGCAAATTGGATTGGATATATCGGAACAGCTGCCGCTGGGCTTCTCTTTTTCATATTGCTAATTAGATTTCTTGCTGGACTGCCCGGAAATACAGAGAACCCAGCGATGAAAGGATCGGCTTTCTTGAATATACTTATTACGGCTATTACTATCATAGTTGTTGCCGTGCCAGAGGGCCTTCCAGTGGCGGTCACCCTCGCCTTATCATTTGCTACTAAGAAGATGCTAAAGGAGAACAACCTCGTCCGGCATCTTCGTGCCTGTGAGACAATGGGCAATGCTACGACCATTTGCTCTGACAAGACTGGTACATTAACGCAAAACAAGATGACTGTGGTCGCCGGTACTTGGGGTTCAACTGTCAATTTCGCGCGTGATGTCAACTCGACAGACAGTGAGTCTGAGGTCACACCTTTCGCTGTGGCTTTTGAGAGGCTGTCGGGAGAGACTAGGGTACTTTTATTGCAATCCTGTGCGCTGAATACGACCGCATTTGAAGGGGAAGAGGATGGCGTGTTCACTTTCATCGGCTCTAAGACGGAAACGGCAATCTTAACTATGGCCAAAGACTATTTAGGTATGGGGCCTGTGGCTGAAGAGCGTGGGAACGCCGAGATCGTACAACTCATACCTTTCGACTCCGATCGCAAATGCATGGGCGTGGTTGTCCGACTTGGAAACGGTACCTTCCGCCTGTTAGTCAAGGGTGCTGCCGAGCTGATGCTCGCAAAAGCCGACTCAGAATTGATTGATGTTACTGAAGACCACCTTGCACGGTGCGACCTTACGCCCACCGCTAGAGCTCGAGTAACTGCAAACATTACCGACTTCGCAGGGAAATCTCTACGGACCATAGCCATGCTCTACAAAGATTTTCAGCAGTGGCCTCCGCTTAATGCGCGGACCTTTAACGACGATCCATCAATGGCAGTGTTCGAAGATGTTTTCGAGGGCATGACCCTTCTCAGCGTCGTTGGTATCCAGGATCCCCTAAGAGAGGGTGTCTCCAAAGCAGTCAAGCAATGTCAATTGGCTAGTGTGAAGGTCCGTATGGTCACAGGAGATAATGTAATGACTGCCACTGCTATTGCTATACAGTGTGGTATCAAGACCGAGCATGGCCTCGTCCTTGAAGGACCAAAGTTTCGAGAAATGTCTGAAGAAGAGATGGATGAAGCCATACCTCGCCTTGAAGTCCTTGCTCGCTCATCTCCACATGACAAACAACTCCTTGTGAAGAGACTTAAAGAACTCGGTGAAACGGTAGCAGTCACTGGCGATGGCACGAACGATGGACCAGCGTTAAAGACTGCAGATGTTGGCTTTTCCATGGGTATAGCAGGCACAGAGGTCGCCAAAGAAGCCAGTGCCATCATCCTCATGGATGACAACTTCTCCAGCATCGTGAAAGCCATCATGTGGGGTCGATCAGTCAACGACGCGGTATCCAAGTTCCTTCAATTTCAGATTACAGTCAATATCACAGCTGTAGTACTTGCGTTCGTCTCAGCAGTGTCGTCCTCAGACGGACATTCAGTTCTCTCCCCGGTCCAGCTCTTGTGGGTGAACCTGATCATGGACACGTTCGCCGCTCTAGCTCTTGCAACGGATGGACCTACCGAGAAGATATTGGATCGCAAACCTGCACCGAAGAGTGCACCTCTTTTCACCACCAATATGTGGAAGATGATCATTGGTCAAGCAGTCTATCAGCTCGCTGTTACCTTTGTGCTCTACTTTGCTGGAAACAGCATTCTCGGCTATTCGAAGAGCAATGCCATTCAACAGAAGGACCTGGATACTATCGTCTTCAATGCATTCGTTTGGATGCAGATTTTCAACCAATTCAACTGCCGCCGTTTGGACAACAGACTCAATATCTTCGAGGGTATACATCGCAACTACTTCTTCATCGGTATCAATGTAATCATGTTTGCTGGTCAAATCCTAATCGTCTTTGTTGGCGGTGAAGCTTTCCAGATAAAGAGAATCAATGGCGCGCAATGGGCCATTTGCATTCTCTGTGCACTGCCATGCCTGCTCTGGGCGATCGTCCTTAGATACATACCAGACGCATACGCAGCAGTCGTCTTCGATTTTGCTGATAAGATTTGGCTCGCACTCATTCGGCCTACCTTAAAAGTCCTACGTGTGGTCTTCAGCCCCGTCGCCAAAGTATGGCGTGGTCTGTCCAAAGTAGTCTTCTCTCCCACCAAACGCGTCACCAAGCGCGCCATGTCAAGAGTTCGACCGAACTCGGCTGGTCAAAAGAGCACTGCTTCGGACGAAGAAGCCATTATCGGAAATATGCCTATGCACAGTGTCCCCACGACTCCGGACACGAGCAAGGGGAAAGCCTCCGTGCCTCAAAGTCCCATTACGCCACCCGAACTACGAGTGCAGCCGCCTCCTATTACGCTTACGATCGCTTGAGAAAACAAAACAAAACACGGGAGTTGTTGATATGTGAGATATGTACATAAAGAATTGTTTATATTCAAAGGGCATGGGATTATATACATCTGCATAGCGAGGGCGTTGTGGCGGGCTGATACAAAAGGCAAACAAATGGATGGTCTTCTGAATCCTTCATTTTGAACGGTGTTGGTGGCATTATGCTTTTTGTTATATCTTTCTCGCCGCCGTAGCATTGGGTCGAGAAAGATTGAAAAATTAAAGGAGCATGTACAGAGCTAGGACTTGCCTCACGGCTTTGTATGAAGTATGTCACATACAGATAGATACAGATTACACAAACCTCATGATAGGTCATCCTATCATTATACAAATTACATACATCCACAACCCAGACTCGCTCGCACGTTGCGTAAGCCCTTACGTTACGTTACGTTACCTTTCGACTGCTCCACCGCCACACGCGCATCACAACTCACCGAGACGAGACGCGCACCACACTCCGCCATCCATTCAATTACAATTACACTTTCCGTTCTTTCCTCGCCCCCTGAAACTCAAACCCCTTTGCTATGATGACCTGGCGTGCCACCTCTGCCACAGCCCCAAAAAGTTAGGTACACGTCTACTCTATGCATACCTCCTACTCCGAAAAATGAATTCACCGACTTACTCGCAAGCGAGGTTATACCTAGTTTCTGTACTCTTCATTCGAGATGCATTGCTCGGCAAGAGAGGAGGGAGGATGGTGGGAGTGGCATCCTTCACGCGCTTCCATGCTCGTTTCTCAAGCGACCTGTATAGTTCGCTCTCGTTTTTTTTTGGATTACTGATTGTAGCGATGTGTACTGTTATTCCGAGGATTCCAGAGCCGGTTTCAGCGACCTTCGCCGTCCATCCTAGCCCTCCGTTGCCTAATCCATCTTGCCCTGCGCCGTCCTCGTCCCTCCCTTCCCTTTTCCAGCTCCCCCTTGCCCCCCAATCCGGTTCTCCCTCCATCCTTCCATCCGTCCATCCTTCCTTCCGTCCATCCTTCCTTCCGTCCATCCTTCCACCCCACTCGCGCTTATCTCTTCTTTTCTTAGGCGATTTTCCACTTCACATGTAAGATACCATGGATATGGGAGTATCTTATGGTTACATTGAACCTGAATTAAGCTGGGAGATGAGATAGTCTTTCATGGTATGGAGGGGAGAGGATAGGATGCGAGAGTGTGGGAATGTGATGTGACGAGATGGGAGGGGTAGGGGTAGGCATGTATGTATGTTTGGTCTCGGTGTGGGGAGGAGGCATAAGCGAGTGTCCAGCTATTCGGGGAGTTTTTCTTTAGAGGAGGGAGGCGTGTTGGGTAGGGTTATGGTTGTGGTTGTGGATAGGATGATACGCACACGGACGGGTTTTTGAAGTGGTGGTTCTTGTGATGTGAGCGGTTCGTTGGGTTTTGGTTGGTAGGGAGGGAGGATGTACTTTGGGTTTTTGGGGCAAGTAAAAGCGAGGGCGATAGGATGGTGGTTTGGGGGGTTTGGTGGACATGTTCTGTGGTCTTTGATGGGAGGTTTGGGGGAAGTTTGGGTATGCGTTTGGAGGATGGGTCGAGATGTTGTCGTATGGTCTTGGGTCGGTGGTTGGGGTAGTGGCGAACTCGGACGGGGCATCTTCGGGATGGGATGGTGCTGAGTTGGTGGTTGTGAGGGTATTCTGGGACTGTGTATGGTAAGATGTGAAAGGATCAGTGAACGGCTGGTAGCCTTTGGGTAGCCACGGCAGCAGAGAGAAAAATATATCGGAATTAGCAGATATAACATGCAAAAGGGATGTTGCTGTGGTGAACATTATTAGAAGATGTTGATCCCCTTCCCCACTAGATCTATAAACAGAGGGATAGAGATGATGCCAAGCTGTGTATTGCACTCCATTCAACACCTCAACACCTCCGAGCGCCCACAAAGTTATTGGTCTTCCTCCATCTTCTTCCACCCTCTTTATTCTTATCATATTATATTCAACAAGCACATCCCTCCTTCGCCCCCTCCGGTCTCTTATTCAAATTCACCCTCTCCGCTCCCAATGCACTCTGCGTTCCCCCACCCGCCGCTCCGGTCCCCTTTGTCGTCTTCATCTGCGTCTCTGGAATCGCATTTGCAATAGCCGTAAAAACCTCTTGCACATTCTTCCCCGTCTTCGCGCTCGTCTCAAAAAACAACAAGCCCTCCTCCTCCGCATACTCCCGCCCCTCCTTCGTAGAGATCTTTCTTGCATCCCCATTTTCTTCTTCCGCCGCCTCTGCACCTTCAGTTCCCTCTTCACCCGCTGAAGCAGCTACGGTATTTTCGGGGGTTTCATCGGAGGAGGTGAGGTCGAGTTTGTTGCCTACGAGGGCGATGACGATGCCAGGGGAGGCTTGGCGTTGGAGTTCGGCGACCCAGTGTTTGGCTTTTACGAGGGAGGTGGGTTTGGTTAGGTCATAAACCACGAGGGCGGATTGAGCGTTGCGGTAGTACATGGGTGCGAGGGAGGCGAAACGTTCTTGGCCTGCAGTGTCCCATATTTCGAATTTGATGGTTCGATGAGGGAGGTGGGATTTTTGAGTGAGGAAGGCGGCTGGGGAGGAAGGGTGTTAGTGATGTGATGAGAGAGCTCGTGAATGCAATAGAGTGTAGGTCGAGGGGGAGGTCCTCACCGCCGATTGTGGGCTCTTTGTTCTCTTGGAAATCATTGTTTACGAATCGGAGGACGAGGGATGACTGAATTGACGGTCACGAGTCAGTCAGTCAGGCAGTCAACCTGGCGGGCTCCATACTGGAGATGAGGTGAGGGGGCCGAGGCAATTGCGCGCTCAAAGGTATTCCTCGTAAGAGCTCGAAGCCGATTCGACTTACCTTGCCAACGGCGGCCTCTCCCAGCAGGACGAGCTTGACACTACTGCTTGGCTTCGGCGGGGCAGTGCCTGCAGAGTCGGCCATCGTATGCAGGTACGAAGCCAGGCAGGAGAGTCTAATCAAGCGATCAGATACGGAATAGCGTATAGGACTATAGGTAGGGCTGGTTGCGATGGAGGGAGGAGTAGTAGTCGTAGGTCGAGTTACAGGTGGCTGCGGTGTTCTCCGTGCTGTACCGCGGCTGAAGCCTGAAAAGTAGCCGGGCTTAGCGCAGGAATGTGGGTGAGCACTAGAAGATTACTTCAGTACTGGACTGAAGGCTGTGTCAAAGATGCGATTCGTCTAGTCCTGTCGTTTCAGACGTGGTCAGATTTCGCGGTGCGAAAACGAGGATGGAAAAGGAACAGGGCGATAGAACGACATGACTGGCTGGACTTGCTTACTACGGTGTACTACTCAGATGACGCTGCGGTGACGCCTGGCTTGGCTACCTAGCACCTACTGCAAGTCCAGCGAATTCCCATTCAGATTCGCGAATAGACTGGAAAACGAGAATAACGGAAAAGCGAATCCCACTTTCTCTTCACGGATTGTGATTCGCATCGTAAGAGATGCAAATCCCTTGGTGCGTACATGGCAATTGATCTGGACATATAGTGTTGTAGTACTGAAGACATTGTGCGAAACCGCTCAATGTGCGCAATTGCAAGCAAAATGGACAGAACAATATATGCGGCAGGCAATATATTTGGAAGCGAGTGATCTATAAGTAACAATATACAGTGAGTCCAGCACTGCATCCCCGTCGCCAGAACTTGCTGCGCGGAGGAAGATGCCCCAAAACACCTGCGCGATGCAAAAAGATTGGGCGGATGCTAGGTCGGACCAAGCCCCGACAACAAATATAGTACAGATTTCCCCCGGACTGTGAAGTCTTTATGATCTATTGTGGTATCTCCCTAATGCCATGCTCTTTCTAATTCGAACTCCGAAAATGACTTTTTAGCTACCGATGTACTGATGCAAGGGAGATCGTGTGTAGTAAGGGAATCGCTCCGTCGCTGAGAGTGTCGCTAATCGCTTTTGATTGGTGATGGTACAACGCTCGGGCAGGAGCGAGAGGAGGTGGTGGTATATTTTGGTGAGGAGAACGCCAGAAACCGAAATGACAGGTGCAAGCGAGAGAAGCTGAGAAGAAGTTGGGTAACGGGTGGTTGATTACGAATGGTGCGGATGAACAATGGACGGACCTGTGGTAATGTACATTAGCAGGGTTCGTGCAGAAATTAGGCAGTAAGGGTTCGATCGGGTGACTGTGTTCAGAGCGCTACGTACCTCGCTGTGGAGTCATTCTCATTCCACCTCCAAAAGCCTAATGATGTTCAATGCCAGGCTGCTTCTTATCGTCGGCAGATCGCGGAGATTGATATAGTGCGAGGGTTTTGACAGCATGATTGCATCGAAAGGCTTCGGAAGCCATAGCGAGGGTCGAGATTGAATCATCGCTTTGGTGGTGGCTTTGGCTTTGGTACGCCGGTTGTGTCGTATGCGCCTCGTCCCATATTCATTGTTTGGCTGTGATTGGTGGTTGTGGTGATCATGAAAGCGTTGAAGAGTCTTGGTGAGTGTTGATGTGTTAGCTTTGGTCTGAAGAAAGAAGTGTGACTGAGGGTGTTGATGGCATCTTATATAGATGGAATCAATTGTGCCATTGGTGCTGACCTCACTTGAGCGGACTGACTCACAAATAGACTGGGCTGTGTTCGTTCCTGCACAGACTACTCGTGATGAGAGCTGAGTAGTTGACAAAACGTTTTTCCAATGTAACGTATCTGCAAGTAAGATCCGTCGCCGAGTCCGTTCTGATATCTTTGTAACCTCAGGATTGCGGTGGAGTCAAGCGCACAGGACTGAGGCGGATCTCCAGGCAGTAAGTAGCTCCTCTTTTCGAAAATAGAATCCACAGTGAGTAATCTTTTAACTTTTGGGTGAATTAGAGTGAAAGAGGCGTGAGACGGAGCTAGGGCCGGGGAGGAGGTCGCAATATATCAATTGCCAGTGAGAGGAGGCAGACACTTATGCAAGGTGTTGAGACGAAAGTGACCAAGAAGTGTTTGTCTTGCGGAGGTAATTTGTGATGCCGCCACCCCTTGAACAGCCGAGACCTTTTGGCGCAGCAAATGATGAGAGATCAATTAGTGATAGCAGAGTGAATGTGACAGCATGACAGTGGACTTGGGGCTTCAGGTGGTGGAATTGGGGGGATTTGGGTATCTGGGTATCTAGAAGTAGCAGCCAGATGGGGGGACGATGCTGCCATATGACGCAGAAAGGGAAATCCCAAATGAATTTTCTTTTGCTTTTTTGTCACCGACTACTATTTTCTACTCATATTTGGAGACAGGGGTCTGCGGCCGTTTCAAGTTTCTAACATTTCTACGGCGTTGACTAGAACAGTTAGAATTAACGGCTCGTGTGCCAGAGGACTAGCCTAGTAAATTAGCTGGCTGCGCTCTGCCCAACAGGGCTTTGCTGGATGCCTACCCTAGGAAGCAGCTTCCGTCCATGTCAGATGGATCAATCGCACTATGCTCAACTAGACCATTGACTGGGTATGGTGGGTATGACAGGCCTAGCCTAGCACCGAGCCCAGCGGCGTTTTAGAAACCTTTTTATATTTTTTTATTTTTTTTTGCTTGCTGCTTGCTGCTTGCTGCTCGGGATGGGTGGAGTAGCGGTGTTTTCGGGATCTTTGGTTACCTGTGCCCTAAGGTAATCCCTGCTGCCTACGCAGGGGACCCAGGGTACCCGACCCGCTAAAGGAGACAACTTCCCCTCCCCAGGACTGCTCTCTAGGGCTTGTTCCTGCATTGGCGTACAGCCACTAAAGCGGAATCTCGCATCCAGCGATCCCCGCCCGCCTGGGCTGCACCCTGGCTGCCCACCAGTCCATCACCACTGAACTATTGGCCCGAAGAGCATGGCTGCCAGATGCGAAAATCATTGGCGCACTTCTATTTCTGTTCACTTTTTTTATTTGCGTGAAAAATAATTAAGATTTTGGAACAAGTCACACTCTCACACTCTCACATTATCCTATGACCAAGGCTGACGTTGAAATCTGAATAAGGCCTCAACCGCCTCGTGGCCAGGTGCCTGGTGCCTGGACCAGCGGAGTCATCGGTACGTACTTTTGACTAATGCGGGATACGAATTACGAGTCAAGCAATGAGAGTCCTTTTTCTGCCATACACACTCTCATACGGTAAGATCGGATGACCATGATTCTTCGCGCGCATTCCATGCCAGTATGTGGGTTATCGCTTGCGATTCACAAATACGGAAGTCTTCAAATCATGTTTTACTCAGGCATGCGCCGTAAAGAGACATGTCAAGCGACAAAGATGTGTGATGTGTGATGTGTGGTGCGCGGCTCTCTCCAAAATTAAACATGCCCATCTGTAATGTGTGATTCTGGTTAGATAGATAGTAGGGCATCTTTTCCAAGTTCCATCTCATCTCTTGATGCTCCCTAGCCCCTGGACAGACTAAAGACTACCTTAGGTAGGTACCGCTGTGTTGGGTAGGACTTAATGTGCCTAGAAGGGCGCTAGAAACAAGGATACAGAGTCCCGGGATCGGGGCACCTCTTCCGCCGCTGTAGATCGTTCCACCCGCCTGGATAGGTGTACGAAGTACTTCTACTTCTAGGGTATGCTATGCTACTAGGGAATAAGTGGATCTTGTGATAAGCTGTAACAAGCCATACACAGATATGTGACACCTCCATAATTTGCCATCGCCAATCTACAACTCGCATTCACGTAACTCCTATGAGTCAACTTATCTCCCATCATTTCATTTTTCGTTTTGCGACTACTCCTAGTACTAAGTTCTCATTCGACCCACTAAGAGTCTAGCAGTGCTTGCTTTGCCGGGTGGCTGATGATGTGGCAAGCAAAGGAAATCCTCTTATCCGTTCTCTCTTCTGATAGATAGTCCGGAAAATCCCTTGGACATACGCCATGATCTTTTAATGTTGGATGGCCAAGGTAAGTCCTCATTGTTGCGGCTAAATGGGTGGAGTCAGATGACATTGACCATCACGAGCATAGCGTTCTGACGCTTATGTACTTCTAGCTACCTTAGTTTTACTCTGTACGGCGACAAGTCTCAAAGTATCCCTTTTACGCTTGCCCGTGTGTACTGTCTCGTAAGCTTCGCGGGGCTCTGGTTTTTGCGCAGTCCAGCCACAGCACGGTCGTAACTCGTAATGGGCAATGTCATGCCAGCCTCCAGGCAAAGCGCAAAAGGCATTAATGAAATGAAAAGGGTCATCCCTGTCGATCCCTGTTGATGCCCCTACCACCATGTGGCTACCCGAGATTGCCGGCGGATGTCACTTCCAAGGAACTTTTCCCTTGGCATTGATTCCTTCAATGCTATCCCGATCAGCCAATACCCTTATCCTTGAGAAATCCATTCTGCAATTCACCGTGCACTCGGAGAGATGATGCTCTCAGACTCGAAATCCTGAAGCAAAGGCGACGCCCGGCTGTTGATCCAGCGCAAATTGCATCGGGGCACAATACCAAGGACGCAGGTACCGGTACATGCATATGGAGATGATTGTGTAGTAACCTAACCCGGAATGTGGGTCGGTGCTCCCACATGAAACGAGCAAGGCTCAACTCCCTGCTGCACCCTGCAGAAAGGCTGCGGCGGAGATGATCGAATACGGCGCCATTATTCGCTCCCAATTGCATGTAACCTGCATTTGCGGCGTCCTTGTTATCTGTGATAGGGAGGTATTCCACGCCAATCACAGCGCGATCTTTCTTTGGCCCCCAAACTTCAACCTGCAGATCAGCGATTATAAACACGTGGCAGCCATGCAGATAGACGGATCTTAAAATCCTTCGGCTGACTTATATGCTGACTACAACGGGTTTCGAAACAAAAGCGGGCCAAGCCTGGCTGTCTGGGCGCCTAACGCGCACAGCGTCGTCACAAGAATAAGAATAGCATCTCACTGCTTTACGTATGAAGTGGATTAATTGCTGTAGGGAGCCTCAATGCAAGGTTCCTCATCAGAGACCTCGGTTGCCCTAGGTAGGGTTCATTGTAGGATTAGTTATCGACGTGGTACGCACCAGCACCAATTCGGAGTACTGGCTGGACGGATCATTCCCGCGTAAGGTCAATAGCAATGTCCCAATATGTCTTAACTAGTCTCTGCAGGGCGCGACTCTAATGCGGCTTCCCACGTGTCTGGAGCATGACATATCTATTCAACTTGTGCAGTTGCATAATACATGTAAGCCAGTAGTGCCTTAGGGTTCGTCTAAAAATATCTAATTTCACTAACATCGGAGGCTATGATCTGACATTCAACCCGATACCAACCATCAGAGATTGGTAACTTTTGACGTGCAATGACGATGTAAAGCATCATTCGCGCTACAAATTGATTTTGAAACTTGGACGCGAATCACTTGCATCACACTAAGCAAGATCCGTCAACATATGCCTCCTGCCTCTGGTCAGCGTTTCAATTTAGGGATTGATCACGACGACCCTTGATGAAACAGACTCTTATCAATCAGTCTTCACATCCTACGGAAAGATCTAGAACGAGCTGAACATCAATGATACGGTAGGGATTGAACAGGAGCCTATAGGTAGAGCCCCTCCCAATTCTCAGCGTGGAACTTGAACAGTCTGTGATGCCCCACATCGGCCTCCGTGTTCTCCGATGGCCGATGTTCCAGGGTTCGCCAGGCAGACTTCAACTTCAGTAGCCTTACCTACCACTCCGTCCTCCTTCTTTCTTCACAATGGACCCTCTATCGGTGACTGCCAGCATCATCGCGCTTTTCCAAGCTGGTGGCACAGTAAGTAAAGGCCTGAAGAAGATTGCTAATTTGAGGAATGCACCAGACATCCTTCTAGCACTTAACAACGAAGTTGCCGACCTCCACTCCCTTGTGGAGAATATTGACGATGTGCTCCGTCAGCATCGGGAAGTTTTCGGCCAGGAGCCAATCGTGTGCCTTTGTCAAGCCCTTGACAGGGCAAAGCGGACATTATTGAAGCTAGAGAACGTGCTGGCTTATAAGCTTACGTCAATCAAGAGCAAAGATGGAGAATCACATCCAGTTTTAGATCGATCCTCGTGGCTTCGTCTAGAAAGCAGCGTGCAAAGGCTCAAGGATGAGATCCGAGAGGACAAGGTATCGTTATCGTCAGCCTTGTCCGTACTTACTTCGTGAGTTGTCTGTGCGCGCGAATTACGTTAGATTTGCTAATGCTGACAGATTCACCGCTCTTCGGAGCAATGCTCAGATACGGGACGTATACATCCTACTAGGCACAATGAGGCTCGAGTCGCGAATTAGTCGGACTTCACGCATCGAGACTGCCCCACAGCCTGCTACTGAAATTGAAGATCCATCTGAACAGGCACCGACGGGATCGCCGCAGTCCGTCCAGGACGGACAAGGAACGGAATTGGATCCCGATACCGTGACAGATACTGAAAAGCATGCTTCATTACCGGACGTCGTCTTGGCCAATACTGCTTCAGCAGAATTTGAGCAGCAGCCGTTCATCACAACCTTCGAAATTACACGGAATTCTTGTGGATCGCATTGTGACTGCAAGTGCCACCGGAAGTTTCGCTTCAGAAGTCCTGGCTTTCTGGATGCTGTGTTCGGGACTCTGTTTCTAGGCTACCAAGCTTTACCCTGGTTTTCGCAAGGATGCAGAAACGGGTGCTGTCGAAGGTCCTCAACCAGGCTTCAATACATGTTTCCTAAGTGGTTTGTCAAGCGCAGTGTAGCTTTGACAATAGCATGTAGCCAGCCCAAGGGCCCAGAATTGATTCTGAGAGTTTTAAGATCGCGCCCTGATAATGCCTTCATATTCATTTGTGCCTTACGTGGATATTATGATGAACTCAAGCGCTTGTTAGAGAATGGAGAAGCCTCCGTCGTGGATATAAATAAGACTAACGAAACAGCTCTTACTGTGAGGCTCAATCTGCGTGTCATTTTCGAGCCGTAGCTAAATGAAACCTAGATCGCCGTAGCGAATCGTAGACTCGACGTCGTGGAGTTACTTTTACAGGCGGGATCCGACTTATTTCATGAAGATGCATATGGAAGGTGCGCTTCTTCAAGAGCCCTCTTATTCCAATTTATTTCCTGCTGATTTATCGAAAGCCAACCAATCACGTATGCTTTGATGAGCTCGTTCGAGGAAAAAGGCTGTGGTGCATGGGATGGATCCGGCGATCCACTGATCAATCTGGTCAACGGCAAGGCGCACCTTGATATATTAGACCTTCCAGAGTTGACTAAAGCATATCTCGGACTTTGTCCGAAGCCATTTGACTACGTGCTCCGATCAACGCCTCGTGCTTCCGTAGATCTTACCGATGATGTTGGGAGAACGACTTTGCATTGGGCGTCACTCTGGGGTGATTGGGAAGCAGTCGAGAAACTCATTCACTGTGGCTCAGACCCGAACAAAACGGATAACTTTGGATGTAGCTCGTTACATTTGTCGGTCTCTGGGGATAGCAGATGTCTAGAGTTGCTGCTGCGTGCTAAGGCCGATGTGGACTTGAAGGAAGTTAATGATCGTACAGCCTTGCATCTCCTTTCTGGGTGTGGATGGGACGCAACGAAGCTCGACTTGCTCGTCAGAATTGGGGCGAACATCGAAGCTACAGATCGTCAAGGCTTCACGCCGTTGTTCTATGCGGTACGGGAAGACAATCATCTCATGTTGTCTGGCTTGCTAGAGAGGGGCGCTCATATAAATGCGAGAGATCTGGACGGATGGACTTGCCTCTTTATAGCTTTGTTTTCAAATAGCCATGATTCGCTGAGAATACTCCTCGACAACACCGGCCTTCCTTACAACGTGAAATCCGACGACGGGCAGACCTTACTCCATATTGCTGCGATCTTTGCCGATATCGAATCTTTGTATATTCTAATGTCAAAGGGATTGTACCAGCTAGATACCGCAGAAGAGGATGTGGATGGCTGGACTGCAATGCAATGTGCACAGAATAGATGGCTGAACAACGAGGGATGGTCCACATGGGCTCGTAGGCCCCGCGACAAAGACCCCACCGAGTGGTACGATGTGTTCGAGGAGCTACTGGACAGTATTACTGAAGCTCAAGCTTCGATAGCTGGTAACATCGATGACGAATCTAGCGAGGGGGAGACGGCCAGTAGCGAGGGTTCTTGTGATCCCTCAGGTGAGGATTCCATCGAAGAAGTTCAGGATGGAGAAGAGCTTTGGGAGGATGCCCGAGAAGAACTGGATGGACAATCTCAGGGGTAGCAGTTCGTGTGCTTCGCATCTGGCAAAAAAGAAAGTGGTCTATTGCAAGTTATCCTACGCAATAAAACGCACATGTTTTGGTCTTTGGACACCGTCCGAAGACGAAGGTTACGACCATGATGACAGGAAATGAGATGTTTCAATATGAATATAATGACGATTTCTATTAATATAGGAGAATATAAGAGAATCTCTACCAGTGAACTTTGATAATTACGGAGCTGAAAGTCTTTGCATAAGGCGGCGGCTGGAAATTGCCTTGATCCATACTTGAATAGCATATTGTCTTCAACAATTCGATGGCCGAGAATGTAAGAGAATGGTGCGTAAGTCTTGTAAATGGAGTCAATATTTGCTGCCAACCCGCTGTCTCAGACCCTGTCAAAGTATCGCTTCGAAGGGTATGTAGCCCTTGGTAGGAGATCTGAATATTCAGCAAGCTCTTGGAGAATATAGTTACTACTTGATTGATCTCATTAAATCATAAAAACTAAGCCTACATGTATGACTTATGCTCCATTGTCGAGTGATTTCAGAGTATGGGACGGTTAAACCGCGGCGGAAACTGGGCATGATGCAATGACAATCAGCATCGCCCTGGACTTTGACATTGGGAGAATGGAGCTTTCACGCTTTAAACAATTTAATTTCGCTGGCAGGATATGAAGCCAGCGTCATTGCGACCTTTTCTACCTCGCCCTGCACTCAGGCGGCGGCTCCCTCACCTTAGATGTCAATATGCCATACAAACACCCGGAGCGCCAATGCTTCAAGTCTTCAATGACAAAACCAAGTATCTTCAAAGGGAGCGCGCCGCTGCAGACGTGGAGGCAAGCAGAAGAGTCGATTATCTCCGAGATGAGGTAGCCGATAGACTGTGTGAGCGTCTACTTGTACTCTTTCCAAATCCACAATTTATTTACTTTCTCTAAGCCAAAGACACAGGACATAAACCGACACTTCCCCCAAGTCCTCGATCTCGGCGCCAATGCCTGCAATATAGCCCGCGCCCTCACCACCTCCTCCACCCCTCTCACAACCCGCCTCGCACACCTCACATCTGCTGATACATCCCCAACCCTCCTCAATCGCGACTCCACAGCACCCTTCAACGCACTCCTCCCTTCTCACGAACGCCTCGTCCTCCCCCCACCAACCCACCCCCTCCCCTTCGCCCCCCAATCCTACGATGCCGTCCTCTCCTCCCTCTCGCTCCACTGGATCAACGACCTCCCAGGCATCCTCTCCCAAATAAACAAAATCCTAAAACCAGACTCCCCCTTCCTAGCAGCCATGCTAGGCGGCGACTCCCTCTACGAACTCCGCACATCCCTTCAACTCGCCGACCTGGACCGCCGAGGTGGGGTGTCCACGCACGTATCTCCCCTAGCTGATGTGCGCGACGTCGGCGGTTTGCTTACAAAAGCCGGCTTCAAGCTCTTGACTGTGGACGTGGACGACATTATCGTTGAATACCCTTCTATCTTCGCACTGATGATGGACCTGCAGGCGATGGGGGAGAGTAATGCGGCTCTGACGGCGCAGAAGGGTCCTATAAGCAGGGATGTGCTTGCTGCGGCCGAGGGGATTTATAGGCAGTTGCATGGGGAGGAGGCGAAGGAGGGCATACCGGCTACGTTTAGGATTATATACATGATTGGGTGGACGGAGGGGGAGGGGCAGAGTAAGCCGCTGCCGAGGGGGAGCGGGGATGTTAATCTGAAGGATGTGCTTGGTGGGGGCGAGTTTAAGTGAGGAACATGACGCGAAGTTGATCGTTGTTATAGGCTCGTTATTTGGGTTTTGGGGTCGCCGCGGAGAGGTAGGGTTGAACAAATATGGGATAGGGAGGGCCGTCTGACACGCTGGGACGTGTTTTATGACGCTTGTCATGCCTGAGGTCCCGAAGGCTTATTCTTTCCACTCCCTCGGATGTGCCCATGGTCGTCCAAATAAGTCTATCATTTGGGTTATGGAGTCGCCGAGAGAGGGCTTTGGGGTGCTGAGTAAAAGAACGGGAGGGCAGTCTGACTGACTAGGATATGGCATGTTCAAGATCTCATTTATATCTGGCCCCCAAGGCTTCTGCCTCCCACACCCTCGTGCTTACCGATAGTCGTCCATATAAGTCTATTGTTTAGCTTTTGGGGGCACCCGAGCAATAGTGCTCTGATATCAGACCTGTCTGACATGCCAAGCAGTCACGGTTCCATCCATCTTTTTAGATCTTCTTTTCGGCCCCAGAATAACTCTTACCCCCAAAACCTGGCCCCGGAAGTTCCCTTATTACCCTCAGACCGTCCTCCGATCCGTCATTACCCTTACTATACACCCCATCCCAGCTACCTCCACTAACTTCTCATGCCAACTTAACAACACACTCATCGCCTGTCCACCGCCCTCCCCTCCCCCTACTCTCCCGCCTATCTGCGAAAATCCCGTCGCTTGTGGTGTCAGTGAGCGCGACCCCCCCGCCGAGCCCGCCGAAGAAGGTGGTGCCGACATGCCCTTGTAGAGGTACTTCATTAGCACATCAAGTGTTTCCGGGCCGCCAGGAGACGTATAGATCCTGGTAAGGAGTGGCGACATTTCCGATTGTTTTATCGATTGTAATATCTCAGACACGGTCTGTAGGTGGAAGTCCTAAATCTCTTCTTAGCATTATCTCAATGCCTGAGGCATCACCTCAGAGAGGTTGCCTGTGCTTAGAGGATAGGGTACCTTCGCCGCAGCATCTCCACCATAAGGCGCATTTTCCAGCGCTCCTCGTAAGGCACCTTCTGTGTCGCCCCCGCGTAGTAGTTGTCTTATTTGAGAGGAGAGGGATTGGACTTCGGGGAGGGAGACGGGGGCGAGGGTGGGGAGGAGAGATGTGAGGGAGAAGTTGGAGGGGGAATCGGGGTCGAGGAGGTCGATGTTTATGGTGCGCCAGTTTGCTGTGGCCATTTTTTGGATGGGGTGAGGGGGTGGGGGAGGAATGGAGCAGTAGAGCAGAATTTTTGTTTGGAGTTGAGTGGGGGGTGGATGGGCGAGTGTGTAGACTTCGCAGGCTTCGCTCGAGGCTGTGGGCGGAATGTGCTCCGGGGGTCTTTGCCGCCGCCAAATCGCCCACGCGTTACGCAAGAGACGTTAAGACTTTGTTTCGTCTGATTGAGTATGAATGATTAAGCTCTCAACATGAGCTTCCCATATACCTATATCAGCTGCCCTTGCACTGATGTCTCTACACCCATCAATGGCAGCGCAGAACAGAATGACGATGAGGAGCAAGAACGAACGTTCGACCCAAGATCACCCAGAGCGAACTTCTCTCTATACACGCTGGAGCATCTTCTTTACTGCGAGGACTGCCAGCAGATCAGATGTCCAAGATGTACGCTGGAAGAAATTGTGACATGGTACTGTCCGAATTGTTTGTTCGAGATGCCGTCGAGCATGGTTAAGAGCGAGGCTGGTAGGTAGGTAAGCCAAGGTTCTTTCAGCTCTCAAATGGCAATCATGGGACTGAAATTTGTATAGATGTACGAGAAATTGTTTCAACTGCCCGATATGTGTCGGTCCTCTAGCGGTTACATCGATTCATCCCGATCCTGTCCAGCGGTCACTCCTTGGACCGTGGATTCTGAGCTGTGGTTATTGCAATTGGACATCTCTCGAGATCGGCTGGCAGTTCAAGGCTTTGCAGGATATACGGAGTGAAATGGGAAAGCTCAAGATTGGTGGGCAGTATAAAGCTGCCAACTCGAAGACCTCAGGGCCCACGTCTCCCACAGAATCGATTCCGGATAACGAGCCTGACTCCGTATTCACCGCTTTGAGATCATTCTACAACTCACAATTGTCCGCTTCGAACGCCACGGATCCACTACTCACGCCTTCTGGAGGCATCAATTACAGCTCGCCCAGCAGTCTTGCCCGCATCATGAGCCTCTACACTGGCCGAAGTAGCTACGGCAAGAAAGACCAAGCAAAGTCAACGCCTATGCGAGAAAGCTTAGACCCGTCAGAAGGTCTGCAAATCTTCGACCCTGCGTCCGACACAGCCGCTATAGAAAAGCTGCGCACCCAAGGCTGGACCAGCACCGCAAGCACCGCGCAACAAACAGAACAAAAACATCCTCCAAGATTCATCTCAGACCTTCGCCCCACCCAAGCCCAACTCCGCACAAAGCGCAGCAAACGCTGTAGAATCTGCCGCCATATTCTCGTCAAACCAGAAGCCAAAGTTCAAAGCACACGTTTTCGAATCAGGCTGGTAGCCCTCAACTACATTCCCACCATCACCCTCAAACCGCTCCAACCCTCTCCATCCAACCAGCTTCCATTGGTTGATCTTAACCCATTGCCCGTCCTCCGAGCAAGCCAGTTCCTCCTCACCCTCAAGAACCCTCTCTTCGACGCTGTCAAAATCACCCTCGGAACCCCTGCTCATACTCCTGGTAAACATAGTCACAAAGTCACGATTCTTTGCCCACAGTTCGACATCGGTGCCAACGCCGATCAATGGGATGAAGCCCTAGGGGATAACAAAAACCGCCGAGCTAGCAAACTGCTTAGCACTTCTAAAGTCGAATACGTAGGCGGCGAAAGGGGGAAGGTTGCGGAAGCGGGTAAAGTGTGGGAGAAGGGGAGGAATTGGGCGACGGTTGTGGTGGAGGTTGTTTGTCAGGATGTTGAGGAGGAAGGGGAGGGGGAGGACGTGCTTGAGATTCCGGTTTTCCTGAGGATGGAGTGGGAGGGTGATACAATGGAAAGGGAGGAAGGAGGGGGTGGGAGTGGTGGGGGGGGAGGCTTGAAAGGGGAGGAGAAGAAGGAGAAGAGGGAGTTGGCGTTTTGGGTTGTTGTGGGTGTGGGAAGAGTAGGGAGGCTGGAGGGACCTCCGGTAGCTGCTACTCCATAGCTCACATATTGCCAGTATCTCTTGAGCATCATACCCAAGCACTTGCTCTTTTGCTAGTACGCATGCATTCTTTTGAACAAACTTTATGCTGCTAGGCTATCTATCCACGCCTCTACTTATCCCATCCTCCCACTACAGCAAGCCTAGCAACCCACCATCACCCCCACCCCCCTCTCCTTCCATCTCTTCCCCTAATACTCCACCGCCCCCCCCAACGGAAACTCAAAATTCACCCCCTTCCCCGTCAACCGCCTATAAACCTCCTGATACGTATCCAACCTAAAATCCACACTCCCCCTCTCCTTCTCATCCAGCACCACCTTCAACACTTTACTCCCATCCTCCCTCGTCCTTGTCCTCTTCCCCACAATCTCAACCGGATACACAACATCACTCAAAATCGCATCGTGCACGGCTGTTAAGGTGCGCGAGTGCGGGCGTTTTTGTGTCTGAGAGGTGCGCGAGCGGTTGGAACGTTTCGGGCGGGGGAGGATCCGGCGCGAGGCGAGGATTAATACGTGCCGGTCGGAGAACTTTTTCTCGAGTTCGCGTGTTAGGCTGAGGGGGTGGGGGGTTAGTGAGGTTGTGGGGGAGAAGGGGGTTTTTGGGGGGAGGGGGTACCGTTGTTGGACTTTGTGGAAGCCGGGGAGGAGGGGGACGGGGACGAAGATCACGATTGCTTTTTTGCCGTGGCCGACTTCGAGCTGGGAGGGGGGTTAGCTTGGATTTTGCTGTGCTGGTTGTTTGTGGAGGTGGGAGTTTGGCGTGAGGGATGGGGGTAATGAGGCTTCATTTGGCATTGGTGAGGCTGTATGTCGAGATCTGTGGTATTGGATGGAATAGGATCTGGATCGCAGTAATTTGCTCTTACCTCGCGGGCAGACACGAATTGCAGAGGTCGTAGGGCCGACTTCATGTCTGGGATGTTGGATTCCAAGTCGTAGAGGGCATTGGCGATGCTGGTTTCCAGCTCTGAAGGATGTTGTCTTGAGGGACTTGTCGGGGCGATCTTGTTGAGGGCAGCCATGATTGCGGTCGTGGTATTGTTGCTGTCTTTGAGGAGGTGAGTTGTAGCTGGGTGACCATCTGGAAAAGGGATCTGTCTGTGGGCTTGGCATTTCTCAGCCCTGCGACTAGCCGAGCTTTGGCTAATGGAGCTTGGCATTCGAGATTGTCCAAAAGTGCTGAGACACAGGATTACTTCTAATCTCTGTACACCAGTATGTTGTGCCATGTCTACTGATAACTATGAAAAGCAATGCGTGCATCTACTAAATCTCACCGTATATCATTCCAAGCCATGCAGAGCTCCAGCCAGATGCTCAGATCCCTAACTACAACTCCTTTGACTGCCCACCATATCCTTCATCAGTCATATTTGTTTCAACATTTGTGTTAGCCATGCCATCTGAAATATACCTTTCTACATGAGACGGCTTCCGGCAAGGAAATATATCGTAAAAAGCCCTGCATGCCATTCCATAACCTGGCTCAGAAGCCTTTCGTCTCATTCTGGTGCCCCAGAATCTGCCCAAGCGAGAGCTTTGGCTAGCATGTCTTCTTCATCTTCTGCTTTAATCTCCTGCGACTTCTCGATGAAATCTTTGTGCATTTTGACAACCTCGGGAACTATCAGTGATTCGATCTCCAGCTCCTGCTCTCCTCTCAACCATTCCTGCTCCGTAGTCTGCCAATCCTTCCCACTCAGATTCGGCCTGGTGCCAGTCACGCTTTTGAGTCGTCTGTGAACTGGAACAGTAATCCATTGTTCTTCTCGTTCTGGAGCCGCAAAGAATACTTCAAATTTTCTTGTCGAGAGCAGGTTGCCAATGACTAAATGATGCGAATACTTTTCCAGTGCGTGATGAGCTTTCGAAACCAACAATGCAGGATCAGTCTCCAGCTTGAAGCTGACTATCATGCCTTCTGGCGCCCAGCCGTCAACTAAGGTTTTCAGAAATTTCGGTACGGGGTCCAAATCAATCATGAGCTTCTTGCCTAAAGTTGTGGGTGCGGTGCCCTTTGGCTCAGAAATTGGTGCGCCATTAGCCACAGGTTGCTTATTGTCAGATGACTGGATCTTGTGCTCAGAGAGTCTATCCTTCGGTAAGAAAAAATCCGAGACTGCTGCTGCTAGATAGAATAGGGCCTTGGGTCCGAGGGGTCTCATCAACATTGCAAGCTCCTTGAGCTCCCACAGATATTCGTTTATGGTTGTGTAAGAAAGTAGCAAAAGCTTATTCTCATTCTTGGCAGCATTGTACTTTCGTAGGACACCAAGCATCTTCTGCTGATACTCGGGATTCACCATCACCTCTCCATTCAGTCCTTCGGCCATGTAGTCGAGGAAACAATTTGTAGAATGGCTGTAATGCCGGGAATAAGGTAACAATGAAAATTGACGGTGAAGGAAGATGACAGCATAGCCATTCTCCAGGAAGTATTCAGCCGAAGTAGCTCCACGCGTTCCAGCGGAGAAGTTATCAATGAATCGCACAGTCTGATTCTCAAGAGGTACGGTGGTGCCACCTGAGGTGACCAATACTACACGACGATCAGACTGGAGATGGTCAGAGATGAAAGCTTTTCCAAGCTTCCTGTAAGAGTCTAGCACTTTTGGGGGACCATTGTCATCGAAGTAACTATTCTGCTTCATCTCGGGTAGCGTATCCGAAGCTTCTGTGGGCGTCCTGGATTCCATGCTGCCAACAGACTCTTCGTTAAGACTCTCTCCAGTGTGAAGGAACTCCTTAGTTCCACGACTCCAAGGCGAAACTGTCTATTCTACCGATCGGCAGCCGCAATGCCTTATTATGAACTAATTACAAAAAGTGAAGACGAGGGACTGATGATTTGGTTGAAGAGGATTTGATATGTATGGAGAGTAGGTCTCCTGAAAATCTGTGCATCGTGCATAAGCGAATAAAGGCTTCCAGAATTAGTAATGCCTGCCAAACCAAGCCTCTAGAGCGAGCTTGGAGTGTGCAAGTCGATCATAAGTCAACAGAAATCGACGTTGAAGGCCTTCAAGTGACGCGGATAGCAGATGGGTTAGGGCTAAACCCATGTCAAAGTGTCTGAAGCGACGATGAGCGTTGAGCCAGGGACTGGAGCTGTGGAGCTAACTCCGTGGAGGGAGGGTTTATGTAAGCAATGGCAAAGTGACAATTCGCTATGGTAACGGAGGAATGCCCGATGCTTGGGGGCACTAGTGGTCATTTAGCGCGGAACATGACCGCACACCTTCAGCTCAGAGACGCACCACCTTTTCCCTTAAAATCACTCCCTTTTACAATTGATACGCCTTCCTAGCTTAGGTAAGGACATTATGAAATTTTCATCGGTATGTTAGCAGACTAGTTGCAATTGTTCGTTTCAGTTGTCTTGTTCGTTGAGAGGAGTACAGAGAGCAAAGTAGAGAGGAGTGTTGAATTATTGAAATGAGACCTGACGTTTATCCGCATGATGCTTGACGCTACTAGCGCTGTGATTTCTGAATCTGAAGATCTAAATGTCAGTCATATTATTTAGCCCCACTATCATGTCATCCCGCGGTCGCCCTCGCCCCATCCCCTGCAATTCCCAGCAACGACCGTCCGGCAGGCTCGTCATCCAGCATACGATCGTCGGCAGTCGGCCCTGGATAAAAAAGATTCGGAACTCTCGGGGACCTACACTATCTACCTATATGGTAGATCTATTTGCCTGCCGTTCTAGTGGCCTGGGCACTCATTAGTTGTCCCGTCTACACATTATGCAAGTCGTCTCCCTAAAGAACCCTTCATCTCAAAGCCACGATTCCATTCCTGAGCTTATCAATTTGCAACCATCAAAACCCTCTCTTCGCACTATCCCCATAATGCACTTCCATCACAGTTGATCAGATCCCCCTGTCTTGCGCGAAGAGCCAGTCCATTGAGCACTTTCATTATGCTCTTAGCCAAAACAAGTTGGCCTTCATTCATATCACGCACGCACTACGTCGTGCCCTGCTCCTTCTGCTATCGAGCGCAAGCTCCGTGTCCTCAAACGTCTTCCTTCACACTGAAGAGTAGGAAAAAAATAGCATAGTGCTTCTGGTAAAATGGAAAAACGGGCCTCAAACAAGGCTGGAAAGGGAAAGGTCCATGCAAATGCTACTGATTCTTCAAGCAAAAATAGACAAATCCCTCCACCTCTATCATCACCGCTTCATCCTCATTCAGCTCCTTCGATACCTTCACCAATGCAGCCCACCGATTCTCAGCCAAGACCGACACCTAAGGTGGCCATACCTCGCTTGCGCCGGGGCAGCGAAGATCAGTTGGTATCAAAAGCAGCTGCAACTGGCGATAAGCATCGGGTTACACATGCGTGTGAGTCATGTAGGGGAAGGAAGACAAAGTGTAGTGGAGACCGTCCAGTCTGCCGACACTGCCAAGACCACAGACTCATCTGCATGTATGAGGATGGAAAGCGTGACAGGGTTAAAAAGTAAGTCTTGATGGTGATTCGACCTGCTAGGTAAGCCATAGCTAATACAATGGGGATGCAGACAATTAGGTAGTCTGGCAAGTAGAGTCGAAGAATATGAGCGACTCCTCGAAGATTTGTCGACACGTGTGGGAGATGAAGATAGAACGAGGATCCGAGCAAGTATCGATAAGGTATGGACATTCGTAGAACGAGAAAACCTTGCTATGATAGATTTAACCCTTACAGGAGGCATATTCTGAGGACGAGAACGTCGAGAGCCTTTTCAGTCCTAGAAGGACAAGCGTCTTTCGTGAACCAGCCGGTGAATTTAAAGCAACTGCCCGAGTTGGTTCCACCGAGTCCCTGGACCAGATCAATGAAGATTTCGATTCGACTCCAGCCACAAGAGCTACAGGGTTCCATGGCAAGAACTCTGACATAACTTGGTTGCAACGCCTGAATAGGACCAGTCCAACGGGAAGTGATGATGAGTATGCACAGTATTCTGACATGAATGAGCAAGCCTCACCAGTATCCCAGACTCAAAGCCTCGGCGCGACAGGCCTAAACCCTGTCAGCCAGTCGTCCTATCACTGTGATGATGTAGACATCACTATCTCTGAGGAGGTCGATCGATACGCCGTACCACCTCCAGTTACAGTTGATAAGCTCTTCAACGTTTATATGGATACAGTGCATCCTACTTTCCCAATCATTAATAGAACCGCCTTTAGCGAGCAATATCATCAATTTGCCAGAGGTGAAGACGTTCGCCCAAATTGGTTAGCCATCTTGAACTTAATATTCGCTATTGGTGCAAAGCACTCCCATCTTGTGCAAGCCGACTGGCGAGGTGATGTGAATGACGATCTGGTCTACTTTGCTCGGGCCCGACTGCTTGGCTTTGATGGAGATCATATCCTAGGACATTCAGACCTACAAAGGGTTCAGATTACCGGCTTGATGACGTTCTATCTCATGGCAATCAATCAAATAAACAGGTGAGTGCTTACTGGTTACGTCTTGTAATCATACTGTCTAACGATTTCAAGATCATGGGTTGCTAGTGGTATTGCAATCCGGCATGCTACTACTCTAGGACTCAATCTGCGAAATGAGAGTAAGGATGTGGATGAAACTCCAAAGGAGATTAGATACCGTGTCTGGTGGGCTCTGTGTTCGGTTGAACGTAGATTGGCGGTTATGACCGGCCGTCCAACTTCATTTGCTGAGATGGACTGTACAGCGCCGTTGCCACTTCCATTAGAGGAGGACTCTCTATACAACACCGCAATCACAAATCCACGAACAATTAAAATGCTCCGACGTTTATCTAGCCAGGAATCTCGGTCCAACGATATTGCGATATCTACACCATCAAGCAGTCATTCTTCCAAGGCAAGAGGATCGCCAATTCACTCAATTGCCTCAATGCCGCCAGCCCTTCAGTCCTCGTCACACGATCTGAAGCAATCAATCCCCACTTCCAGCGCTCTGGCCTTTGCGTTCCACACGAAGCTCAGTACTTTCACAAATCAAGTTCTGACTCGCCTTTATCGTGCCAACGCCATGGACCAATCTTGGGCCCAAGTACAGAACACCATTGCTAGTCTAAACTCCAGATTGGAGGAGTGGCTGTTGCAAATGCCAAATGTATTTGATTTCACCAAAAAGCAACGTGATCAAGAGTTTTCCTCCCAACGAATGAGTCTTGGTTTCTTCTATTACAGCACTGCCATGATCATTAATCGTCCTTGTTTGTGCCGGATTGATCGTAAAATTCCAAACGAGTCCGACAGAGCCCGGGACTTCAACCGAGAGACGGCAGCGAGATGTGTACACGCTGCCCGAGATATGCTGAAGCTGCTACCAGACACACCTAACGCAAAAGGTCTGTATCAAGTTGGTCCTTGGTGGTGCCTAGTGCATTATCTCATGCAGGCAGCGACGGTCATGATGCTTGAATTGTCATTTCGAGCGGATCATATGCCTACTGAGGTCGAAGAATTGTTCGATTGCGCGAAGAAAGCCTTACAATGGCTACGCAGCATGGCTGAAAACGACGAGGCTGCTCGACGTGCTTCGGTTTTGTGCGCTGAAGGGTTGCGCAAGGTCGCCCCAAAGGTCGGAATGAATCCCAGGGACATTAACAAATACCCTACGCATCAATACCGAGGAGCAGACAACTCGCGGCATTTACAAGCTACACAGATGGAGCACAATATAGCGCCAAAGCAGTACCAACAGCCATATCTATACACAACCTCAACACCTTTTCAACCTCCTATCTATGGGACTTATGACCACGCTATGTTCTACAACAACCATCCTGTCACTGGCAATCTACCAAGCAGCACAGGAACGTCTTATGAAGAAATGTTTCCGACGGCACATGATATGGAGAATATGAGGTTTGATGATCCCCAGTATTTCCAAGGGCATGATCCACGATGGTTTGCGGGCAGCGGAGGTGCTTAAAAGATACTAACGATGACTATGTTGTGTCTTTGCCGGAGTTCATGGTGTTTTCTTAAGAGGTTGCTCCGGAATTTGCTTTGGCGAGATACCCCGTTCCAGTTATAGAGCCTGCATGTTCTTTCTTTTGGCTTCATCATGATACGATTCGTTGTCATGACCACACCTGCGCTCCAGATGCAGGATCGCATTTCGTTTAAAAAGCTATATCCTCATTCGCTAAAAGCAGTCCTCTGATTATCTCATCTCACGGTCCATAGTGATAGACATTATCATGCAAGGAGACTTCTCACGTCACGTATAGAAGAATGTTCCCTATCACTTACATAACAAATCCAGTGAACATTCACCTTTCCCATCTCCATCAAACATGGCTGCAACAAAGATCATCATCCTTTTATTTATCTTCCTACTGACCTGTAGCCAATTTACACTCACAGCACACCGACCCAGAGGCCATTCCTTCATCAAGCAGCCCAGTAACAGCAGCAGTGGAGATGGCTCCTCCACGACACGGTATTCTATATTAATGTATTCCGCAACAACACCTCCCACCCTGAAAGAAACTTCCTCGATAATACCAACACCTCCAACACCTCCAGTGCTCCAAAGTAAAGCTTTGATTCGGAAAACTGAAAGGCGAATTACAACAGACCTCAGCACCAGTACCAGCCCTCCAAACCCAAGCATCTCAAACGATGGCCTAAACACCGTAGAGCCATTCACAACTCCACCAGCTCCCGTGATTCAGAACGGCGGTTTGCACTCCGTGACCCCCTTGTCGCCTCCTACATCTTCCCTCTCATTCACGTCGACCATGGGGACGTCATCGATATCACTGGTGGAGCATGGTATACGGGATGCACTGGTGTTCACGGTTTTCTCGCAAACGACGCCGGCGCCCTAGTGCCCGGAGATACTGTGGAGTTGGGGTGGTAGGACGGCTGAGAAGGTAGGGGGAGCGGCGGGGTTTTGGGAGATTTTGTAGCTCAGGTTAATGGTGTTACTGGAAGTTATTACTGGTACCGGAGCATGGGTAGGACAGATGTCAGCCCCTGCATTTCTGATGGAGCTGCATATGCGACTACATAGGCGGGTCATCATAAGGTGGTCCTCCTGTCCCCGTCCACGTGCGGGGTGCCTGGCGGAATGTTTGCTGGAAACGACGACGGGGTACATATCCTTGGTATGGCGGTGTGGGAGCCAATATGACTACCTCAGAGCCTGTTGTGACGGATGATGAGCTTGGAGGAGTGTAGGATGTTAGGCGTCGAGGAGGAGGGGGTGGGTGAGTGATGAAGCTGGGTGGTTTTGGCTGGGGCGGGGGAAGATGGTTTTGGGGACGGATGGCTGATAGGATGATAGGGATTTGTAGGAGGAGGATGGTGAGGAATAGGTAATATGTTGATGGATAATGGGGTGGGGTGGGGGGATGGGACATGGTGGTTTTGACGGCGTCTTTTTTAGTTGATGAGATGGGCTGGTGAGCGCTGAGTCTGTGGTCTTTTTGTGCTTTCTTGAGTAGCATTGGGAACAATTACTTTAGCCGGTTGAAGTAGAGGATGAGATGGGAATCTATACAGAGGCAGCGATCTCATTCATGCCAGAGAAATATGACTGAAGATTTGACCAGGGACACATGCATCCAGGAAAGATTGTTACTACATCATTTCGAAGGCATAGCGATATTGCAAGTGAAAGGACGATTTGAACAAAGAAACCCTTTGCAGCAGCGGTTATGCTTGTATGATAATGAGAAGTCAACAGTACAAGACAGAGCGTAAAGAATACTTCCCTTCCTCTTCCAAATTCCACGAAACGCATTCCTAGACTGACATAGAATACGCTTTCAGCTCATTCCAGTGACAGCCGTGCTGTCCAGGCTTCCGATTACCCATACTTGTCCATTGCCTGGTGATGTGTTGGTAGTTGTTATTATAGTGCCCTCGGAGCCCAGGCGCAAAGTCCGGGGCCTCCAGAGTCTTGGCGCCATCAACCGCAAACATCGACTCGAGCCGCCAAAACAGCTCTAGCAGTTGCCTATCATCAGAGCCATTCAACTCGTCAAACATGGCTCAATCCCCTTGTTAGACAGCCTCTACTTATCCTCATTTCAGTAAAGGCATGGCATTCAGGCAATCTCAACAACCCATAGCCGGAATGTCCGACTCAAGCAACCCACGACCCAATCCCCAAGATCCCCCAGAACCCCAATCCCAATCCCACTCCCTCACCTCCCCCCGCTCTCTCCGCCAACTCTCCCTCTTCCTAGCTGGCGCCACCTTCTTCACCCTCTCCTCCCTAATAACGCGCCGTTCCCTCGCCCGCCGCCAAAAATCCATCTTCCCATCCTTCTACCACCCTTCCAACCGCCCCCCTCAAACACCTATAAACGGAGCATTCGAAGCCTTCGAAGCGCTGAACTTAGCGACTCTTAATGTAACGAGTTTTATGATGATGGTGGTGGGGGGTCTGGGATGGGCACTGGATATTAGTGGGTTGGAGGATATGAGGAGATTGGTGAGGGGGGGGTTGGGGGTTGATGGGACGGGGAGGGGGGAGAGCGAGGTGGAGGAGGAGTGGGAGGAGTGGCTGGCGGGGGTGTTGAAGAGGAAGGAGGAGAAGGAGAAGAGGAGAAGGGGGGAGGGGGGGTTGGAGGAGAAGGTGAGGAGGTTGAGGAATGAGGAGAGGGAGAGGGAGGAAATGGAGGAGGAGTTTGCTGTTGTTGGGAGGCAGGTTACGAATGAGAGGGGGAAGCCGAGATGAGTTTGGTGGGTGGGATATATTGCGAGTTGTATCAGTGCGCTACAATTGGGGATGTTGTGGACTTTGGTAAGGTCGCTGGCCTTGTCAATCAATCTCATCTCTTGAAAAAGCCAAGACGTAATGGTAGAGCTGCAATTGGACACAGGAATGCTGAAGGTGAAGGTGCAAGAATTTAACGTTTAGTGCTAGCACTATCACCGCTTGTCACTCATCACCTTTTCATGCACTAACAGGGAAAATTCTTCCGGTATCTGTTATTCATGCACTTCTTTGGTTGTTGGGCTGCAGTGAAGGCTGCAGCGCTTTTCCATTGTGTTTTCGCTCAATTGAAAGACTTGAGAGCCCAAGTGAGAAAGCTATGCATGGAGGCAAGAATGGGTGGAATCAGAACGGAAACATTGGTCAGTGCACTCTTTCCCGTCCATTGCCTCATTCCTTAGCTGACATATGTTTTTTACCACAACGATCGAATCCATTCTATTAGGGATCAAGGTCCGCGGCATCTGTTGAGCACCTTGCTATGGCCGAATGGCTCACGTCGCAAGATGAGGCCGTGAATGAATAACAGGGGTCGTGAATTGGTAAAGACGACCCAAACTTTAGAACTTGGCTTCATTGATATTCCTTGTACATATACTATGTCCATTCATTCCCCAGCAAGAGAGAATTTGTTCGGCATCTTGGACTATATAAGGGCGACTTCTCTCTTGCAAAGCTCTTCTTGTCTCAACATCTCCACCCCCACACTTCTATCCCTGGTATTATCGTTCCTCTTCTGCCACTTACCCATGCTTGCTACTCGTCACACATACATATACATATACATACATGGCACTCTCTGGACCAATCTTCATATGACTTACGATCATTTCACCCCCTATCAATCACTTCATTGACCATCAATCTCGAGCATGAATTGCAAGAGTTTCACTAAGTACGCCGAGCATTTGATAGAAAGGCAACACAAGAGTCCAGGGCCTTAATTACGCCAGCAGAACAAGACTGGACTTGAATTCATCAACGAGGGATATGAATAACTAAAAGGTCTTTGGAACGATACCAAACTCGTTTCGACGCAATTCAAAAGCAAGGAGGTAGTGCAAGTCCAAATGGAGGTATTGGCCTCAGACTTGAAAACTCAGGAATTATTCAACTCATTTCAGGGTGGAAACCCGCATCATCTGCCTCGTTTGCCAACCAAATACGAGATTTGCTTAGCGAAGCAGCGGGCACCACCAACCGGATCTTTCGACTGTTCCCGGAGTTCTCGATAATTCAGCGATGTTGTGTTATCGAAGTGGGGGGAAAAAAAGGCTCTTTTCCCTCAAGTTGTATGATCGTACGAATGTGTATACAAGGCCTGCAATTATCAAGGGACGGTTCCTGCACGTTCCAGAACCAGTAATCGGGTTTCTACGATAGCCGCGTTTGCTGTTGAGTTCGACTCGAGGCAACGTCTTTGGCTTTCGTTATGAAAGAGGATGTTCAATTCGACATCTAATAGTGAAAATGAGTTCAGGGAGTCAGATGATGAAGAAGGGCGTTCGATGCTTCACGCTGCCTCAGTATGGAGGTGATAACAGCATTGATTAGATATTTACGTCAACACCCTGGCCGTCAGGAAGCATCGCTCATGGAAAGCCCATTGAATGAACGCATCCTGTCGATAGCGTTGAGGCCGCGCTGGTATACGATGACACATCCCTAGGCCATAAAGCAACCCCTAGGGTACTGACTGAGCAAAACCCCTCCTGACTCCGTGGGGCGGAATTGGTGGTAGTAGAGGATGCTCTCTTTGCCGCCGCTCGTGAGGTCCTGGCCAGCGCCGGCCAAGGCACAAGTGGGCTTGGGGACAGACTGATGTTAAACGGTGCGGAACTGCACTCTACATCCGGAAAAGGCCCGTCAAAAGGGGTGGCGATACCTCCGGGTATCATATATCCGCGAGGCTACGGAAAACGCGGAGGAAGTGCTCAAGCGGCCTGAAGTGTTGGGTCTTTACCTCGACTCCATTTGAGATCTTAGCAGTGCCCGTGGAGTACGATGCACAGATATTGGCACAAAAGAAGCTATGAAGACTCTGACAGGGATTGGGATGAGGTACCATTCTCTGCGAATTTCAAAGAATAAGATATGCGATTCTTTAGGTGGCCCAATCATCGACCTAGTGTTCACGCAAAGGCATCTCATTTGCGTAGGGCACACTTCTTTATTCACTTCCCGCAACCCACCATACCTGAGGAAGCCGTCGCTGCACCAACACCAACACCATCAGGTCCCCCCAACCCACCACGCCACCAGTTTCAGCACCAGCACGCCCGCTCCCCCCTCATCTTCGTGTGTCTCAAGCCGCCACTGCGCCAACACCAATGCACCCAGGCCCGTAGCCAGAAGATTGTTCAGCGCCACCAGCTCCTCGAAGATCCTCACATCCCAGTCAAGTTTGTGCATCACTAACCTGTTCAGTTATTGACACCATGGTAAAGAAAGGCACCAAGGCGCCGAAGGTCGTCGCAGTCCCGCGCACCACTGTCGACCCTAAGCAAGATATCATCAAGGCCGCCAATGACCTTTTCGAGGGAAAATATGATGTGGACTACGATGCACTGAAGAAGATGAGTCGCAAGCGACTCACCAGTCTCCGAATATATATAAAACTTTATTGCATCACTATGTCAGAGGTTAAAAGCCATTGTTACAAGCATGGCAGAGTTGAAGAAAAAACCTTATGGATAACGGCCTCGCTCATCTCTCATTCCTCAACCCTCTCGTCATCCATCCATCACTACCGGTCACGCCGCCGCCAAATCTCCTCTGTGTACTTACCCATGTGAAAGAACAAACTCGATGTCCCTTCAAGTATTGTGAGGGCACACAATGCGGCCATACTTGCCATGGGACTCAACAAACTTGAAGTGTGTGGTCCAAACTTTTCGGACATCCTCTTTAGCAGCCAGCGGACGTACCTTTGTGTCAACACATTCTCGATTCATAAGTCTCCAATTTCGATTAACGCAATAACTTAGCTTCCAGGTCTGCGCAAAAGGTGCTCACTCATATCTCATATTTGTCCTTTCACCATCTTTATGCCGGCTATTTTTCACAATACCAGCAACGGCTTCCCCCATCCAGGACCCCCAGGCTTAGACGAGCACAACCAATGCAGTTAAGTTGAATTGTTGGCTGGAGTATAAGAACAGCCAGGGCTCCCAGCTGGAGGGTCATCCCTTGCGCATTTCCGAAACCTTGCTCTTGACATCGTGCTATTCTGGAGGATGGGTGCTCAAGCCCGAATTGAACGTTTCAGCCTTTACAGCGGCTGGTCCTCGAAACAAGAGTAGAGCATGGGACACAAAAGGTAGCTGCCTATACCAGTCCGGTGCAAAAGCAGAGGTGAGCCGGACTTCGTTTAACCTTTTGACGGGGTTCCGTCTGGTATAGCCAGCCTACCTCTCAACCCCTTTTCCGTAACATAATCACAACTTGATCAACCAGCTGGGCCCTCTGCGGCCACTGTTCATGAGAACAACAAGCCAGGTGTTGAAATCCAACGGATGCCTATCCAGGAAATCAGCCCATTGCCTGCTCTGTTCATTGTAAAGGACTCACAACATGCTAACACAGCTGGATTATCTCTGGCTACCATTGACATAAACAATAAGTCACGTTTTGTTCACCAACCGGCGAGCAATGGTATGCATGGAGAGGAAATGTATTCCAAGGGGTAAATGAGTCACGCACTATCAGTTTATATAACAACCAAAATCGCATTGGTGCAGATGTACAACCTATGGTGGAAAAATGCTTCCTTCGGGTGGAAGATGCCTAAAGCAGACACTTTGCGCAGCGCAATAACTCGGTCACATTGACGTTCAGCATACGTGGGGGATCTGACAACCCCCTCCTTGCGTTAACGCTCGTAGTTCACCATGGAGACTCGAGAAAGAAAATGGCAACACTGTTCTTACCTGGCGTGACGAGAATTAGCGCCAACACGGAACGTCCAATTGCAAAAGTTGGCCGCCATGACCCCGACGCAACACCGTTGACATTTTCTGGCTGCTTTAAAAATGTTACCCTCAAGCTTGAATACGACTTTGGCAATCCTACAACCCACACCTTGCATGCCAAGCGTGGTGACGCCTTGGATTGATTAAGAGAGGTCTCCATGAAGCGCTCAAAAGGCTCTGATGAACCCTAGGCTTGTTGGACTAGCTCGCAATAGCTTATATGAAGCAGACTGCACCAGCCCGACCGCCCTCAGAACATCCGAATATGTATGGTTAGATACCATGGAGGTTTCCAGCTGGTACCCACCTCCACCTCTCCTGCCCTGTATCAGAGACCCTTTTATATCAACGTTCGTGGGACGATCCTGGCGTCATACGTTGCCCAAATGAACTGCTAACTGGATCGAATGACTGGGTGAAGAGTCAGATAGCTCAGTTAAAGCTGCAAAAAAGCTTTATAATAGCATTCATTGAACGGACCTACTCTTGAGATCACAGTGAGCCTTGCTCTAGATTCTTTCACTATATGTTGTCGGCATTAGCGCTCTAGAAAATGTTCATCGCCTAAAGTGGGACCAAGATATCTTAACGAGGCAGCAAAGAGAAAAATCACTCCACGCACGCAAGAATTCCTTAGGCTCCACAAAGACGCCTACAAGGCTGCTTTAGAGGCCCAAGCCCCGGAAGAACCTTCTCGAGCTGTTGTTAGAGCATAAAGACCGTCCGACCACTGCGGTACCTCACGGTAGAATGCAACAGGCTGCTCCTCCTCCCACCACTACGGCACCACATCGTCGGACAATATGAACTGCTTTCGCTTCCGCTGCTTCTCCAGCTCTTCTTAGATAATTTGTCTTCGCACATCGCCTCAAAGTCAAAGATTACTGCGTTTCGAGAAGAGTATATGATCGAGCCGAAGTCTGCAATAGGGGTCTCACCTATAGCCTTATTCATCAAGCCTAGGAATTTCACATCTCAAAAAATATTCAAATCGTTTTGGACAAGACGATACACTAATGCAACTTGCAGCCACCACCTGGAAACAAGCCGAAATCTACAAAATTGCTGTGACTTGTCTCTAGTCAATCACTATGGCTTCAGCGGAGGCTGGTGACGGGATAGGACAGTCACTTGATCTTCGTCAAAGGTATGTGCTATCTTACCAGCTAATGTCAGACGCTACTTCGTCTGAGGGTGCAAGGCCTTAAGTTGTCCGGGACGCCAAGTCCCGTCGCTGTTCTCGTTCCTGCTGCTGCTTACAGCACCATACCGTAGGATAATTTAAGCTGCCCCTACTCCTGCTGCTCCTCAGACAGTGATGTCGCCCCACCGGGGGGTATTGCAAGCTGCTGCTAATCCTGCTGGTCCTGCTACTCCAGTCGAATCGGCCTTACTATCCGAAAGATCCCAAGGAATTCGAAATAGACGGCTTCTGGGTGATCATTGTCTTCAAACCACGTTCGCCAGGCTCGTAGGGGTCATGCTGATTCTGTCTCAAACCTTGGTGCGTGGAAGAGCTATTCCAAAGATACTTCATCAAGCCCAAGAAAGATAGAATGTCCAGTGAGCTACTCATGGTCTTGCCCAGCAAAGATCTAGTAGCCGCTTTCCAGAGCATGGCAATTCGGATGGAGCGAGGAAGCACATTAAATGGTAGACCTATCACGGACACGCTGGACCCTGTCATTGACCGGATCGATCTGATGGTTGATGACGGATCCAGATTCGGACCGCCGTGTCATTACTCCAATACGACCCTTACCCAGAGCGAAACCTTTCTGGAATAAGGAGAAGATGAAGATGAATTGGCGTATCGGGGACCTGTACGAATTTCCAGTTCTATAAGCTGGAGATGTGTACAGCAACCATGATGGGATCCCCTCACGCGATTGGGCTACAAATTTCGCCGAAGAGGTCGTTAACCTCACACGTGCTACACATTCTCGCAGAGTCTACTGGAGAAGTGAAGTTGCCCAAGTCGTTAGAACCTTAGAACCCTAGTACATGGAGGAGCGAAACTGGAATGACCTCCTAGCACGCCTGCATCTTTACACGCCAAGCCTACCAGATCCTTTCTCTTTGCGGACGGCGTGAACTCAATACCGAACAAGCCTTTGCCATGATTCGGGGAATTACAGCATGTGAGCACAATCGACAGGTATTCCAAGGCCAAGTGACACTGATAAAGCAGCTACGAAGCGTCATCTCCAAGCTGTGGAACCTATGAAACTCAAGGATTAGGAACGTCTTGCCAGCCCACCCCACCGCATAGAAGAAACAACGAGTACGGAGGTTGGTAAGGTTCCTACAACACAGCTGCCATCTCTAGGCGAAGCCGATTACAATATGTTCTTACGCTTGACCGTACTTGACCCTATAAGATGGCAGCATGATTTATGCACTGACGTCTTTCTAATTCACTGCAAAGTTCAAGCCCGTGCCGGGTAGCCTAGTAACTTGAAGTACCTTCTTGAATGTTCTATGCATGGTCTCTAGGGTACAAGGAAAGACTTTCTACTAAATAACAACCCAGGCCTGAAAATGCCCGACGAAAATGTTCAATGACCAGTAGTACTCGTGAGCAAAGGTGGGGAATCCCACCGACTTGCGAATGATCAGATTATCGGCGAAGACTGGGAAAGCTTCTGGGAACCGACGCAAGATTGGGAGACTACTTGAAATCTGCCAGGACGAAGATTTCGGTACACTGCTCACGACAATGAAAACCGAGGCAAATCTCACGCAAGGGGGATGTTACATTTTGTTAAGAACAGCAGCCTAATGGCGAGAATATAACTTGAGACACCAACGCCATTACCAATTCCAGAGTCAACTTCACCAGCTTTCGGAAACACACGAGCGTTTTTCAGACTTGCAGCGCCGCCCGCCGTCAAAATACTGATGAGAGTCAAGAAATGGACTGTCTGGCAATAAGACGGCGCTTCCTTGATGTTAATGAACGAGACAACAAGGGTAAAGATGAGCTGCCAATGACCTTACGTGAGTATTGCTTGAAGCAAGCATCGGTTGTAAGACGTGCTATCTGTTTTTCGACATGATTGGTCTTAATCTGCAGCGCCACTTGGCCTTCTCATGGCGATGCCTTCATGCTACTTCTCGTACGCCAGTCTCGTTCACAATGACGTACCAAACAAGGCTCAATGTATCACATGAATCCTTCCCTCTAAAAAGGCATTTCTAAAATGCTCTGTCTTATACTATTTTGATCCCCCCTTTAACACAGTCCTTGAAGCTGCTTCAAAGTCACTAGCCGAATCAGAGTATCCATGTTACAGCTATTCAATTACTGAAAATTGGCATCCACAATTGCCTGCTCTTTCTTCAAACATACTTGCCACCCTACTCACTGGTATACATCACTTCCATACTTACCAAAACCCACATTCCTACACTGAGAGCAGGGCTCATGCGAGTGTGGACACGAAAAATGGGGAACCGAGGGCTAAACGTCGACGTATGGGACCTGGTGAGCGAGACCAGTATGATAGCTCGCAGGACGTCGTCGTTATTAGTAGTGCGGAGAGCAGGTCCGACTTTGATGGCTCTGGTTATTAGAGTTCTGGTGATTCGGTAGCTGAGTAGCTTAGGAGACGTTGATGAATGGTTACGACGAGACGTAGCGAGATGCTATTTGATTTGCTTTCACAATTACCAGCTTGTCGTATTTATTTGGAATTTCGAGCTTGAAAAGCATCAGTAGAAAACATCTTTTCTAAAAAGCATGTCTTTCTTGACGCGCTTCAACGCAGCAGTGGGGAAGTGGAGTCCCCTGGTCATCCTGGGGATTGGAGGGGCCCATCCAGCCTATGGAAGAGATTTATGGACTGGCAAAGACCGACTCACCCTACGAACGGCTAATGCACGAGATCGCTGGACCAAAGAATTGTCCGAAGATGCGTGCGTTAGGACTTGTGCTGAAGCATCTCTGGGAGGTTCACGAAAAGGTTGTGATCATGGCCATGTCGGGACCTTCTAGTATGCTATCGTCTTACACTACGGTAACGCGGAAATGTGGGAGGGAAACGATAATGAGGACAACGATGATGAAGATGAAGATGATGATGATGGAGATGATGATGAAGATAACGATAGTGTGCAGGAGGTATCAGGGTCTCCTCTTACAACACCTCAAGCTCGGCGTCGTCGCCAGCCGGCAACCCCCGCCCCCGCGACCCCCTCCTCTCGCACCCCCCGCCGGGTCTGCTGCTCATCCGAAGCAGCGCGATCCCCCCGCCGGAATCCGCGTTGGCATGTGGAAGGGTTCTGAGTTGGATACAAGAAGGGTGGCTCTGGGCTTGGCTAATACTGTGTACATGTCGGTAGATAAACATGGGTCCGTCCGTCGACGCATTACATACTAACGCAGCCCTGGGGAAACGATATCGTGTGGCAAAGAGGGCGCCCTTCGTTGGTCCCTTCGATCAAACGAACGTGCCTGAATGGCAAGATTTTAGGCCAAAACCCACGTACTTGTAGCCCCCTCAAGGTAGGGCGATGCGGGAAAATGAGACCTATGATCCCATCAAAGGCCATTCCAACAACGTCATTTATATATCATATCTAATGTACAACAGCATGATGTCGATGAAGGTGATCTCGCGGATATCGAAGAACTTCTCGAGAGGGACAAAGAGCTTGCCAACTTGGAGACAAATCCACGACACCCCGGCGAATCGATAGCGGCAACCTCGCACCCCTCAGACCCCTGGTCAGGGGATCCAACCCTGCCCCATTGCACCCTTTGATCACCATCGCGAACCGACATTCCTTAAATTATTGTCAGTATTTGTATACACTTGTTATTCATGGCTGGTCTTTCGACGAGAAGCAACCCGCTTTGTTTGGCCAATAGCGCCTCATGGTGCACTTTTGGTAGATGAAACTCCAATTTAAAGCGACGGCACTCATTGATACTCATTCTTGCAAGTCAGCATCCAAAGACTTTGGAAAAGCGCCGAATCACCAAAGAGGGGAGTTGGGAGAAACCCAACTCTGTTGCGGAAGTGTTCTTCTAAAGAGGAATGTACCACTATAGACCAAGCAGTATCTATTGCTGAACGGGCTCTTAGATACCCAAATTATGTTATTTGCGGTACCTCACCGGATCAAATCACGGTCCTATCACCCTCAGACCTAACAGATGCCTTGAAATGCTTGAGAATCCTGTTGTGAGTTTGCGCGAGATCAATGGCTGGTTTCAGCAGGAAGAACTAGAGGAGCATGGTGGCCTATCAGCCGCCCACATAATCCGACTTCGTGTGTCAAAAGGAGACTACCCATGAGAAGTGCTGCAGATCTTACGCCAACAGAGCGATATAAGACCTCCCTTGAAGATGGTGGCAAGAGAATGTGGGTAAAAGCATGGGTCAAGGTAGAACTCAGACCAAAAAATACTCTTCAGTTCCGCCGAAGGTCTTGGGTTCATGACACTGCTAATCCTTGAATATGGGCGGCACAGATATCTCAAGAGAAGCTTCTTGTTAAGGTGCCACAGTGTTGAAGTAACAACCGGGCTTTGGTGCATTGATCGAGGGTGACGTTCTGCATATACCAGTATGCTGGTGTGGCGACATTGCCGAGCTGACCACATGCATTTAGACAGAACAGGAGGTTCAGTGAACAAATATCTGAATGAGTTACTTACTGACACGTATCAATCATCGCAAAGCCGTCGAACGCTACAGCTGTGAGCATCATCATCAAGGGAATGCTTTCTGAGGGTATATCCATATCTGAGATCATAGTCATCGTCTATTATTCCGCCCAAGCCAAGCTCCTTAGGCGTTGACTATGGCATTGTTTTATAAAACCTATCAATGTCTCTACTGTTGATGGGTCGCAAGGTAAAGAAGCCAGGTTTGTGATCGTCGATGTTGTCATACCGCTAGGAAACTACAATAACCGACGCCATGCGCTCTGACACTGCTCTGAATTCAGCTTGAAACGGCAGTGACGGGAATGGTGGTAGTGGCGGGGGAAACGAACAGAAAAAGAAATGTGGCAAGTGCGGCTTCGTTCATTATACCCAGGTGGCCTGCTGGGAGGTCCATACTCTGTGTCATCAGAGGCACTACGGTGACCTGTGGGAATTTCCTTTTTAGCAGGAAATTGGCTCGAGTCAATGCAGTGAGTGGACGCTTCCATGGCTCGATATCCCGTGAATGGAAGAAAACTGCAAGAAGTACCCTAAGCCATTCAGGCAGCTGTAAACGAAGTGTTACTGTCAATCTTCTGTCCTAAGCGACAGATCCAAGAGGATACCAATGACCCTCATCTCAGCAACGAGCTTCTGGGTGTGAAGCGAATTCAAGTGAGCTTGCAGAATTGAACTTGTCTGCTTTAAAAGATCAGTGCAGAGAATCTTGAACCTCGTCTCGAGCGTGGGCGTGAGAGTTCAATTGGATATCTTTCCTGCTTGGGGACTTACCCAGAAGATGCATTTTGGCTTTGGTGAATTTAGGTTCAAGCCTGTCGAGCTATGGGAGTGTCCAGCATGGACAGTGTCAGTCCGAACAACATCAGGAAGACTTGCCCGCTACTGCAACGGAGAGCCAATATTCCCATCGGACCTTCGGTTGTGCAGTCGATGTGTGCATTAACAATTCGAGCGAGAACTGGCTGATCACGATAGACAGGATGTTCCTAGTACCGACCCAACTACATCAATTGTCGTCATCATGCTGATCTTCCCTGGAGTTTCGATGACTCCGGGGTTGGACGTCACATAGGTTAAACATTCTCTGACGCTGGTGTTGACCATATTGGTGATGGGACGCCTAATGACATTAGGTCTGATGACAATGACCAGCTGCCCCTCACTGGAGTAGCTACGCTACCAGAGACGACCAAGTGGTATGGAGCGGCACATGATCAAGAACGATAAATGTCGATGGGACCTGCGCTATCTGCGGTATCTAGATCTTCGTGGACACGGTGGGACAACCTTGTTCGTTTTGTGTCAAGTGCTGCTCCCGCCTGCATGACGAATGAAAGACCCGCGAAGCACGAGCTTAATAGCAACGTATACCCAATTTGTCGTCAAGAAGGCGACTTGTACAGTCGGGACGCCGTTGTCTAGAATAGTTGCCGAAGGAGACAAGGGTTTCCAGAGAAGCATCGCATGATGAGGTGTAGATCTAGGAAATCTAGGACTCACCCGACTCCAAGAGAAAAGAACGCTCGTGAGAGATTGGTTCTAAGAAGTGAGAGCTAAATGCGCCTCGCCTCCAAGCGGGCAGCAGCAAGACAACGCCGAGATAGTCTCGCCCAGAACCAACATCACATGGAAATGCCTGAAGGATTATGTGAACAGTTATTATGCCTTCCTGAGTAACGTTGTTATCATTGACGAAGCAGGCGTTGACAATGAATCCGAAACGTTGATGGCAATCCACCACAATCTCAGCTTGGCATATCTGTTCAACATTCTCGGCGACCACAAGCAACTTCCTCCCACTGTGCTATCACTTCACGCAAAGCTCGTGGCTGATAATGATACCAGCCCACCATTCACGATCATCTTTCGAACAATAATCTTGACCGGTAAGGTGACGAATATATCAGTGATGCACATCCCACAATATCTCCACAATGCTGGGAATGATACACGCTGGGAAACTTGGTCAACCCTTGAAGTCAATGAACACGCCAAGATAGGTGACGATAATTTCGCAGGTATGGTACGCCCGACCTACAACTTGAGAGCGAACGCCACAACTGATGCACCGGTACCTCTTCTTCTACTGGAGTCCTTTGATGACAAAGTACATGGATATTCCAAAGATACCTGGCTCCAATTAGCAGGTGCGTGAACCATGGAAAAATAACTGGCAAGGGGGACGAGAGAGAAAAAATTGGAAGATGACCTTGTACTGATTGGGGAACCTTGAATCCCTTCTTCAATTGTTTCGTTCATGCTCCGAATGTCTCATGATAAGAATTTACACACCATGTCTTCATTGCGGAGAAGAAGGCAAGAAGAGTCGCTGGGGCAAAGAAAGCGGCGGTAACGCGCAAGGCGAATGCAGAGGCTGCCAGTCTTCAAGCTAAGGCAGAGCCTGCCAAAGCCAAGAAGGCGGCTGCTGTGAAAGGTGGCAAGAAGGCGGCTCCCGCAGCGAAATCTAAGGCGAAGGTTCAAGCTGAAGCTCCTGTCAAAAAGACCAGCTGTGCGAAGTCCACTCGGGCTTCCAAGAAGGAAGGGTCCATATTGAGCAGCTCCGAACCCTCCGCTGGCGGAGAGCAGGAGTCTTCCGAGGAAGAGTAAAGCGTTGATGTAGCGTTTCGCAGGTGATAAGCTGTCCTTTTATCCTCTTCGAAACCAATTGCAGTGAAACCCTCGGCGGAGGCTCCACCGAAGAAAATTCAAGTCGACACCTATGAATTCAAAGGGTATATCGTGGGCCCTAGTAATGAAGCCGTCGACAATTGTGCGGCCACCAATTCCTGACACTATTATTTCGTTTGTGATTTGGGAAAGACTTGGCCATGCTGTAGTAGCCAAACGTCGCTGGGCGGTCTTGTTGAACGGAATGAAAGATAGAGTTTCCCAATGATGCGGATCTATCGGATACGTACCGACACAATGGAGGCAGTAGCACGCAGCTGAGAAGATGACGACTCTCAAGCTCGTTCAAGGACTAACTCACTCCTAGAATGATCACTATAAGATCCATATCTCAGGGTTAGAATAATAAGCCCGCTCCTAAGGCCTAAATAATGACTATCCCATCACCTCTTCGTCCTATACCCACAAGATTTGGCACGTGTCCGGGAGAGTTGAATTCGGTCACAGGGGTGAAAGCGCCTATACGCAAATTCGGCAATCAATTTAGCAGCTCTTATACTATGGGCACCATGAGCACATCTCTTGGCTTAAAGACTTATTCTTTTGTCATCACATACCAAGCCCTGTTGTCTCACAAGCAATGGCTATTTACCCAGAACTACAAGAGGATATCAGCAATACCATGCGCCTTAATACTGAGCGGGACTTAATCTTTCGAAGATGCACGAATCTCCCAAAAATTTATGCGGATAAGTCAACTATTACGCAAGGCCCACCAGGGACAGGGAAAACGATGGTGATCGTAGCAGTATCAGTTTATAACCTTGACGCAAGAATCCCAACTTTGATTTTATGCTTGAGTAATGATGCCGTAGACGATTGTACGGTCGAAATCACAAAATGGCATGACCGTTATAAATCCTAATGACGGGTATTTACCGTATCTACACCGACACTATGGAGTCAATTGTTCGGAGCCAATGTGTCGACGAGGCCTTCGAGGCCGGTCCAAGGACAGCCTGATCAAACATCACCAGAATTAATGGATATCTGTACGAGAATATGGAAGAGCACTACCGCAATGCAGAGAAGGCGTTCAATCCCTAATCTTACTTGTCTTTCTACATCTTAAAGAGGCTTTCAGAAATTGAACAGATGGTTAACGAGACCACTGGAGGTCAGATGCTGGACGACGAGAGCGTTTTTCTTCTAGAGTCGTCGCAAGCTAGGAGACACTTGAGAAATTACATAGCTTGAGAAATATAGTGTCCTAACGGCTGGAATATCGCGATTGCGCAGAGAATTCCGCGAAAACTGTCCTCAGAACTACAGAATTCTGTGAGGTTCTTCCTGGCAAGCCACCAACTTGGACAGAGCCGCAAATTTTGGATGAAAGGATTGCAACAAGAGGCGTTATTAGGGCTGCATATGGAGGTGGGTAAAGAGTTGAGTGTTTTTCCGCAAAAAATCACTATCCGATACAGGTTAAATTCAGACAAGCGTTCTATGCAAATGCGTTGTCACTGACACATGCACAAATGAAAAAGAACATCCAGGACATTGCCTTGACAATTGGCCTACATCCAGCATCGCTCGGGGTAGAATCGGAATGTGACGGTCGCATCTACGTTCCGGATAGCGAGAAGCGAGGCGAAAGGAGACAACGCAGCGAGCATCCAAATGTTCGCGGCTTCTACTGAACTCAGCAAATGTAATTGAAGAGGAAGTGTTTAAGCCCTTACAAAAGCCGCTTGCTCTTACCAGAATGGACCCAACATACAAGCCCGTCTCGGCCCATACCTGCAAGAGCATGGAAGCTGAGATTAGATCCATACTGTCGCCGACGGGAAAATATCCACCCGCTATTAATGCCAAAGATATTCGCAACGCCATACATCGGATCCTCCAAAGGCACGAAACACCAATGACTGAAATGACCTTGAGCCGATTGTTAGAAATGACGAAGCAAAGAAGGGCTGTATTCAACGAGTTCTGTGAAGGAGGTGGCCTGTGCCATGGATATCTATATAGATTGAGCTATGGGAGACTGTCCACAAAGCCTTACAGGATATTTGAATTGTGTGACCGGCCGTGACGCTCGGATGACGAGCGAACCATGGGCAAGGGAATCAGTTGATGCGTCACTTCGAGATATACTCGAACGTTTGGACGAGGAAGCTGGCCACCTTGATAAGAGCGATGAAAGTTAGACCGCCGTGAACGCCGAAGCCTCCGGGGGGCACAAGAAAAAGATGAAAGGAAGGGGGGTATGTGATTTCAGCCTTTCAAGACCATGGTTCTTTTGGCCCTAGACTGTCCATGAGAAGATGACAATATATTGGACAATACAGGACCACACCCACATACTCTTTATGTGAAACTTAGCAGAAACCACAGTCTCGTGTGTATCTTCACAAAATGCTAGGTACTGGGTCATGGACACAATAGAGGCGAAGTTCCTCTTTCTGAAGTCGCTTAACACAAATGTGCGATAATGTCTTGCCGGCAACAGCTCCCTCTTTCCTTCCCCCGATTCTCACTGCATCCGAAGCAAGAGTTCAGAGTACCGATCAAATTTCTAAGAATTGGCAAGAGCCAGAGGTCAAACCACAAGTGTCGACGTCGGCCTTCTTCGCGTGTTGAATGCCTACCAACTTTTCTTACACAAGGGAAGACTTCGCAAGAACTCACAGGAGCATTCCATTGCTTCGTAACTCGAGTGAAACAAAATCGCTCCTTCGCCATAACCCGTTCTTAGAGTTGTGCAATCTGTGAATGTGTCTCAAGAAGTCTGGTTCAATCTAGGATATCTTGGGGGCAAGGCCCGAGAAAAGAAAAGGGAGAGAGTTGTCGACGTTAACAACTCCGGTGTTTGATGAGTGGACAAGAGCCAAGATAAAGACCTATCAATTCGAAGTCCTTCGTCCAACAGACAAAAGTATGTAAACAGCTCTGCCAGGGAGTTGCGCAAATGTAGAACTTGGAAACATAGCGGATACTGGTATGAACCAGACGGGCAACAAGTAAAGTTCAGGAACGACTACCGCCACACACAAGGTATCTTTGATGGCAGTTCTTCATTGATAGCACGCTTCGTATGCGGTTGGGCACTGTTGCGGGAGCTTGGAGGATTTGGGGTGAAGCGGAAGGAAGCTCATTAAACATACAAACTGGGATGTAGCTAGCAGCTGATAGCACGTAAGAGTTTTGACTAGAGTGCTTAGCCATTAGTGGGGCATGGGTAATAGTACCTAGAAAGTCTCGTTAGCTCTAGCTTTTGCAGATAGAAGAACCAAGCATCTACACCACCAAGAAAGCATTGGAATCAGAGCGCAGCAATCTGGTAGCTCATCGAATTGGGGGCTCAGCCGGGATCTGCCCAAATTCAAGATATATTTCGATGTTTCTTGACATGTTCCTACAATTTTGATGTTGTCCCCATACTTCTATTTAAGGATTGCTTTGGGGCCGAGATTGATTAATTATTAAATCAGCATGACGTCCCAAGAGTGTGAAGGAGATATTTGTCCTGCACGTAATATTTTACACCCCGTAGGTATCTGGGAGGGTAGGCTGAGAGTTGTCCCTATCATCGGCCCTACCTAGAGTAGCCGGAAAGGGGCTACTAGGGGCTCGGTTAGGGGCATGCTGTTGGGGCGCTACGGCAAAAGTCTAGGCCTCAGCCACCTCGTGTCCGCCTCACCTCATCTGTGTTTGTAGATAAGATGTGTTTGTAGATAAGACAGTGCCCACGTCGCCTGAGCGAAAAGTCGATGTATTATCAATGGGTTTTGACAGCGTAACGCCGCTATTCAGTGACTATTTCACACTGTTGCTTGAAGTGTCTGTCATTCCCAAGCTGTCGAGATGCAATCCCAGCACGAAGGGTTCAAGTACGATCCATTGCCGGACTCACGTTCCTTCCGTCTCATCAAAGAAATTACGTCCAATGCAACAGGGTCTCACCTATCATGTGTCCTAGAATCTTTCAGTGTAGATGCCTGCCCCTCTTATGGCTGTCTATCGTATACTTGGGGTCCCGCACTAACAAGTGATTCTGAAACTGATGGGTCTACTGATACTGCGAGATACGAACTTATCGTAAGAGCCCAAGAAGCCGCTGGTATTCTGTCTATAAGGGAAAATCTATCCGATTTCTTATGCCAACTGAGCTCGTCCTCGTTCGGTCCTACGCAGTATATGTGGATAGATGCGATTTGTATCGACCAGGACAATATGAGAGAGAGGTCAACTCAGGTGTCGATGATGGATTCAATCTATAGTGGAGCGGAAAAAGTCATCGTCTGGCTTGGCAAAGACATGGCTGACTTCAGCAACTTCGCATGGTTCCATAGTGACACTCTTGCTTCTGAGTATCTGCAAGGTTCGCAGACTGATAGCATTATAAAAAGGACAAAGATAAAAGCACCAATCTTTGAAGGAGTAAAGCCAGATATGTTAGGGAAATGGCAGTCGTAGTGCAGATTTTTCGATCAGCGGCGATGGTTCAGTCGTGCCTGGGTAGTCCAGGAAGTTGTATTGGCTCGGCCGAGCAATATCGAGATTTGGTGCGGTAATGAGAGGCTGTGGTGGACCAATATGGTGGCATTTGCACTGGGAGTCCGTCTCAGCGGTCTAGGTTTTTTCCTTCAAACAATGGGCAACACGGTGGGCAACACGGTGAAGTTTCAGTCTACCGGAGATGAGGTCGTGAGACTTGGCTTGTTGCAAGAATGCTGTGAACGTGGTGGACCGGATCAAGAAAGCAGCTATGGGGATGTCGAAAGCAGCGATGATGATGTCGCTAATTTCAAAGAGCTTCTACAGGAAATGTACGATGTTACCGACTCAGAAGGTAGGAGACATGCCTTTTTGCAACATGTCCTTGCTATTCTTCGCCCATTTGACTCTTTTGATCCCCGCGACAAAGTATACGCCGCCATGGGCATTGTGGGTAGATTCCTCCCAAACGGATCCCGCCCTTTCATCTACCCAGAGTACGAAAGGCCGGTTAAAGAAGTCTATGAACATACAGCGAAATTTTTATTGGAGCATCTCCCATACCTTTCTGTCCTTGCGCTGGTCGAAGACCCGTCCCGGCGTAAAACTGTGAATCTTCCCTCCTGGGTGCCTGATTTCTGCAGTCAGCAAGGAAATGGCTCTTTCCGAGCAAATATTCAAAGGCCTTTTAACGCCTCAGCTGGACAACCGCCCGGTCCATATCGGTCTCTCAAAGACTTGATCCTGAGCCTTCGTGGTGGCTGTCATGATACAGTGGTGCAACTTGGCATCTCGATGTCGAGACCGGAGGAGGAACTTCCGTTCTCTGAGTCCTGGTTCCTCCTAGATAGCCTTGAAATCATGGATGATGCACTTAGGCTTTGCTCAATGCTTGACCCAACTTACATCAATGGCCAAAGCCACATACAAGCACTCTCGAGAACCATGATAGCTGATCAGCTGTATCTGGTTGCCGACTCTTTGCATCACTTCCGATGCATGCTGCTCTGGAATTTAGGGCAAGCGTCAGGCTCTCGAGTACAGAGAATAAGAGATGTGCTCGATTCCATTGTGTACCGAATGGCTGTGCTTAATGAATCGGCACTATCCGAGGAAGACTTCCTGTTGACACCCCAACAGGTCGCGCTTTACGCTAAACAGAATTGCGCAGAACCAGAAGAGATGACTGTGGAGCTGAATGCCATGTTACAAGAAGTTGAGGAGCGTAGTCGATTATTCAGCATGCTCTTCGCGAAGACATCTCCTTATAGGCGACTATACATAACATCCAAAGGGTACATCGGCCTTGGGCCCTTATCAACACAGGTCGGTGACGAAATTTGGATCATATGCGATGCCAAATTACCCTTTGTCCTCCATCCACAACCGGAAAACAACAACGCGTCAGAAAATCCAAATCAAACGGAAGAGGTAAAGCAGTTCCAGCTCGTGGGCGAAACCTACTTGCATGGCTTCATGCAGGGGGAAGCACTAGAATCAGGCCTGCTGGATAAATTGCGCTGGATTGATCTGATCTAGAAATTGTAGGCCTGTATGAGGAAAATCAGCAGACAGAGGATATTGACATCATGAATTGGACGTGGAAAGGGAAGAATACCAGGTTCCTGCAGATTAAGAGGGTATTGACTTTTTTGGATTGTAGATGGAAAGGAAAGAATACCTGGTTCTTGCAAACAGAAAATATACTGATTTGCATCAACGACGACGGAACAATGAGTGAGGTAGGACATAACCTTCATAGACGCGATCCGCCAATTGACAAGCGCTCCCTCCTATACGAACTTCAATATAGCAATGACATCATGCCACGAAACCAAGTATTCCGATTTCATGCTACAACGCCTCGCTATACCTTTTCCCAATCCAGCTCCCAATATGTCAAATATATCCCAACAATCGCCCCTCCCTACGCAATGCTAACCCACACTCCTCCTCTTCCCCGCAGGCAAAACCACCGTAACACTCTCCCTCCTCCTCTCTAACCTCACATCCCCCCTCCCCACCACCCGATTCGGCTCCCCTCTTACATTCTCAACCCCCTTAAATTTCCCCTCAGCATTCCTCCTCCCCTCCTCGACCTCCAGGCCCAAATCCAAACTATCAGCAATCTCCTGCATCCTCTTCTTCTCCTTCTCCGTGCCCTCTATCCCCACACTCGCAGGCTTCGGCTTCCCAAAGCGGCTTTTCATCCGTTTCGAGGTTGTTTTCTCTGATGTTGATGTTGTTGCTGTTTTTTGTGACGAGTCGGTCGAGGACTGGGATTTGAATTCGGACGGGATCTGGCTGTTGCTGGCGGATTGGTAAATGGTGGTTAGGGTTGGGGCGGCGCCCGGGGGGGTGAGAGGGGCGGAGGAGGGGTTGATGCGGATGAAGCCTGGTGAAATGATGGTTTGTTAGTGGGTTTGATTTGGGGGAAAAGGGAGGGGAAGGTGCAGGTTACACATCATCTAGAGACGTCGTGGGGAGTGAAGAAGAGCTGGACAGGGTTTGATAGATTGGGTCAACGAGCGTAAGGCGGAGAATCCTTTGGTGGGGTAACCTTGAAACTTAGAAGGGCAGGTCTTTTTTGGAGTGCGGCATGGGTGCTACAGAGGGTGCTAGGTCGTGAATCATTGATGCTAGAAGAGAAAGAGGAGCCAAGTTTGCGTGGGGTGAAGATCTGTGCTTCTCATATGCGGCCATCGCCAAATTGTGGGGATGGGTAGTTCATATAGGGAGGTCGTTGAAAGGATCATCAGCTAAGGATTTTGTAGGAGTATAGTAGCTTCGATTGGTACAGGATATTCCTGTTCAGTTTCGCAAAGCCGATGTGTCATGGCTCTGAAGCTGACGAAGGCGCTGCAGCTGAATTGGAGATAGCTTTTGGATCAGAGGGGAGATGGCGCAGGTGGTTCAGTACCAGTCTTGTGGAGAAATTTCCGGCAAACACTCGTGTTGTGCCATGGCACGGTCCGTTGGTGCAACTGTTTGTTCGCTAAGGAAGCCATTGGCGACTAAACTTGTGAGCAACGGGCTGGGAATCTACTAAGGTATCTACACCATAATCTACCGCAGCTCCACACCGTACTTCAGGACATGTTAGCATTGCTGCCCTGCTGCAATGATTCGTCTGGCAAGAACTTGCTATATCTGAAAAGCCTTTCTCCTTATATGTAGATACATTGGTATTTATATATGAAAGAAATGAAGCTTTTGATCGGCGTTTGACCGAGGATGTGTATACATAAATGTAAAGACCGCATAGTCATGTACAAAATCTGACCGCTGTAAATATAGAAAAGAAGCAGACAAGCAACTTCTCATATCAAAGCCCCTGAATCCCTTACACCAGCCAGTGAGAACCAGACCTTATCCAGTTCCTTGACCCCCATTCCTAGACCGCCAACGCTTTTGAAACCCCTTAGTGTTCGTCTTCTAACACCCCTATTCTTCAAAACCATTCAAACCCCTACCAAAATCCTCACCATCTCCGATTTCAGATGGGTTCAGGTTGAAGGGCATGAACCACGCACTGGTCTGTAAGTCACCCATGTAACCTCCAGAGCTCAGGAGCTGTTGCTGCTGTTGTGGTGAGAGCTCTAAAGGATTGTCCCACATCTGGCTGTTTGGATCGCTGAGTCCGTGACTACCCGGATCATGGTGACTCTGCGTCAAAGCGTTAAGAGCGGACGCTGAGGAGGCACCTGTCGGATCGTTGCCAGCATAGGCTCCATAAACGAGGTGACGGTCGAGCTGCGGGAGAAGAGAAGTGTTGGCTGGGGTAGGGAGAGGCAGTAGGTCGTATGACTGAGGGAACGAGTTGCTGCAGGGCTGAGGGTACAGTTGAGGTGCGTGCTGGTTAGAGAACGCCGGATGGTCTAGTGGAGATTGTGTATCCGGGATGGGTATGGGGAGCATGCCTCGTTGAGCGGTATCAGTCGGGTAGCCTGGTTGCTGTGGTTGGGACTGGCGATCACCCGGTTGGGAGGCTATCTTGGCCGTTTTCTTGCTCGACTTGTTAGGCTTGGTCGCCCGAGAAGTTGAGGACTGATTTTGGAAGAAGTCTTCCACGCTTTGGAGGTTTGATTTCTGGCTCAAAGCAGCATCGACGTCCGATTCTTTCTTGATCTGGACCGCAGGGTCCTGGTAGTCTGTCTCCGAAACCCCATGTGGGTATTTTTCAAACCAGTCACCGTATTGAAAGATAGTGTTATCCTGGGCTGCGGTTTCCCCAGAACCCTTCAATGAGGCGTCAGCGTGTTGGCGATAGATCTCTTTCAAATTTTCGACCATGAAGTGGAACATTCCCCAATGCTTCTTCATTTGCCCCAGATATTTAACGTTATTTTCAAGGTGCTTCCTGCACGACACTTCAAATGATTGATTTTTCGAGAAAATGCCCCAAACATGTACCGTACTAGATAAGAAAGCGCAGTAGCCTAGAAATGGTGCCACCGCATGATTCTCTATTGCCTCCTTGATCAACGTTGATATTTGACTAGCTGCATCCATAGCTGCAGGCCCAGCTTCGACGACGAAGGACTTTGGCATTTCTTTGGGGTTCCGGGCTCCCGGCGATGTAGGTATAGCAAATCGATGTAGAAACAAAATCACCTGATTGAACGCTATGTGCATGAAGAGAAATTGATTGGCCAACTTCTCTGCTGCGTGATTCTTCAGATTCTCCTCAGTATTCTCAAGACCGGCTGGCAACGATGCCTTGAAGTCGTGCGCCTGTTTCTTGAGTTCCGCAAACCCAGACTTGGGATCCCACAAAGTATAAGGGTCCTTCTCTTTTCCGCCCATGTTAAGGTATTTGATGACCCGGCCCCACAATGTGACTATGCGAACCATGTAGGCCGCTACGCCCATATTTTCCTTTGGGTCCGCTAATTGGTTGTTATCGCTGGATACCGGGTTCGGAACACGGCCATCCAGGCTCTCGGTTGGACCAGATATCTCCATTTGAAAACTCGCTTCCCTGATAGGCAGTTGGACCTTGATTGTTTCCTCATCAGCAAACATTGGCCGCTCTGTGCCCGAAGAGTTGAATCGATCCATCACAAAGCAAGACCACATGGTCCGCCTTCGAATTTCCCTATCTGTAAAGCTCAGTTCAGACTTCTTATCGTTCTTCCTTCCGAGAGGGTCATGGTCCAGCTCGCGATGGAGCTGAAGTGCGTAGGCCATTCTCGTTGCCATACCGGCAAACATCCAACTCCGCCCTCCTTGGCAAGTTCCAAACTCATGAAGACCAAGTAGTAATAATACAGTAAGTGTCGTGATGTTAGGTTCATCATAGCGTCTCAGAGCGATATCCCGTGCAGGCTTTGCCCAGTCCTCACCACGAAGAAACGCTGGTTCCGTATTAAGTTGAGGGTGTGTCGAGAAGCGTGCTGATATGGCACAGACCGCTAGGATAAGTACAGGAGGTAGGGTGCCAGCACTATCAGGTATTAGCTGACGCATCACTCCGTCCTTCGAGACGTAAAAACTCACCGTAGCCTTCGCATATAGCTCGGTTTGTGCAGTAGATGGTACGACTGTCCATAGAGATTATCAAAAAAGACTTCTGAAAGATGGTCTTGAATTTCAGTAGATGGTAGATATTCTGCTCCCTCGGTATTGACTTTGCTCTCTTCCGTGTTGCGACCCCTGAGTGGTGAAACATTGACTCTCGACTCTGCCCAGTCTTCCAGATGAGGTCCAAAGGCCTCTTCAGCGCCTCGCTTCTTCCCACTGTTAGGTTGACTAGAAAGCTGAGGTTTAATGATAGCTCTGGGGACTGTTAATGGGTCAGGCATTTCCGCTCTTGGGATGATTTTAATGACTCTCTCCTCCATCCTCTTCAGTCGTTTGTCGAGCATAGCCATGTAATCCGTCCTCGGTGCCGCTTTTCTCGCAGTAACTTTGTAGACACACGGGATTCTCGAACGCATACAATGCTTGCAAGATGGTTTCTCCCCAGAGCATCTTATCTTCTTCCGACGACAGGCAATACAGGCCAGAGGTAATCTTTTGCGTTCCTTGCCTGCTTTCGTCTTAAGCTCGCTCCAGGCGGGTTTCTTCTCGGGCTCTTCCTTGACCTCTTGCTGCGCTGTAGCATCGTTGCTTGAGCGATGTGTCCAGGATCCTGCCTCGCTTGCCTGAGGCTTGTTGTAGCCTCGTGTACTGACGGGACTCGCAGGCTCCGATCCATCGAGACTGCCGCTATTTACACGACCCTGTCCATCACGTTCCGCACTGCCTAGGTTTTGGCGAAGGCCATTGCCGGATAGATTGGGATTTCGAGCGTGAGGAAGGTCTGAGTATGAGTCTCTTGCATGTTGATCATATTGGCCCGGAATGTTGTGGGGAGATGACCCGTCGAATGCGGGACCAAAGCCTTGGGTTTGGTCTTGAACGCTGGCAGATTGAAAGGGATGTCTGAAATGGGAGTATGTTTGTATTGGCACTGCTGCTATCTGATTCATCCGTGCTTGCGCTTGTGACGTGTCGAGGGGGTAACTTTCCGGCATGGCGAATCCATTGAGCGCCTGCGAGCTACTCCGAGCCGATCGCGAATGTTGTAGCATGCTTTCGGCAGCCGCATACTCTTGAGCCTCTATGGAAGACCATCCCGGAGCGCTGGTCGATGCCATGGCCCTCGAAGGCGGCACGCCTGGATCTCGTTGAGGCCTTGGGGATTCAGTGGCGAATGAGGATGAATTGATACAAGCGTGGAGCATCAGCAGGGCGGGTCGGTACGACGATTTAGGTATGACGTGCGCGCGCGACCGTTGAGCTCGTGGCCTTCAGGAACGACATTTGACCGGGATATTAATTGGATTCACAACGGCCGCGACAACGTGCTTTTAATGTGGGGCTTAACCACTTATTTAACGGCGATGCTGATTACGCACTGCATGCCCGGAAAAAAAAGAACATTATTATGTTGCATTGGTGATGGCTAATGGCTTACCCTAAAGGACTACAAGGCTTGCTCACCCACGTCATCGAGGTAACCTTTCTCTGGACCATCTGCTAGAACTATTGGCTGTAGAACTTGGTATTGTGCGCTTTTCTTGCTGCGTTCTGTCCATCTTTTGCTTATGAAGACTCATGTCAACGCCCCCAATGTGCCAAATGTGTTCCTTCCGCAGCAACCTCGGCCCCTTTGGGATTTAATGCAGTGATGCCCCGCGCTACACCTATGCACCTATTGCCGTACTATGCATCATGCAGGCCTTGTTGTCTGTAGGATGATTCCGACATATTCATAAGCTGGTTGCTTCATTCCGGCGCTCGTTTCATTTGCCTTTGCTGAGCTCGTCTATCTTCTCCCAGACCTGCCCATGCAGTTCGCTGGCCTGCTCACCTTTCTTTTTTGCCCACTTGGTCGCCATACTCCATACGCTCTCCTCTTCCCCAAAGCCCGCATGAACACCCTTGGCATTGTCTGTAAACCCCAGTGATGGCGAGGTCTCGGACTCATTCTCTTGTTGTGGTGCCGACAATCGCTGTGCGGGCGTCATGTCTGCAGCGTATGGGTTCTGGACGTAGCCGGGAGGATGCTCAAGACTTGCTCGTGTTGGACTCCCAGCAGATGCTTCTGGTAGTTTGATAGGGAGAGCTGATAGAGGGAATGATGGTTCAGTCGTAGACGTTGTAGATCCAGGGGGGATGCCATTGGGGTAAGATCCCAAAGGAGGTTGAGCCATCTGTGGAGGATATGGTTGTGGCTTTGTTGGTGTTGGATGCACTGGAGCATAGTACTCTGGTGGCATTGGCTTTTCACCTGCTTTAGGAGGTGGAGGAAGGCCAGGCTTTGTTGTAGTGGTGGGTGGCGGTGGAACGGGTGCTGTTCCAGGTTGGGGAGCTGGTGGGATGTTTGTGGACTTTGATGTTGCGGTAGGTGTCGGTACTACTGCCCCGGGCTTTGCTGGAGGGTAGCCATAAGAGGCTGTCGTGGTAGTCGAGGCAGTCTGCGAGATACCGCCTACAGGCTTGTCAGTCGTCTGAGGGGAGACGCCGCTGGCTTTCGCCGGGCTTATAGGTTCTTGCGTGTGCACTTGTATGCCAGTCATCTTGTATATTGTGAGCTTCAATGTGTACTGGGTCAATTGCGATGATGGAGGATGCGGTATCTGTTTTTGTTGGATGGCAAATGAATGGGAATGTCAGAAACCTAGCTCGGGCCTTTGCAATGCAAGGGAGTATGGCCTACAACCCTTGTACATACGTCATTGAGCATTGCAGCTGAGATCAGTGCCTGGCAGTTTACGGACAAGTATCGTGAAGTACGCGTACTGTAGGCGGCGTATTCACATTGCTAGCACCCGAGAGACTCTAGACCGATTCTGCGACCCCCACTCAGCATCGACCACTCAAGGCTATTAGAAAGTATGGATCTACTTCTCACTATGCAATTTATTTCCATGTGTAGACCGATAAAGGGAAGAACCAAGCGGAGTGTCAAAAAGTGCAAGATACAGAAGTACATGTGTATGAAAGTAGCCAGCTTGAATAGTACAGCATCAGGACCATCAGCTGCACCGCCTGTATGATGATCGCCGCCTCCCACTTCGAGTATCACCGTCTTTCCAACTTCTACCAAGGACTAGGCCATGACCGGAGACCGGTATATTCTAACCCCTGTAACCCGATTATGCTAGGCGTTGCATAGTGCACTTATCCAGATCCACCCTTGAAGGCCTTGCCGAACATGAGTAGTTGAACTTGATCGTAGATTGAGAGCACACCAGCGCCAGCGACACCACGGAGGATATTAGCACCAGCACCTTTGAACAAAGATCTGACACCCTCTTGTGCAATGATCTGGCGGCCAGCATCCATGGAGGACTTGTATTTGACGGCCTTTCAAAAGTCAGTAATCGTCCACAACTAACCATGGCGGACAACTCGACTTACTTCACCAGACGTCATCATCATACGTCTACGGATAGTGTCGAGGGGATACGAGGCAATACCAGCGCCGGTGGTGACAGTCCAGCCGAGCAGGAAAGAGGCAAGGAAATTACCATCGAGAGGACCAACAAGGAGGACTGGCTTGATAGAATCGTACATGCCGAAGTACAATCCACGATAGACAATTATACCAAGGACCGAGGGGCCAAAACCACGGTAAAGACCAAGGACACCATCGGAGGCAAGAGTCTTCTTGTATACATCGACCAGGCCGTTGAATTGACGGTCTCCGCCAGTCTTAGCGTTCTTGGCATCATTAGCAAGACGTGTACGAGCGTAATCCAATGAGTACACGAATAGCAGGGACGTAGCACCAGCGGCCTAGTATAGTTAGATTCTATTGCTTAAATGGCAGATGACAACTTACACCACCAGATGCCAAGTTGCCCATCATCCACTTGGCATAGCCATCACGCTCTTTCTTGTATGCGAACATTGACTTGTATGTATCGCGGAAAGCGAAGTTGAGGGCTTGGGTGGGGAAGTATCGGATAACGTTCGCTGTGTTGCCACGCCATAGCGAAACAAGGCCCTCGTTTTTGATTGTTCGGCTAAAGCATTCCCCAATCCCATCGTACTTCCGGTCGAGACGACCTGTTTTCAACATTTCATCCTTTCGCAGCTTTCAGTTCACATCCATTGAGCCTAAGTTTGTCATCTTACTTGATTTTGAATGAGGAGTTTGACACGCTCGATGGGAGCAGCGGCTGTTTTCGAGACAGCGGCGGAGACACCACCCACTATAAGGCGCACTCGGTTAATATGTCGAGCATTGGATGTACAGTACAAGTGGAAACACCGCGAGACGTACTTAAAAAGTCGACCACGAAACCCTATGGCGAACACATCTGTTAGCTTATTACTCCTGATAATGCGTTCAAGACTTAAGGCGTATGCGTCATATGCTTGCGCGCAAGGCTACTGCCATAGGCCTTGAACTACAATTCTAAGCGGTCGTGGTATCGAGCTCGAGACGTTGGACCGACGGAACGGCAGCAATTGGAAGGCATCGCCAAAAGAAACAAACTCCGCACATACCGGCATCCCCATGAAGCTCTTCTTCCCTTGATTAACTTCTCCTTCGACCATCTTGGCGGTGTTGTACGAATATATAGGGTTGAGTATAGGATGAGTGGAGTGGTTGTTATGAGGAAAAAAAAGAATCTGTCAAAGTTGCTAAGGAGCACTGGGAACACTAGTTCGAATCAGGTATAGTCTGTCAAATCCGAAATCTCCCGGAAGCCGAAAATTTACTCAAGTATTCCCAAAGAATTGTTTCAGTATATTCTCTCAACCAAAGTAGGCATACGCCATAATTCTGAAACCTTATTGTCAGTGCAAAGGTATTGGTTGGGCCGCAATCACTTGGAAGGCTTCCAATTCTAATATGACCATATGTTTCGTCATTCTTTAAAGCTCTATGCTAGCTAGCTAGTACTACGGTATCTTACCTTATGGAGCAAACGGCCTGTCACGATAGCTACGCTACCTTGCTCTTTCTTGAGCGCTTCTTCTTCTTGCCTTTTCTCATGTGAATACCATTGGCGTTATCTAACTCTGGTTTGCGACCCTGTTGGGCAAGCACTTCTGCAAACGTTTTCTGTGGGCCTTTCTCGCTACCAAAGGTATCCTTTCTCCATTCCCGTAGTCTCGCTTTCTTGCCCAAGCGCTTCTTGTCTTTCTTCTTTTTCTCTGCGTCTCTGAAAGCAGCCAATTTTTTGAGACCAGCATATTGATTCAATTGACTGTCTGAAGCCATAAGTATATCTTGAGCTGTCAGACCATATGCTGTTGGTGATGTTTCCCGATAACGGAAGTAGCCGGCATGCTTCTTTCCAAAACTGGACAGCGTCTCCTGGACTTCCATCTGTTGATCAATAAGCTGCTCGATCTTGCGGCGTTCCTGGCGAGCTGATTTCTTCAGCTCATCGTGGTCGCGTTTCTTATTTGACTTTGCTTTGAGGTCCACATGTATTGTGGATACCATATTTCCAAGACCATCTACTTCGCTGCCTTCGATTGAAGTCCCATCACTTCCTAGCTCTTCATCCGTCAATTCAAAAAGTGGTTTTTGATTCTCCGTCGCATCGAAGTCCGGTACAAGATCAGCTATATCAATATCATCTGCCCACTTGGGTTTCTGTATTTTCTTCTTACCGCTAGCATGCCCTTCATCTTTCTGATCCACACCACGATCTGCGTAATAACTATCACCAAAACGTTTGTCCATCTCTTCCTCCCATCGCTGATCATCCCATCCCTCTTCAAGGAACGCTGCCCAGTCATGGTGGTCGAGCAATTTGCCCCGGAGCCCAGCAGCCTCCTTTATCTTTTTAATTTTCTCCTCGGCCTCAGCAATTTGCAGCTTGCGAAGCCGAGCCTTTTCTTCCTCCCGATCCTGTCTTGCAGCATCTTTCCTGGCTTGCTCAAGCTCGCGGGCCTTCTTACGAGGGTTTGTGGCTTCCTTTCGCACCGAGTACTTTGCTGCTGCATCCCTAGCATGTGACAACAGCTTCTCATTCGATGTTTTGGGATCTTCGAAACGTAAATTGTATGCTTCCTCAAACAAATCCGCTCGACGCTCTTCTTCTTCGTCATCGGATTCAAATGGTTGGAATCTGGAGCCTTCGGCAGGGACCCATGCTCTCGCGGACATGAATTCCGAAAGGAAGGTCTCGGGATCTTTGTCAGCGTCTTCGACGTCAAGATTGAACGGCATCTTGTGACTTCGCTTGGATACGACGTCTTCATCCCTGGCGGATGGTTTTCGGATCAAGAACTCATCGTTATTGTCCTCATCGTGACCGTCTTCGTGAACCACCTCGTCATTAGTGGCGGCATGCATTTCTTTAACAATCACGTTCTTCAAGTCGTCCTGCTGTTGCGCATAAGTCGTAGGCTCGTCTTCTAGCGTATCTGTTCCGGCATTTGCGCTATTCAGTAGGTTCCTCCGGTGATAGTCGCTAAGGTACATAGGCTTTCCCTCCCTTTTGGTCTTAATTGTGGGGTTCTGAGCCTCTTCCTCCGGCACCGTATAAAACGTAGTCACCTTATCGTAGACACGGGGATCTTTTTTTCGGATAGCCTCAAGTGTATTCTGTATTTGCAGATCTAGTGTCTCGGATGCTAGAATCCCTTCATCGTCCTCTTCTTCCTCGCTCGAAGATAGTGTAGAACCCATCTCGTCGTCTTCCGCCCGCGAACCACGTTCCCTCGCTGGAGGAGCGGATGATTTGCCATACTTTTCCTCCACTGTCGCTTTCAGCAGACTTCCTTATCAGCATGCTGGAATGGTTCACTCACACTGCTGTTGCTCTTCCCTTTTCTTGTTGTGCTCAAAACGTCGTGCATACTCTTGATTTATAGTAAAGCCATGTCCGTTAGATGACGATTTATCTTTTCCTACTTCAGCATCTCTGGACGAGCTATGACCATCATTGGAAGAACTGTCTTCATGTAAGAAGGTCTTGATTCTCTTCTGAGGGCGTACGCTTTGTTCATCTTGGAAGCTTCGTCTTCTGATACCATTGACATGATCCATGAGTTGAAGGCTACTTTTTGACATCATTGAAAAGCACAAGTATTGAAAGCGATACACCTAGAGGGTTGCGCACTGTCGCTACTGGAAGAGACTCCAAAAATATTTGGGCAAAGGTCGGAGTTTAGATCCCTGTTCCCGCCGTGCTGCCATAAGGCTGATCGAGATGACGCCAGGACGACGCGACTAAAGAACTCCTACGGTTCTCCAAAAGGCTTTGCTCTGAAAAATGAATTTGGTAGAACACTGCAGTAGGAGACTTTGGAGGCAGATTACCTAACCTGCTGCCGGTATGACGGACACAAAAGTCGCAGTCCCTGTTGGGAAACCGATTACCCTGATGTATGTAATAGTCTGTAAACCATTTCATGCTCAACCAGCGATCGCTAACATAAACTAGCCCTGTGGGTCTGAAGGAAGCTGCTCTCGATTCACCGACATTTAGATCCGGCTTCACCCATCTCTCGGAGCAACTAGAGTTGGTTGAAAGGTGGCTCGATAGCTACGTAAAATGCATCACCAAATTGTCCCACGAGGTGGGAGCTTTCGAGTCCCTGATGACAGGCTTCCTCTCGCAAACCACACCGCCTACACATGTTTCTGAAGCGGTGCTGGACCACGACTACACGTTGTTGGCAATGAAAAGGTATGGTGATTGTGCAAAGGAGTTCTGGACAGCTACCATATCCGGGCTCAAGCGAATGGAAACGAACATGGCTGAGCCTATCAAAGCTTTTCTCTACAATGACCTACGAGCTTTCAAGGATGTTCGACGTAATCTGGTTCAGTCACAGAAGGAGCTTGACAACCTACAATCACGGTACTCCGCACAGGCCAAAACTAAAGAGCCCTCGGCGTTGCGAGAGGACGCATTCCAGCTTCATGAAGCAAGAAAAGCCTATCTAAAAGCGTCCATGGACTTTAGTGTAACAGCGCCTCAATTACGGATGGCCCTGGACAAGATGCTTGTGCGAGTGTTTTCGGATCAATGGCGCGATATGCGCAACCCTCTGCAAAGAATAAGCGGATCCATCGAGAAGTATGGAAGTGAGATTGATAGGGTCAGAGGCTGGAGCCGGGAGATGGAGAATGGAGAGCGAGCTTTCAGGCGAGAGCTCTTAAATGCCAGGAAACAAATTGGGGAAAGCGCAGAGGCCGTCATTCGTCCTTCCCGGGAGCTAGAGGACTACGCTATAACTTCTGCTTCGGCGTATGCTTCGCGAGGGCCTTCCACGACGAGTCTTCAAACCCCAGGTAGCAGGGCCCGACCACTCAGATCGGAGAAACAGGGCTGGTTGAACCTACGCACGGTCTCTGGCAAGCCCTCACGTACTGTATGGGTTAGAAGGTGGTTCTACGTCAAAAATGGTATCTTTGGTTGGTTGGTTCAGGGACCTCGATCCGGGGGAGTTGAGGAGAGCGAGCGAATTGGCGTACTGCTTTGCAATGTGAAAGCGGGCAATGCCGACGACCGCCGTTACGTTTTCGAAGTGAAGACGAAGGACACCAAAATAGTCCTGCAAGCTGAAACGCAAACCGAACTTTCCGATTGGCTTTCAGCCTTTGATGTGGCAAAACGGAAAGCACTTGAAGATCCAGCAAGCACAGAATCGCCGGGTCTGGGTCCAAGGGCTCCAGATCCCGCATTTGCCATCTTGCCACCGAGTGCACCAGAATTTGCGGCCAGCTCAGCTGATTCAGGTATGCCGCAGCATACCGAAGAGAGTCAGGGGTTGCTCGGAGTCGATCGAAGCTCAACTCTTCCTATACCTGGAGGGGAGTCAGTAGCTAACAGGAGCAGCTTTGACATCACAGGTCATCGACGCTCATTCGCTGAAAAGGATGCTGAACCAGCTAGGGACCCTGCTTCAAGGATTATTCAGAAGTTGGACCTACACAGAAAGGGAGATCGGCAGGTATCCGGATCGCTAGCAAGTCCGGGATTATCAGGAGGTGGTATTGCAAGTCTTATTGCCGCTAGTCATGGCTCCATGTCCGTAGGACCTGGAGCATTACCAACGCCTCCTATGCCTGAAACGCCGCCGCTACGGAACTCACCCTTTACTGTTACGCCAATGCGGGATCTACCTACCAGTACATTGGCTCCTAATACTCTAGCTAATCCACCCGCTCCAACCAATCTCAGTTCCACAGCCGTTATCATTAACAGTGAGAAAGGCATCGGCCTTGGTCGCATAGATGCCTCAGGCGGTATGCCTTCTGGAATTATGGCTAATATCTGGGGCAGCTCGAATTGGGGCTATCTAAACAGGCTAGCACGTGGTGAATTGAAGCCATCAAATCCACCGAGCCCCTTAGTCCGTCCATCAGATCCTTCCCCCGAGACAGGCTCGCCTCCGAAGAGCTCCACTGTTTTGCGGGACTTAGCATCCACTCCTACCGATGTAGAAAATGTCTCTACCGTATCCGGGCTACCTCCTTCGCATCGTAAGACCGTTAGTCTCGACGGCAACGAAAAGCCGACAACCAGTCCCCCAGAATACCCAAACTACTATCCTTTGCAGCTCAAAACTCAAGATGCTCAATTTCGATTGTTGTTCCCCAACGTGTCTCGGGAGGAAAAGATCGTCTTAGTATTCAAGGCCACGTGGAACCCGAATGAACAGCAGGAATTTCCGGGCAGGGTATATGTCTCCACTAAGGAAATTTACTTTTATAGCAATCACTGCGGGATGACACTGATATCAAGCATTGGTCTACAATCAATATCGGAAATCACAGCTGCTACCGGAAAAGACTGCGATTTTATTTTCTGTCACCTAAGGGAACCAGATGATACCACTGGATACACGCGGATTACTATCAAAACGTTTCTTGAGCCTTTGAACCTTCTCAAGCGGCGGCTTAACTTTCTGGTCCGTAATAGCACGTCACAGGGTCATAGTACTGAGGACATCATGAAAACTCTGATCAAGATGGAACAGGATGATCCCAGAAACAGCCCAGGAATGGACGGCTGGGAAAATGTCTCCATTAACACACCAACTGATGATGACTCAACGCCCAGAAGAAAGCTCTCGAATAGAAATCAACGCGATCTTAGAGCAAATGTACTAATCGATCGTGGACTCTTTGGAGATAGCTCTTTGCACTTGGATACGCCTGGAGAAAGCAACAAAGCATTCAAGCTCCCGAAGCAACCTGTCAACTACAATCCTTCTGGCATGGATAGACTGACAGTTGAGAAGGAGTTCGACATCAGCCCTAAGGCTCTGTTCCATGTCATGTTTGGAGATAAAAGTGCTGTATGGCAGTTACTGTATCATGAACGTCGAGCTCAGCATATAAAGCAAGGGCCTTGGACCCAGGCTGACGGCGGTCATCTCCGGCGAGACTTCGAGTATGAGATAGATTATGTCGATATGCTTTGGCGGAGTCGTCAGGCAAAGGTAGAAGATCATCAAATGGTGGACGTAGCTAATGAGCACCTCCTTTATGTTGTCTCTGACAGAAAGCGGCCGTGGCATTTACCGTATCGCGACAACTTTCTACTTTTGACGAAGATTGTCATCACTCATATTGCAAAGTCAAAATGTAAATTAGCCGTCTATATTCATGTGGATTGGACGAAGGACCCACCCTATGCAAAAAGCATCATTGCCGAAGCAGCTTTAAAGGACCTTGAGCTCGATGCTTTGGATCTAACAGACGTTATTGCGGAGCAGGTAAGGAATTTTGCAAGCGCTCATGGTCGGACAAAGAAAGCCATTCAGATATTTGGTCAAGTGGGTGTGCAAACCCAAACATCTGAATTTGCTAGTAGCGAAGCACCACTAAAGGCCCAATTACGACGGTCTATGAAACATCGGACACTGAGCGCACTTGCTTTCGAGTCTTTGGCTTCAATGGCGGAGAGCGTCATCACGTCAGCAATGCAAATAATGACAAGATTTATTCGCTGGACTTGGAATACTACCAACGCACATAGCGTTATTCTCGGCCTTTTAGTGTTCAGTCTTATCATTAATGCCACCTTCTCATCGAGGAACACATCCGAGTGGTTGAAGGAGCGAAAGGCCAGAAAATACATGACAGAGCTGGGAATTGGCCCAGACCTAACCATGAGCAAAGCTATCTATATCCAAAACCTTGAGGCAGCCGCGGCCATGGATCTGGATCCTCTGGAAGTGTCTGGGAATCAATGGTACGCTTCTCCAGTGATTCTCCTGGTCATCGACTGACAAGATGACATGTAGTCGAGATACGTTCAACGATATCATGGGTCTCACTGAGACACACGAATCACATGAGCCTGTCCAATCTCGTCCTCCGCAGACGGCCGCGGCTCGCCAATTGTACAAAAGCCGACAGCACCTTGGACTTCAACGACACGATCTTATGGTCGCAATGCGTGTTGTAAACAGTATTGAGCAAGAAATGGTGCAAGCCGAGTGGGAAAATTGGCTTCTAGAGGAACATGCGAAGTGCAAGCATTTAGGCGCCTTAATCCGCCGGAACAGCACCGATCTAGTCCGAAGGCAAGCAAGCAATGAGCAAGAGGCTCTTGCTGCGGATCGAAGTCGTCTTCAAAAAGTGCAGGCTTGGCACCAAGAATACTGCGAGGATTGTAATCGAGAATTGGGACTGGCAGGTGTTAGATGAGGAAGTAGAAATTAGGATTAGACACTCGGGGCTCATTGAGGCGAGTGTACAGCTAGCTAGCATGCTGCCTGTGGCCTCATGTGAGATTCCGGCTTAGGAATGCGGCTTATGTGAGTAAGAATATAGTGCATATCAAGGTAGACCACATAACAGCGCTGACATCCATTAGAAGTTCCCTGGAACAGCATCATACTCAAGCATTACATGGACGCCAAACTCCAAATATTAACTCTATACGTACATAAGCTATTTCGCTTCTTGAAAATTATCTTATTCGCGTCTTTACTCCTTCAAGTTTTCTTTTGGCAGTGAGAAAAGAAGCTTGAACCGCTCTCAATGCTAGCCGTAAAGTGAAACAAGCAGCGTCTCTCAGGGTCTGGAATGGAAAACGGGATAGCACTAATATAGTCATCGAGCATGTCAATCTTCAGACTGGCTTTACGCCCTTGCTTCGTTCGGTCCGAGCCCCCTACTTCAACGAGTAAGAGCTTGCACATGGCTACTTGCGTATGGACCCAGATCTCAGACAACCGGGTCTTATCAGGTCTGAGAATAATGATATCAAACCCCCGAGTAGGAGGTGCATCCGGTGTAGGGGGACTGGGAGTTGTCCTCCGCTTATACTCGGAACCCTACCGGGTACAAGTATGCCTTTCGGTCTTCATACTCTAAGCATTGGAGCGGCAGGTGCTGACTATTCAGTGCGTATGAACCGCTATAAGTATGGCTACGCCGCAGCATGTTTCGTTTGCTCTGGTTGATGGTGATTGGTTTGCGCCAACCGATGGTATGCCATCGTTGGGTTCTCCTTGTGAAGCAATGCCTACCAGACGCAACTGGCATTCTCAGGATCTGCACGCTTCGATTTCTTCAAGGAGAGATGTTGCTCATGGCCCGACGCCGAGAGATCTGGACAGTCCGTTTCAAACGCGTGTATCACCTGTGGAGGAGTGGTCATTAAGTCCATGGGCCAGTAAGTGTATCATAATCATTACGCAGCGTCGCTGATCGTTCAGCTTGCGAGCTCGGTGATTCATTCCAGGTAACGTCTGCATGTAAGGACTCTGATAGTGATCTTATTACGACGGATATCAATTCCGACTCCGTGACGACGCGGCTCACCAAACCTTCTTTCGATCTTCCAGCTACACACATGGCGGAGTCCTCCAAGCTTGAATCCCATTTTCACTGGCAGTATAATGAGAGTAGTTTCTCGAATCTTTTCGGCCTGTCATTTGATTACAGACCTGAATCCTGCTACTCCAAGCCAGCTTCTCCCCATTCCCATTTAGGATATGGAAACCCTGAGACTCCCCACAGCGCCCTGAAGACCCTAGAGGGGAGTCATCCCTGTGGTTTATCCTCCTGGAAAAGCCTGGAAATGTCCCTTTTCCCTGCACAGAACAGTGCTCCAAGCTTCTCTGACCGTTCAATGGCAATATCAAGGACACAGAAAAGCTCGCGGGCCATGCATGCCATAGTCAACATGACGAGTTGCGACTCTTGTCGTTCCGCCCTACATACCCCTTTTAGCAGGAGCGAAGACGTGTTGGGGGCCTCAATTCACTGGCAGTCTCCAATGTCTTTGGGTCATGACGAATACCCTAATTCCGAAATCCAATCTGAGTGTTCCAGCAAGGCGGTAGCATCTTCAAGCTCACTGGAACTACCCGGGACCTCCACAATGACCAAATCCACTGCAAGGAACTACCATTATTTCCCCCATGATACCACCTTGGTGCCCAATATAGTGGCCCCATTCCACGAATCCTCTCTTACGCCACCTCCACCATTACCAAACGACTTAAAACTCCTACAACAACGCCCTCGCTTCCCAGGCGATCTCTATACGCCCACTTTCGTCCGCAAAGAGGGTAAGGCGCGTGAAGGTTGGTGTGGTCTTTGCCGTCCCGGACGATGGCTTGTCCTCAAAAACTCGGCCTTTTGGTACGATAAGAGCTTTATCCACGGCATCAGTGCCGCTAGTGGGCAGGCTTGGGATGGACCGAGTCAGACACGAGTTTGGGGGGAAGAAGGAGGTTTGGGAGGGGCTTTGTGGGACGTGTGAACAATGGATTATCTTGACGGCAAGTAAAAGTGGTGGGGTCTCTTGGTTTAGACATGCTTATAAGGTAAATTCTCTGGGTTGGATATCATGAGGGCATCATTAATGGTAACGCAGTGCCATGCGCATGTGAAGACCAAAAACCCGTTGAAGAGACCTAGTGAGAGCGAAGTTGCCAGGAATTCAGAGGCTAGGACTGTGAACCGTAGGAGAAGAGATGAAGATACGTTAGTGAAGCCGGGCTCTGACAGGAAACATGGATTCTGAGCTAGATTTGCGAAAAGATCTTGCTTTCCGACTGCATACAGTACAGAGTATTTGATTATCAATATAGGACTAAATTAATTCGAAACGTTGCAAAGAACAACCACTTGCAAGATTGGCCATCAATCGAGACGCGAATTAGCTCTGCATGCCAAACAAAAGTTTTGGTATGGAAATGATGAAGATATGTCATTCTGCTTTTGTCTGTCATCCGCAGCACGCCCCAAGACCCGATATGAGATTGCATGGCCTGAAGTAGAAGAGTGATCTCCATACTGTATGGAAGCCCTAAATTATGGCGGGAAGGGCTGGGCCCTAGAGCAAACGAGAAGCGCCCTGAAAGCACCCTAAAAGTGTCGCCTGAGAGATGGGAACCGATCCCTTGTGTTTGCGAATTTAGCCTGCTTACAGAGGCATCTCTAGGCTTCAGCCCTTCTCACCATGCCAGAGAAATATTTCACAGTAGCGCTTGACCTTTTCTTAAAGGCGCCTGGAATGTTTGCTATCGCTTTGCTACAGGAATCCCCGAGCGCGGGCTTTTCAGCTGACAACAGAAGCAGCCATCTTTTGCATCCGCTCGAGTCTTATCAACGTCAAGCGATAAACGTTGCAGGGGTCACAGCCAGCTGCTTTCCGGATCAGTGCATTATGTGGCAGTCGGACAGCTCTGGTGGCTTCCTTTCAGCCACTCAATAATCCAAACCTATGCAGGCCTACCGTCAGCATCGGCAACCTACCAATCAATAGTCTTACTTGGTTCTTTTCGGAATATGATCGATATGCGGGGCTTTATGCGGAACTAATCGGCTGAAATGTTGTAATTCTCTCCATCCATTTCTTGTACTTCTTGGAATCCATTTCTGTACGCCGTGGTGGGGTCGACCGTAATCCACCTGTCAGACCGAACATTTAGTATTCCTCTCAACCACCACATTCTGCAATCTATTTCTTCCATCCTATAATTATTTTTCTAATTGGGTTCCTTCGCGGGCTAGACTTTGTTGTAATAGTTCACAATAGTTGCAGATCGCGAATAGGCAGCCATTTTCGAACCCCATATATTAAATGCCACCGGAGGCGCACAATTCTGGTGACATTGGAACATCAGATCATCCACGTAGAGTTGCTACTCTATTGCTACTTGGTTCTCAAGGAAGAAATAAGCTCAGATTTGGCAAATTAGCATCGGCAAGCTCGAGAATGATGGGTCGTCGAGCTACCTTCCCCTCAGACGAGAAGCCACGAGACGTAGAAGAAATCCCACCAAAGCACGATAGTCTAGTACCAATTCCACAACAGCAACTGAAACAAACATCGCTGTTCAGAGCGGCTTCGCAATGGATACTCATCTGCTTAACTATGGTAATGGGGCTGACATTCCTCCTCGAAATTCTAGATGGCAAGGCAAGTCTGTCATTCAGAAGATACCTCTACGTACCCTTACATGTCATTTAGGCCCCTGGATATGGTATTGGGTTCCATAGAGGGTCCCACGCAAATGATCATCATTGTCCCAGCGGCGGCCATCATACGGATCTGAGTTTTGCGTTCAATGATGCTACAGAATTCACGTTCTCCCAATTGTCACAAGACGGCCACCATAAAGGCTCTGACATCAAGCCTGTACTTGTGCGAGGTGACATTCAAGTACGACTGGCAGAACAGAGCTTTGGTACTAATATTAGAGTCGAACTCGCCCTGCACGGCTCAGACCCTAAGCTTACTAGCTCCGAGTGGCTCGGGATTGTAAAGACTGATAGTGCCTTGACTCTGAAGACACCAAGATGGATGCCCAAGGAGGACGCATCAGCTTCAAATGAGCAGTCACCGTGCATATATGTCTCAGCAACGATCTGGATTGCTCCTGGAACGGTCCTCGAGACTCTTAGTATCGATGCCGAAACTCTCTCCGTTGACTTCTTTCCCGGCCTTGATTACGCCATTACGAAAAGCACCGAGATCAGTGTTTACTCAGCAACTTTGTTGATCAAAGCAAACAACGCGCCTGAGAAGCTGACCATCAATTCGCGGGAAACAGTCATTGATGTCAGCTCTGGTTCCGTGACCGGTTCCTACCCTCTCTACGATTACCTTTCCATACATACCGAATCAGGTTCGATTGATGTTACTATCGACCCTAAAGCGGCATCCAAAGACAACGTTAAGCCTGCCGTTCTTCGCTTAACCTCGAACAGTGGCTCAGTCCGTGCCCGGACATCCACCGTTTCTGCCCCAGACAGGGAATACCGAGCGGACGTCTATACTTCGAGTGGTTCTATAGATGTAACACTGCTCCATGGTATAAGAACTTCTCTACGTTCGATCAACGGCCGTATCACTGCTGATCTATACCCCTTTGGAGACAACAACACTCGGACAGATATCGAAACGCACTGCAACAGTGGTAGCACAGATATCACCCTTCACTCTTCCCTTTCCCACCCCGATGCCCCTCTGAAGAGGTTGAATGCGTACTACGGTAGCTCATCGGGTAGCTTGCACTTGCGGTATCCTGATCAATGGGAGGGAACGGTGGATGGTACAACATTGAGCGGTAGTATCAAGCTCAATTGGGAGGGTCTGAAGGTCATTAAGGACGGTAAAAAGGGCTGGTTGAAGAGACGTATCAAGGCAGTGAAGGGTAACGGAGAAGGAAAATTGGTGTTCACGGACTCTTCGGGGAGCGTCACATTGACTGGAGGGACTGGGGGTATTGTGGACAACAGGGAAAGTAGAAGTGTTGTGGAGGTTGGCAAGGAATGAGCTCGAAGGAGAAAGCTATTAGTGGATCTACAAGGAGGATGCCTGGGGAAATAGTATTGGCACGATATCACGACTTAACGATGTCGAGGAATGAGCGCGAAGGCTGGTTTTATGAAGTATCCATTGGCTGAAAGTGTTTTTTTATGTCTAATTCGATGTAGAATACCAGGTGGACTCGCTCGTTTGGGAGATGAATTGCCATCATTGCTCAAAGATATGAAGGTCTAGGATAGGTAGTATTGGTGTAGTGAGTTAATCTTAATGTTAGCGAAGGTGTTCTCATTGGTGCATGACCGAATCCTTAGGCTCTACGAGTAAGCCCAATGGAGCCTGCCAGCGGACGAGGACCCCGCTGGTAGGGGGTTGGGCAGCTGCCTTCGAAGATCATTCAGAAGCCCAAGCCTGACGATATTCTTACTCTCCACCGTACTCGGACAATGATAAGATTGGAAGCTTCCAGAAGACAGCCTTGCCCACCCTGCTAGCCCGAACCCCCATTCGTAAACCGGCTGAACTTCTTCAACACTCCAAGCCATTTGAGGTAAATTGTTTCTAATCTCTGACATAATTTGCGATTTGCAGCAGTACAAAGTACATCTGGCCAAGTGTGTCAAGGAAGGTTGCGATTATTTTCAGTCGTGCTGTGACGCAGGGTTCCGGCCCCACGAAAATTGCCGTTGCTAGAGAAGCTTACACCTAACCCGGCTACATCGTCATCCATGGTCCTCCCACATATATTCTCCAAGCAGAAGAAGTCTGATCCCGACACCAAGGAGAACAAGAGACCCTCATCCCGCCCCTCGCCCAAGAAACACCAATCTAAATCTTCACCTTCGCCCCGGTCGCCTTCAAAATCCCCAACCAAATCTATCAGAAGCCAAGACCAATCAAGTAGAAGACCTTCCGCATCACGAAGCGCTTATCAGGGCTACTACAATTCTGACATCCATCCACTGAATCTACCACCAGAAGAACGGGAGCGTAGGCTCTCCGCCATGTCCACGACCAGCGACAGTCCTGGGACGTTCCCCACTGATGACGACGCAGAGATGGGCGATACCCCAGAAACGCCAGCGGCTTTCAGTGATATGGATAGCCATACACCCATGAATGGAGATAGCAGTCCCGCTCCCCCACCTCACAAAACTCCTGCACCACTACCTAAGCCGGAGTTTGATCCTGAGGCATGCAAGGCGACTGGAAATAAATACTTTAAGGCCGGGGATTACACAAAAGCGATACAGGAGTATACCAAAGGTAAAAAATTAGATTAATCACCCCTCGAGTGTCCATTCTCACAAAGGAGACCACAGCTGATTTTGCCTTGCCTGCTTCTAGCCCTTAGCGTTGCACCTGAATCGGCCACCTACCTCTCGAACCGAGCCGCAGCCTATATGTCTGCGAACCGATACGAGGAGGCATTAGAAGACTCAAAGACGGCTGATGAGATAGATCCCCAAAACCCAAAAGTCTTGCACCGCCTGGCACGGATATATACCTGTCTGGGTCGACCGACAGAAGCAATGGAAGTTCTCGACCAGATTGCTTCGTTCTCTACAGTCTCCCCGCAGGAGAAAGCAGCCGCTCAGTCCATGCAAACACACATCAAGCAAGCGGAAGACGTAATACGAGAAGGTAGCACAGGATCTATGGCAATACATGCACTGGAGCAAGCAGAGCGAGGACTAGGTCTGGGTGTCTCAAAGCCCAGGAAGTGGCAACTTTTGAGAGGCGAGGCTTACTTGAAGATGGGAAATATCAATGCACTTGGCGAGGCACAGAATGTAGCAATGTCGCTGTTACGTAAGAATGGTCAAGACCCAGAGGCATTGGTTCTGAGAGGAAGAGCGTTATATGGCCAAGGAGATAACGACAAGGCTCTACAACATTTCAGACAAGCTTTGAGCTGTGATCCAGACTTCAAGGACGGCGTAAAGTACCTAAGGATGGTACAAAAGCTAGATCGAATGAAGGAAGAGGGTAACGCGGCTTTCAAGAGTGGAAGGTACAGGCAAGCTGTCGATATCTACACGCAGGCTCTAGACGTCGATCCCAACAACAAAGGAACAAACTCCAAATTACTACAAAATAGAGCAATGACATCGATAAAGGTAAGCTATCCACTTTACTCTCGACCCATCATCTCGTCTGCCAAAACTAACCCCATCCCCAGCTCAAAGACTACAAATCCGCCATCTCCGACTGCACCCGCGCCCTCGCCCTCGACCCCTCCTACATCAAAGCCCGCAAAACCAAAGCCCGCGCCCTCGGCGAATCCGGCGATTGGGAAACTGCTCTGCGCGAATACAAATCCATCCAAGAAACGCACCCCGAAGAGCCCGGAATCGCAAAGGAGATCCGCAACGGAGAACTCGAGCTCAAGAAATCGAAACGAAAGGACTACTATAAGATCCTTGGCGTGGAAAAAGATGCTAATGATAATGAAATAAAAAAGGCGTATAGGAAGTTGGCAATTATTCACCATCCGGATAAGAACCCTGAGGATGCGGGCGCGGCGGAACGGTTTAAGGATGTTGGTGAGGCGTATGAGACGCTTTCTGATCCGGAGAAGAGAGCGAGGTATGATAGTGGTGAGGATCTGATTGATCCGAGTGAGATGTTTGCGCAGCAAGCTGGTGGGGGGTTCCCAATGCATGGGGGCGCGGGGGGGGTTAACATTAGTCCGGAGATGCTGTTCAATATGATGGGCCAGCAGGGTGGGGGTGGTGGCTTCTCCTTCTCGACTGGGGGCATGGGCGGCATGGGTGGTATGGGCGGTATGGGCGGCATGGGGGGAGCGAGTCCATTTGGTGCGAGTGGGAGTGGGAGGTCTAGGACGAGGGGGAGTGGTTTTCCGGGTGGGTTTTCGTTTTAGGCTGGGAGTTACCGTTTGATTGGGAAAAAGTCGCGGTAATACGTTAACGTGATGGTCCTGGCGATTTCGCGAGGCAATTATTGGTGAGTTTATGTCTTGCAGATGGCACGCCAATTTTCATTTAAAGCAAGCGAATAGACTAGGGTGGCTTGCTGTGTCAAGGCCGAGCATATGATTGGCGTTTGCTCTTGGGACAGGACGAATACATTCGCATACTTTTCTTTTTATTGCTGCGGCTGCTGCGCGTTTAGAGAGTGCGTTCACTCATTATTTTTTTATTTTTTGTTTTTTTTGCAGAATCACAATCAATTCTGTTTTATCTGCCATTTACAGGAACTGCGGGATCTTAATGCGGGCCTGTATCCATGTTGTCGCTCAGGATGTTTTTTTTTTTTGGACATCTGAAGTCGCAAAGGTTCGTTACCCTGCAAGAGCCATCATCGGATAAACGCCAGCATGTATACCAGACCGGGGCTGTTACCGGGGCTATCGACGTCAAGGAACCCATGGATCCCATGGCGCTACATCCTCGCTGGCATCGGAGACTTCGGTGTGAGCCTACTAATAGCTTTATTGGAAGATAGGCGTTGAGATGGTGGGAGGAAATTGTGATGCTTGTGAAGCATTCTTTTTGGAGGGTCATTGGATTCAGGCAGCCGGATTGTGAAACATCAAAAGAATGGAGCGAATTCCATGTCGCCACACTCGATCGGGAAACGAGAAATAAGCACAAGTCTGCTGGAAGATGGACTGGTGGATGTTATGCTAAAATACTGGGAAAATAGGAAGCTGAGAAGCTAGGAAGCTCAGATGCTAGGAAACTAGGAAGCTAGGAAGCTAGGAAGCTCAGATGCTAGGAAACTAGGAAGCTGAGAAGCTAGGAAGCTGAGAAGCTAGGAAGCTGAGAAGCTAGGAAGCTGAGAAGCTAGGAAGCTGAGAAGCTAGGAGGCTAAGAAGCTAGGAAGCTGAGAAGCTAGGAGGCTAGGAAGCTAGGAAGAAGTCGTGGTGTCCATGAAGCAAATGGTTTTGGAGCGCGATGAAGCCTTGCGACTGATCTTTCTCAAATCTCAAGAGACGTGTGCATCCCGTTGACGGCACATCCTGAAGGACGTCGAGAATAAATGCCAAGAACTTGAGGGCAGATTCAGTTGTTCGTGGATTCGGGGTCTTGGCGCCACATCCGGGCAGGCATAACGTAATCAGCTGCGAGTCGGCAGAAAGGTGCAGGGCAGAAGTTCCGAGTCCGACTCTATGATTGCCTGAGAAATATCAACGTGTGTTCTAAGAATTTGGGCAATTGACATTAGAAATCCTCGAGGAGACGGGTGGATTTCGTGGTTTGCCACATCCTGGCGAGCGTCGAGGACTTCCCCTGAGAGCTTGGCTAGCAGATGGATGTTGAGGTGCCAGGAAGAAGTCGTGGTGTTCATGAAACAATCGGGAAGAAGCCATGATGTTCATGAAGCAAGCGGAAAGAAGTTGTGGTGTTCGTGGTGTTCGTGTACCATACAGGGTTTGGCGAGAATGGCAAGGTGGTGGTACAGTCTTTCAGCTTATCAGCTTTCGTCAGCAGGCCCCATTGGATGGGAAGCGTGCGACATCTAAATTGCCATCAAAATGTTCCCGGGCTCTTTGTGAAGCCCCCCACATGTCGTTTTCGTGTACCGCATGTCAGGAAGAACTTCTCTCGTGGGGATTTGTCTCGGAAATGCATGCTGAGGTTCAGTATCCACTTCTTCTTTAGCTCTTCCATCAACGTTTCATCAAGAGCGTCCTCGTTCGTCCTAAGATGGCTCCGAATATGTAGGATCATCATCTTGCTATGACGCGGTGGAGGATGAGGTAAAGGTGGAGGAGGCGGGGGTATCTGTTCCTGTTCTATCTGAGCCGATTGCTCCAAATTTGGTTTTGCGATTGGGGAATGGCCATGCGCCGTCAGTGGCTAAGGCCTTTCGATCGCTGTCTTGCGGAAGGAGTCAGCTTGTCTTGTGGAAGGAGTCAGCTTGTGTTGCGGAAGGGACTGAGACTGATGGGCCAACGTTCGGGCCTCGGGCGTACCTAAGCCCTCAGTACTTAGCTTCTACCATCACTAAACCAGCATAGATGCCTTTCACCTCAATAAAAAGAAACGCCAGTGGGATTTCAATCGTGTCTCAAGACATGTTTGTGTCAAGTACAGGATGGGGTCAAGTATTGAATGGTATTCTATGAAAGGCTAGAATGTTTGTACGGCGCAATTACGAATCCTTGGCAACAGGTATGTCACGAACTCCCACAACTTATCTTAAGTCATAATGTCATCAGTCTCATGTTCACTAACGCCTGTATTCAGATCCCGCCTCAGCACCAGTGCTGCTGCCCTTGCTCCCACCCGTTCGTCCACTAGGCCCTGTGGCGAAGGGTTGGAAGTAACCAACCCGGTTCCAGGGCTGCTCCCTTATAGACTCGGCAGCCCAGTGTTGCATGGCTGGACTCCTGCCAGTGAGGCGTGCTTGCTGGCGTTCGGTTTGGCCATGAGGGTTTGCTTCGGTGGGCCAAGTGCGGTTGAGGGGTTCGTAGGTTGGGGGTGACTGTATTGTATGATCAATTTCATTCTCTTGTGGGCAACATGTCTGGTACATACTTTGTTGTTGATGGCTCGTGAACCTGAGTCTGAGCTGCTTTGGTGACTGCTGCCGTTTTGGTTTGGCATATTGGGAAGAAATACGTGTCAATGTATAGGTGTTTGTGTGTATGGGACGAAGAACATGTGTGTATGGGAAGACGAATATGTGTGTATAGAAGTGTTCGTTTATGTTAACGTATTTGCTGATTTAAATACTGCACATAACCGTTGAGCTGATATAATGGACAGATCTGGGGTTGGGATTTTTGGAAGGCAGATGTTCAGAGGCAAAAAACATACGTTGGTTAGCCAAAGGGTGGCCATGGCCTCCTTTTATGGACCCCAGCACTAAATGCCTCACTGAGCGTTCCACATATGCGTAAGCCATACTTTGGACATTGGAGCCCTTGTGCGGGAAGTAACCACTCGTTGCCGTACATGGTAGCAGGAAGTGGTAGAAGGGATTAAACCCAGGCTGGCAACTAAATTCAGCTGAGCAAAAGGGAAATAAACTCAATTGTCATACGCAGCAGCAGATAGTCTGGCAAGGATCACATCCAGGCTGGCCACCAGGGGAAATGAGTTCAATTGTCGCACGCAGCAGCAGATAGTGTGGCAAGGATCACATCCAGGCTGGCCACCAGGGGAAATGAATTCAATTGTCGCACGCAGCAGCAGATAGTGTGGCAAGGATCACATCCAGGCTGGTAACCGGGGGAAATAAGTGAATTGTCATACGCAGCAGCAGATACGCAGCAGCAGATAGTCGCAGGAAGGATCAGATACAGGCTGGCAACCAAATTAAGCCGAGCGAAAGGGAAATAAGTTTAATTGTCATACGCAGCAGCAGAATCTAGGGTGGCAAATTAAGCGGAGCCAAAAAAAAAGGCGTTCACTTGTCGTCCGCAGCAGCAGATGCTGGTGGAAGGATCGAATCCATGCTGGCAACTAGATTAAGCCGAGCACAAGGTGAATAAGGTAAGTTCAACTGCCGTACGTAGCAGCAGATAGTGGTGGGGTGGGGGGGCCAGGCTGGCAACTAGACTTAGTGTGCGGTGTCGGGCTACACCCGAGCGGCAACTTGGGGAGGGATCGAATGGTCAGCCTTCGGGATGGACTATGCGCTATGTGTATGTGGCTGACGCTCACTACGACGCAGGGTTATGTGGTGTCGCCTAAGATGGAATGTTCCACTCCATGAGACACTTCTTCTAAGATGACTGAGAAGATTGGCGCTAGTTGCAGTTTGACGATGCTGTCGTACAGGGGTTCCGGTTGGGTGTCCTTTCAAGATGGAATTCCCAACAACCTGGAAAGCACACACCCTGACCAGCCCTACCAGTCCCTCCGTTTTCCGAGTCTACATTAGGAACATTCGTTCCCTTAGGCGAAACCAGCTATTTGGTTGCAGAGACAGCCAACAGGATCGCGGTGTTGGCAGGTGACAATGTCGAAAAGACGAAATTTACTAGTCCGGATGGTCCAGAACAATTCGACCTGCATCAGGCGATGTTCGCCATCCGACTACCCGGCCCTTCGTGAGGCTGCATAAGGCTTGTAATTTTTATGTTACTATTGCTATTGTTTATATGGGATGACGTACAGCTCGTGTCAGCTCCCTGGCTTAATCTACCGCTGTTAGTTTCCCTTTTTTTTTGAAAAAGGGAAACTAAAAGCGCCACATTAAAAGGAACAACCCAGGGTAGGATTACCTTCCGATCCGACAGATGCAGGTCTAAAACATACGCCTCGAAGAGGGGCCAAGGTTTCGGCCTTCTAGCGTAGCCGTTGGCATGATCCACGGCGTTGAATGATGTACCTTCTAGAATTGGCACATGTGTGTGTGTGGGGTGGACCTCGTAGGACTGGTCTATCTATGGTAGTGGTTGGGGAAGGAATAGGGTAGGCCTGCCAAACCTTAAGGCTTGGCCCGGCAACACAGGGACTGCTACACTACCGCTAAACGCTACCTCACTACTGCTAAATGCTTGCTGGTTGCCTGCCCAAAGTACGAAGTATTTCCTCCATAGCCAGATGCCATGACACGGCCTACTGGCTAGCTTGTAGATTATGAATTCGTGCCCTAAGCTGAGCATGTAGCTGCGCTTCAGGCGAAGCTATATCTGTTGTTACGGTTTCCTGGAAATGAGGGTCTTGATTTCACCCCGAACCCTAGGTACCTCGCCCGCTCATACGTCTAACTCACTAAAGACCGAAGCTGATGACGCAGAGGAAGGAACGATATCACATTTCGGAGGGATCCGCAACCCTTAGGAATAAGGTAGTGTGAGGTGGAGCACATGCTCCATTGTCGGGCCCGATGATAAGGTTAACGAAGTCGAGCCGGAGACGCAGCAAGTTTCTACGAGGCGAGGTTTCAGAAGGGGCAAATTTGAAAGGATATCTAGGCCAAGCACCACGTAAGTAACAATGCTAAATTTGACACTACATAAGCCTGCTGCCGACTGGACACCACTCAAATAAACGCATACAAGCATCTAGCGGTGAAAGCTCCGTCGGAGAGCTGTCGTTGGGCGCTAAGTTATCATACCTGAACCGGTCCCATCCCACGGATCCTGGGAGCAGGACTCTAATCTCTATGCCTTTCATCAGCCGGTCTTAGCATCTTTCCTAGCATGATGACAGAGGCGACCACCTGCCCCGATCCAAGAGGTTGAAAAGGTATGAAACCCGATTTGTATCTTAGTGGTCACTAAAATCTAGCGTTATGATTCCTTAGATGTAGATCCATCTCGTTGCACATCGATACTAGCATTGCGGAAAATAGTATCGAGACGTTGGAGCTAAAATAGGATACACAAGGCGGTGATCCTGGCAGACAATACCGCATGGGGACGACGACGAGAACTTGTTACACTTTAATCGGCAATTACAATTGAGGTTATGCGATCAGATGACCTACGGGAATCTAAAGCAGCCACCGTTGAAAGATAGTAACTTCCTATAGTACGATCTTTAAATGGACCTGATCCGGTGTACATGTTAGATACAAGCAGCTAGTCACATCTATGGACGTCGGGCAAACTTGGATGTCAGGCTATTCTGAATGGAGGGTCATCGTTTATGATGACCCATCATGGACGAGGGCCCATCATGGATGAAAGGGTTAGTTTGTAAATAAATGAGGGCCCATCATGGATGAAGGAATTAGTTTATGAGGAAGGCGGGGGTGATTGGGTGAGATTCAGGGAGTAAGTGGTCGGCCATTCTGGATGTCGAATATCATGCTCCAACTGCTTCCGTGACATTTATCAGGGATAATCGATCCTACGGCGGTCTTGGTCCTCGGCATTTTCTTTTCTCTGAACCGTTCCTTCAATCTTCCAGCTGGTCTTGCAGTCCAAATGTTGTCTCTAACCCTATTCCTCAACGCTTGAGTTATCTACGTGGCACAAAAATTCAAATATCAACGAGTAAACAGGCAATCAAAATGAATGATCGACCCTGGATCGGATATCACCAGCATAAGCCGCAGAAAGTCCCCTGACAACCTTATACACCCCTTAGACCGTACAACAAATTGCGCGGGAAGAGTTTCAACTCGGCAAATGGGTTTTGCCTGCCACTTTCGAGCCGGAAAAAGCCACTGTCATGGAAACCATTCAGAAATGCTCGACTGTCATTGTCATCTCTAAGTCGTTGCATGCTCAGCACTGTATTGTCTGTAAAGAGGAAGACTGAGTTGAGTTTGTAAATCGATCCTTGGCGGATGATTCGAATGGTCGCTCAACTGTTCAAGTCCTTTGAGGAAACCGAATGCTTCCCCTAGAGATGCCCTAGATTTGCGCGATACCTTAGGATTAGCGAATCCTGTTACCTGCTTTAGGGGCCTCGAGCCATCAGCCCTGCAGGGCTAGAACTATGCGGTCGATCCGTGTACGTTTGATAGGTGTAGGGCTGAACAAGGGGCCTAGAATTGCAGCTGGCTGCAAATTCCTATCTCTGAGGTATCATAATGGATTGTCGAAATGCGAGAAATACCGAAGCCCTTAAGCAGCATGGAATGCTAAAACTGACAATGTGCCTTCACAAGTGATCTGCGTTATGCCAATACGTTGGGCGCGACTGACGATACACCTGTTTTGCCGACGGCTGCAAATGCACATTCGATGAGACGACGCTCGTCTGTCGCCGCATATGTTGGTTCAACACTTAGGAGAATCATGAGGAGACCACAGCTCGCCACCTTATTTGGCCTCTTCACCATCATCGCGGTCAGCCTCTTCCTCCTGCGAAAGCATACCCCTTCAAAACCTATCGATATCACGCCACCAGAGCTCAAGAAGGACCTTCCTCTCTCGACAGAGAAGTCTCATCCTATACATCAACTCATCACCAAGGCGGAGGCGGAGTTCAAGGCTCTCAAAGACAAGCAATCAGGGACTTTGGCGAAGGCTGTCGAAGAGTACAGACGGAGATACAAATTACCTCCACCTCCCAATTTTGACAAATGGTACGAATTCGCAACTTCCAAAGGCGTACAATTGATTGATGAATACGATACCATTTATCATTCCTTGCTACCTTTCTGGGCGTTGAAACCCTCGGTAATTCGTGGAAGAGCTAGGGAGGCCCTGGGCTTTGACAACGCGTTACTGGGGGTATTAATACGAAATGGAAAAGTCATCAGTGCAGCTGGTGGGACGGAGTGGCAGCAAAAAGCGACAGTCGGGATGGTTGCAAGTTTTGTCCAGTACTTGCCAGATATGGATCTGCCTTTCAACATACATGATGAGCCTCGAGTAGTTGTCCCCCATGACGATCTCAGAAGATTGGTGGGACAAGCAGGCAATAAGGCCATTCCTGAAGCTTTTGGAAACAAGGCCCCAAAAAACTTATGGTCTCCGCGCCCGGCAGATATGGACGACGGTACACGTCCAATTGAGGTGAAGAGCACGCGATTCAACGAATTTGCTCATCAACCAACTTGGACAAATTCCAGAATGTCTTGCTCACCAGAAAGTCCTGCCCGCGATTTAGACGAGAGTGCGGAGGACGACGAAAGCAAATACTACTTTTCGCAGTTAGGGTTGGTTTTCAATAAAACAGCCTTCTCCGATATTTGCCTGTCGCCGTCCCTTCAACACCGGTATGGCTTCTTCAACCGACCCAACGCCTACAAAATCGTCCATGATCTCTTCCCTATCTTCTCTCAGAGCAAGATCAGCAGTTATCAGGATATTCTTTACCCTTCGCCTTGGTATTGGGCGAGTAAGGTGGCCTATGACGAAAGCGTCGATTATAGCTGGGAAAAGAAGACGAACAAGCTCTACTGGCGTGGCTCTACAACGGGTGGGTTTTCTAGAGATGGCGGGTGGAGACGGCAGCACAGGCAATTACTTGTCGAAAAGATGAATGCTCTGGACAATACCAAGGTTATGAAAAGTCAGAACAATTCAGGTGTAGTGGAATGGAGCTTGGTCGAGGCACCAAGAACAGACTACAAGGATCTCATTGATGTAAAATTTGCGCATGTTGGACAATGTGACCCAGGCGATTGTGACGCTCAGAAAGAATTTTTTGATGTGGTCAAGCCGGATAAGCAGCAAGATGCTTGGCGGTACAAGTATCTCCTTGATATGGACGGAAATGCTTTCAGTGGAAGATTTTATGCTTTCTTGAAGAGCATGAGTTTAGTTTACAAGATGGCAATTTTTAGAGAGTGGCACGAGGAGTGGCTACGACCCTGGATACATTATGTTCCTCTTGGTATGAAGGGCGATGAGTACGTGGAGAGTGTAAGATATTTTAACAATGAACCGGATGGCAAGGTACAGGCTCCAAAGCTGGCTATACAGGGCCGAGAATGGGCGGAAAAGGTGCTTCGGAATGAAGACTTTGAGGTCTGGTTCTTCCGGTTGTTAATAGAGTGGGTCTCCTCCCTAACCTGTGAGGATCTAATCTGACCATATCCTGCAGGTACGGCCGTATTGTTGATGACGACAGGCAGAATATCGGCTATGGCAATGTTTAAATGTAATACACCCGTATATATATGATCACCAGATATATCTTCTTGGTCCCTCTCCTACTTCGAAATCTGGGCCTATACCATCTGATTGTTGGATGACTCCGTTCCACCACGATACTGACTGCCTATGAGCATAATATACGCCAGCATTGCTACTGTACCTCGCTGACTAGGCAACCTAATCCTGATCTTCGGCGAGTCGTCAGGCTGGGTCTGTTAGATAGAGTTTAGCGGGAATATCTTCCCCGCATTCAGCCAAAACATCGTACCACTTCTGCGGTACCACGCCATCCCTGCCAGCGAATCCCCAATATTTTGCTCGCATTATTGTTCATTTTGACAGTAAGGACAAGACCTACTATTTCTCCTTCTCACCAAATAAATGAGCGAATATTGTAAGGATACGCTACCCCAAAGCCCCTCAACTGCTACGAGAAAATGCCTCAACGGCCGTGCTACAGGAGCAGTCCGAAGCGCTCGGGTGCTTTGCCTCAGTACTAGAACGCTGGGTACTACTTCCAAAAGGGGTACCCACACAATCAGGAAGTTTCCCCTCTCGCAGCCGGTTGAATGCCTACTTCTACCGAATTATGGGTGGAAAGGCACACCCAACGGAACCCTAAAAACCCTCGATTACTTAGATGATGGTAAGAAGGTATGTATGATCCTTAGATGCGCTTGAGAGTATCGTTAAAATGTGCGAAACCTGGAAAGAGAGTACATGATTGTTAGCGGATGAGTTGTTTGCTCTCGAACATTGCTGCAAGGGTCCAATGGCATGGCATTCCTCCCGGCGTCTTTCCGTAATCCGAACCTCGTAACATCACCTCCTGTTCCCATCCAAGCTCTCTACCTTCTACCTCCACTCCTGTACTCTAGTCTCTCGCTATCATCTTCGATCAATTGATCCTTCCTCCTCCAGTGCCTATCTTTGGTCATCCTCGCTCGCCATCAGCTGCCGGTGGGGTCAGCTGCTACTTATCGATAAGCCCCGATAGCCGATAAGGGGAACTTGGCGCGAGTTTGGGTGAGAAGTAGCCCCAAGGTGGTTCGAAGTCACCCGAGATTGAGCGGTCATCTGCGATTTGGTAAGTCCTTCGAAAATAATTACCCTGAGTTGCCGTCAAGGTGTTGTTGTGCCTGAACTTTCCATGTGCCTTCATTCAGGAGTCAGAAGGACACGAGCTGACCCCCCGCTTCCTGATCAGGGTCCACCTGTCAGCTACAACCACCATACCTCTCCCTAACAGTCTCAGCAACAACCACAAAGCAATAGGACTACCCAAAGCTCATAACAGTGCGCATCGGTCAATTGAACTATACCGATCTACTTCCTCCTCTACGGGACGACAGAACATCAGTGAAGAAACAACGCTCGGGTAAGGGAGCGCTGCTCCCAATTGGCAACATCAGCCTTGTTCCTCCTCTTTCCTCTTATCGGAGCTCTACAACATGTCTCAGGTGATTTGGGACGACATGACCGAGTCGCCTGGGGCATTGACGCCAATAAGCACACAAGGAGGGCCCCTCCCTTACGAGCAACCAGCCAAGCTCAAGGGCCGCAGACGGCTGTTGCAAAGCCTACAAAGGATGTCATCCTCCCCCTCGCTGGCCAAAATGGGCCGTGTCCCCTCATCTACATATACCGGGGGAGGCAAAGGATCAATGTCTTGCGTCTCTCTGGCTTCTTCATCCTCCTACAAGCACGGTCACTCGTACGGCAACTCATACTCTTCCTCACAGTCATCAGCTGGATTCTCTACCGCACCAACTTCGGTAGCGAGTACTCCAGGAGCGGACGCTCAAAATTTTGACCTAGGTGCTCGGATTCGGCTCCTCGACGGTGAGCTTGCCAACAATGCTTCCTCAGTCCCTAGAAGCGTCCCACTGCCTGCAGATATGCGTCCAGCGTCTAAGGATGCAATATTGGCAGCCACATCAGGAGCCGTGGGAGTACTGGAAGATTACTTCACGAAGCCCTTAGTTCGTGTGAAGGAGCTTCGCAAGCGGAAGAATTTCAACTTTTGGGGCGACCTTCCTCACGAAATAGCAGTTCATATACTCCAATTCCTGGGACCGAAGGAAATTGTCAGATGCTCGGCGGTATCGAAAGCATGGCATAAGATGTGCTTTGATGGACAGCTCTGGATAAACGTTGATACGGAGGAATATTATCGGAAGATACCTGCAGCAGCTCTGACCAAGATTATAACCGCGGCTGGACCATTCGTCAGGGATCTCAATCTTAGAGGATGTGCACAAATGCCAGAAAGCTGGGGAGAAGATGGTCAAAACATTACAGACGCTTGCAGGAATCTGGAATACTTCTCTCTAGAAGGCTGTCGTATTGACCGATCCTCGGTACAATTCTTCCTGCTGCGAAACCCTCGCCTTGTCCACATCAATCTCTGTGGCATGAAATGTCTCAACAATTCGACACTGAAAATCATTAGCCGAAAGTGCCAGATGTTGGAGTATCTCAACATCTCCTGGTGCGTGAATATGGATACGAAAGGTCTGCTACCCATCGTTCAGTCATGCCCTAGGCTCAAAGACCTTCGCGCTGGTGAGATTAGAGGCTTTGGTGACAAGACACTTCTGCTGGAACTTTACAAGAGAAACACTCTGGAGAGGCTGGTCCTGTCTCATTGCGTAGATCTTGACAGCGAATCCTTAACGGTCCTAATTCAAGGCACTGATCCAGAAATGGATCCTTTGACAGATCGAGCTGTTGTACCCCCTCGCAAACTTCGGCACTTGGACCTAAGCCGGTGTACCGCCCTCACAGACGATGGGATAAAGTCACTAGCTTATAATGTCCCTGAATTGTGCGGTCTACAATTATCACATTGCGAGGGCTTGACCGATAATGCTCTCGATGGTCTTTTCGAATCTACTCCTTTACTCACTCATCTAGATCTTGAGGAGCTTGACCACCTCACGAATGCCTCAATGCAGAACCTTGCTCGATCCATTTGTGCTTCCACACTGCAACATCTGAACATCAGCTTTTGCGAGAATCTCGGAGATAGTGGCATGCTCCAAGTGGTCAAGTCGGCACCTCAGCTTCGTACACTCTTTATGGACAATACCCGCGTCTCAGACTTAGTTCTCACCGAGGCTGCTGCCCAGGTCCGCGCTCGAGATCGTGTTGTGCCAGTGTCACCTAACGTGCCGCCGACTGTTGGCCTGCATCTCGTCGTCTACGACTGCCAGAACGTCACCTGGACTGGTGTGCGTGAGATCCTCTCTCGAAACACGGAGTCCAATAGACGAGAGGTAATCTCACTGAAATGCTTCTATGGATATCAGGACACGGTCAATGAGCATATGAAACGCGTCTTGAGGGGAGATGCAAAAGCTGCAAGCCGGTTGGAGAGAAAGTGGGGAGACTACATGGTGGCCAACGAGGAAGCTGGCGCTCAAGGTGCTGGGGCAAGGCGAAGGAGGAGAAGATTGAGGGAGGCAGCAATGGTGCACGCGGATGAAGAGGAAGGCGGGCCAAGAGGCGGAAGGAGAAGAGCCAGGAGTGGAGGCTGCGCCATTATGTGAAGATGAGGATGTAGGTTTGGGTACCCGGCATATGGAGAATATTCGACCGGCCCCTGGATTGAGGATACGCTTTGATGTTTGTATGAGCTTGAAAGACATGGAAGGATGGACAGGTAACTCCGTGCTCCAAGGAATTGGCATAAGGCATGGGCATAGCACATACGTTTTTCTATTCAGCTTCGGGAAACGTCCGGTGAGGTGAGAAGCAGGCTGTACGAAACTGTAGGGTATGTGGCGCTTACCATCATAGAAATCAGTCTAGCGGAGCTTATGAAATCATGTTCAACGATAAGGAATTGCAGTTGTTTATCTCGAGCTCTTAAACCATTTTGATATCCATCTACACCATAGGGGACAATGCTTGGCGGAGATGGTCCCCATAGCGACAGGCCGCATGCCGCTTAAGACTAGCCTAGAGACTTGCAGCCTTTAGGGCGGCTTGTGGGGCATGTGACGCTGATCCAACCTAAGTGGGGAAGACAGCTCTCTCTCTCCAACATTTCTACATCATGACAGCATTCATATAGAATTCTTTTGCGTTCTCAATTGCAACCATGGCGGCAGGAAGCCGCGAGGCTTACTGCTCGGTAAGTCAATTCTGCTCTCCATCCTTGGAAGTGGCGCTATGGGAATTCAAACTGATTTTGTTTAGCTGCTCATGAGCGATGCATATCTGCCTGGTAAGTGGATGTAATGCCTTACAACTCGGTCTGGTGCTGATACATTTTCCAGGAGCCATGGTACTGGCCCATTCCTTACGAGACAGCGGTACGAAAAAGCAATTAGCAATTCTCGTCACCCTGGACAGCGTAGCAGGGTCGACAATCGAAGAGCTCAAGGCACGTGCAAATGACGTTGAGGTACATATTCAGGTGTTGACCAATGGCAACAGAAAGTATATGATCACATAACACCTGTCGACCGAATCATAAACAAATCCCCTGCCAATCTCTACCTCATGAACCGACCCGACCTCGCCTCCACGTTTACCAAGATAGTCCTCTGGCGGCAGACCCAATTCGACCATATAGTGTACATCGACGCGGATGTTGTGGCTCTGCGAGCTCCGGATGAGCTATTCAACAATCCTCCCAGATTCTCGGCTATTCCAGACATTGGTTGGCCGGACTGTTTCAATAGCGGTGTGCTCTCCCTGAAACCTAACATGGGTGACTACTACGCACTGCTTGCTTTGGCACAAAGAGGTATCAGCTTTGATGGGGCTGACCAGGGACTGCTGAATATGCATTTTCGAAATTGGGAAAGACTGAGCTTCACGTACAATTGTACGCCGAGTGGAAACTACCAATATGTGCCTGCTTATAGACATTTTCAGAGTAATATCAGCATGGTACACTTCATTGGGAATCAAAAGCCGTGGAATATTGGGAGAGAACAGAAAGGAGCGACTGGGGTTTATGAAGAGCTGCTGGGTAGATGGTGGGCTGTCTATGACAAGCATTATAGAATACCAGTACACATTGCGGATGTCATAAAAGCTGCTCAAATGCTGACGAAGTTTTGCAGACCTCAACGTACACACAAGACCAAGCACCACGCGAATCAAAGGAAGTGCAACAGTACGTAGCCGGTGAGACATCGACACGGGATTATGGTTTCTCAGAAGCCACGCATTATACCGCTGAGGTACGGCGGTACTCTGCTGACTGGGACGCTATGCAGTAAGTAGAGGGAGGAGAAACTGATGCACGATGTGGTGGTATTGATCGTTATGCAGCCAACCTCCCCCGGCCCACTCTCGGCCGGAAGCGGCCAATTTCCCTACTGAGACGTACGATATGTCTGCAGACACCAAGTTGTTCAAAGCCCCCGAGTACCCAGAGCCTCCGAAACATATGTATTATCAAGTCACCCCAACCCCACCAGCAAAAGAAGAACGTCCTAAACCAATCTTCCCCTGGGAGGCCACCGCGCCAAAGCCGACCCGAGTATTCGTAGAAGACCTACAACCGGCACCCCCACCGCCCGTAGAACCAACGCCCTCAATGACAACTGACGAGGAAGAAACCCAAACCGAGACCATGAGCCCAACCACTCCCCCAACGATCCAATACCAACGCACAAACGCCTGGGACGAAGTCCCCGAAATCGACCGCTATGTAAGCAACCTCCCTCAAAACCGTCGCGCCAAATTCCAAGCCCTCCTCAACAACACCTCCCTCGCCGGCATCGCCAACCGCCCCTCCAACCCCGAAGCCATCCTCTCTCCAAGCCTCGAAGGCCCCTCTTCGCCTTCCACCTCCGCTGAACCCCAACAGCGTCGCCCATCAATGAAACTCACCGACTTCCCCACCGAATTCGAACGCCCCTCCCTCCCAGTCACCCCCGCTCCCGTCCGCCGCCCCTCCTTTTGGGGCGCCGAGCGCGACGCCCAAGGTGATCTGCCTGCTGCTGAAGGTGTCCCAGATCAGAGCGACTGGGATCCCGTAAGTAAACTTGCAGAGTTGCAGAGACGGCAGAGTGAGGTGTTGGGGCAGGGGCCGGGGAGTCCGACGAGAGCGATCCCGGATAGGCAGATGGTCTCGGGGTCGATGGGAGATGTGGATGAGGCTCCTTTGAGCGAAGAACAGACTGTTGCGCAGAGTAATCAGAATGCTGTTACGACGAATGCGAATATGCCGGCGAGTTTTCGGACGGTGGATTTCGCGGGTGGGGAACAGAGAGGGACGGGGGTCGAGGTGATGAGTCCGGGGTCCTGAATATGTTTTTTCTTGATGAGATACGAGCGATTTAGCGAGTCGCAATTTCACCCCTAAGCATAATTCTTTTCATACTGTCATCACATGCATTTATATTTCTTTAATTTCATTTCTAGCATTTTTCCTTTTCCCTTCTTTTATTTTCATTTTGTCTTCTTCTGCAACTGAGCGTTTTCATCATCAGCAGCATCGGCATTCATGTTTGTTATCAGCATTTGTGGGCCACGCTTACATATATATGCATACATGGGTGGCTACTTTTTCTTGTTTATACGTATGTTATGTAATGGAAGAACGGATGAGCAGATTGTATGTGAGCGTATGGGATAGAGAGGGTGGTTAGGTTGGTTCTGTATCATGGTAAATAGATTCATGGCCTGGATGGTTGGTTGGAAAGTGGGAGAGTAGTATGAAGATTTTCGAGAGGAGAGAGGTTTTACAAGAGCCCTAGCAATTTGAAATAGCTGTTATAGGCATTTTAAATGCTTTTTCTCTATCAACTTCAGATCTCTCTACTACTAATCTACCCCCCATTCCCTCCCTTCATCCACCAAACCGCCCCTCCCTCCTTCCCCCCCCACCCTTCCCCTCTCTCACAAAAACACCTCAACGTTAACCTCCAACGTACTAACCGGATACCTCAACTCAAACTTCTCCAACACACTCGGATGCAATATCCCAAAAACCCCCACCACCTCCTCCCTCCCCCCCATCCTCAAATGCACCTTCGCCGCATGCCCCTTCAAAAACGTCTTGTCCTCATTCACCTCACTAATCCAATACGCAGTCGCCTCCCCACCCTGAGTTTTGCCTTGCAACCCCTCTTCCGAGACCATAAACGCGGATTTCAGCATTAGCATCACGCGATCCAGTAAGCCGTGGATGATTTCGAAACCAGACGATTTCCCCATAAAAGCGGCGGCGAAATGCCGTTCGTTTCTGCTCTTGCGCTCGAGGTGCGGGGCTTTGAAGGCGACGTCGGAGACTTCGAAGATTTTCATGGGGAGGGTGTGGTGTTTATTTTCGCGCAGGGTTTTGAGTAAGCCAGGTAAGAGGGAGGTGCGGACGACTTGGTATTCGGCTGTTTTGGGGTTTGCGAGGGTGACGGCTGTGGTGCCGTCGTCGGGGCGGTTGAGGTGGGAGAAGTTTTCGGCGTGGGAGCAGAGGATGAGGGGGAGGACTTCGGACCAGCCGGCCATGGCGGCTTCGAGGCGGATGATGTCGGAGAGTTTGTTGATGGGGAGGGGTTGGGCGATGGTGCCGGAGATGGAGGGGAAGGAGCGGGGGAGGGAGTTGAAGCCGTAGGCGATGGCGACGTCTTCCATTATGTCGGCTTGGTGGAGGACGTCGGCGCGGGTGGGGGGGATGTGGACGTCGATGAGGTCGGGGGAGGTGGGGGAGGGGGTTGCGTGGTGGGACATGCGGGTTAGGAGTGTGCAGATTTCGGGGGCGGTGAGGGTGAGGCCGCAGCAGGCATTTATGTAGGAGATTGAAGCGGTGGTTTGGCGGGGGGTAAGGTTGGGGGCGATGCGGGATTGGGAGTTGTGTGGGGAGTGGATTTGGATGGGCTCGACGGTGAAGGGTTCGGAGGTGTATTGAGAGAACATGGTGACGAGGATGTTGTTTACAATCTCGGCTTTGGTTTTGTCGGTTGCGGTTATGTCGATGAAGACGTTGCGGGTTTTGAGGCTAATCTTGGAGTGGTTGGAGTTTATGATTGGGGGCATTGAGCAGACTGTCCGATTTGCGTCGAGGATGACGGGGTAGACAGGGGAGTCTCTGATGATGTGGAGGTACCGTGAGAGGTGCTTGTCATGCTAATACGCCTGTTAGCCTTGCTAGACCATAGCTCCCTGACTTTGTTGTAGATACCTCGTAGAATTTCATGAGCTCAACCGCATTCATAGATTTCTTTTGATTCAAGGGGACAAATTCTATTTCTTCTGGAGGTAAAGCTTCGTAGGTGAAAGGTCCTTTTATGGTGTCGAGATCATGGGTACCTATTGCTACAAGGGTCCGCTGTCGAGCCAAATTTTGGTGTAGCTTGTCCTGGAGAGCAATGAAAGACTCATATCTCGCTTGCGTGAATTTGACATTACGGAGGACAGCTCCTGACACATAAGGACGGACTTTCATTGTCTGTTGATCTTCTCAGTGAGACAGGAGACTCTAGACCATGTGATTACTGACAGATTCATGGCAGGTGAGAATCTCCAACTCTCCTCCTGGCGGTGGTACCAGCCGATAACTTGGCGATGTCTGCTTTCCTCGGAAGATATTGAGCATCAATGATATTCCTTCGAAACATAGCATGTCATATCTGCACAAAGACATAAGCTAATGAGCTCCATCTTGCTTTGTATTGCCTATCCGACCTGTTCGCTGGTATCTCAATTTTGAGCTGCGCCGGCTCTTGTTTGCCATTGACTATTGGCCGCTCGCTTGTTGAAGTCTATAACCGATCAGCCGCGTGATCATAGCAGTAAATGTCCGAGTTCGTACGTCCTCATCGAGTTCGATACCTGAGCCATTGTCAGCACAACGACCTTGCAACTATTGTATTTTTCTACTAACCAAATTCGAAACATAGCTCGTCAAACTCTTCTGTAGTATAGCTGAATAGGCAAAAAATGTCAGTGTGTGCCAACGATTCGAACTGGGGCTTCAAGGCGCATTACCTACTCTTGACCGAGGGCTTCAAAGAGCGCGGCTTTATCCACAGCTATAGTAGGCATTTTGGCGTGATCGGGTGGCTCAAGATACCTTAGCAGTACAAAGGCACTTAAGTCATCCTCTGCCTTAGGGGAATAGAGAGCCTCAATTTAATGCCGAGAGCTGCCAAAGAGTATCTTAAGCTCGAGTCGCTTTTCGCAGATGCACCAAATTGTGGTATTGCTGCGTAGGGCTGATATTAATGCTTGGCATTGTGCCTCATAACACCAAACACCAGATCAGAGCGCCTGCATCAGATCAGGTACGAGCTTATGAATATACCCTTTACGAATACAGTCCTCTCAAGCAATTGCCCACTCTGCGGGCTTTTCATTGCCACGAAGCTAGGTGTTCGGTCAAAAAGGTAAGCCCATCACTCCACCGCATTGGTAGCCAATGATGTCGCCTGCGACTTTCCCTGCGTGCTGTCGTACCAAGAACAACCTCGAGGGCAAGAGCTAGAATAGCGCTGAAGGATGACCCATGACACTGTATGTAGCTGACAGGAGCCTTAGCAGTCTACAAGCTCCTACTTTTCATGCTGGTGCTACCAAATAGTCATTGCCAGTAGTTGAGTGTGCCGACACGGCTACACAAACGACCAAAGCCTCTCAGGAGCTCAACCACTTTTCGCTTGGCATACACAAAATAAATTCTGCTCATGTACAATGGAGGAACAAGCCCAGAACGATCCTCTTTTTCCTATCGCGGTGTTGATCGATGAGTTGAAGGTAAATACACTTGTTACTTCCTGCATCAGAACCATCTTGTTGAATCATGAATTTTCATCAGCATGACGACGTGCTCCTCCGTCTGAACGCCATACATCGGCTCTCAACAATAGCTCTAGCTCTTGGCGCCGAACGTACAAGAGATGAGCTGATCCCATTCCTTGACGGTGAGTCGGATCGCAATCCTCTAGCTGCGTTTAGCTCCGCTATGTACTAACTGCCTATAGAATCTGTAGAAGACGAAGACGAGGTGCTCACAGCGTTGAGTGACGAGCTTGGTGGGTTCGTCGAATACGTTGGTGGTCCAGAATATGGGCACGTGCTCCTGTCACCCTTAGAGAACCTCGCTGCGATCGAAGAGCCTCTAGTCCGGGAGAAAGCCGTCGAGTCCCTTAACAAGATCTGCAAAGAGCTATCACAACAACAAGTCGAAGATTACTTCATCCCTCTCACCGTACGCCTCTCAAAAGCCGACTGGTTCACTTCCAAAATCTCTGCGACAGGTCTATACAATGTCCCGTACAGTAAAGCTACGCCGCCGTCGCAGGAAGGTCTTCGCCAGCAATTCACCCAATTGGTACACGACGACACCCCAATGGTTCGGCGGCAGGCCGCGAACAATTTGGCTAAGTTTGTGAAAGAGATGCCGCCTCAAATAGTCATTGACGAGATGATACCCCTTTTTCAGCATTTGGCCGGTGATGATCAAGATAGCGTCCGTCTATTAACAGTAGAAATCTTAATTTCAATCGCGGAGGTAATACCAAAGGAGCAGCAAACGAGTCATGGGACTCTGTTGACAGCATTGCGGAGTCTGTTCGAAGACAAGAGTTGGAGAGTGAGATACATGGTCGCGGATCGATTTGAGAAGGTAGAATAGCCGATCAACCTGTGGTGCGCAAGGGAAGCTAATCACGCCTATGACTAGATTGCAAAAGCAGTCGACGAAGAGACCGTAACCCGAGATCTGGTCCCCGCGTTTGTGAAACTGTTAAAAGATACTGAAGCTGAAGTGCGTACTGCCATAGCTGGACAGATACCTGGTAAGTCTTCGCATCCTCGGCGCACGTCTGACAGAATAGATCGCTCATTTTGCCTAGGTTTCTGCGGACTGCTAGACCGAGATACATTGCTCAACGAAATTATGACCAGCATTGAAGACTTGGTATCGGATACTTCCCAACACGTTCGTGCTGCTTTAGGGACACAAATCAGTGGCTTAGCACCTATTCTGGGCAAGGAAGAGTAAATTATTCATGGCTTGCATCCGTCTTTCTTGGTTGACATTTTCTAGAACCATCGCACACCTTCTCCCAATGTTTCTTCAAATGCTGAAAGACGAGTTCCCTGACGTCCGACTGCATATCATCTCGAAGCTTGAGCTAGTCAATAAAGGTAGCTCCTAGCACTCCAAGCAGTCCTCGGCCCTGCTAACACTTTGTAGTTATTGGCATCGAACTCCTCTCGCAATCTCTCCTTCCCGCAATTGTACAGCTGGCTGAGGACAAGCAATGGCGCGTCCGATTAGCCATCATCGAGTACATCCCATTGCTCGCAGGTCAGCTCGGGGTAAAGTTCTTCGACGACCAACTCAGCACTCTTTGTATGAGCTGGCTTGGTGACACTGTCTTCTCGATTCGTGAAGCAGCCACGAAGAACCTCAAAAAGCTTACTGAAGTTTTTGGGGTTGAGTGGGCAAGCGATGCGATTATTCCTAAAGTCACAGCCATGGGAAAACACCCTAACTACCTCTACCGAATGACTACTTGTTTTGCAATTTCGGTACGCTTTTTGGTACCCTCAGAATGAGCCGCATCACTAATTCCCACGTTGCAGACGCTTGCTCCAGCCATCAATCTAGCGGTAATTGAAAAGTCAATTCTTCCGATGATGGACAAACTAGTCTCGGATGACATTCCAAACATTCGCTTCAACGTCGCCAAATCATACGCCGTTCTCATCGACATTCTCAAACGATTACCCGCCGAGGGAACCATATTAGATTTAGAGAAGTCAGGGCAGACCGCTCCGCCATCATCTGCCGGCCAACATTTGATACAACAACACATCTTACCAAATCTAGAGAAGCTGCAGCAAGACGAGGACGTTGACGTAAGGTATTTTGCAACAACGGCAGCACAAAGCATAGGAGACACCATGGCTACATCACCTTAATTTGAGTACTTTGCAGGAAGCTTCGCCGTCTTCTGTACTGGCACCCCATCATACAGGTTTTAAAGCAAGGAAATTAGACGCGTGCATTGTGAGATACCTACATAAATTATCCACTGTCTTTCCTGCTTGCAACATCATGCATCTTCGTGTCAGAGATCTTGGAATACCCACTCTTAGTTTTCTGGTTAGGATGGATCGCGCATGCATGTTTTATACTGTGTTATTAATATACTGCATGTCTCTGGCCCATATGCTCACCCTTGAAACCCGTATTGCAATTCCACGCCCATCAAGCCCTCGGCGGGCCCTCTAAAGGTTATCCCTGCAGGAGTTCCCCCATCAATCAGCGTATTCAGGTGAAGAAATAGGTTACCACTCGCAACACGACATGTAAGCACGGATGTTACGATTATTGTGTTTTTGAACGACATCCCTCCCAAGCTCTATCTACCGTCATATACCTCTCATCTCTCACTTTGGCCGGACAAACACTAGCAGAATCCTCTATTACAGTTCGTACACACCCTCTCATTGTGGTCGTTCTTAATGTCTTAGGAATGGTTTCAAATCAGTAAAAAGTTTGCATCTATATGGCCATTGTAAGTTAAGTCCTCGGCTTCGTGATAGCAGGGTTTAGGCAAGTGATGAACATAAGACGCAAAGGACGTTTTCTGAGTTTTTGAATTTTCATTCGAGCTACAAGATCAGCAAACTCCATGAAAATGTGTTTGACAGTCCGCCGCCCCGGATCCTCCACGCTCCCTCCTTGACTCCGCCTATTCCTGATAATCATCTTCAGGCTTTTCACCAGCCTGCTCTTGCTGCTCCTGCAGCCTCTGTTGCTCCGCAGCCTGCTGTGCAGCCACAGCCTTCGCACCGTAGTCCTGGCTCATGGGTTGGACGACCGTTTGCTCTTCCTTTGGCTCGATGACGGTGACGGAGTCCGGTAGCGATTTCTGAGGACCCGACTTGCCTTCTGGATCTGAGCCGCGCATGATTTTCACTTTGATACCGAGGACACCTTGACGGAGCAGTACGTGGCGGGTTGCGGAATCGATGAAGTCTTTGGCGGGTTGGCCAGAGTGGATCATAAAACCATCCTAGACGTACATTAGCTTTTTGCCTCCTATCAAAGGTTGTACTGGGAATTGGACGAACAGTGAATTTCATGCTCTTTGCACGGGCAGCGCGCAGCTTCCCAGATACCACCACCTCGCAGCCCTTTGCTCCGCTCTCCATGATGAATCTCAGCACACCATAGCATGCTCTCCTCACAGCCAAACCATTAAGTAGCTTGTAGCGGAGGGATTCACATTGAGCCACGGCTGATAGACCACGGTTCTGGACTTTGGCAGCGTAGAGGGAGACGGAGTTTTCTGGAAATTTGAAGCGCTTTTGGATGAGTGATGTGAGTTCTCGAATGCGGCGCCCTTGCTCGCCGAGGACTTCTTGGGTATGCGTGGCGCGGATGACTAGATATTTATTAGAGCCGATTGCAGTGTAGGGAGCGGCGTCAAGAGAGCATACTGATATCAGTAACGGTAGGTGTAACGCGGACTTCGACACCCGAATATCCCTCCTCTGCCAGCTCACGCTGGAAGAACTCGTTCAATTCGGCATAGAAGACACCGTCAGCGACGAACTTCCTACGCTTGGAAATTGAGGCGCCCGGTGCAGTCGACATGATTCCGGTGTTGTGGAGTTTTGGAAACTGGGGAAGTGCGCCAGCGTTGAAGTTGTGGTTGATATTCTAGTGGGGCCCAGAGTTGTGGGCTTGGCATCGCTTCGTAAAATATTTTGACACTAGAGTGTAATATTAACGAGCGCGGCCTCTTTCGGCGAACAGCAATTCGCAATCTAGAGGCAGCTACGGGTCGCTGCGCGACGAGCCCAGGGTGGAAGGTTATGTCGCTCTCTAGGTTGATGTTCTGCGATTCTGTGATACATTTGAGCCTTTGACCTCCTACCTGAAGCCATAGCTCGCTTTCGAAAATAAATCAATGGGCAGGGCCTGAGTCTGCCATGGAAAGAACACGGATAGCTAAGGTTCTTTACTGCCGCTGTTCAGAGTCGAGATCTGAGCTTATTATGTCCAGGTAGAGGATGTCAAGCTCGTTCGACGAGGCGAGCAAGTTGAGGGAACCTTGCACTTAACTCCCCACCACCTTATCTTCTGCCATACACCACCTGCGACTACGGAAGATGCTAAGATCAGACCTCGAGAGCTGTGGATAACTTATCCCATAATACAGACGTGCACACTAAGACCGTCTCCGCCCGCATCTCATCTGCCATCATCGATACGATTACGTTGTCGAGACTTTACCTTTGTCTGCCTTTGCTTCACGGACGAGAAGAAGGCGAGAGACGTGTATGACAGTATCAAGGCGTGGACATGTAAACTCGGAAGGATTGAGAAGCTGTATGCCTTCAGTTATCAGCCTCAGCAGCCAGAGAAGGACGTTAATGGATGGCTGGTCTATGATGCACGAAAGGAGTGGAAAAGGCTTGGAATCAGTGAGAAAGGCGCAGACAAGGGTTGGAGGATATCGACGGTCAATAGGGATTATGCGGTAGGTGGGCAAAATCCAAGGCCTCGCAACGAATACTCAACAGATTTAGTTCTCCCCTACCTACCCGGCGTTGCTGCCTGTACCTTCAGCCATCTCCGACAACACCCTCAATTATGCAGGCAAATATCGTTCGCGCGTACGACTACCAGTCCTAACATACTTACACCCGGTCAACAATTGCTCGATCACCCGCTGCGCACAGCCATTAGTGGGGATTAAAGGGAACCGTAGCATACAAGATGAGAAACTTCTGCTAGCCATTTTCTCGACTTCCCATTCCGACCCAAATGCCCCAGACTCGCCTTCAAGACCTCGAAGCCGTCAATCCTTGCGTTCAGATGAAAATGAAACGGTCGCTCTAGGGTCAGACCCGCCCCCTACAGACGCTGAAGCGCTCGAGGACGAGTTGATAGCTCGTACTGGTAGCGAAGACAAGCCTGACGAGCCAAAGGTATACGGTGCCCAACAGCACAATCTGATAGTCGATGCCCGGCCTACAGTAAATGCATTAGCAATGCAGGCTGTGGGTCTTGGCTCCGAGAATATGGACAACTATCGCTTCGCGACCAAGATCTATCTAGGAATCGACAATATCCATGTAATGCGAGACTCGCTGCAGAAAGTCATCGACACTTTGAAAGAATCCGATGTTACGCCTTTGGCGCCTAATAGAGAAGCGCTTATGAAAAGCAATTGGTTGAAGCACATTGGACTCCTGCTTGACGGAGCAGGAATTATTGCGAGACAGGTGGCTCTCCAACATTCGCATGTATTGATACATTGTTCTGATGGGTGGGACCGAACAAGCCAACTCAGTGCTCTGAGCCAGCTATGTCTTGATCCTTATTACCGTACAATAGAGGGCTTCATTGTGCTTGTGGAGAAAGATTGGTTGTCGTTTGGGCATCAATTTGCTCATAGGTCTGGCTACCTGTCAAGCGAAAAGTGGTTCAACATTGAGAATGAGCGTATCGGTGGTGACAACACTAAACAACCAGGTTTGCCAGGACAAGGGAGCGGAGCTGGCCAGGCACTCGAGAACGCGTTACTGAGCGCGAAAGGCTTCTTTAACAAGGACAACAAAAGCAAAGACTCTATCGTCGACTCAGATGGTGAATTACAACCATACGATATGAGTCCTACTGCGAAAAAAGGCTCTATTCATGGCAAAGGAGGCGCGAATGACAAAAGCACCACCAAGGTCAAAGAGACCAGTCCTGTTTTCCATCAATTCCTTGACGCAACCTATCAATTGATTTGCCGCCACCCCACTCGGTTCGAATTCAATGAAAGGTTCCTCCGACGTCTTTTGTATCACCTGTATTCATGTCAGTATGGTACTTTTCTCTATAACAATGAGAAGGAGCGTGTAGACGCACGCGTTAGCGAGAGGACTAGGAGTGTTTGGGATTATTTTCTTGCAAGAAAGGAGCAGTTCACGAACGATCAATATGATGCGACGATTGATGACAACGTTCGTGGCAAGGAACGATTAGTTTTGCCAGGGAGTGGCCAGCTGAGATGGTGGAATGAATTCTTCGGTCGTACTGACGCCGAGATGAATGGGACCCCTAGGCGAAATCATGCTTTGTTCAATGACGAGAGCGAGGTAGTGGATCCCTCGGTGCTTACTGGAGTAGAAACAGCACACTCCGCAGTTGGGGCTGGTGCACAAGGAAACGGTCTTCCAGACGGAGACGCTGGCGCCTTATCTGCACTGGCAGCTGGACTTGGAGGATTGGGACTTATCAAGGGGAAAGATATCGAAGGCTACAAGAGCCCTCCGAATCTGAAGCGGGAGATGGAGGTGGAAATGCAGTAATGTCCGGTTTCCAGCATTTGTACGATTTGTGACATTCATAGCGAGGCGCTCTGGCACGCTTCTCAATCGTGGTGAGCATCAGCATGACCGAGTGTAAATATCCATAGCACGCTCTTCATTTCTACCTTGAATATAAATTAGATATAAACATTCTATCTGACCTGATGTTTTACCAGAACTTCTCACCCTTATCCAAGATGGGCTAGCGTTACGTAATTTATGTTTCGAAAATTAAGCGAATCCCCCGTCCGCACACGACCTTAAAAAGCTCAACAACACCATTTCCACGTCTACTTTTCCTACCAACAACGCTCTTTGAGGATAGCCGACAACCCACACTGATAAATCACATCCTCAGTCAAGATGGTAAGATCCTCCTTTCGCCTAAAACTCACTCATCCACCCCAGCTCTCCCCCTACCCAAACCCACATGACATAACTAACTCTTTCCCTCCCTACCTAGTCGGACGGAGAAGAGCCCACCTCCCCCGCGCCCGCGGAAGAACCCTCTGTCCCCGCCGACTCCGCTCCTTCAGGGGGCTCCATGACCGTTCTCGAAGCCCTCAAAGGCGTTCTCAAACTCGCTCTCATCCACGACGGGCTCGCGCGCGGTCTGCGTGAGGCCAGTAAGGCGCTTGATCGCCGCCAGGCACATATGTGCGTGTTGAATGAGGGGTGTGAAGAGGAAGCGTATAAGAAGTTGGTGGTGGCGCTGTGTGGGGAGCATGGGATTCCGTTGATTAAGGTGCCGGATGGGAAGATGTTGGGGGAGTGGGCTGGGTTGTGTGAGTGGCTTGTTCTTATCAGTTTGCATGGATGTATTGAGGGTGATGGGCTAATTTTGTTTTGCGTATAGGTGTGCTTGATCGCGAAGGTAATGCGAGAAAGGTTGTCAACTGCTCTTGTGTGGTTGTGAGGGATTGGGGTGAGGAGAGCCAGGAGAGGAGCATCTTGCTTAATTATTTCCAGACTGAGCAATAAGACTGGCGCGAGATTAGCTTTCGAGGCTGATGATTCTTTGGAGAAAAGTGGTCAGTGGGGGAGAACGCATAGCCAGAGGTTCGATAGTGGAGAGGAAAGAGATTTAGATTTCTTCTAGGACGATGGATGCTGCACAGCAAGAGCACAAAAATCATACGTGTATTCTATTCTTTGGTTCGGAGCATGACAGCTATACTATACCATGTGCATTATTGTGGCCAGAATATCGAGATTTTACTCAAAGACTGCATCTTTTCATCTCCTCACCTCCCAGGGATCGACATTCCCAGCCTGGATGATCAATTATTGACCTAAGTCCGGTGAATTGTGACCATACTGTGTGTTCGGACTCTTGAGGAGAATCAGACTTGATCTAGCCACGATGCACATTCATTCCGGCGGATGTTGTTGCCTTTGGGAGAATGGTTCAGTTCATGCAGCCTTGTTGGGAAGCTTTCGTCTGAAGCCATGGTTATGAGTGAGACAATTGACAGGTATTACTCATTGAGCAGTATGTGCAGTGATCCTACTAAGGACAGGGTAATCTACGAAATACACAAGCCATCCAAGCCTTGTTCATACAACACGCCAGCACGCCAGCACACCAGCAACGCACTATACAGGTATCCGAGTATAGTTTTCTTTCCATACATCCTCACCGAAACCCATTCGTCAAATTCCCGTTCATGACAGGACTTACTACTTCCTGCTTTACTGTACCTTCCACATCCCCAGGCATCTCTACTGTTCCTCCCCTCCCGAACGGAAACTCATGCAGGACCATTGCTCTTGTCTTTAATTGCAGGCTAGCAAGATGCTGATGTCGTGGGACTATGTCCATGAAGTCGGACAACTTAATCCAGAAGACATGTTTGAGGGCGAAGAATTTGGGGCGGGTCTCTTCATCAAGATTGAAGACCTCAGTTGGACTGAGCCAAGTAAGGGGAACGTCTTGGGACATTGGATTGCGTAATTGGCGCCAGAGGGAACCGCGATGGTTGACGGTAGCTGGCAATCGAGTCCAAGCGGTGTCTGTAATGTGTTAGCGTATTTACACTTCGACCAGAAATCATGGCGGTGTACTCACATTGCGAGAGCTCCAAATCCTTGATCGCCAGAATCGGCGCTGCTTGGATATTTGCAATCCACAATTCCTCTGCCAGCTGGGATACAGAATCTGGATCAAGTTCTAGAGTTGTAACTGTCCGCAATGGTAACCATTTCGTAATCTCTTTCGTTGTCCTTGCCTCGTCTTGGGGTAACTCTGCAGCTCTTCTTAAGCCATTGGGCAAAGATTGGCGACGTTGTCGCTCTTGCTCCTCCTGCATTCTGACCCGACGTAAAATTTCGCGTTCTTCTTGCTCGCGGCGTCTCCGTTCCTGCTCCTCTCTCCGATGTCTTTCCTGCTCTAAACGTCGCTTTTGCATTTCTTCTTCACGTTTCTTCTTGGCCAGGCGCTCCTCCTCCTCTTCCCGCTCTAGCTGACGTTGGCGTTCTGCTTCTTCGGCATGCCGATGAGCCTCGAGGCGAGCCTCTTCTACCTCACGAGCAATACGAGCCTCGCGTTGGGCTTCTTCTCTTTCAGCTTGAGCCTTCATATCACGCTCGGCTTTGACTTGCTCTCGCTGTTCAGCCTCAACCTCTGCGAGTCTTTCCTGTTCCTCCCGAGCAGCTTGAAGCTCACGCTCTTGCTCTAATCGTTGATTCTGACAAAGTATGTCCTCCTCAACCTGCCGTTGTGCTTGCACGTCGTCCGAATCTGCTCGCTGCTGGAGTGTTTGCTCTATACTATTCACTGGGGATATCAGATTGGAGTGGGTTTGGAGCTCGACTGGAGACTTGGTTACAGGAGAGCCGACATTGCTGCCCATGAAAGCCACAGGTGCTGTTCCTTGTGTTTGGGTCGGAGAAGCTAACGCGGGTGGACTAGCTATCATATTAGCCACCATGGCAGGCCCAGGTCGGAAGGCACGATCCGGATCTTGATCAGCTGCATTGCCCTGAGAATCGACCCGTTGTCGCTTCTTTCTCTTTGCCGTGTCGACATTGGTGGCCAGATCAGATTTGCTGGCCTGAGGACTAAGACTCATTCGATGGCGCTTCCTGCCAGATTCGCCCTTTGTTTGTGACGGTTCCTCGGATTTGACTCTAGTCGCAGGCTCGGTAGCATCGCTCGACCGGCGTCGGTGTGTGTCATGACTTGAACTTGAGTCGACCGATTTGCGGCTGGGTACATCAGATATTTCAGCTGCAATGCTAGCTCTCCGCTTCTTATCTTGACCGTTTTTAAATTCATTACCGGACATTAATCTGCGTTTCGGCTTCAAGCTGTCTGCGCGTTTGCTTGAAAAAGGTCCTAGGTCTTTCGCTTTAGATTTTGGGGGACCCAAAGGTTCTGTTTCATGATCGGATACATCGAAAGTGGATCCTTGTTTCCTACTGGCTTTGGACAGTTTCGCCGTTGTTCCCTTGTGCGAGTCACGCCTTGTTGTGTCAGGCGAACCCTCCTTTGAAGCATTCACTTTTCTAGCTTTCCGCGGCTCGTGTGGAGAGGATGATGGTTCTGAAGACTTCGTGGAGTCCGCCCTTTTCGTGCGTACCTTTCGTGGCGAGCTGCTGTTGCTCTTCCGACCTCCAGGTTGTTTGTAGTTGTCATAAGCCTCCTTAAGCATGTCAAATTCTTCTTCCCATTCTGAACCCTGCCTTTCTTTCGCGATTTCGTAGTACGTAAGACCTCTGAATAGCCGTCGTGTAGGATCGAAGCCAGGCTGGCCCAACAGCAAGGTGATCACATTGTTGTTCCCTCGGCCTATCGCTGCGAGCATTGGAGTACTGTAAGCGGGCTTGTACTCTCCGGATCGCAAAGGTTCTGGATCCGGATCTACATTCCCAATAGCTAGCAAAAGCCCCAGGACGACATCATGCCCACCACGCGCTGCTGCTAGCACAGACTCGGTGTCAGCCTTGGGTCTCATCTTGAGGATATGGTCCACTATAGTCAGATCTCCTTTGCCAGAAGCGTCACGAAGTCTTTCTGGGGTAGCATTTACCCATAAAAGAGCATCGTCAGTTGGCTGACTCCTTGCCGTCCTTCTTCTAGCTCCTGGACCCGGAGGAGGTGGGCTACGACCCCCATTCACTGGGCTTGCGCCGGAAGCGCCTGCAGAAGTCATCTCCACGTCCCGTGATCCTGCGCTGGGTTGCCTATTGTGGTCTTCAGATGGCCTTCGGAGTAATTCCTTCTCTTTCTCGCTAGCCACAAGGACAGCGCGTATTTCTTCGGCGTCCTCGCTATCCTCAGGGACCAGTTCCAGAGGCTTACTCCCATTTGCGTTGCCTATCCGTGGATCAAGACCCGCTTTGAGGAGCATCCTCACGACCTCCAGGTGTCCATTTTCCACAGCGTCGATGAGAGGCGTATCTTTGTCAATGTTCTTACAAGTAATGTCGCATCCAGCATCCAATAGAAGTTGGACGACCTCAGTATCCCCTTCTAAGGAAGCGATCTGCAATGGAGTATTGCCAGCATTATCCGGAACATCAATGTCCTGCGGTCGCTCTTTTAACCACCGCTCTGCTTCTGTCGCGCCCTGTGCACAGGCTCGTGCAAGCCATGTTCGTCCATTTCTATCTCGGTTCTTCTTATGGTTGACCATCTTAGCTGGTGACAGGGCATTGTTCTCTGCGGATGCGATCTTATGGAGGTGGTGGTGACTGTGTACGGAGCTACTGTCGTCAGATTCAGGGTGAGTGTCTTCCGACGTTTTTCTCCGACGCTCGACGTATAGTGGCGCTGGCGTCCTTCTTTTAGTCACTCTAGACTGGGGAAGAGCTGTTTGTATTGATTGCGCCCGATCATTTTTATGGGCAGGTGGTGATTCTGAACGACGAGGCGCTTCATCGTAATGTGTTGCACTACGCGTGTCGCGTCTCTTTCTGCCATTCACTGTCTCGGCTGCTCGCTCACTCTTGCCGTGATTGCGGCTGTTGCTATTTCCAGTCCTTTGTTTGTCGACCCTTCCTTCTAGTTGCTGGGCAATTTCCTCCAATGGTGGAGAAGATCGCGATCGATCAGAACCAGTGTCGGTAGCTTTGGACGAGTGTGCTGCTTGGACTGGTGATGAAATGGTGGAGCTCAGATTACTTGAATTTCCACCGTCAGGAATCTCACCCGTTCCAAGTTCTTGCATTGACCGTTTCCGTTTCAATGATGGTTTGCCATTGCTGGAACCCTTGCTACCTTCCCGATCGTCTTCCTTTATGGCTGGAAGGTCTTCTGGTGGCCTATTTACCACATCATCACCTCCACTGGCTTCTTCGAGCTTGATCGCTTTTTTCAGTTTATGTTCTTGACCTTCGTCTTTGCCAGGAGATATGACCGTCTCTGCTTCAGAATCACTTTTATCGATGGATGGATCTCCATTGCTGTGATCGGCAACATTGCCATTGAGCTGGTTATCCGCCAAAGCCGGCGAAGAGCCTTGGGGATGCGGAACAGGTTCTACATCGTGCGCCTGCTCAACTGAGGGAGTGTGTATTCCTTGTTCACCATTGTCATCGGGCTTGGATGCCGACGGTGGATCATCATTCATTTCGATCTCTCTTTATATTTCGCTCGAGATGATCTCATGTTGGGGCGTCGTGTCCTCGAGTCCTGTTGCCTTGTCCTTATGCGTAGACAAGCACCCAATTGTGTTCCTGGCCCAAGACTTAGTTGTAGACGCGCTGAACCTAAGTCAATGCTATTATCTGGCGTTTCATCGGTTGAGTGGTATCATAGACATGGCGGGATCGTCTCTGGACCGTTTCGCGTATGAGAGAATGAAAGAATGAAAGGCTCTCGAATTGTCCGGGCGCAATCCTTTGGGGCCAAAAATGGCTCTTCTCTGACCGCAACAGGGATTCTCTTACCGAGGCTTGGCGGCATTACAATTGGCTCATACCTATATTGCCGCCCCTGGCCGATGCCCCCTCCTTCTTACCGCAGCGGCGCAGTTCCCTTCAATGTGCCATTGCAGCAAGCAATGCCCCCTTTTGCCGCTACGATTCTACACTGCGGACTGACCGCTCGCCGCTGTTGCAGGCCTTCTACGACGATGAATGAATAATTGCTTTCGAGCTAGACCACAGTGACCGAAGCCCCTGCGCTCGCCGCCAGACTCGCCCTTGGATGAGATCTTGGAAGTAGATGCAATGTGAATCTTCAGGGCCTAACGTTTCGCTTGATTATAGCAGACGGACATACGACACCCAAGCTGGCGTTGCTGCTTGTTTTGAGATGCCAATGGAACGAACAATGATAGCAATGCCAGCACGGTCTTTACCACCACAATTGCCTGCGCACATCCTAGGGTTCTTTTGGGACATGAGGAAATCACAAGGAAGCTTAGGCTGCTCAGTCTTAGGGCTGTGAATGGGAGATAGCAGTCCTGAGAATCGCAAAGAAAGAAGAACGAACAGCCAGAAAGGAATGAGAAGCCAGCAAGGGCTCCCAGGAAAATTTGCCGGTTAGATCAAAGCGCAGTACAGACACCGGGAGAGTCAAGCCGATCTTCACTGCATGATTCAACAATATCTAATAGCTCAAAGGGTATTACTTCCTGAGCCCGCCATTACAAGGTTTTTTGGGTATTCCCATCACCGAGAAAAGATCATACCGGTCAACGTGGGTGGCTTCTCCTGTTTGCGCGTCGAATATTCGACATCCTTCTTTCGCAGCATTTGGGGGCGCGTACACTTACTGTCTCAGCTGATCCATATACGATACAGACTTGGAAATGACTTACGATGTAGCGACATGGCGTACTCGGAAGGGCTGGGATTTGATATTTTGTGCAGTCCAATCTGCACATATAGTCAGTTGACTGATATGTATAGGGTTCCCTCGACAATACGTACGCTGTCCGTAATATAGGTCACATCGTCTCGGCATAGGACGCTCTCTCTATTAATCTGCGGAGGTGCAACTTTACCCTCACTGACGTCGATAGAACCAGGCCATTCATATCGAGTTTCTTTCAATGACCCTTGCAGTATCTACCTGCCCATTCAGCTTCCTTTTCTTCAAGGCTAGTGGCTCTTCTACCTTCATGATACAGTGTGACCCAGCATGGTCGTGGATCGGACTTTCCTTGCCAGGGGTCCATACCAGTATAAGCTATCAGTTCATGTCAGCATCTATCCTGACAGTCCGTCCATATTCTAGAAGCTTCCCTAGACATACTAAATTGTATACACCGTTCCCTGGATCAACAAGATTTCTGGTGAAAGGTACGTCCTCGTCTTTGTGTGCATATCTCACCCAGTCGCTGTTCCGAGATTTGTATTCTCTCATTCGGTTGATGATTGTGTTTGGGTCAATATCCGAAAAGTTCTTGCTTGGCGACAATGTGAGAAACCCGTTTAGATCTCGGGCAAGTTGATGAAACGAGTCGAGTGACTTGGCCGCTTTGTGCACGGAGCATAGTGGACTGCAACTTGCTTCAGCGGACATCGTGACTCGGATACAGTTTGGTGATAGGTAGTAGAAAGGTTTGCCTAGTTTGCTTTACAATTCTGGTCTGCTGAACTGTACATGCACTGGACTGTAAGTCTACTGAAAAAGAGTTATAAACGACGGTCGCTAGTAAGTATGCAGGAACCTGTGTTACTGTTCGAACAACCTAAGGTAACTAAGGGTTTGACGCGGCGAAGTGAACCCAGCAGAGCCATAAGCGCCGAATGCAAGGTAAAACACAACGTACGTTAGGGGAAGGCGCAATCCGAAGTCGGATCGGTGCATAACACTCGTTTTCTAGCTTGCTGCAACATTACGCAGCCTAATCTTCTGATCTGGAAATTTCATGTCGCCAAAAGATTTGTCCTTTCAGGTTTCCGTTCCGCAATGCTGATTTTGCTATCAACATTCAAGATATATCACGTCGGCTATCCGCGGTCATCACGGCCTATTGCTAAGAGAACTAGCACTAAGTCTACCCCGTCCCACCAAACCATCGTAGCTGTCAAAAATTTTAAAGGTCGGTCTGATAGTACTGTACTGTCTTCTTAGACGAGGCCTTTCATTCAATCTTTCCGCTGCGTCTCTGACATATATGACCACTTGAATAGCTGCTGCGGCATTGGTTGGACTCTAATAGAGGCGGCATAGGGATCTTCGTCAGGCAAAGATATCCGTCGCCGTGATCGATCATGTATCGATCGATCACTTATAGACAGTTGTAACAGTTCGCCTCATAGCCGTTTGGTCTATAGGCTGCTTCAGATAATAGTCAACTGTCTCACTGCGTTGAGCAGTTGCTTAGTCTTGCGTTCTGAATTATCTTTCATCACTGTTCAAATGCTCACTATGAGTAAGGGACTCGATTCGTCACGAAATCGTTCTTTTCACTACTGTCATTGTCGCTAAGAGAAGGGGAACCTGCGAGGACTGGAGCACCTGTTGTGGTGGTTGCAGCTGCACCTGATGCTGGCTGAAAGCTTGGTAAATGAGGCCCAACAATGATAAGGAAGTTAAGGAGTGCACATTTTGGGAGATAGACTTCTGACTAGAGGAATCGGAATTGGGAACGACAGAGGTACGGAGGGTCCCTTGGACCTTCATATAGCACCGTTAAACAGGGTTATCAGACTTAAATAACAGCGATGCACAATCTGCTCCCTCGAAGGAGCTATGACCCCATATAATTCCACTCTGAGATGGTGATTATGATGGTATGCAGGCCGAAGAAGAGTTCGGACAAATCTGTATGTTGCTCAAGCTCCTGGATTCACAAAGTATGTAAGTCAGCGGCTTTTTAAGACACTGTGCACAAGACTTGCGAAGCCATCGTTGGAACCGTTGTCAGGTTCCGTGCAGTAATGGCGCAAGCACCAGTTGCCCTGTTAGAGCAACTCATTAATCCGTTCTTTAGAAGAGGCGTCTCCGATGTATGGGTAGCGTGTGCATGACGGAGGGCATATTCACATATTGTGCATGAACTTTGGTTATGTATGGGCTATTGTCGGCGAACTCAGTGGTCAGATCGTCCAGACCGATGTCGTTGCGGCCGGTATCAGAACGGGATACGAGGTCATGCAGGCGGAAAGGGTGCTCGGATAATAGAATTTGTAGATGATCTGTCAACATTTAGGTTCAGCGTTGAATGTCCGAAATAGTCATAAGCGTTCTAGCGGTCCAACTATTCCTACGCTGCGAACGGCTCTAATGGTACCGAAGCCATGGTACGCATCAATAAGACTTCCCACATGGTTGGTAGCGATCGCCACCCGTTATAGATTTGAAAGCAGCGTGTGGCGTTAATCCACCTTGAAGCCCTCGTTGTATGCCCATTGAATTCATCCATCAAACACTTTACGCATGGTCTAATGATCACCCAAAATGATAAAGCAAATGAAACCGATCAAGGCAGAGCGACGCAAGTTGGTTGAAATAAAGTTTCGTCCTGAATTCTGGATGTCTTTATACTGGGCAGGAGATGCTTCCGTTCTCTATGCCAGAGACTTCGCATTGCATACATCCGCTGAAAGGCTTGAGCCTTCGATAATTCTTATGGTGCATCGTGATGAAGTAGTATCTTCCGCTGTCGTAAATACACTGTTGTTGCATATCTTGACACCATCTCGGTCAATATCTCTTTCGATAATTGGATGTTGTGGGTTGGGGCTACGCCTCCATCTGCGCGTAATCTTGATGTCAAAGCACTTGAATGAGTATCAGCATACATCCCTCTGAAACATGCAAGATAGGAAGCAGCTGGCCAACATCTAGCCGTCCACATGTGGTGACGAAGACAGCGTAGCCATTCTGAGCATGACCACGCCGACCTCAACAGAGGAGCCCTAGCCCTAAGGTATTGCAAATTAGCGTCTTGCATTTTCTCGGTACCGGGAATACTTCGGAAGTAGATACCCCACTAAACTGGGGTGGATCGTCATTCGACATGCCACCCGTGTCTGTAATTCTTTGCTTTTTCACGACTTTAAGGCTTGTTGAGGACAGATTGCATACAAGGCACACTCAAGATGGCGACCACGGCGGACAAGGTAATTGGTTCCTGCATGGCTATACATATCATCTGCTGACGCCTCATGCCTTCATAGATCAAATCGATAGAGGAGGAGATGGCCAAAACGCAGAAAAACAAGGCTACCAGCTTTCATTTGGGTCAATTAAAGGCAAAACTTGCCAAGCTCAAGCGAGAGCTTCTGACACCGACCTCTAGCGGAGGTGGAGGGGGCTGTAAGAGGGTTGGAGACCCAGAGCAATGCACAGGGCTGACGTTTCATAGCTGGATTTGATGTTGCTAGGACAGGCGTAGCCAGCGTTGGATTTATAGGGTTTCCTTCTGTTGGCAAGAGTACGCTCATGAGCAAGTTGACCGGACAACATTCAGAAGGTCAGGCTTGCATAGTAGGCGAGAGATATGACGCCTGTACTAACTCTGTCCCTAGCTGCTGCATATGAGTTTACCACTTTGACCACTGTGCCTGGTCAAGTGCAGTACAATGGTGCAGCCATCCAAATGCTTGATCTGCCCGGTATCATTCAAGGAGCCAAGGATGGCAAAGGTCGAGGCCGTCAGGTCATTGCCGTTGCCAAAACCTGTCATCTCATTTTCATCGTTCTTGACGTGAATAAGCCCCTCACTGACAAAAGAGTCATCGAGAACGAGCTCGAAGGCTTCGGTATACGTATCAATAAGGATCCGCCCAACATTGTCTTCAAGAAGAAGGACAAAGGAGGCATTTCCATCACGAACACTGTCCCATTGACTCATATTAGCCATGATGTTGTCCTCCCAAATAACAAGTAAAGAGGCGTACTGACATACCTGGATAGGAGATCAAAGCGGTGATGGGCGAATACAAGATCTCGTCCGCTGACATTGCCATACGGTGTGATGCGACCATTGACGACCTGATTGATGTTTTAGAAGCCAAAGGCAGGAGTTATATTCCCGTCATCTATGCGCTCAACAAGATCGACTCCATATCCATTGAGGAGCTTGACCTAATTTATAGGATACCAAATGCATGTCCTATCAGTGCCGAGCATGGCTGGAATGTAGACGAGCTGTTGGAACTGATGTGGGAGAAGCTGCAGCTCCGACGCATCTACACGAAGCCTAAGGGCAAGTCTCCTGACTACAGCACGCCGGTCGTGTTGAGGAAGAACGCGTGTACAGTCGAAGATTTCGTGAGTGAGTCAGACTTTCGTGCTTGTGTATGCTGACGCCAAATCAGTGCAATGCTATCCATAAAACCATTGTGGAGCAGTTCAAGCATGCGATCGTATACGGACAGTCTGTGAAGCATCAACCGCAGCGGGTGGGTCTCGCACACGAGCTTGCAGATGAAGACATCAGTAAGTGCCAATCAGTCTCGTAATGACTGTGAGACGCTTATTGTGCGTAGTAACAATCATAAAACGATGATATCTCAGCAGTCAGTCATGAAGCGTCAGAGGACTGGAAGACAATCTAGCCCGGAGATGCTGGAGAAAGTGCTAGCCCCGGCGAAATTGGTTTATGGCTACCGAAATGAAGTCTGCCAATCTCTGTGCCTCACTGCTCTATCAAGGTCTTGGGCAGTAAGATCTGAAGGTCTACGTTTGGAATACAGGCAGATCATAGCCTCTTCTATCCACCTCTGGACCAGGAATCTAAACGCTTGATTCTTTTAAAAGTCGCATCGTATCTATGTGAGCCGGGTCTAGATGGATCTACCACACAGGAAAGGGATTGAGCATCTACAGAATGGTAGCCTCGATTGACTTACATGACCGCCATCTCGCATATACGATGCAAGAGCGAATTACTTGCATCAGAGGCATACAGGAGGTTGTAATTCGTCAATTAAAAGCAATACTATGGATTGACTTTGACGGAGTGGGCCCGTATCGAGGCAATGGAAATTGATAGCGAAGTACTTCCTCAGTCAGCATAGGCCGATGTCTCGTGTAATCATTGCTGAGTGGCTTTTCGCTTTTCAGTAATAAATGAACGCGATATCGGCAATTGTTATCCTCCAGGGCTAAGTGGCTTGCCTAGATCGGGTTTTGGGGGGAACAGTATTGATGCCTCTCCATGGGTCCATGGCGAGACCGCTAGGTGCGGATCAGCAGGAATCAGGTGCCGCATAACGGCCAGTCAGCAGGCATTATTCCGATCACGGTCCCGTTTGTTGGTCCTTAAAACATGTCACCTGGTCGAGTACAACGGGCCAATGTTCCAAGCTATCAGAGGACATGGGAAATGCAGTCACTGGCCGCCTATCGAAGCATGCCGAAGAATTGAATTAATTATTTTTGTTTTTGCAAGTGTGAATTTATTTTACGAGGCAAATCCCACGTCTTATCCCAGGAAAATCCACTTACAATAACAACTAAAACATTAGCAAAGGGAAAATGTACCCCAGTACGCACTAATTGGTTGGGCTTTAATCCTATTCGTCAGGGAGGCGATGGCGAATATGGCTGCCGAACTCTGACAGGGCTATCAGAACCAGTCAAGGGCAAGGCTTGTGGATTAGATCAACTTTTGGTGAGATCTTCAGAGGCAAGACCAGCAGAAGCAGCATGGCCAGCCAAAGACATCTTGACCGGAAGGGGTATGGGTAGATGGTGAGAGGCGAGACTTTTTTGCTTTTCGCCTGGTTGGTCGGATTTTAACTTTATTGAGTCCCGCATGCTACGATTCCTTTACCGGTTTGGCTGTTGAGTGGCATTTTAATACCAAAAGAATTATTCTGCATGGCGCATTGGCGCATGGCGTCTTGTAAGGGAGCATGACAGGATTCGGGAATTTTGGGTGTGGGAGTGGGGAGGGTGGTCATGTCCGGAGGGGAATAGAGGGGGCAAAGAGGCGAGACTAACGTAATCGCCAGTTGGGTGCATTCTGGCATCTGCCAGGTGCGAAACAGATGGCGAACAGGGAATTAAAATGGAACATCGAACAGGGCGAAAAAGAAGGGAATGGAGCAAGATCCGTACCGCAAAACGTCCCCGAGGCCCGCTGCCAGAAAGTCAAATGGGGGGCATGGTACAGGACCAGGGTATGAGGGTACTAAAGAATGAGGGTAAGGTAGTTCCTATGGGTAATGAGGGTAGAGGGTAATGGGGCTGGTAATTAACCAGCAGCCGGTTTTAGTCCGCCCAAAACGTCCTTGAATATTACCCCCCTAATACCCGCCCGCAGCACTGACCCATGGAAATGCTAATCAATGCTAATCCGGAGCCCTACCACCCTGCACCGTCAACCCCCAGGCTACAGTACTTAGGGTAAGTAGCTCCCCCTCCACCATGCATCCACACTCCCGACTACTATTACTACCACTCCCTATAGCTCTCCACCAGACCCATCAACTCCTCCTGATGCGAGCATCCAATGCCCAATTGGATCATCATTCTCTGACAGCTCATTTTGCAGGACTTCACTGTTCCTAGCAAAGGTAACTTCCTCCCCCCGACCCCATCTCAAATTCTGCCTGCGCTATTACCTTTTCTCTCACTTATTCGCGCATCAACTGAATTATCTACAGGTACCCGCCCAAAATCCTTCAATCACCCCTGACAGTGACATGCTGCACTCTGGCGGCCTACATAAACCTGCCGAGACGCATGCCGAGGAAGGCTCGTGCTGTGTTTGCCCTCCCTCACTTGTTTGATCCCTCGGATACATGCTTGTACCCCACGAAAATTACGGATATTGGCTGCCGAAAGAAGTGAGAGTGATTTCCGGCCTCTGCGACATCATGCACGACACATATGTGGATATCAAGATGGAGCAAAATTATGGTCTACATCATGAAGATGATTTTGGAGGTGGTCATCTAGTCAATGTCCACGGGGGGCACTCCCCGCACCATACACCTCAGCATGAGTACGAAGACTTTGGCTTTCCCGGTGCCACGACTGCACAGATGGACCCTATCTACAGTCGACCAATGCAATCGTCCTTCTCAAGCCCACAGCCTTTGCATCCACTCGTTACTATGCCGCAATGGCCCAGTCAGATCACCAATCCGTCAGAAAACAATTCTCCGCCCGTCGTATCTTTACATAGGCCTATCTTGCCACTTTCGAAGACCACGCCTCTCCCTACAATTTCTACATCTGTTGCTCCTAGCAAATCAACTCACTCGGCTTCCACGTCACGAAGGACCTTGACGGACAGCGACCGGAGGCGTATGTGCGAGTACCATAACGATAATCCCAATGTTAAGCAAACAGAAATTGGAGGTATGTTCAAAGCTCCATTATTGCGAGGAAACCACTAATAGAACCTCTTAGCCATGTTTGGGGTCGAAAGAAGGTTTGTTTATCATGGCTACTGTGTCCTAAACTTTATTGTACTGACTCTGTTCCTCCAAGCACTGTGTCAAAAGTCCTTCGAAATAAAGAAAAGTATCTTCTACCAGAAGAAGGGAGCCGCTCTCCAATTCGGAGATCCAAAAGCAAGTTTCCAGACATTGAGCGGACTTTATCGCAATGGGCGAAGAACCGTCTAGCTCAGCGGCTTCCACTCGATGACAATACGATTAAAGACCAAGCAAGAATTTTCGCAACGACTGTTGGCAGCTCCGAGTGCCACAATCAAGTGAATGATCCTGCCTGGTTGGAACAATTTAAGCAAAAGAACCACTTGCTTGGTGCTAAGCCAAGTGAGACGAAAGAAGAGCGCGATGATTCAAAGTCTGGCTCTCAGACACCTAGCGGCATTTCACCTGTTAACTGGGACGGTGTGCCGATAAGCCCGCCAACCAAAGAGAATCAGAAAGATCAAGGCCCAGATACTTACATGGACTCGTCTGGCTATGGGCACACACATTCGCAAAGTACAGCATCGCTTGGGAGTTTCTCAGATTTCTCATCTTTCGCTAGCGATTTTAGAAGTCCAACGTCACCATTCTTCTCCCCAATGTCAAGCTGTGGTCCCAGCCCATCCTTACCTGCTCAAAAGATGGCCCGGCTACCACCATTGGCACCAGCAAGCTCTTTGCGTCGCCGCCAAACGGTCCCACTCATTGGTAGCGAGTCCAGCCCAGATTCTGCAACATCAAAACATCTCCCTCACGCATTATCAGCCCAATCCTTGGAATCCCCTCAGGAAGAAATGGAAGTCTCTCCCCTCAGCGCCACCGACTCATCAATACATCACTCCGTCTCGCGCGCCAGCACCACAAACCTCACTCCACTGACAAACCCCAGCCCCCTTTCAACAATGGCACCACCATCCAATCTCCTCAATTCCGCCGTCACCGCCAGTCCTAGCATTTCGCCCTCTGGCCCTCCCTCTCAAGATGAAGCCCGCGCTGCTCTCTCAACACTTATGACATTCATCAAGCATCAACCCAATGGAGCCGTAGATCCGCATGATTACCTCGTCATGGGAAAATGGATGCACATGCTTAAACTTGAAACGGGCGAACTACCGGGCGGTATGCAGGCGATTCCGATGAGTGAGAGGGCGGACGGTACACTGCCAATTGGGAGGAAGAGGAGCGAGCATTCGCTTTCTTGAGCCGAGCATTGACTGATGTGCTGCATTGCCCCACGGTTCATCTATGACTGACCGGCATCGCACGCATTTCACATTTGCATATTCGTTTTCATTTTCTTGGCATTTCCACTCATTTCCATTATTCATGTCACGCAATCTCTGTTTGTATTTTGGGCGGCATAGCATCGGTTATATTTTTGGCAACTAAGTCCCTCGCGGCCCTCGCGGGAAAGGATGGGATAGCGCATGGCGATTGGACAACACGACACATAACATACAAATGGACATACGTGAAGGAAGGGATATATAAGGATCGGGAAACATGGAATGGATGGAAGGGGGACGGACCATGGAGTTTGTTTGTTTGCTTGCGTTTTCGTTTCTGAGCTATGGGAAAGAAAGGCTTGAAAGTTGCATCCACAATCCAAAACCAAGGGGAAAATGGGGAAAAAACCAACAACCGGGAAATACAACCTAGAAATACCCTAGCCTCACGGCTTCAGCTGCATCCAGCAGCAAATTTTAAGATAAGGTCATGTCCTCATAGGACGCGCAATTTCGATCTAAATATTTTCCTTGTTCTGGGGGTTCTGCGGTGTACGAGCGCGCGGGCGGCATTTGGTTTTTAATTTTTTGGAATCGAAACGGTGACGGTTTGATTTGTTTGGGCGGCATTCATCTGCATTTTGAACTTTTTTTGTATTTATGTATTTGACACAGGCTTATCTACCGAGCAGGAACAGAACAGAACAGACAGTAGCAATGGGACGAACCCTTTACGAATTCTAGTTGCTGCTATTCATCTGCACTTTCTTTTTTTTTTTGGGTGGGGGGTTTGTTTGAGTATTTGACATATTCGTATCTGGGCTACCGAGTAGGAGCAGGGCTGAGCAGGCAGAATGGAACTGAATAGACACAGAGCAGAGCAGAATAGACAGAGTAATAATCTATGAACAATTTACGGGCCTAATTGCTGCTATGCATTCATCTGCGGTTTTCCTTTCTTTGGGGGTTTGCAGGGTGGGGGGTCTATGGGGTTTGACATATCCTCGCCTACCTTACCTACCGAGCAAAGGAGCAGAATAGAGCAAATAAAAGCAGAGTAACAATAAACGAACTGACATATCCTTATCATATCCAAGCTACCGGGTCAGAACAGAAACAGAATAGAAGCAGCGCAAAGCAAAGTAACAATACCCGAACAATTCACGAATCCACTTGGCAAACAAGAACTCATTCAATTTACATCTGTCAAACTTTCAAATCTTATTCATTCCATATATATTAAAGTTCTTGTCCATCTCTAACCCCCATCACCAATCCTCTCTCCCTTAACAATTTAGAAATACTTTTACCCCCCACCTCCGGCACGCATCTAACAACCACCCTCTCCAAGACCGCATACCCCAAATGCCTATTCAAATACGCATCCTCCCAAACATCCAACTCCCCTTCCACACTTCTAATCCATTCCTCTTTCTCCTCAGAAGCGAAGAATTTTCTGCAGATAGAAGGGGGGAGAAGGGAGAGGATGGAGAGGGCGCATTGGCGTTTTATATCTTGTTGCTGGAGGGCGGTGGGGGTCGGAGGCGAGGGGGGAGGGAGAGTTGAGTTTGGGAAGAGGGCGTGGCGGAGGTGTGAGAGGAGAGGGGGGAGAAGGGTGGGGGGGTGGAAGGTGGTGCGGATGAGGTGATGGAGGTATCTGTTTTTTGTGTATAATTGTAAGTATCTTTTTCAAAAATTACAGATCCGTGTATCAGATGTGTATTAACGAATGCACGATTGACATGAGCGATCAACGTTTAAGGTCAGGGGTAGAAGATGTATGTCGGTTTTCTGATCGATCAAGAAAAAAAGGTGAGATAACCAGGAATGAGGCAAGCGGGATTGAGTTTTTGGAATGCATGCAGAAACGACGCATGGTAGTGCCGCGGGGCGCGCCTGAAACGGGCCAGGGCGGAGAGGGTCCATGATGGTTGTGGAAATTGAAATGTTCAGAGGGGCTGTGCATGGGATGTGGAAATACGAGACAGTGGAGATGATAACGAGGATGAGAGCAGATCAAACGAGAGCTGTTGGGCAGCCTTGCTCGTCATTGGGCATCAGGCCCCCAAATCCAGAGCCTCATTTTTTTGGTGTTTGATGATTTGCAGCACGATTCAGTGTCGACAGCGTATTTTTTCCCCCCATCTGCGCGGACGCTGGCCCTGCAGTAGAGCTGGTCAGGATTCGGGGTGGGGAAATGCAGCTTCGATTAGGGTGTGCGAGGGCCGATCCTGATGATCATTCCAGTAGGCTTAAGTAGGCTCAGGCTTGTCCCGGGCGCTTAGGCAGACCGAGATATAGGGTGCAAGTGCCGAGCAGTAACAACTACCAACACAATAGGCAGACGCATAAGGAATAAAATATGTTTTAGAGTAAAGGAAAAAGGTTCAGTATTGGTGTTGGTGTGAGAGGGTACATCATAGATGATAAGTGCAGATAGAATCTATGATAAAAAGGTAAAGCGGTGGCTTATTAGACCATTACGCCATGTGTGGAGGCGTTGAAGGCGTAGGTAGGTATGTTGAAGTATTGGTGAAAAGTATTGGTGAGAAGTATTGGCGTCTGCCAGGGAAAAACAATGTCAAGAACGAATAAATGGCAGGAATAGTCCAAAAGCATAAAAGGGATGGTAGTGAAGTGCAGAAAAGAGAATGGGGGTATTGGAGTGCTGTGGTGTTTAGTGTGTGGCTTGACAGGGTAAGTGGGGAGGGGTGGAGTGGTTGGTGGAAGATGGTGAAAGTGGTGTAAGAGGCGATGCTGGGCAGGCGAGGTACCCCTTAGGCTTGAAGCAGGCGTCGGATAGGGTGCTTTCAGGCTTCGGATAGGCTTAGGACAGGCTTGAGGCATGCTCTAGCGGTGAGTGCTAGCAGCTGCGAAAGGCAATCCGACCCATGACTACCCATAACTACCCACGACTAGCCATGCGTCATGCAGTACGATAACGGGGCGAGGCCACCTGCATCCCCCGCCGGGATCTAACATGGACCAAAGGGATTCAATAGGCAAGCACACTTATGCACGCGCGCATGCATTTGGAAGTCAGATGACTGAAATCTCATGCGGGTCGGAGCAAGAGCATCAGGGATCGTCAGACCAACAGCAGTGCAGAAGAGACTCGCAACGAACTTACTGGTCAAGTATCCCGCCCGTGGCACCCACTCTCATCGGTCCCTCCATCATCTGCTGTTGGATCAATGCGAAGAATCCACACAACCAGGGCATGCGTGACGATAGATCCAATACCTCGGAGATTAGCCCAAATGCCCTGAACTGGACGATTGGGCGAACCGAAGGAGCCGCTTCCACCTTGGTTGCGATTGGCGAGCCTCCAGTTACACCTGGAGTCTTCGACGTCGATAGCGACCGCGACGGTTGCGAGTAAGCGGCGATGAGACCGAGCATGACAAATCTCACCGTCATGAAGGCCAGGTAACAGTATTGCAGGATTCGCCAGAACGTGTTCGAAAGCGTAGACTGTCTGCTGCGCCGAGTGCTTTTTGTGTCCGTGACCTCGTTTTTCTCCGAGAGCAAGCCGAACTTTTCAAGACGGCTCCTCGTGCCAACCTCGAGCTCCTCACCTGTCGCTTTGGGCTCTACCCTCGCTTTGACCACTTCAATAAGCTTGGTGATGGTTGCCCATATGAACCATCCCTCACAGACTCTACCACCAATGGAATTCCCTAGAATGCTATCCGCAATCACATCCGCGACGAGCGTCCGTAGACATGCATTCTCAAGATCCTCCGTAGGTAATAGTACAGCTAGTGCACCTTGTATCAAAAGCTGCCTGTATTGAGCTTCGTGCTTCTGCTGTTCCTCTGCAGCTGAGGGGTTTGAGGGATCGGGAACAGGTGCGAGGGCTGGATGTGGGTTTATGTTGTGATATATGACCCGTGGATTGACGGGTAACTGCAATGAATTTATCGCTCGGTGGCCGACTCGGTATGCTGTTAGGTGGCATTAGCTAGGCGAAAATGCATGTCCGTGTTAGTTGCTGACCTTTGATATGTGCTTCGACTAATTCTGGCAGTTCATCGAACACCAAGCCTTCGAGGTCGACAGTCCTTATTCGGCTCTCCAGCTGTGTGGTACAATGGGCCACAATCCGGACCACCTCCTCAACGAAACCTTGGTCGGGTGTAATCTTGGCATACCAGCTCTGCACCAAATCTTTGACAACAATTGCAATGATGGCATATAGCTGCAAGTCGATGTCATTGCTGCTCGTCAACGGCGGCAATATTTCGTTGATGGGTCGAGCATCAATGCCTGCATGAGCATGTGGACAGAGTACGCGGCGGATAAGGGCAGCTGTCGCTTTATCTGAGACATCGGAAGCTCCAGATATGCGAGCTGGTGATGATTGTCTGTTCTGCGATGAGGGTCGTGAAAGCTCAGGCCTTGTTGATATTGGGTTGGGGCCTTTGGAGGTATTGCTAAAGGTCGGCACGGCTTTCGGACGATGTTGGAGATTAGGTGGAGGTCGGAGAGACGACTGTATCATCCTGGACTTGTCTTCGAGGGGCGCATTATGATCGGGCTAATTAGTCAAGTCAAGATCTCCCGCATAGGTAGGGTTCATCGTAGCAACGGCGCCCTGTCAAAGTGGGCGTGGACAACCCGCCCGAAAAGTCTGGATTTGACAGCGGAGCCGTTTCCGAGACGGCGTCTCGGCAGAACTGATTATCCGGATGATATCAAGCCTTGGCAATAGAAGGCGATAAAAATCTGCCCCCAGCTCAGTGGGCTGCTGCTTTAGCGAGGGAGCTCGGTGAGCAAGGGTGATATATACTTTACATTTATCTTTCCCTTCTGTGCTAAGATCCACTGTTCTACCTTAGTTAGCCGCGCCGTCCTTGCACAGACGAGAATTACCCTCGTTTCACCCACTGCTCACCCTCTCCACCCTCTCCTTAGGCACTTCTGCCTGCTTGATCAATAAATTGACTGTGGTCTCAGTGTATGTATACTTCTATAATATCAGTTTTGTCAACTTTAAATAGAGTGCGAGGCTGCCCAATTTCAGGATTCAAGAGTACTGAAAAGAGAACCAGCTAAGATCAAGCGACCCTACTCAGCCTTGCCCGCTGCTACCATACGTTGATAGTATGAGGTATCTGCTTCCGCAGCGACTGAAGCTCCTTGAGGATCAAGTATACAGCTGTCTGCTTTAATCTAGCGAGAGATACTGACCTATCACTTTAATTAGGCTCCGTAGATCTGTAGGATATTGTTTGAATCAAGCCAAACATTAACAACTCGAAGGAAGCGCTGAAAAAGGTATTGCTAAGTAAGCATTCTTAGTCTCTCATATAATCTCCATATCCTCGCACTTCTGTTTCTTGAATGCTTCTCCATTCATGATCCCGTGAATATAACAATCACCAATCAATTCCCACTTCGCATCCTCCATCGGCCTCAGTATAAGTGGGACTTTGGCTCCTTTGACCATCGCAACACAATCCCCTGATATCGCCAATTCGGGTGCAAGTCCTAGGAGACCGCCCTTGGTGACAACCATACGTTTTCCCACGAGCCTTGCTACCATTTCCGTGAGCCGAAAAGGAGTTGAATTCTTGCCCGCCTGAAGCAGGGCATGGCCGATTAGCAGGCGTGATTCATACCAATTCAGAAATCTGACGAGTGCTGGATAGCGGGATAAGTGAGATATAACATGATAAGCAATACGGATACTATAGCGCTCGTAGTCATTGATTGCCGTGGCAACAGTGTAGCCTTCTTGGAAATGATTGAGAAGTAGTGTGCGACAAAAAAGCTCACGGAGGCTGTCGGACGCGCCCAGGTAGGTTCGAGTAGGAAAGGAGCTTTTGAGAATGGATCGCCAGTCTTGCAGCACTACATATATATGAAGCGACCTCAAGAAAAGGCCGGGACTCGTGTGCAAAGACTTGGATTTGGTGAGCTCGTCTATTGCGATTGACGTGAATGGATCCATGATTTTACCCACCCTTCCAATAGTATCGCAGACGTGCCCATTTAGGATAAGGGACGACCCCCGGAAAGTCACTTGCTTGGGACTATGAACATCTGTGGCGTTGAAGTCGAATATGTATTCTCCTTGCAGGTTCTTGCAAGACAGCGAGTTAGCGAGATGAGGGAGACTCCAGTCTATTACCCAAGAAGGAACATTTCCAATGAGGGGATTTGGTGCTGTGCGTGGCACGCCGAGCATATCAAGGGTTGAGCATTTAGAGATGATTGCTCTACTGACGTCGGTGAATATTTGTGCAGGCGATAAGGAATAATCAGGTACAAGCCTATGAACCTGGCTTTCGATTTTTGTAGAGAGTCCGAGCAGAGCGTAAATTTTGTCCTTAGGATCCATAGCCTCGACATTTCTATGGCTTTGGAGCAAGGACGACAGATCGAGATTTTGGTATGTAGGCTCACGAAAGCAGATATAAGTTATCATCAAAGGCATGAGTCGGGAAAGTCCGGATAAATAGCGAAACATATCCGGCCGAGTAGTCATTAAACCCGCCTTAATAGCAAACAGGAATCCAAAACAGAATGCATTCCAGTCCAGGCTCATGTTACCACAGTGAAGCAAGGCGCGTTGAGAGACCACAACCTCTTGTATAATCCACGCTCGTGTAAACCACGGCCTCTGTACAAGCTCCAATACAGAAGTCCATGACGGATCACGCAAAGCCGGAAGCCTGCAAGAATCAAGCGACTCGCCTCCAGCCTGCTTCATAAAAAAATTAAAATCCCAACCGAGGTTTTCATAGGCATGGTATAGCTCTCGTAACAAATTGAAGGCTTCTCGACCACTTTGGGCTGTAGTATCGTTTCCCAGCCAGACGTGAACTAACACTGCATTCTGGTAGATCAACCGCATAAGCGGAACCTGAGAATTCTTTTCCTCGATGCTTGCCTGGTCTATGCATATCGCATCTGCGCAGACTAAAAGACTATTGTCTTCATAGCGCAAAGCTATTATCGCAGCGCTTAAGTTTTCCGTAATCTGCAATGGGTGGCCATTGCAGTAAATAGTCACGGAGGGATCTTGCCCTTCCCAGCAGTATGAGATAGCTTGGTAGTATGGCGAATGCTCAATAGAACAATAGCGCAGTTCACATGCGATAGGATCACTTCTGCACCCAGGGAATATACTCAGTAGTCTAATCACTCGAGGCTCATCTGTTGTGGTAAGCCTCCTATCATACAAATATTGATCGCTAGTCCTATTGATTGCAGTAGCACATGTAAGCCCCAGAGATGATTGAGAGCTTGCTTGTTGTGGCTTCCTGATTTTGATCAGGTGGTACCGACCTGGTGTCAATGCCGTCTTGGGAGACCATGGATGTAGTGTATTTAAGGTAGGTGTTTCTTCGGTCTCGACAGGCCTGGGTCGTGTTCTAAGGACTTCGGATAGATGAAACGACGATCTCAGCATTCCCTACCTCAAACCGAGCTCTTGTTATATCTAAGCAGTGGGATCAGGGCATTCTGTGCAAGATATTGCGTATACTGGCGTTGAAAGGAAGCTAGTTTTACGTCATATTGTAGCCAAGGCTTGGCGCGTACGGAGTACGGAGAGTGACACGAAAAGTCTTGATTTGCGCTAATTGTTTCCGTTAGAACCCTAGCCCATTTTCTAGACATGGCCCCTAGAGCGTGTTGATATTTCTAGAGTGCTCTAAGCTCTAGACTTTGATTTCCTAGGGGCAGTTTAAACAAAGAGCCCCTAGATAATAGCTAAGAGCCCCTTATTAAGGGGGCCCTAAGTGGGTGTTGTCTAGGCACCCTTCTAGGGTCAGCCTGCAGGGCTTGGCTCTTAGCACGCTAAATCCATTAGCGCAAATCAAGACTTTTCATGTCAATCTCTGTACTATTGGTGCATGCAAAGTTGCAATACCGGTCATGATGTTTTAAGCATGGAGATTCGGACACCATGATAAGCCTGATATGATATACTTGTCTCGTTGACGAACTCCAGAGGATGCTTGACATCCCTCAACTTCTGCAGTTTTTCTTTCTTTCTGCAGCTGCTACAGTAAGACGCTTCATCAAATTATAGGATAATATTCGCGGCTGAAATCCGTTTTGTAGCTTCTGCTAGTCAACGGTATACCCGCATTGAGGAATCGATTCGTTGCTTATGGTTCTCGAGCAACACCAGCTCGGACCAATGGACCGGATATAGCGATTGCAAAGGACGACAAATCCACTCCAGTGTCTGAGAGTCATTCTTCCGGATATGTCGAGCATGTCCTTGATCTTCTCACCACTCTCCAAGTCCCTCATAGCTATTTCCAGCATTTTTACATCGTCTCTGTCTTTACATCTCTGTTCTGGGGACTGCAATTCATCAGCAAAGGCCGAGCTTTAAACTTTATGTCCCAAAATTCTCCGCATGCGGACCCGTCGAGAAGCATGTCGATTGATCAAATCGCTCTGACCTGGTCTCTGATGAGCATCCAAGGCGTACGAAGGCTTCTTGAGACGTCTTTGCTTGCCAAATCTTCCACATCGAAAATGTGGTTTGTACACTGGCTGCTCGGTATCGCCTTCTATCTCGCTGTTGGTGTTTCCGTCTGGATCGAAGGAGCAGGTAAGCCTGCTACTGGTATTAAGCTCAGACTGAGAATGCTAGAACCCTAATACATCTTAACAACCACAGGTGCTATACTATCCACGGAATCACCCACCTCCAGTATCACACCCTCCGCACCCTCGCTGAAGACAATACTCAGCATTCCCCTCTTCATCCTCGCATCCGGCATTCAGCATGACTGCCATACATACCTCGCTTCTCTGCCAAAGTACACGCTCCCCATGCATCCAATATTCCAGGTGCTAGTCTGCCCTCATTATACAGCCGAGTGCGTAACCTACTTATCTTTGGCAATCCTATCTGCTCCCGCTGGTGCTGTAATTAATAAGACGATGTTTACGGCATTCATCTTTGTGTCGACCAATCTGGCTGTGACGGCCTCGATGACTAAGGAGTGGTATGAGCAGAAGTTTGGGAAGGAGGCGGTGGCGAAGAGATGGAACATCATGCCTTCGCTTTACTGATGTCAAATGTCTCATTAGCAAAGGCACTCTTGGGAGTCATCTGGAGTAATTAAAACTAAGTGCGCTTATACTCCTCCCGCAATCCTGCAGTGCTCATAGCCCGTTTTCGAGTGCAATTGAATTCGCGATGTTGAAGGTTGACGACTCCTTAAGATGTGATAGATGATTTTCGCCTACTGTTAAAGCTTCAAATGGAAAAAATCTATGTTTAGGCCAAGCGGCAGAAGCTTAAGCTTGAGGCAATGATTTACTGGAAACGCAATAGGTAGGTAAACAGCATAGGGTCTCAGTAGACAAAATTTATTGAGTAGTCTATGGAAAACCAGTTATTCTGGCTGCGATCTCTGCATTATGATCATCATTATATGAGATGGAAAACTAGCCGCTATACATATACTAATATACTACCTGCGATTTTAAATTGTTCTTTCAAGTAGATTATCGAATTAAGTCGTAAACATTAGAATGCCTTGGTGAGTCTAACGTTGCTATCTCCGTCAGTATTGTAAGCAGTGCTGTCCTGCAGGTCCTGATTGGTGTTATACAAGGGCAGTCCTCCTATCCAAAGCATCGCTTCATGACCGCGTGTCGTTGAGGTGGTAACCGTTCCCATGCCATTACTACTAACGCCGCTGTCTAGCCGCACCGTCCTCGTTCGCCTGTTGCGCCTCCTCCCGATACTCCTTTTCTCTTTGTTGCAGTGCTGCCTGCCGAGCTTGCCTTTCCCCAAGGTCGTCTAGCTCTAGGCTTTTGCCCTTACTATCGCAAGTTTCTGGTGTAATGTACTTCGATAGCGCTGCTCCTGCTAGCATAACAAGCAGGAATCTAGTGTGGCACATGGTTAATTTTGCTTTCATATGAACATTGATCCGAGCCGACCTACCCTATCATAGTTCCTCCGAGACCATTGCTGCCCTGAACCTTTGTGACCACAATTTGCCCAAGGACACTGCCAAATTTGCCCATAGCGGCTGATATTCCGTAGCAGGTGCACCTGAACTGTGTTGGGAAGACTTGCGCTGGGATCTATAGCGGATCTCATTAATATGGGTGTAATTCAAGATGGGGATATGGTACTACTTACGATGAAAGTGGTCGTGTTCGGACCTTAGCGCCCAAGAGTCAGCATTCGGGGCCATAAGTCGGATTCAGGAAGAACCCACCTAGATTGAAAAAAAGGTTGCATAATTGATAGAAAAAGACGATTGCAACATGCGCACGTGTTCTAGGTAGCGTCACATACAATGCACCCACGATTACGAAAAGTGGTGCAAGGGAAACGAAACCCCACATCTGCACCTTCCTTGGACTGTTGAAATTTTTGAAGAATGGTCTAGAGCTCCTCAAAAACATGATGGTGATGGCAGCAAGACTCCCAAGCAAGGCTCCCACCGACGAAGATTCCATTATGTTGCGCTCTTCGTCGATGAGTATGGAGTAGGCGGGGCGGTCTGGCTCGTTGTTCTCTCCAAACAGTATCGGTACAAAACTCGAACTGTTAACGCCGAGGAGATAGAAGGTAAAATCTAGTAACATCCAATTAACGGAGGTTGCAAAGAGGTCGACCCAATTTCGGTCACGGCGTAAATATGCGAAGAATGAACCGAACCAGCCTAGCTGCGGGTCTTGGTGTGCGGCTGGAGCTGGTGTTGGAATCTGTTGTTGTGGAACATGACCTGGTTGGTTATCAACAACAGAGCCATTCTCAATTTCAGACTCATCGTCTGGAGCCACAGACTCCATCTCAAAGCTATCACCAGATTCATTACTAGACTCGAAGAATCTCCTATCGTTCATTGCCTGGATGGTATCACCCTTGACATCGAGTGAGTAGTAGACCTGTTTGACGCATTGTTAGGATAGGTTCCTCGACTTCAGGAGGGATAACTGACGGATTCTGGGATTGTGAATCGGAAGTAGATTGCGATGATAGCAGGCACAGCGCCGAGTCCAGCGACAAGTCTCCACGCCTTATCCACTGTTTTGGCGCATTCCACAGCTCTAATATCGGTGGCGTTGATAGAACATGAGGTCACGTTCGCAATACGCGATTTGAAGCCAGCCGTCGCAGCGAAGGCTACTAGAACCGCAACCAATTGTCCAAATGGCTGGAAGAAAAAAACTGCTGCTAGCATTGTGTCTCTGTACTCGGCTGGTGCGTATCTATGGAGAATCAGTTCTCGCCTGGCTTGCTCAGGTGGAGTAAACATACTCGGCTGTCAGCACGGCGCTCAGTGGATAATCAGATCCCACGCCAATACCCATCAGGACCCTCCACCAGACCAGGAGACCGATGAGTGACATTGAGTTGAACACACCAGTAGAACTTATGGCCATACCCAAAGAGGCTATGATGGTAAATGTCAATTCTCGACCATATACTTTCCTGCGTCCGAGATGGTCCGCGAGGTAACCCAAAATGACTTGCCCAAGCATGGAGCCCAGCAGCGTAGCAAGGTTAAGTCCCAATCGGTACCTCAAAGGAAGCTTGTTTTCCCAGTAGACTACGGATATCATAGGGAGAATGGTATTTATGGAGAAGATCTGTACAAAATATTAGTAAATTAACCTCACAGATAGCTTAAAAAAGTCAGACATCATAAGCATCAGTCAAGAATCCAAATCCCGCAACGAAAACCATCTGCCAACCGAACCCAGACTTCTTAAGGGTATACAGGATCTTCCTGCGTCTTTGTTGCGGTGTCTGATCAGATAGTTAGTTTTAGACGCCATGAATGTGACTCCCGCTACCTGGTTCCCATAGTCGAACCCATGGGTGTAATCAGTCCATAAGCGCAGCCAGCGAAAGCGCGACTGCTGAAGAGCCATGGTTCAGCCTTGTCAATAAGATATAATGGAACTGTTGCCGGTCACGGACCGTAAGAAGCTTTTGTAGGGCTATGGATGGAGTAGAAATGTATTATACCAGTCGGTGTATGATGATGTAGAAGCAGGCTCGAAGTTAATAGCATTGATATAATGTTACGTTGAATGGAAGTGAGATGAGGCTGAGTCTGAAGATGGTTGATCATCTTCGGCTCCGTGGGGCGGAACTAGCCAGCGTTGCATTAGTTTGCATATTCAGCTGGGAGCGATACGGTGTCAGCCGCAGCACGTTTTGGGGGACGGTTCGCTATTAGCTGGACGTTTCTTCGGCTCAGCACAGCGTCCCCTCCGTCCCTTTAGCCTTTGGGACTTGTTCTAGAGGTGGAACTCCTCGTACCGCCTTATGCTGCCTCGGCGCGGTCATCCCACCATCATCTTCATCATATTGATGCCTTCCAGCGGAGATTCATCGCAGAGCACGCTGGCTAAATGAGTTAGCTAGTCTGCCTTCAACATCGTTAGTATTTCACGACTCATTTTATCCGACTTCTTCCAGCAAAGAGAATTAACAACCTGCTATGGTTGTGCCTCCAGGCTGGAACGTCACCGAACCCATCGGCCTTGCGATCAAGTTGTATGAGATCGCAGAGAAGCTGAAGCATGCGCCGGAAAGCGCAAAATATTTCAAATCGAAGATTGAGCGCCTTGGTGGATCGTTAAGCTCGCTCCAAGAGGTACTTACAAGGATCGGAGATGGGAGAGCCGCTCCCCTTCCTGCTGATACTTTTGCGCAATTAAAAGAAGAGGTCATTGCATTGCAAGAGCGCATCCAGCAGTGCGAAGAGTTCATTGTAACATTCGTGCCCTTGACAGATAATGGAAGAAGAAAATCTTCAGCAGCTGCTAAGGCTCGTTGGGTGTGGGATGAGAAAAAAGGCAACGAATATTCAGCACAGATCGAAAGTCACATCCATCTCATAAACTTCAAACTCAATATATATGCATTGTAAGTCACGGAGAGACTTACGCTTTACCATGCACTGACAGCCCTCAGCGTCCGAGCCCACACGACCCAGGTGGACATACCGAGAGAGCCTGTTCCAAGTCGATCGGCAACATTACCTCCATACTCATCTCCAGAGCAAGAGGGGAAACACAAAGATAGGGATATACAACCGCAGACACCGGGTAGTATCCTTGGTATACCGTTTGAGGCAAGTCCTGGTGATAAATCGAAGGACAACGTGGACGCATGCAGTTCGCCCTTTCCAACGGCAGCCTCGTCCTGGCTGCCTCATTCAGCTGTAGCATCACCGGAAGCTGGTCCCATATCTCCGTCAAAGAGGATTTCCAGCGCACTGAGCCTTGATGGTCCCTTCACGCCTTCAGGAGAACGTTCCGGAACCGCTAGTAGCACATCAAGGTCTCCTTTTACGTCTCCAGACCTTCCGTCCAGAGACGGTGCCGAACGAATCAGGCAGGGATCCGTGTACTCTGAATTCTCTCTGGACAGTTTCTCACCCCAGTATCTCCTGCAGAACTTGAAGAATACTTGGATGTGCGTTTCATCCCTTGTTTATCTCCCTAAAGCCACACAACTGATCAGATAACATCAGCACCCTGGAAAGGAAGAGCCAAAAACCGTCCAAAAAGCCCGTAGGTGTGATCGAGATTTTCCGCAATTTTGAGACGAATCAACGTTGCATCAAAATCTCTCCACCAAGACGCTTCAATGTTAGATACTACCTGAGTAGGCTCTGACTCCCATCACTGCGTTGTGACTGGGAAGCTGACGCATGATGCAGACTGCTCATCTGGTCGAGCCGTCGTCCCACACATTGAGCACCCAGAAGCCTTAGACGCGAAAGATGGGCACCAAGTAAGGCTGGAGAGGATAAATTTCAGGTTGGAGAAATTGCCACCGCGGCAGAAATCGGAAGCCTCACTAAGTGTGGACTGTCTCTCGTCTGCTGCCTCCTCGGCTGCTAGTATCATGTCCACATCTACTTCCGCTTCGATGAGCAACGACACCAGGTTCCGTAATGAAGATCGCCTGATGCTTGAGTTCGGAAGTAATGATCATTACATACTCTTCCAAGAGGTCGTCATCGCTCCTGATGTGAAATTACAGGCTGAAATTCCTGCTTGGGAAATCTTTGCGAAATATCGCAATGTCAAAAATGAAGTTAAGGAGAGCAGCATGCCGTGTTTAAGGCTTTGGCGGCGCGGAGGTTTCCAGTACCTCTTGTTCCATGCCAACACATCACCGGGAAAACCCTACAAAGAGTTCCGCATGGCCTATTTCGAATTAAATGAAGTGAGTAAGACAGAAGCGAGTAAGACAAAAGCGGGTAAGATCTCAATTAGACTTCGGGTCAATCTTCTCGATACAGCGGGCGAACCTATGGGTCTTACGAGACAGATCGACACAGAAAATCTTAGGAATCTGGATTACTTGTTAGTCAACTTTGAGAAAAAGAGCGACAAGGCGGCCTTCTCAATAAAAGCAACATTCGATACCTTTTGATGATTACACGTAGTTCCTCGGTTTCCACTCAAGTCATGATCGCCAACAACGTGACTCCACGCAGTTCGATGAACCATACTCCAGATTTGAGCCGTTTACCGGATCTCAGTCACCCAGACTCACCAAATCCGACTTACCTTCCAACGCCGATATGCTCAGGTTTTTCAAAGGCTTTTACGCATCGAGAAAGCTCTCACGGCAGGTCTTGCTGATGGAAGGACACCTCATCAAAGGCTGAGCAGCTTGAAGGAGCCGGTCCAATTGCAGCTTCAGAACGCCTTTCCGTAAAATATGCACGACCCTCTGGCGGATATGTAAGATTGGTGCGGATAATTAGTGGTCTTCCCGATCTTGTCGTTGTGGATTATAGATGAGAAGAGGCATGTCGGTCTGCAGGGTAATTGAGTGATGAATTCTACCAAACAGGACCGGGAGGCAAATTCTTCTAATGAAAAGTGCTAACGGAAAGTGTGACGTGATGTTTCATGCCCCAGTCAATACTTGGACTGGGACGCCGTGGTGAGAAAAGTCTCCATTCTCAGCAACCATAGGAATTTAGGTGAATATGAATCTCAAGAGTGGGACTTCCTTGGGGTGAGGTCAAAGATACAACTCCGGAGTTTTAACGGGAACGCGCTTAAGAGCCGACTAGATAAACATTATGACGGTGTCCCGTTGCACTCACACCGTTTCATCTAAATTAGTAGTTGATTAATATTTGCAGCTACCAATCACAGACCTAAAAGCTATCACACTCTTTCGCAGAAGGTCATTTATTGGCATATAAACAACGGGCAAGGACCGTCATCTGAAATCCGTAGAATGTAATATGGAGATACATCATTGTGAATGTGGTAAAAACAATGTCACTCAATCATACTGAGTATTCGGCCTGCGGAATGTAATATGTAGATTAGAAGGGTTTCTTTGCGAGTTTTCCTGTGACCCACAAGCCTGCATACCTGTTTGCTCCCACTCTCAGACGGAGGTCGGGATGGTCAGGGGATATTGATACACAAAGGTTGAGCGATTTCGCTGCTTTGATGATCATTGGCTAAGTCCCAAGTCCACTCTCAGATTGAGGATCAAGACCTCGGAGCGATAATACAAAGAAGTCGGCGAGAGCCGCGTCGACATATTCACGAATACCCACTGCGGGGAAAAGATCAGAGTTACCACATGGGAATATTCAAATCACGACTACTGCGGTTGGCGTAGTCCTTGGCTCCTATCAGTCCTTCCGGTGCAGCACATGAAGGTCCTGGATACTCAATGCCTTGGAATATTCCACTTGAAGTCCTGTGGAAGTCCGTTATCGGGTTCGGCAACAGTTCAGGCAACTTCAGTAGGAACGAGTATGACCGGACCTCCAGCAGGCCATATATAATGATTCACCGCCGTCCCAAGGCACCGAAAGCCTTTCCCAATTTCTGGACCTTGTTCACATCCCTGAAAGTTAGACTTATTCTGGTCTCTCTTGCTGCACTTCCTTTCATGAATGGTTCTTTATCCCCGAGCAAATCCCAGTTTACTATACTATCGCTTCTCAGGTCTTGATCAACTTTCACTTCATCAATTCCATGTAGGCATTCCGTATAGAGCTCCCCTGTCGTGATTAACAGACTCCCGGGCTCCTGTAATATGCGCCATCCAGCATCCTTTGTTCCTCCTTTTGGTCTCACGTCTAGTATGATATGAGATCCCAGAGATACCGTAGCTACCACTGGATAGTATGCATCCCCATCTTCGTGGGGGTGAATGCCTTGGCCAGGTTGATATTCATTGACGAGGCAGTGGTTTGGTGCACCATGGGGGGATTTGCTGAAGATGTTATCTTGCGAGCTCGTTGAATTGGGTATAAAGAGGAGGCGCGGTATCACAGGATCTGAGAGCCAGGCGGGCAGATTTGCCGCAAGGAGCGTGTTAGAGGACGAGAGTGGGGAAGGATGAGCTTGAAGGCGTCGATGGGACAGATTCTTCCAAGTGGGAAGGGGAACGGCGTTGATCTGTGATATGGAATCAGTATTCGGAGTAAGAACGCTTCATGTATCTGGAGATACCTTTTGCATGAGATGAGCTTCTTCTTTAGGTGTTATGAAATGGGGAATGTAGTAAACTGATGCTGGCAAGGTCAAAATCAAGGCTTCTTGAAGATTGGCAGGCAGGAGGGGATCCGCCATCTCTGTGAGCCTCGAGCTTGCAGTCTCATCATGTATCAGAGGAAGTAGGAGAAAGTTTCTTGTTAGCTACGAGTTGTGCTCCACTTATGCATTGAACTTCAAGGCTAGAATTTCGGCTACTATCGGTATTCTAGCTCTGGAATACCATCGTAGAACATCTCTCTACACCAAGGAGCTGCATGGCAACCCCCGCTTTTGAAGAAGTGGCAAAATCCCGCGTCAAACCCAACATCAAGGCCTAAAATGCCCCTGTAGCTGCTCGTAGACCCAGTCCCCCACGCCCGTCGACCCAACCTTTTCCACAACCCCTGGCACTACCCTAATCAATTTTCCGTTCGATATACCCGCCTCCTTCGTGTACTCATCGAACACAGCTTGAGCTCTGTCGGCTTCTTCATCCGTGTAGCCGCCACCTATGAGAATGGCTCGAGGACGCGGCTCTGGGACGCGAAGGGCTATAGCGAGCTCGGAATCGGACCACGTTTGCATTGGCAAGATGCCATTGACGAAGTAGCCATGGGGTGCGAGGGTTCTGGCCACAATTCGGGCGATATCTCTGTGACGGCCGACGGTAAGGCAGTAAATTGGTGGTAATGATGCCATTCCGTTTGATTTGTTCCGATCTGGCTGGAGTGAGGTGTGTTGATCAATGATATTCTTGGGCGACTCGAATACCTCTTCTATAGCTTACGTCGCACCCCCACCACGCTGAGCGTCTCAAGTTCTAAGCCACATTAGCTTAACCAAAGGCCCAGACCACACGCCAAGTACCTACCCAAGAAGCTTGTAGGAAGAACAAGACCGTTGACTAGGGGTGATACTAGAAGGGTTCACCCCCTTACTGTATAAACCTCCTTACTGTATAAGCCCTATAGGGCTGAGCAATAAAAATTTCAACATCTTCCATTATTTCCTTATTTTTGAAGCTATTCAGACCTTCCAATGTACATGGCTATATAGACGGTGTAGGATCACATAAGCTATGTAGCCTTGTGAGGTTTTTGGACGCGCTGGCCCCTACCTAGTGCCTGGCACTGCTCCGCTTTATCCTCTACTTTCTGCCCTTGTAGTGTTCCTCCACCTGCCTTCATCGACCATCGGCCATCTTTGAGCTCTTGCGTAGTAACCCTAACAGGGAGGCGAATAATCTTCTTTAAGACCTGTAGCGGAGCGTGCTCTGATTGGCTAATCGTCTTTGTAGGAGGCGCTGGCTGCGATGGCTTTTACGGCGATGGAAGTAATGAAGTTAGAGTAGCTATTGTAGTCTAATAGCGTTTCTTCGCTGCGCGTGATTCCTTAAATATTATTGGTCTAAGGACCTGTATAGTAATCTATTTCTTATTCTATTCCTTATCTGCAAGACGCCGTAGTAGGAGCTCTTAGTTTAAGATCTTTGCGTTGCTATAATAGCCTTTAGAACGGTTAGCTTTTTTTTCTTTACGCTGATATAATTTTAAAAGATCTGTATTGGTATATTCCTGAATAGTCACCTCTGCTATTGCAAGGTTTGCAGCCTTGCTAATCTTATAGAGTCTTGCCTCTATATCTTTACTCTATAGCGCCCTCTTTATCATCTGCTCAACTTGTAAGGTGGTAGCGGGAGTTAATAATTTTTCATGTGAGCTATTAGGGCCTAAATAGCTGAGGGTTCCTCTGTGTAGGGTAGCAGGTTAAATCGTCACACTGTATTACTCAGCTTGGGATTTAGATTTAGGAGGAGTTAAGGAGGGAGTAGTAGGGAAGAAGTTAAGAATTTGGTCTGGATTATATAGTAAAAGCCCTGTTTTCTTGAATGCCTTCCAAATGTTAAGTATAGAAAATGTGGAGGCCCTAGCTTTTTGATACTGCTCTAAAAAATCGACTTTGTCGACAGAGTAGCTGGCACCGAGTCGGGTGATGCTATATATATTGGCTTTGTAAGTAGTTGCCAATGGAGCAAAAAGACCAACATCAAGAGGCTGTAGAACATGCGTTGTATGCGGGGGAAGGCAAAGCAGAATAATTTTATGATCGAGGCAGTATTGAATAACAGCAGAAGTGATATGCGAAGCATGGCTATTAAGAATCAACAAGTGATACTGGCCTTACTATGTTTTAGCTGATTCCTTTTTAAAGAATTGAAGCTATCTAAGTCTAATCTTATTATCCGTCCACCCATTGAGACTATAAGTGATAGAAGCTTTAAAATAAGTATTATACCAGGCCTTCTATTGATTGACTCCCTTGAAGATAATAAATGGCCGAATAACTTTGCTGGTAGCTGATACAGCTTTAATAATAGACACCCATTCCCTATTACTATATTACATCATGTATTATTTTTTTTCATGCCTGGAAATTATAACTTTAACTTTTCTAATAATATCTAGTATAAAGCCCTTCTCATCTATATTATAGATATCTTTGTCTAACACCTCACATTTATCTAGTGTCTTTCGAAAGAGGTGAAATTAATTGCTAAGAATTTCAAGATCCTAAGCAGCAGCACGCTCCTTATCCAATGGAGGGACGTATTTGGTTTTAATATTAGGGTGATATCGAAGGAATTTTTGCGTCTAGTTGATACTAAGGGCTTTTATATCACCCTTTACATAATAGAGTTCCTGAGTAGTGGCTTTAATATAGTTGACTGTACCAGGCCAGCCCTAAGCTTGTAGATGGTAGATAAATTGAGTAAGTATAGTCTCTTTTTTAAGGCTTAATTGTTGTTAACAATTTACTTGGTCTTGCCTAGAAGGGCCGTGTGTGATACGGTACTAAAGTGTAAATAGCTAGATATTATACTGTCTTGTAATTTTGTTAAGCGAAAATGTATTATTAGGATCTTTCCAAGCTGCATGAGCTAGTTCAATCCGCTCATCTTTTGACGGTTCGGGGGGATCAATATCTGATTGGTAGGGGGTGTTTGGAGGTGTAGGTGAGTCTATTAGGTCTGTAGATAATATCTGAAGACTTATAGGTGCTGTAGTAGAGTTGTTGAAGTAGTGTTAATAGATAATGTAGGAGGAAAGGAACAGGATAGGGTTAGAAGAAAAAATTTCTTGCTCAGCCCTATAGGGCTTATACAGTAAGGGGGTTTATACAGTAAGGGGGTGAACCCTTCTACTTGCGCTTCAAGGCAACCAGAATTTACGTGGGCCTGATTCAAGCGGATTTGTGAATGATGACTGCTCATCACAACCTAAATATCATGCTCTTGACACACAGGGAAATAAATCCGGGGACTTCAGCGTAAAGCCATAGAACGGAGCATTGGTGGTGTATACGATTTAGAGACCTGCACGACTCCATGCTTCAGATCCATACCAGCTACTGCTTCTGGGGAGCGGTAACAATTGATTTGATATATTGAATTCTTGGTGAACGCTTGGAAGAATGTAGCTATTCCAAATCCACTGCTGTTATGGTAACGTTGGCTACTGAGAGACCCTGCCCTATTTCAGAATCACAAGCGTCTTTAACGTTCTACATGTATAATCTTCGCCGGGATTGCCTGACCAAGAAGTTCGAGAGATGTTACTCCTGAGCTATTGACCGTTTTACAGAGAATACTACTAGGTTAGTCGAACATTGCGCGTATCCAATCCGCCATAAGCAGGGTACTCGAACGTTGATGTCACTTGGTGGCGAGCACGGAGGTAGCGGTCCACTTCTTCAAGGAGTTCGTGTGTTATATTGTTTAAATTAAAGTGTCTGAGGTTCTATTTTCTCTAGTTTGCGATCTGTTTTCTTTAATCTCCTTCCGAAAGCCGACTATTTTGAGCCCTTGAATTACGGGTATTACAATTATACGTTCAACAGATTTACCTCCCCGCACCACTCCTACGCCATCACCATGGACCGCTGTCCCACCGAAGTCCTACGACTCCTTATTGCAGTGTCAATTGAAGATGAGCTCGAAGAGGGTTGGCCGGGTCCAAAAGATTTTCGAACAACCAGGTCCTTACGTTTCGTTGACAAGAGGCTCTCTTTGATCGCCTCGGAATACCTCTTCAGGGACATCTTGCTGAGTTTCCATGCTGCCAGTTACAAAAAGATGGTTGCCATTGCCCAACATCCCACTTACCGCACCCATGTCTGTCGACTTCGCATCAGCCCCAAAGCCATCCCCAGCCCTCTACTTGACAGGCAGCAATTTGAGGATTGGCTCCATGGCGACCGAAACCTCCTCGGCGATGCACGCCTATCCCACGTCAATGGAGGACATTATCCGCGCGTTAGGCGAGACGTAACATGGGAGCATATGGCACCACACTTGGATGACGCTTATGATGAGTACAAACGAAGCTACCTAGATCAGGTAGATTTCCAGCCAAAGGCAGGGGCAATGCTAGAGTATTCTATCAGTCAATTCGCTCGCTTGACCCATGTAATTTCGGGTGTACATTGGCCTCATCATGGACAGTTCTATTGGCATGCGGGGCCGTGGCGTCACTGCTGTCAAGATCAAGGCGTGCATCCTCTTACTCATGCTTGGAAGGAAGGCATGGCTCTCGGAGTCTTTGATATGGAACAAGCAGAAAGTGTGCTCAAGGCCGTCGTTAGGGGTCAGTCCCACTCGGGTGCGCAGATCGATATTACCTCACTGCTTCAAGACTGTGATACAAGGATCCTGGACCTGCGCATTGCCAACCATGGAGACTACCTACTTCGAGATCTCACAGCAGATACCAGACAGCTGAGTGTCTTTTTCAACTCCTTCAGCATAGAAGGACTCACCGATCTGATGACAACAGGCAAATTCACCAACTTCTTAGCGAGGCTGACCAAGCTCTCAAATCTTTCCTGTTCAACAGGACCTTTTGGCGGGAGTAACCAGCTTGAAACCGTCTACACGCCCCAAACCTTCAGCCTCACGGACATCTTCGCCAACAAAATATGGCCGCAGCTCACCACCCTAAAATTGGAACGCTTCCTCACCTCCGAAGCCGAACTGACGAACCTCCTTGCTCGTCACAAATCCAGCCTTCGCAGCCTCTCATTGCAAGATATTCTTCTCTTAAAAGGTTCTTGGTACGCCATCTTCGCCACTTTACGAGGTGGAACCCTGCAGCAACTCGGAGTCTGGGATTTAGGATACAGGAACGAGGCATTTTGGGACTATGATGACGTATTTCTGAACGACCACACCTTATCTACGGCGGACTACCTAGTAGAGTCGCATCCCCTCTATCGTTTTGTGATAGAGAACAAGGCGTGGGACGATAGCATAGCGACTAATCTCAAGGGATTACAAATGCTGGGACTTCGATGAGCGGTTGGTCACTGTGATTTGAATCATTTGGTGTAGGTTTGGGGTAGGGAATGGGTGGCTGGCCTGAAAGTGAAGGTGTTGCCATCATGCGGACTGATGAAATCTGCCGAGGAAAGGTATGCATGCCAGAAATTTATGCCGTATGAGAGCGGGAGGTTGTCATGGGGATAATCCCCCATATGAACATCAGAAGCTTTCCTCATCACGATACAGGGAGCCCAAAGTTCCCGGTCCGAACTCCGACTTTTACATAGAATGATTGATCACTAGGGTCTATAGCATGCCTACTGAAATCGAGACACGATTGCTTCTACACACGAAACATGCATTAAGCATGCACCAGAGTATCGACTACAATAATATTATGTCGTTTTCATTGGATTATATACATTGAGTAGTAACCTGGAAAGGAGAGTGTGAATAAAGCAATTTATCAAGGATAGGCGTCAACCAAGCCTGCCTTAGAATTATTCTAGTTTTGGCGAAGACGTGACCCCCAACGGCATGCACCTAGCAACCGTATGACCCTCTGGGACTTATCCCTAGAGAGCGCAAAAGTATCTTAAAGCTGGTGCCCGAGGAGATAAAATATGAGGTAAAGAAACCCACTCCAGGGACCAACTCTATCGCCCAGGTGACCAACTCCAGGGTTAGCTCCAGGGAGGATTGCGTCAACCCTGTGGTAGTCCCCTGTTTAGAAAAGCCGAGCTTGCCGCGGCCTAAGGTTAACTAAGGACAGTGAGATCCACCAGAGCGAGCAGAGTAACAGAAGATAAGGCTACCTTGAAAATATGCTTATTGGATGCACTATTTCTTCTCTTCTGACCTATCATTTGTATTATCTAGTGCCTCATGTTCTTCCTCTCTCTCTTTGTTCCTCGCCCTTCTCCTCTCCCTCCAGACCGGTCCCCACCTCTTTACAACATACAGCATCGGACTCGCCACCACGACGACCAGCCCCACGAGCGTGAACGCCCAGCCCAAGCCCATCCTCGATATCATCGGCTCAATGACTGCGCTCCCTCCAGCGCCCATCAGACACCTCGTAAAATTATTGGCCGCGCTCGCCGTGCTCGGAGAATCTGGGTAGAGATCGACAAGCAAGATATTGAGGCTATTGTAGGTAGTCGTCATGAAGACTCCGATGAGGAATGTCAACACCAAGGGTGCCGCTAGACGCGTTTCTGGCCTTAATGTCCATCCGTACGCAATCAACGCCGCACATCCGATGTACAACTGAGGCCATACCAAATCCAGTCGTGCCTTCTCAATCGGAAAATTTACTAGGTCTGTGCCCTTGCGTTTATCGACAGATAATCCGAGGCTTCGACAAGTACGAGCATAGTTCCAGTCTAGCATCCGTCCATTCGCGAACACTGCCAGCGCTGCGCCGGCGCCAAAAGGAATGTAGCATAAGCCTGCTTGTAAGGTATTGAGCCCGTATATGGACCGGATGGATGTGGCGAGCGTGGTGGTGACGGTATACCAGCTTCCATACACGATGGCAATGGTGAACATGATGCACGCACAATCCTTCTCCGCAATGATGCGCAGCGTCGTAAATGGGTTTGGCCAACACAGTTGTCGCTTTGCCGCAAGCTCTTCCGCCTCCTTGTGCTTGGCAGCGACTTCCTCCAGTGTCCAGGATTTGGCTTCGCGACGTCTAGCAAGGTATTCGAGGACAGAACGGTTGAACCAGACCCTTGGAGGCAACGAGCCGTTGCCCACGATCTTGCGTGCCGTTTCTGGGACGAAGATAGCGAAGACGGAGAGGTAGACACCAGCGATGATGAAGAGGAACCAGAAGATGGCGCGCCAGCCCAGGTACTCAGTCAGTATGCCGCCAATGACTGGGGAGATGGCGGGGCCGAGCATGATTCCGGACTGCGCAGCTCCCATGTACTTGCCTCGCTCCGCTGTGGTGCATATGTCTGCCACCACACCACTGTTCAGAGAGTACATGGCCGAGCTCCCCGCGCTCTGCAAACAGCGCAGGATGTAGAATGCCACTAGATTCGATTGCAAGGCAAGTCCGATGTTTGCGGCGAGGACGAAGAGAAAGCTGATCAAATATGCGGGACGGCGACCGGTCATGTCTGCGAGGTCGCCGGTCAGGGATGGAGCGATGGCTTGTAGGACCATGAAGACTGTCACTGACAGGTTGATGACGGGTATGGTTGTTGCATAGAATGATGCAAGAACAGGCAGAGCAGGCAAGATGCTGGAAGAGGAGAGAGGCGAGAAGAGACCGCCAAGGCACGACATAAGAACGATGAAATTCTTCTGACGGTGCGTGTAGATGGAGTAAGGTGGTCCGGCGCTCTGAATCTTGACCACAGAGCCGGCAGTACTCTCTTGTGCTTCGATGTCGGTTCCGCCATTGGCGTCGATGGATGATGGCGATGGGTCTGGTACTGCAGATTGGAAAAATTCCGTATCTTCAGGGCAGTTGGCGGAATTGGGCAGCCCTTGAGCCCTGGGCGTGGAGTTTGACTCTGGATTCTGCATGTTCGGGGTCTGTCAACCTTCAACCTTGCGTTCAAAGTATTAAATGGCTTGCGAGCTCTCTCGGCACATTGCTAATTCGATGAGCGGGAATTGTTCTTCGGCGAGCTCGTCAATGCACGGGCAAATAAGATGAAGCCGCGACTTCTTGCTCTTCCGAAGTCGCCCATCCGAAAATGATGTGCTGACGATTATTCCTCTCTCGTCTTCACCAATGTGTGTGATGGACAGATGATTGGGCCATTCTACAGCCAAACGGTTTTGCAACTCGAAATCTTCTGCGTCGCTTATGGATTATTTGCAGAGATACTCCACGGTAGAAAAAAGCGGATGCTCGATTCACGTGTGCAATCCAGGACAGATTAGGAATAGAAATCTAGGCTCGCAACGATGGGGTGGAGGGCTAAGACCGCGGATGTGCGGGTTACAGGGTATGGATTTGACGTGAAGGTGTCTTGCTAGATCGGAAGATGAAAGTCGAGCAGGTACTGCACCACCTATTAGGTAGACTGCAGATGGTGGGGTTAACTGAATATGCTGCTATTTACAGGAACTTATGTCAATTCCGCCACTCTTTTCACCGCTTATTTACCGCTAATACCTGCTTTGAAATCAATTACGTCCAGCGGAGAGAATACTGTCGACAAAATCTACATGCACTGAGTTCATGCACCTCGGGCACTCGCAAATATGGCTGCAGGGCTACCATTGCTGCCCGCAACTTTCTATTCGTTGAATTAGCGCGAAGGCTTGACTGATCTTAGATATCATATCCAGATCGATTTAAAGACGGACACCAGTGGAAGCGCGACAGGAACCGCTCCTAACTGTTGGCTTGACGCTAGAATTACTTTCTACAGCCTTGTCGGGGTCACAGGGACAGAAGCTAAATGCCTTTTCTACTTTTTCATTCTACTTATATCTGGTTGAACTGCAAGATAATCCGGCGCTCGGACGCTATCGCAGCCCCCTGCGAGATGGCAAATAACGTAGGTAGGCCGGAATATCGTATGAGGTAGAATTTGCCGAATTGCTGTTGACGATCGGAATAACGTTCCAATCGCCTTCCTTCTGACTTCTTAGCGCTTAGGTGCTTGTGAATTCTGCGCAGGCCAAGGACTGTTCAACACCCATGTGCACGTCCATTTGACCTATTACTATCGTACGATTTATCGTCTTCTTCCCTTCACGTCAAATCGTGTTGCGAGTATCTGCATTATCAGAAAGATCGACCCACCACTGACCATTTCCACAACCGGATTATGTCTCACTCTATGCATGCCATCTCGGTAAGGAACATACACCCTTCCGTTGAGTTGTTGGAGGGTCTTTCTCCTTTCGAGCCTCATTTTTGAAAATTATGCTGCCACCTTCGCATCGCTACGGTTTAGTAAGACGTTTCTTCTAATCGTCGAAGCTACTTAAAGCTTCTCACGCTACATTGCAAAGCAGAAAGACGAACCCATAAATATCTCCAACATGGCAGCTAGTTTCCTAAATCTCAGACCACCAGGTGGTGCCCTGCACTTCAAGACTCAAATGCGATCTCGTTTTTTCGGCAGAATCATCGCTGCTTCCCATCTCCCTCATATCCTACAAAGAAGCTACACATCGCCGGAAATTCTTCATCGAAAGCCGTTCGAACATGCTACCGGCAAAGTCCCACCTTCTACTCGAGGTTCCGTACGCTTCCATGCGGGCACTACGGACGAAAAACCTGCCATACTAGACTTCACGCCTGGCCGTCAGCACGAGACAAACATAAAGCCAAGTGAAGAAATCATTGTCAACGTAACAGATATTCGCAATTACGACCCACCCACCACACTTGCTGTCGAAGGATGCGAATGGATTCATTCGCCCACTACGCTGAAAGAGGTGGATCTCTTGAACGATGACAAAACCAAGGTCAAATCGAAGGTCGAAGGCGCCTACTTTGAGGAATGTGCAAAGCTCGTGCAACAGCGTACGAAAGCTTCTAAAACTCTTGCGTATAACTGGCGACATCGGCGACTCGAAAATGATTTTGTCCCTGGTGGCGCTGTAGGGTATTCATCAAAGCCCTTAGCTACGTTCCATATGGACAACGATCGGGAGACTGCCGAAATGAACCTACGAAGAAACCTTGGGGACACAGAAGCTGAGCGATGGCTCGGAAAACGCTGGGGTATCATCAATGTCTGGCGACCTATTGGTGAAACGGTTTTACAGTGGCCTCTAGCCCTGTTGGACTCGCATGACATCAAAGCAGGAGAGAACACGGAGTCTATCTTCACAAAGAACAATTACAAGAGTCATTTCTCGGCCCTCAAGTACAGCCCCGACTTCAAATTCTACTACGTCAGTAAGCTTACGCCTGATGAGGCTCTGCTGTTTGTGGACTTTGATTCTACGAAATCATCGCAATTGAGTGGTTTGGCACATGCAGCATTTCAAGACCATAGCACTCCTAATAATGCCCCCCTGCGTCGTTCTATTGAAGTTCGAGTACTCGTCCTCTGGGAGGATGAAGCTTGATATTGCGGCGATATCCCTGAAGTTGTCGTTATCCGCGCTATGTCACCGCGTGCGTTTGACGACGCTTTAAGCATCACGAAGAGTATCTCTTCATGCGCGATTCCTCAACAGATAAAGGCGTGTCATGTGACTAAACTGGGTCGATTTTCCATTGTGTTGTAATTAGTGGTCGACAAATACCTAGATAGTGACAGAATGTATGACGGGTAGGACTACTCCGTAGCGCTATGACTAATGACTAGCAATCTTAATAAGGCGTACCAGATAATGTATTAACACATGTCAAATTCTACTTTGTTCCTTGATTATGTTACTCTGGCCACTTCATTTGGTTGTGGTCCATGGAAACGAGACTTAGGAGTGTTGACCACAGAACTCACTGGGAATCAGTGGGTCCCCCACCCTCTGTGCTCGAGCTGTTCACATTGTTAAAGTGTAGAGACAGATTAATATAGAATAGTTACTCCAGTATGTGTACCATAGTATGATTAATTTATAGGACTAGATAAATTAAAAATTAATTCAAGATATCATTAAATATCCTAATATATATTAATTCCTGAAATATGAATAGAAGTACTAATTACTATAACAGTTCATTAAGTTGTAATCTGAAATTAATAATGTAGATAAAGTAATATGTTAAGGACAAGTGTCAACTAACGCCACAGACCAAGCCTGCCTTAGAATTATATTTTAGTTCTAGCGAAGACGTCACTCCCGCTGCCTCGAAAATCATAACAACATCCAAAAACTCCAGCTTCAACAGCAAATTCATCAAACATCCCGCAATGGCCTCACAACTCACCAAAAACCACCCCGCAATTCCCTAGCTCTTCCATCGCTAAACCTCCAACTCAACAAACAAAATGTCATCCTCAGCGCCCATCCGGCGCAACGGCCACAACAACACCGCCCCATCCACCAAACCTCCGCCCCCAACTTCAACCTCTGCCTCTCCCTCCACCTCACCACTCACCGCCCTCCTCCCCACCACCGCGGAACTCGCCCTCCTCCTAACCTACCCTCTCCTCCTCCTCCTCGGCTCCCTCTACTCCACCCTCTCCCCCCAAACCCGCTCCTCCCCCTACAACCCCACCACCCAATCCCACCCCCCCTCCACCGCCCCCTCCTACTTCGCTCTAAAACGCAACCTGCCCAACACCTACTTTGTAAAAATAGCCTGGTTCTGGGTCTCAACCTCCTACTTCATTTTCCTACTCACGCACCCCTCTCACGGCGGCTCAGGATCTTCCTATTTCGTTCTCACGCCGAGAACGTTGCGGGGGGCGGTGAGATGGGTGATAGTGACCATGTGGTGGGGGATAGTGACGCAGTGGTTTTTCGGCCCTGGACTGATTGATCGGGGGTTTCGGGTTACGGGGGGGGCGTGTGTGGTGGCGGAGAGGTTTGAGGGGGAGGGAGGAGGGATGGAGTTTGTGACGGGGCAGGCTTGTAAGGCGGTGGGGGGGACGTGGAGGGGGGGGCATGATATTAGTGGACATGTTTTTATTTTGGTGTTGGGGAGTGCGTTTTTGGGGTTGGAGGTGCTGGCGGTGGTGGGGAGGGGGAAGGAGGAGAGGAGGGTTAGGGGGGGGGATGGGAGGGTGGGGAGGGTGGAGAGGGTGGATGGGGGGGAGGGGGGGGAGGAGGGGGGGAAGTGGGGGGTGGGTGCGGTATTGGGGGTGATGGGAATGAGTTGGTGGATGTTGCTTATGACGGCTACGTTCTTCCATACTTGGTTTGAGAAGGTATGTTGATTGGGTGTTGGTGTGTTTGACTTTCGAAATAAGTGCTAATACGTGACAGCTCACGGGCTTGTTGGTGGCTATGGCCGGGATATTTGTGGTGTACTTCCTCCCGCGAGCATTACCGGCTATGAGGGATGTTATTGGTATGCCAGGGGTTTGATAGTTCATGTCTCTTCGACTGGGAGTCCTGGAGAGACTGAATATGTCTAAAGCTCGTAACATCTGTACTGTCTTCACGAACAGTTCTACGGTTTCGCAGCTTCGCTAGGTCAACAGTCCATCTCACGACTCTACTCCTCAGCTCCCTCTTCAAGTTCCCATCAGGACGGATCTCAAGTCCCCTTCAATCTTCCCCATTCAGGTACTGTCTCAACGCCTTCTTCCCCAACGACCTTCCCTCTATCCCATTCCCTCCCCTCACCTCTGCCCTTCCACCTAACATCCTCTTCCCTCTTCTCTCCACCCTTCTCCCACTTCTGCACCTCTTCCTCTGTAAAGCCAGCAGATTTGAGTCTTTCAGCCCCCTGTTTCTGCCAACGCTGCCGATCTCGTATCGCCTCCAATGCCATGTCCCAATCATCTACCTCGTCCAAATCAAGTTGCACATCTGTTGATGGATCGTAATTTGAGGAGAAGTGAGAGTCCATCGCTGAAGAGGAGGCAAAGGTGCCGCGGCCACGAGGTCGGACTTTCGGCGCTGGTGCAGGTGGTGGGGGACCGATGATGGCTTCTAGTGGGTCGGAGTCTGAAGTTGAGGAGGCCGCATAGTTCTTGCCGTTCGTAGATCCGTCCTTCTTTGTGTCCGAATACGCAGTCTTCTTCTTCCTAGGTTTAGCCGAGTTGCGTGTACCATTATCTTGGAATTCGGGTGAATCCGGTCTTCGCGAAAGCCGACGGCGATGAGGGCGACCTTCTCTCTGAGGACTCTGTAAACGTGACCGTGACCGGTTCCGTGATTGAGTGTCTCTCTCATCCCTTGTTCTCCAACGGTGCTCCTTCGGCCTACTAGTACTGCGTTCCCGGTGGCTACGATGGTGTCGATGCCTCCGATGGTGATGGCGGGACCGGCCATTTTCATCGTCGTCTGTGTGATAGCGTTCGTCACGACGCCTATGGTGCCTTCGCGAGTCTTCCTCTCTATCTAGGCGCGAAACCGTCCTACTCCCATGATCCCGCCGTCTATCGGATCCTCCCTCGGTCTCGCTTGCAACTCGCCGCCGCTTGGAGCGGTGATCATCTTCCGGAATAAACCTACCATAACCATTGGAAGAAATTGGGGAGGTCCCATTGCTCTCACGGAGCTTCCTGAGACGTGCCCTAGACTCTTCCTGTTCTTTTGCTCGTAGAGCAGCGTTGTGACTGTCGGTCTCTCGTATGATGTTCTTCAGAAACCTGGTGTTCGGTTTAGGCGCATTGATTGTTGCTCTGTTTCGGTCAGCTTTGCATCATATGAAGCGGCAACCATTGTGAACAACCTCCTGGGTAGAAGCTCCTGCAACCCGTACATGGAGTACTTTCCATTGCTGGTCTTTGCGTCTTTAGCTAAAAGACTTGCGACGTAGTCATCAGATAGCTCGTCTTTTGCTGGCATGGTGAAAAATGAATTCTGAAAATGGAACAAGCTGGATGCTCAGACATGACATTTTACGAGGTGCAATATTCATTCACCAAAAACGAATTTAGAGGATATGGTTGTATATGCAGCTTCATAGCATGTGCTTCATTTGGAATTGAGGATGTGACGATGCCAAGGGAAGCTAAGATAAGATAGGTGAGACGCTAATCCTTGTTGAGCGCGATAGTAAACAAACACCAGAGCGCTGGTGAAGGGACAATCAGATTGAAGGCTTACAATTGAGTAAATACCAAAATGGCAGATTCTTTGCAAGTACAGAATATTGTCCAAGGCCTTCGGGCCTTACAAGAAGAGCCCCTCTCCATCATCCGCCTCAGCGAACCTATCTCCGCAAGCGCAACCTCCTACCGAACATCAGACGCTTCCGAAGCTGCCTTCGATAACCCTTCACCCGTATCTCTGGAAGCAGATCTAATCCACTACAAAGTATTCCCTTCCTTTTACTTCGTTCAAGCAAGTCTACTCACCTACATACTCAGGAACTTTTCTCCAAACTCCGTTTCTCCTACCTCGAACAAGTAACCAAAGAGAAATTCCTCCGAGCCATAGTCGGTGACCCACCCCTCATAGTCGAGCACGCTGAAAATATCGAACTCGAATCCCAACTCACAGAAATCAAAGCCGTGCTCAAAGCGCAGAAAGAACATGTCGGCGAACTAGTTCAGGAACTTGATGCTCGAGGTAGAGATCTAAGTAGGCGCTATGAGACCGTCACGCTACAAACAACACTACTATCGTCACTGCCCCCACAAATCGAAGAACTGAACGAAACCCTCGCCGCTTTAAAGAAGCAGAATCAATCCGCTGGCAATGACACGAATGAAACGAACCCTGAGATGGCATTGCCGTTGCCAGCTACGTTGCAATTGATAGAGGAGAAGAAAGCGAGACTGGACGAGGTTAATAAGCAGTTGAAGAGTCTGCAGCAGGCGATACCGAGGCAGAGTAGGATATTAGAGAACGAGGAGAGGGAATTGAGGAGATTGGAGGAGGAGAGGGAGAGGGCTGTGGGCGCTGCAAGGGAGGCGGTGGAGAGGAAGAGGGAGGGTGGGGGGGCGGATGAGTTGGAGATGAGGGGGAGGTGGTTGAGAAGTGTGGAGGGAGGGTTGAGAAGGATGTTGGAGGTGGAGGGGTGAGGGTTTTGGGGGTGGAGTTGCTTGATATGGCTTGGAGTTCTAGGTTGGATGTCAATGGCAAGAGGTTTTCAGCCTGAAATGTTATGCTCTAAATGGGAGCAGTGGGTATTTCAATGAGTCTTATCTCATTAAATAGTGTGTATCAGCGGCCGTGAACTTTTGATACATGAACATCGCGTTGCTGTTCGACATCGCCAAGTCGCGTGTACCACGTCTCCTTCTGCGACTGATACGAGATATACCTTCCTAATCGTTCACCCCTTCATACACGTACGCGTAACAACTCAGCCCCGCTGTTCAAAGGGAATGTGTGTTCCCTATCGTCAATCTCAGTACACTTGTTCCAAACAACTCGGTTGATTCCCCGAAGAAAGAAGCATTCCGACTAGACGATACACACGCACAGGATCACTTCGTAACACACTTCACCTGCACATGGAGGTCTTGTGGCCTTCCAATCGCCGCCTTCGCAATGGTCTCCATCATCCATTGGTGTGCAAGCGGATCCCTCCACGGGATAATCATGGGCCATTCGACACCCTCAACTTCCACGCTAACAGCAGCCATTTCTGAACCTCTATCTGTGGAAGTGAGAAAGCTCCAAGCCTCTTCGGCGTGATCGAAAAATTGGACTGCAGTATTGCACTGAGCGAGAGGTGTTGGAAGCGCACCTAGCTCCCTTTTCTGGAGGAAGAAATGGAGGATGATGTCGGTTTTCGGGGTCGGTGCTTGCATAGCTGTGTTAATGGAGGGGCAAGAGAAAGGAGAGACTGGTGAGATCGGCAGATGGGGTGTATCTACTGTCTTCTTGCGAGGTCTCTTTGGAGGAGGCGTCTTGCATTTGTCCAAATTGTTGGAATATAGGTCGCGTGATTGAGCATTCTCAGGCTTTCCAAGAGCTATGCCTACCGAAGTCAGCCCCGGGCTTGAGCATTGTTGGCGCCGCGGACTTTGCGAAAGAGATGAATTTGGCGCTCTCGGTTTCTTGGGACGTCCCCTAAGACGCTTCTGGGATTGGGATATTGGGGGAGGTGATACGTATTGGGGCGGCCAACGCCGCTTCCTGACCACGTCCAAGCTGGACAATGGCGGTGTTTCGCACCTCCAGCGCTCTTCGTCTGTCTGAAGCTCAAGCCGTTTACGTCGCATGTCAACCTGTCTTTGCTTCTTGATAGCAATGTGTCGCTCAGCTTCTGTGGTCCCTGGAAGTATGGTGACGGTATTTTCAGTGCTTTGCTCCTCTTCACTCATCTCTGGTGCATGAGACACCTGCACAAACCCTCTGTCGCCACTGTCCTCAGATTGGAAATCTTCAATCAGATCCCCGGACTGCCACTTCACTGCGGATCCTGTCTGTGCCATTGTCTGCAGCGAAAATCCAAGATCGGCACCAAGCCAGCCATGATATCCACGCCATGTGTTGTTATTCGTATAATTGGCTTTCACTAGCATACAGGACCCGTCGTCGTCCTTTAAGAAGAATGCTATATCAGACGCACTAATCTTGACTCGTTCCACCCAGACGGGCTCGGATGTAGAGCCAAAGGTAAGCTCTGTATTGTAGCAGAATCTGCCACACTCATCCTTAACAATGGATCTCGAGGCCGGAGGTTGTTCATTAGGATAGCTTGTCATCCAGTGTTCAAGCACTTGGATCAAACCTTCCTCGTTCGAGGCGGTCACAGGGAACGGTTCAGTAAATCCCGCGGTCTGAAGACTGATAATCATGGCTGGATCCCGCAAATAAAGCCTGGTAGGTCAGTCCCTTGTAGCATGACGAGGGAGCGTAAAACCGGCCAAAGAAGATATTACATACCTTGTAATTGGACCAGGAGTTTGGCTGACAAGTGGAGGTGATGGTCCATACTTGATCCTTTCCTTATTGTAATGTGTCAACACAGGCTCACCAGCCTCTTCTATCTCATCTACTTCATCGCCTGTAAGATCAACGATCTGTGTCTGAGAAGCCTCACTCCCCATGACACACGAGAGTAACTGTGACAGGAAATTGGTGATGCTATTTGCGTTTTAGTGTGTCGTCAAAGCCATAACATTTAAGTGTGAACTAACATTATTCGATCCCTGGGCCATGAAAGCATTCCCGTCAATTGGGAAGCATTTTTAGGTAGCTTGTGTTTCAAACCGGGAGGTTTTGCGGCGAGGTAGGCCGCGCTGAGCGATTCTTCGGATACGAAGGGTGGTCTATCCACAACAAAAGCTGTGAGATCATCCAGCAAAAGCTTCGGTGGACCCCGGGAAGGAAGGTCGTCGATCCCCTCGTGGTAGCCAAGTTCAAAGCAAATCTCTCGTGTCAAGGCTGACATCGTAAGATGTGTACTGCTCGACCTTAACGCTTTGGACAGTCATGGGCTTCAAAGACGAGAAAACGATCGCGACGGGCGGTGTTTTGAAACTTGATGCAAACGGATTGAGAGGGTCGAAAGCAGGCTCGATCCTAAGAATTTGTATAGGTGAGTAAAGAAGTGATCATTCTGTGAGGTTATCGAACTTGGAAAAAGCCAAGTCAAGATAATTAGAACCAACGATCTTTACAAATAAAGGGACTTCACTTTTCATCCAATATCTACCTTGCATTGCTGGCTCACGGAAAATGCCCTAGCGCAGCAATATGTCAAGTGATTACTTGCAGGAGCGGGAATAAGGGCAACTCTCATCGAGAGCAATAAACTGTAAGGGTATCCTAAATCATCATAATACAGACCAGTAGACTTAACCGAAATCTATTTCCCACCCACCCTTGAACGTTACGAACAGGACCTCATTCATCATCTTCGTCAATTGCATCTTCCCTTAACCCAGTCTCAGGATCATATCTGATGTTAAGGCTTCTGAGCTTGTCAATCTGTAACTTGCTGAGGGGAATGCGGTGAAAATTCCTAGGCAAATACGGGCTGGCTCTACATTAAGGAAATTAGCCTCCACTTCAAGCATTGCCAATATATACGTACTTGAGATAGTCCAGCTTGATATTACGAGCTTTATCTTTCAAAGCGACCTGGTCACGCGACTCTAAAATGTGGCCAGCGGCGAAGTCTTCACTTTTGAGCAATGCCCAGCTAGTACCATGCTCTTCGATCAATTCTAGGAGCCTTTGGGTTTCCTCATCTGTCCAACCCTTTCGAACTTGCGGAGGCTTGACCTGCCAGGCCTTGCGTTCTTTTGCTGCTGCGTTCGCTGCTCTATGCTCTTCTACTTGGGATGCTGGGGGTCTAGCGGATTGCCTGTCCTGAGCAATCGACTGGGCGCGAGTGCCGTTGGCTGCCTGAATACGAGCTTTTTTTGGTGATGGACCTTGACTTCTTGGAGGTTCAGTTGCAGTACGCTTATTAGAAGATTTCAAGCTGCGCCTGGAGGTTGCATTCGCAGGGAGTTGTTGCTGTTGAAACTCGTCTGCCTCATCCAAATCAGCCTGGCTCGCGTTCTGGTTTGAGCCAGTATCTTGAGAGTCCCAAGCGACGCGTGTCGCGTTCTCTTGACGATCTATAAGTCGCCTTTGGCCACTCGGTGGTTGCAAATTTGTCTGTGTTTCTACGATATTTTCTTTATTGCTTTCAGCCTCAACTCGGTCCCGTAACTCAAGGACCCGGTCCAATCTTGGCTCCTCTGTCTCTAGAACTGGCGAGGGTCCATCGTCTTCATCATCCGCCTCTGGAGGCCGCCATCCATCGTCGTGATACCTTGCTGGCGCAGAAGATGGAATGACTGGCGCCTTGGCCTTCCCTTGAGGGGTCACTGCTTGTGCTGACGGTTCGGCTGTTGAGACTACCTGAACGTCTGAAGTTGGCCTTTGGATAGCATCCGCCAAAGCTTGCTCAGCTAGCTTGGAGGCTTGACGATTTGACATTCGTCGTTTGAGAGTCGCGGCTGCCATTTTCGCTTTCGGGGACTCAACACTGCGACATAATTAATATGCGAAGATAGGGTTAAAGACTAAAGGGGCGTGTAGTATTGAACAGATGATATAGAAAATTCTACTTACTTGAAATGACCCATATTGAGTAGTTTTACCGGAGATGCTTTGGAAGCGACGTTCTGATTTTCAGAAGTCACATTCGAAGCTTCGGATGGGGGCTCGTAGTTCAACACTAGATCACCATTATCCATCGATGGTCGTACTAATCTAAGCCTCCGCACCTCGTCATTGAGATTTTCGCATATAATTTGGATGCCGCCACTTCCTGTAATTTGAGTCTCGATTTCGTTCATACGCTTAGTGATCCAGGCAACTGTGTGGTGCACAAAAGAAGTCCATGGGAAAGTGGTTCGAAGACGCTCAGTTCCCGCAATTGCACTCTCCGAGAAATCTGTAAAAGCTTCTCGTAGCTGTGCGAGTCGCTTCAGAACTGCATCTTCAAAATCATCTGTCAGGTCCTCAGAGTGAATTCCTCGGACTCCCCAGCCTTTCAAAACGCCCTTGTTTTTGTAAAATACCTGGTGTAACACAACGTCTGAATCGAAATTCGGTTGCGCAGAGTGCCGATCGAGAAGCGAAATAGCGTACTGGGTGCGCACCTCAAGCGCGAATTGGAATGTTTCCACGATCAGCATACTATGTCCGGGATTCAGAAAGTCGCATGACGCTAAAACTTCTGTAAAATACCGAGGAAAGGCTTCTTCGAATTCTTCGATGAACTGGCCGTCTTGTTCTTGCAATGGATGAGTAAAGATGTTAGAAGCCAGGACTGCAAGATTCGCTTTCTGTAACAATGACAATGCATCTGGTTGCCATGTACCAGCAGTTGTATCCCATGATTGTTTTGTACCCAGCAGTGTTTTTAACATCGTGGAAGGATCGATATATGAATCACTACCGTAAAGCTCCCTCTGTGCTTGGAAGGCATTGCCGTGTCTTTTCCACTTGATGCTCGCGATTGTACCCTTCGTGTGCAATGTCGTTATCCGACTAGTGATTGCGGCGGCCGAACTCTCGCCAGCAACGAGACATCCTAGGAGCTTATCCGCAGCCTCAGAGAGATCTGGAAGGGCATCCAGCATGCCTTCCGTGTTTGGGTCGGCAGATTCTTGACCTGGAAGTGAAGTTCTCACAGTGGTTCCGGAGAAAGCTGACGCTCCTCCAGGAGACTTTGAAGTCTGTGGACTTCCATGGGGAGGACTGCCCCCAATATCGGGAGCCTGCTCAAGCTCTTCGTCTTCGCCAAGCTCAATACCGGGATAGACAATAGCTGGATCCTCTAGGACGGTTGTAAGATCTGGGTTGCACAACGACTACTTAGCATTATCTTCGGCACACGCAGATATCAATGATGACTGAATGCTCAATATACCTTGGAGAGGCGCAGACTTGTTAGCTGGCCGCCCTTTTCGGCTCTTTGCAATGCTTTGCCCAGTAGAACTCTCTGTGCCCTCAGAAGCTCCCTGCTTTGCGCCCCGCTTTGATGATAAACCTTTTCTACCCGCATCACTATCGCTTATGTCATGGCTTCGGCTTCTAGTCGCACGCGTGGTACGCTTTTGAGGGCTTTGTGATGCTGCGACACGAGCAGTACTGGGGACAGGTTGGGGAGTCGTGCGCCGGCTTGTAGTTCGAGTTGAAGTACGCTCCGCCATTGTCACGGCTCGAATTGTCTAGATTGAGAGGAAATATAATAGTGTCATCGAGTGGTGAAGACTCTGTTACCCGTCCATATGGAAGTCATTGGTAGTGAGAGGAGTGGTAAGAATCAATGTAACGAGCTGTCCATCGCTGTCTGGCGCATCGTTGTTGACAAAACAAGTCGGCCGAGGCTAAACCCTTTTGAGCCTTCTGCATCAACTACGTGCCAAGGCCGCTGCACGGAGGCGTGGACTTCTATTCCAAGCGATGGTACCTGAAGAATGCCATCACACCTCGTCACGTTTCCAACTTTCCGGCATTATATTCTTCCAGCCTGAAAATAAAAACACTCCTTTGTCGCATTTATACCATTCCTACCATTCCGACGACTAATGTAACGATCGATTGACCTCTATCAATCCCACAGCAGCCCCTGCCGCCGAGAGGCCCCAACGCCAGGTCCCCAAAGCTTCCCCTGTCAACACATCTGCCAAGTATGAGGATACGACAGCGACCATTATCGCTGATCCTCCTACTGATCCCATGCCTACACCTCACATCTGCTCTATTATCATCCGAAGAAGTTGTCGCTCTAGCAGAGGGCAAGAAAATTGGCCCTCCCCCAGAATTACCCGCGAGTCCGGGTGCGAAACCTCCTAGTCTAGATGGCATTGGAACTAAAGACGCACCTGTGGATGGTAAAGATGGAAGACCGCACCTGGGGCCTTTCGTAGAGACCAGCGCGGAACGAGATCGAAAGAAAGCTAAGGAGAGTGGCGATGACGCAAAAGTAGAGAAGGCGAAGCCATCTACCCTTCCCGGAGGTGCATCGAGCGACGATGGTTGGAAGATGCCTGAAACCAACGATGGGGTGATGGATGATCCAAACCGGACTGGTCCCAAAGAGGGCACGCGGGGCACTGAGGGTGGTATTTCAGAGAAGAGCAAGGAAAGGAAAGAAGGCATATTAGAAGGCGAGAAGTCAGAGAAGAAACCAGACCCGCCAAAAGAAGCCCCACCATTACCGCACAGCGAACAGGAGAGCATAGGGCACCGATATACAAAAGAAGATGCAGAGAAGACTAGAGAGGCGGCAGCCAAAGAAGAGGAGAAGCCAAAAGAACTTGGGGGGCTTGAGGTAGGAATACTTCAACAGTGCGGTATCATATGGGCAACATTTACTAATGGATAAATTGTAGAAACCTGCTGACCTCCCTGACAAACCTCACGATATCCCTCTTCCCGTACCTGAGACAGTCGCCAAAAGCGATCCACTTGCAATTCTCAAACCCTTCACGCCGTCAATTCCTATGCTCACTTCAGCCCCAGCCTCCATTATCCAGCCATTACACTCCTACGTTCTCTCGCTCACGATGATCATCTTTTCAGAGATCGGCGACAAAACTTTTCTCATTGCTGCCTTGATGGCGATGAAACACCCTCGCTTTGTGGTCTTCTCCGCTGCCTTTACCGCACTCATAGCCATGACAATCTTATCCGCCGTACTTGGTCATGCTGTCCCTACTCTCATACCCAAACGATTCACAAACCTTTTGGCCGCTGGCTTGTTCCTTGTCTTTGGAGCTAAGATGCTAAGGGAAGGATACTCAATACCTCCTGGCCAAGGGGTCAGCGAAGAGATGAAGGAAGTTGAGATGGAGCTTGAAGAAAAAGAACAGCTCGCTCGCAAGATGGGCCGCCGACGGTCATCAATAACTCCATATGTACTTGAAGGAGGCCGCGTTAATTCACGAAAGACACGTTCCAATACACGCCTTCCTGCTCCTCCGGACTCCCCGCCATCGTCACCAGAGGGATCGCGGAGTCCATCGCCCAGCAGGGTCTCGGCGATTGCGACTATGTCCTCAGGCGTGAACAATCTTTTTTCCTTGCTACTAAGCCCAGCGTGGGTGCAAACGTTTATAATGACCTTCTTAGGCGAATGGGGAGATCGAAGCCAGATTGCCACGATAGCTATGGCTGCGGGCCAGGACTACTGGTGGGTTACTGGGGGCGCAGTGACTGGGCACGGCTTCTGTACTGCGATTGCTGTAATTGGGGGTAGGGCTATTGCTGGCAGAGTCAGTCTAAGAATTGGTGAGTTCATTCCAGAGTGCGTTATATCTGCATGGCATACGCTGACACGTTTCTCCAGTTACTCTGGGTGGTGGATTTGCTTTCTTGCTTTTTGGCATCATTTATCTTGTTGAAGCGATGTACATCGTTTAAAGACAGCCTTGGGGTCCAAGGCATAGGTTTGCTGGAATGCTGGGTAAAAGCATATGGAAGGTGTTCAGAGTCTCCCGGGTTTTGATAGACTCAGGGAGTTTTTGGAAAGACACTGTATCGAATAGACATCATAATTCATGGCCGCTACGGATCAAAGTTCTCTATGTGGTTGAGGGCCAAATTTCTATGGCAACATTCTTCTGCGCTTTGAATTCCCTCACCTACCGTTCCGCGTAGATGGCAGTTACTGATTGGGTGCTATCTACCTCTCTCATTCGTTGTCTCGGAATACTCCCCAATGCAGTACCACTCCGACCATGTAGATCAACATTGTCTACATACAGCACAATAATCTATTTTGGGTGCAGATAGGAGCTGGTGATTCCCATTTTTCTGCCTTAGATACCAGGACTGAGCAAATGTTTGGTCGACAGCCTCACACGATTTTAGCGTCTTGGTCTTTGACATACCTCTATACACAATTCTGGAGTATCTTCCTTAGCCCACCGAACATAATAGACTCAATCATACTAGTCAATGAAGACTAATTGCTAACACACTACAAGCGCGGGCAGCCAGCGAAACTATACCGCTTTCACTTTTGTTCCGTCTATGACGTCGGTCATCCTTGTGCACATGGACCGAGGCAACGGCCTACTCTCCGTGCGTAACCCTCATATACGGACATTTAAGCTTCACTACGATCGATAGCACAATGATTACGAATACACAGGCCCAACCCATCATCCCGATTCCTTAACTCAGTATAAATGGCATCCTCTCGCCTACAAAAGCTATCCCAAACCCTCCAACCCCCCTCCACCACCATGTCTCCTCCCACCCACACAAAACAATGGATCCTCACCAACAAACCCACCGACTTCCCTCAACTCTCCGGCCCCGACCCAACCTTCACCCTCTCAACCACCCCCCTTCCCCCCCTCTCCGACGGCGCAGTCCTCATAAAAACCCTCTACATCTCTAACGATCCCGCCCAACGCGGCTGGATCACCAAAGGCGTCGACCCCGCTCGTCTCTACGTCCCCCCCGTCCCCCAAGGCGGCGTCATGCGCGCCCGCGCTGTCGCTGAAGTCCTCGAGAGCAAACATCCAAAATTCAAGAAGGGCGATAAGGTGCTAGCGAACGCGGGATGGGCTGAATACGCAGTCAATGATCCACAAAATTTGCAATTGCAAACGCTGCAGGAATTGGAGGGCGTGAGCGTGACGCATTTTCTGGGAGCATTTGGGTTGACGGGGCTGACGGCGTATTATGGGACGAAGATTATAGCGAGAGCGGGGCCGGGGGATACGGTTGTTGTGAGTGGGGCGGCGGGGGCGACGGGGAGTATGGTGGTGCAGATTGCGAAGAAGATGTTGGGGTGTAAGCGGGTTATTGGGATGGCGGGGAGTGATGAGAAGTGTCGGTGGGTGGAGAGTTTAGGGGCGGATGTCTGTTTGAATTATAAGGAGGGTTTCAAACGGGAATTGGTTGAGGCGACGGAGGGGTTTGTGGAGGTTTATTTTGATAATGTGGGTGGGGAGATATTGGATTTGATGTTGGGGAGGATGAAGAAGGAGGGGAGGGTGGCGGCGTGTGGGGCGGTGAGTAATTATAATACGAGTAGGCCGACGGGGTTGAGGAATTGGCATGAGGTTATTACGAATCGGTTGGAGATAAAGGGGTTTATTATTCTGGATTTTGTTGCGTCGGGGAAGGCGGGGGAGGCGACGGCGGAGATGGTTAAGGCGTGTAAGGAGGGCAAGATTACGGTTGATGAGTCTATGGAAACGGTGGTGGAGACGAAGTTTGAGGATGTGCCGAAGACGTGGATGATGTTGTTTGAGGGTGGGAATACTGGCAAGTTGGTCACGAAGCTGGTTTGATATTGCCAACCATCCACTTCTTTGCGCGAAGATACTGGGAAGTAGGTCATGGAGCTGGTTTGATATTGGCAGCCTTCTTATTTGACTAGTATGTCTGAAACGAATTTCCTTCTATGAGAAACAAGGCCTATGCCTACCTTGCCTCATGCGTGATAGAAGACCTTGAACAACAATCCCTAATATCCCTCTTTTATGGCTCTAACCAGATGATGATATCACTTAAAGATCAGATCATCAAAGTACCCACAGACAGACAATTCCTCAAAAACTACATCCAATAAACTCCCCCAACTCTTCCTTCCCCGCTCAGCACACTGAACTCAAACCCCCTCTATATCTATCCAATCCTCCCACCCCCACCTCCCCTAACCTCATCCCACTCACTCATTCCCCCACACCATCCATCCCCAACCATCCCATCCCTCCCTTCTTCTCATCTTCATCAATCCATACCTCTACCAACAACATACCGAGTCAGACCGCCCGCTGTACTACTTATCTAGCCCTACCTTCCCACCAAGAAAACCTCTTTCACGCAACACCGCCCCTTCGCTTCAAAAAAGATTCGCCACCTTATGAAAAAAGATAGTACTCGCGAGGAGTATAATGCGAATTAAAGAGGTTGCTAGCAAGGAGATCGAAAATCTCCAAGGGTGCAACTCTTGAAAACGGTTCCCAGAAAGGTTAGCAGTATCATTTCATGTGTTGGGGAGGGCACTGACTTAGGTTCCTGTTCTGTGGAAGGGGGGGGAAGCGGTGTTAGAGGTACCAACGCGGATGGATGGTTAGTTGGTATTGGGTATCTACCTTATGGAAGGGAAGAGGATCTACGTTGCGCTGAGCTATGACTACCTACTTCCTTTCACTTCTAAATCTAGACCAAAAAGAAAAAAAAAGCCCAGAGATCCCGACGAAAGTGAAGATCAACGATACGACTTAAGCAAATCCAATGATATGAGGAATTTCTCTTCCTCTAAGCAAGGCTGTCTTCGAACACTTCTACTTAGCAGACTATCGTACGTCGATTTGTGCTTCTAAAAGGGTAGATATTCATGCACGACATGCACCTGCGATGAAACGGTCAGAATACGCCATCCAATATGAGTAGGGATTTATCAAGTAAACGACTCGCGTATCCACATAAAATCGTTCAAATGAAATGATGTTTTTACTAAAGATACGCGACTAGTGGCAGTGTTTACCAATAAGATACTATCATTGCAGATTGGTTTGCAAATTGGTTTGCTACTTGCGGCTTCAAACTTTGCTTTTGGGAAAATCAATGGCACGGGGATATGGTCTTGTGAGTAGAGCGAGAACGAAAAGGCGCGTTGCGAGGGTTTTGGGTGAATTGCGCGAGGATTTTGAAGGTGGTAGTGTGAAAGGCGTAGGTCCTAGGCTGTGAGAGATGGGATATGTGTCTCTATTTCTTTGAGTTGCGATGAATTTATCGGGTCGTTACGTTCTTGCTATTGATCTATTAAGGCGGATACGATACATCGAATGGAATTTCTCAATTGTCTGTCTGGCCTCGCGAGTTTCCTTAGGTAATGGTTTAAGGCGATAATCTTCTCGTTTGCCTGGAAGACTTCCCAGCCTGCAATTCCTTTGTATCACCTGATCAGTACTTCACTCCTATACAAGACCTACTCTTTCGTTACGCAAGCAATGTCCCCTTTTCCTCACCTCTCCGTCTCCAACTTAAACGCCGTTCCCTTAACCTCCCCCACCAAACTCTCCCCGCCCAATTCGCTAGTATCAAATCCATTATCCTCCAAATACCGTCTAAACCTCACATCCTCGCTCTCCAACTCCCTCCCCATATCCGGAATCAACGCCCACGCAATAATCCCCCCCACAATTGCAAACGCGCTCCCGATCAGAAAAACCCCTTGCTGCCCTTTTAATCCGCTTCCTAGACTGTTTTGAATGGGGGTGAAGACTTGTGTGCCGATAGCGGCGCCCGCTTTCCCAACCGCGGCGGCGAGACCCATGTAGTGCCCTCGGAGGGGCGTGGGGAAGGATTCGGCGGCTGTGAGGAAGGTGGCGACGCCGGGACCCATTTCGCCGAGGGCGTTGAAGATGCCGTAGAGAACGACGAAGAGGGGGAATACGGTTTGCTGTGGGGAGGCGTTAGTAGGTAGTTTTGACGGGACGAAGGAGGTGCATTTTCTTCGCTATTGTGGGATACGGGGGAATATATTGTCTGGTGGAGATATGTATTGGATGAGGATTGATTGAGGACTTACGATGGGGCCGAGAGCACCGCCGAGGATGAAACCGAGGAGACCCCAGAGGAGGAAGCCGAGGGTCATGGTTTGTTTGCGGCCGATGCGGTCCATTAGGAGACCGCCGACGATGCAACCGGGGAGGTAGAAGCAGTTTACTACGGTCTAGGGAGGAGGGTTAGTGTTGATTGGGTATAGAAGGAGAGGGGTGGATGAGGGTGAAGAAAAGGAAGGAAGAGTCTTGCTTACTCCATAGCCGATGTTTTCAGTCAGGGTGTTGTTGGGATTGAATTGAGCGATGATGGTTGAGGAGAAGATACCGAAAGGGTAGGTTACGAAGTCGTAGCAGAACCAGGCGAGGGCTTGGGAGACAAGACTATTAGTATGGGGTGTTTCAATTTTTATATGTAGAACGGAAAACGAAGGTAGCACTAACAAGTTCCCAACATTGGCTTCCAATATCTTCTCAAAGCAAGCATATAAGGGATATTGTGCTTAATAGCATGCTTTCGGTACTGCGTGGAGTTGACCATGCGAATACGGAAGAAGAACACTGTGAGTGGAAGGACGATCCCAAGTCCGAATGCTACTCTCCAGACGCCATCAGAGATCTTTTGATGATAGCAGGCCAGGATTATCAGAGCTACGACGCCAGCGACCACGAAGCCCTGGAGTACACAGACAGGTGAGATCGTCGACGTGAGACTAAAATTATACGTCAAGTTCATTACTTACCAAGTCAATAGCAAAATCGGTGGACATCGCAACGAGGATACCACGCCTCTTTCGAACATACGCACTTTCGTCGGAGGCCTCAGCAGAGCTGGTCCCACAAACTGGATCTCTTAGCATTTCTGAAGAATGCCTCGGACTTACAGCATTGACGCGACATACCGGGATACTCGCCTCCCGCACCAAAACCACCGATACCGCGGCCCACAATCATCATCCAGAACAAGCTATTCATTCAGCGTTAGTCCGCCTACTTCCTAAATTGCCGAATAAATCTCCCCTCGGGAATTCTCTCGTTCCCTCCAACTTACCCGAGATTATCCTTTCCATGGGCAGCAGTGGCAATTATGATACCGAAGATGAGAAAGAACGTTGCAAATACAATACCGGTACGGCGGCCTAGCTTGTCGATGATGAAGCCAAAGGTTAGCATGCCAAAGATCTCGCCGATGAGATAGGAATTCGACAGGCGTGTTTTGATGGTCGAGGAGATGCTATGAGGGTACCTGCAGGCAACAATTAGACTTCCAATTTGGAGGACTCTCGTAGAAATTGTTAGCCAACATACAAATCAGAGAACAGAGGTTCCATATATCCAACTAAACAGGTCAGTATCAGCCTCGATTCTCTTGTTAGAGGCTTCAGCACTGACTGATCTGAGCATTGTAACCATCACTGAACAACGCAACGCCGGCTACAAGGACTGTCAATGTACTTGAGATGCGCGTGATCTTGACGACGGATTCGTGGCGAATGCCCTCGCCGACAGCTTCGGAGTACAACTCCTGCCCTTTATCGATACTGTTGGGGCTTCCATCGAGGGCTACTTCAGGAGCAAACTTTTCGCTCATCATGCGTTCTGACGTTAGGAAAATATGACCAGCGAATTCTAAGCGTAGCCTGAGGCAAAGATCGAATGTCTAGGACGAATGGACGAAACTTTTACTGCAAGATATAGATATATGAGAGGTTCTTCATTTATAAGGCTTGCTTGAATCTGGGATCTTCAAACCCTTTAAGCATAAGAGATAAGGTGCTGATGGTGCACAGACAAGCACGGTCTTCGATGGCTAAAGCCTGGGAGCCGACACATGTGGAGGAACACATGAGATATGGTGCGCCACAGGTTCATTTTGTTGGTCTAGAGCCTGGATTTGCTTTTGCTCGTTCCTCTCGATAGATCGGCTATATTTCATCAAGTTTGGCGTTGGTGCGCTGGGAAACATGGGGGTGTTTCGTTGGCGAGTCGATGATCCACGTGGGGTTAATCCGTTAGCTTTAGGGCTGTTCGCAGCTACCTGAAGGGGATGAGGGGCAAGTATTTTGTACACAATTGTGACAGTGCCAAAAGAAGTGGTTCTTTGGTGTTCAGAGGTGCCTTCACAAGTCATATTGGACTCCCATTCGATTGTCCGGCTTTATCCCCGAAATGATCGCTGCACCAGTAGGTGCTCTTCAATCAAAGACCGATACACAGTAACCCTTGGTGTGCTGTCCGCAGCTCCCACAATCTTTGCACCGTCATCCCACTTCCTTAACTTTATCATGTCCTCACTCAATGGATCGTTCGTGAACTTTTCAAGCTCTTTCCCTTGAAAAGGCCCTCCCTGGAACTCCAAACTCTTCTTTGACGCAGAAGACAAACCATCATAATACGCCGGGTCGATGGCAGTGAGGTACCGCTTCGCAGCAACATGGGATCCAACTAAACGGCATACCGTGTCACTGAAACCTAAAGAACGTAGGTATAGCTCTCCGATGATTTCATGGCCTACGCGGCCAACAGAAATCGAGTCGTTTTGAGCCTTCAGTTCCTTGATTTGGGTGGATATCGACTCCGCTGGAAGAAACTGGCCAATGTCGTGTAGGAGAGCAGCAATTACGAGGTCGTCGTTACTCCCTGCTTGTTTGGCTTGATTGGCGGCTTGCAGACAATGCTCCAGCTGGCTTATGGCTTCTCCAATGTAGTCGCCTTGGCCGTGTTGTTCGAGGAGATGGATTATGTGCTGGCTTTTCTTACTTGGACTTTCAGTGGCCGTGATAGGCGAAGCCATGTTTTACTGAACAGTAGACGACGTTAGATAATAGTGAGTGAGGTTCTGTAAAAAAAATTTACGGAAGTAGTAGGTCCAGACCCGTGTGGACCTTATCTAAGGCAGGGACCTAACAAGCCGTGCAGAGCGGGGCTTCAGAAAGCGATCGGCATCACCACGTGCGTTAGACCTGGAGGCTCATTGTACGTCATCCTCCAATCTAGACATACAGAACTCTGCTAGCGGCTGCAAGTCATCGTTGGTGAATATGCGACTCTATTCTTACTATTCGCTGGTGCCGTACCTCTAGAATAGGTGCAACCACCGAAGAAGACCAATCTTGAACAGCTGGCAATCAGTTCTCAATACCACTTGAACACGGTCATTGAAGAGTTTGAATGTCAACCACCTATTTCCAACCCGTACATTTTCTCTGTTGCCGAACATGACTACTGCCACCGAGCTGAATCAAGATCAAATTCAGTTCTTTGCCGACAACGGCTTCATAGTCCTCAAAAACACATTGACCCCAATAGCAACGAAAATGCTCCAAGATTGGGCTCAAGAAGTGCACGACTTACCTCGTACTTCGGAGGTACCATGGATGCCCTACGAGGTAAACCGCTTTTCCAATGGCACTTCCACGGGATAGAAGATATTCAGACGGCTAAAATGTACTTCTAGGAGGTCAATGCTTCAGGCAAACGAGTGCTCTGCCGAACAGAGAACTTCGCTAATTACCACCCCGGCTTTGACAACCTCCTTCGAGGCCCATATATTCTCCACATCTTAGAGCAGCTGGCTGGTGAGCCTATGCTACTCTTCAAAGAGAAGATCAATTACAAGCTTTCGGGCAGTGGTGGTTTCGCACCGCACATAGACTCCACAGCATACACCCACATCAAAAATGTGAAGCATTTGACCATCCTCCTAGCTGTCGATGCCGCTACCATGACAAATGGCGGCCTTGAAATTGTGCCTGGCAGCCACAAAACAGATGTGCCAATCAATACTGGCGATAATTGTATAGAGCCTGCATGGGTAAAACAGGCCGATTGGACGCCGTGTGAGTTGCAGACTGGAGAGTTGTTGGTGTTCAGTTCGTACCTTGCGCATCGGAGCGGGGCGAATAGAAGCCGAGAGGATCGAAAAGCGGTCTATGCGACGTATAATTCTGCTAGCGAGGGAGATCTGCATGAAGACTACTATAGAGATCGAGCAAAAGAGTGGCCTGCGACGCATATGAGAAGAGCAGGAGAACAATATGCCGCGGGTGCTATTCGATATGGTTTTGGAAGCCCGATGTTGAGCATTGCGAGTGGAAAGCAGTTGGAGGTTTGAATCCGAGTGAGTCGAAAAGCTATTACCTTCTTTGATTAGGATGTATTCTTGCAATTTCCATGACCAATGTAAGAGGCACCATTTGCTGTTGATAGACCGCATTAGTGCAATAAGCACAAATTGAAATAACGATTTGGATGAATGACACTACACTGAAGTCATCAACAAGCTGCGAGAACACGAGAAGGCCCGAAAGCTCGACCTCGATAAAGAGGAAATCAAACAGATAAGTGGTCCCTTGGCCGGGGTGGATAGAGCAGGAGTGGCGCTTTGGGAGCTCCTCGAAGATCATGATGGATCAAGTATTGACCTGTAATACTCCTTCCCAGTTTTGAACCTGAACGGAGGCAATCGTGTAGGGAGCTCCCCCGGTATTCTTGTCGTCTTGCTCGACCTTGGAGCACAATAAATGCCCATCGGATAGTCGAGATACATCTAGTCAGTAGCCCTTGGCCGTTGGGCAGGGTAGACTTGGTACTTCGATAGTCTGCACTAAGGCCGAGGGATGCCGTCAGCTATTGTATTGTCTTCTGCTCATAGCAGCAGTTGAGACGGACCAACATACTCTGTAAATTACCCAGATATCTGATCTCGCTGGAAATTTCAGTTTGGGAAAGATTTCAAGAAATCATTAAGTACTCTATGAGTCCAGACATGAATCTCCTACCAAACGTACAATTAAGGTACTTCCCGCGGCAAGGGGGTGCGGGGCCTTCGCCTTTGCACCCCCACATCATGCCAAAAGCGGCACGCGCGGGTGACCAATGACTACCTGAAGGTACTTAGCTGAGGATCGAGTCCGTCCACTGCGTTTATATCATCCAGCTTCAATGCATACAGTATAGCATGGCGTCCCCCACACCTCTTGTGAATGGAGATGATGTTCACTATACAGTCCTCATCCGTCTTCCGTTTCCGCGGGGCGACTTCGTTGATCCTCCCCCGGTCAGTTGCACGAGATCTTTTTTGAACAGGCCACGGCTAATGCTGGACAGGTCAACTGGAACTCGACCAAAGAGCGCGAATTATGGAGTGTCATCTCGAGCTCTCCTTTCGGTCAGGAACTAGACTGTGAGCTGTACTAGTCATGTAGACGACTGGAACGTATGCTGACCGGAAGCTCCTAGTGCAAGCCATGTAAGTCCCACGATAGTAAACAGCCTCACCCAAGTCACTGACATGCAGCCTGATACAGCGCCGATCGTTTCGATGTTTCGCTCCCTTTCCTCTCCCAACAGTGTGCATGGCTTTTCGAAAGGCATCGATCTCAGCTCAGAGCTCAGGTCCGCAAGTTTAAGAGGCCTCTGTCTGTTGGCACATCTCCGACCCCCGATTCTGCATCTGATAGTGGTACAACTGGCTTGATGCGGGGAGCAAGCGGAGGTATGTTCCGCAAAAGCATGAATTTCAGGTCTTCTAAAGAGGCGCCAGGTTCGAGAGTACCATCATCCTTGTCACACAGATCCAAGGAGCGTACAACCTCTCATGGCGATGGCAGTAAGGAGGGGCCCAGAGGTAGCGCTTCGATTATTGCTTGTTAGTTACAAACGTTGACTTTCGGTAAAAGCACCAATGTCTTGGACCACCTCAACCAATACCATCACCCAAGCACAAAACGCCTCTCTGTCTGGCTCCCCACGGTCCCCTGTCGAAAGACACTCGGTCTTCGCCCACCGAAACCGTAGTCGAGAACCACCGCACCTACCCGTCGAGCCATCCCCCAGACAAAAGCAACGCTCTCGTGAACGCACTGCCAGCCCATCCGCAGTAGCCAGCGACTCTTCCACTTCCTCATCCTCAGACTCAGAAGCCCCGCATCCAATAAACCGAAGTCGAGTCTTCGCCCGACGACCACGTTATTCCACATCGAAAGCGCCTCTGAACCCCCTCTCAGACGCAGACGAAGAAGACGAGGATACACCCTTCCTCCCCTTCTCCGACGCCAGAAAAGCCGCCACACCACCTCCCCCCACCGACCCCGGCGCCACCCTCAAAATCTCACCAAAGAGGACTCCCTCCCACCGCCAACCCCCCGGTCCGAGCACCAAGCTCAAAAGCCCTAGACTACCTCAAACCGCCCACTCCTCATCCTCCTCAGCCCAATCTCAGCCTCAATCCCAGAACCGTCCCCCTCCCAACCCTCTATCATCGCTCTCACCTCGACAAAGACGCCTAGCAAGAGAAGGAAGTGACGGAACTCCTAGCATGGGTAGTAGTTTCAGCGACTTGGACGACGCGAGCGTGACGCAGAGTGCGATGGAGGAGGCGCTGGCGAGTAATATTAATCGCGGCGTGGCGAGTCGGATGAGTACTATTAGTCAGGCTTTTAGGTCTAATGTTTTTAGTGGGGAGAGGAAGCATTAGCGCGTGGGAGATGGGAGTTTTTGGACAATAGCTCTTACGGGTTACTTGCTACAGCCTCGCTTAGGTGATAGCATCACGTTACCGTATGCTTGTTAAGTTATATATATAGACAAATTAAAATCAATCAGCTTAGTCCACTTATCGCATACTTTGAATATCACCCTGGGAGGTTGTCCAGAGACTTTGTCCCCGCCAGACTAGGTAGGTGCTGAGTTGCGAGAAGTGGGAGGTAGAAGATCATATAAAGCATGGGCTCATCATGCACAACGAATCTGTTGTTCGTAAATTCATTGCTAATAGTAAGGATGAGGGAATTCCAAGTTTGGTCAATTAGCTGCTCTATCATCCCGCAGGGGACTTGATAATGATGCAGCACCTGTCGAGCCTAGAATTCAAAGAGGACTAATATCGCACAATAATCCCAGGCTGGAAAATGAGCTTTTCCGTAGTGCTAAATCTTTTTCTTCTGAATAGTCTATTTACGTTCGAAGTTCTGAAGCTTTGCACTTCGGAGAGAGCAATCGGATATATTGTACACCTCCCTAAGCTTTATTAAGCCACCGAAACCTCGCTATATTTACAATGTATGATACAGGAAGCAGCGCGAAAACCGCTTATATGATCATACTTTCATGTAGAAACATGGAAGATAAAGCATTGAAAAGAGCAATACAAGCGATTTTGGGTATTTATAGCGATGCGGTGAAGGGAAGTATAAAGCGATAGAAATCATCTGCGACAAAGCGTGATCAAGAAGCGGGTGACTATAGCTAATCGTTAGTGAGATCGATAGTCTCAACTTTGGCCAATTTTCTGCGTCGTTCTCGAGGAGCTGCATTCTCATCTTCCTCTCGCTCCCGCTTGATATTCCTTGGGGGTGGTGGAGTGGCCTGTGTGTTGGCCTCTGGGGCTTCCGATTTAACATTGAGGCTACGCTCTAGGAGTGCAACTTGAGCCTATTGCTGGTTAATGTATGTCAACGAACAGCACATGTAGAGTTTAGACGAACGCGGAGACTTTGGACTTGTTCTTGGAGCTCGTGAGAGCCGACAGCATTAGTTTTGATGGAACTTGCGCCACTAGCGTTGTCCTGCTCTTCGTCATCGACAATTGTTATCGCTGCTGATGATGGATCTGGCGGTACGCAACCCATCATTTGCAAGGCGCCTTAAGAAGCTACCGTTAGTCCAAAGCTACTGAAATCACGAAAGCACACTCACGCCTAGATCTGTACGATATTTTGTGTACAACGGGTATCCCTTTCCGTCCAGAGATCGTGTCACATATTGCTGGACCATAAGGTTTGGGAGCCTTTGCAGGAACTCCTTCGGTCAGTCTATCCCAAAAAGGTGAGCTCGCCTGCGATAAGACGGGTCGGTGGAATATGTCTCACTTGACATTGTTTTCAATGGCTTTGCCTTTGAGCGCCCTCTCCGGTACATCCATTATTGTTTTGATTGGTATCATTTTCCTCTGGGAACCCTCGCCAAGTCTGATTCTGACTCTTTGAACGCTGATTTCAATCTCACCAAGATCCTGCACTTGAGCTGGCAGTAAGTCGACACTCGTCGATTCATCTGCTGTCTTTATTTAGGTTTCAGAGTTACAAAGTCGAGACTGGGCCTACATACTTAGTCTCAAAGCATTGAAGGAGTATTCGCTCTTCATCCATTGACCAGTCTTCTCGCTGAAGTGCGTAATTCATCAAATTGAATAGCATATGGTACCCTCGCTTCCAAACGCTCCTCAATCTTTGCTCTCGTCTGATAATATTTCACACCCATATCATTGCCATCTATCCTGAAGCGGACTTCGATACCATCTTTACGACTAATGTGGCAAAAATCAAATTGATCTGTTATGATCATCTTGACCGCGAAAGTCGCGCCAGTGACCGCTTCAATGTACCGTTGGCGCTGGTAGGGATCCTCGTGGTCACTCGCATCGGGGTCGTCGTAGGATTCTAGGACCTGGCCATTGGAGATGACGTGGACCAAGAGGCCTTTGAACGGATCCATAGTAGACCTTCTAACTACGCTGATGTTTCGCGACAATATGCTTTTCGAGTGTCTCGGGCGTCATATGTGCTTACGGATTGAGATAATCCTTTGTCGGACAACAAGGTGCGCTAGAAGGAATCGCGTTCCCGAATCACGCAGTCACGTGCAGTTTCGAAAACCGAATCGTGTCCACAACGACCATCCGCCAGTGACATTCTTTATGACGGCATTGGTTTGCCGCAAAGTTTTCTTTAGGCGACATTCCTGGTGCTTAGCCAGCAGGATGACTAAAGGTGTATCTGATCAAGCCGGCTTGATCAGCAGAGAAGCCTAGGCTACCGAATGCCTACCGCGTTCGGTGACACTTTCCTTCATCCTATTGTACAGCCTGACATACAGGAACCAAGTTATTTGCCAATCCACCAAGCGCCAGACCAGGTAGAACTACAGCCGCTGCACCTAAATACCCAAGAGGCGGAAGGTTCAAATGTTAATAAGTTAAATTCAGAACTCGAGACAGAAGAAGCCACATTCACGGGACTTAAAACCACAAACCATTCTCTACTCCCTCCAATAACAACAACGAGTCTAGACAGCGCAGATAGCAGAGCATTGGTCCATCCTGCCGAACTTGACTACGACTCAGATGATTCAGAAATGAGACGTAAATCCCCAAAGCCTTTCTTAGCAAAACCAGACCGGCCCTCATCGACAACATCGGGAGGCCAGAACGGGCATGCAAACGGCAGTATGGATTCACACCTTGAAATGCGGCGGAAACACACAGCTCTGGAGTCCCCATCAAGTGCTACTCAAACCGCGAGCCTCCTGAGCAGGGAGAGCTTCACCCTCGATGATGAACCCCCACAAACACCTGTGACACCGAACCCTAATTCGAGCTTCTTCGATTTACCAAGACAAGATAGGAGGAATTTTCTACTTCTGGTGCTTTTGTACTTCTTGCAGGGTATACCCATGGGGCTGGCGTCCGGATCGGTACCTTTTTTACTCAAGCAGCATCTTTCATATAGTCAGATCGGAGTCTTCTCACTAGCATCATACCCGTATTCGCTGAAGTTGTTATGGAGTCCTATAGTCGATGCGGTCTGGAGTCAAAGGTTGGGAAGGAGAAAGAGCTGGATCCTGCCAATACAAGTGTGCTCCGGGCTAGGGATGTTATATCTAGGCGGGCAAGCGGAAGATATGATGGTCAAAGCCGGAGCGAGTGATGGATCCGGAGTCCGGATATTCACATGGTGGTGGTTCTTCCTGGTCTTTCTTTGCGCGACCCAGGATATCGCAGTGGACGGCTGGGCCCTCACCCTTCTCTCCCCTCAAAATTTATCCTACGCCTCCACCGCCCAAACAGTGGGTCTTACAGCCGGTCACTTCCTCTCCTACACCGTCTTCCTAGCGTTCAACTCCCCTGACTTTGCAAACCGCTGGTTCCGCTCCTCCCCTCGCCCCGAAGGTGTCATGACCCTAGGCGGCTACCTAACCTTCGCCGGCTGGGCCTATCTCCTCGTAACTCTCGGTCTCACCTTTTTGAAACGCGAAGAGAAAACGAAAGATCGCGATGGCATCCTTGAAGTCTACAAAAGCATGGTCGGGATCCTCAAACTGAAGAACATCCAAAGCATCATCATAATTCACTTGATTGCAAAGATCGGCTTCCAAGCCAACGACGCAGTCACGAACCTCAAGCTCCTTGACAAGGGCTTCAGCCAGGAAGACATGGCCCTCACAGTCCTCATTGATTTCCCTTTTGAAATCAGCCTAGGCTACTACGCCGGCCGCTGGTCCACCTCCAATCCTCCAATCCACGTCTGGTGCTGGGCCTTTATCGGGCGCCTCATAGCAGCCTGCCTCGCGCAGGTGACCGTCATGATTTTTCCCGCCAACGGCGTTCAACCATGGTATCTCCTCACAGTAATCGCGTCCCACATCTTCTCTACGTTCAGCAGTACAGTTATGTTCGTTGCTATCTCGGCTTTCCACGCCAAAATTGCAGATCCGGTTATAGGGGGCACTTATATGACCCTCCTTGCTACGTACGTCTCTGTAACCCTCAATGCTCATATCAGACTAACATATTTAGCGCCTCCAACCTCGGCGGCACTTTCCCTCGTTTCTTCATCCTCAAGCTTGTCGATACCTTCACTATTGCCACCTGCAATCCTCCCCTGAAACCTCCCTCCGACCCTACCACCCTTAAAAGGCCCCTCATAACTGCCCCCTTCTCCTGTGTCGCCGAAGCGGAAAAGCACCGCTGCACAGACGGCGGCGGAGCCTGCGTGATCAGTAGAGACGGATATAATATCACCAATGTTGTGTGTGTGATAATCGGTATCGTCACTTTCCTGGCGTACATACGGCCGGCAGCTTTGAAGTTGCAGGCGCTGCCATTGAGGGCGTGGAGGCTGTCGCCGGATGGAAGAGGTGGCTGACAGCTGGGTCAGGGGACCTACCGGGAAAACGGTCACGTGGCATTCTGTATGTAGCTTTGGCCTATTGGGGAAAAAGGATATTAGAATAGAGGAGATAGAAGAATCTCAAACTTGACTATGCATTTTCGGAGAGTGTGTAATGTGTTTACGTTGCTGTTTATCAATGTAACCCTGTAAAGACCTTCACTCATCACCTCTCTTGGTTGGATTCCGCACAAAGATGTAGGTGATCACCATACAATACGATAATTCGAGTATCTACTTCAGGCAAATAGTACTTAGTAATCGCACAAACAAATATCCGAACTACTTCCGCGCTAATTTCGGTCACATTTCCGAGGCGCACTTCCGAATTCTCTGCAATGGAGCAGTCTGAGCGAAAGCGTCGCAACAGGGAGCACACCAACTCGAGAAACGGCTGTGTTCAATGCAAAGCTCGCAAAGTCAAGGTACGCGTCATCTAATGCACCTACATTGCAGCTGGAATACCATGCTCATGCTTCACAGTGCGACGAGGAGAAGCCCAAGTGTCGTGCCTGCAATCGCAGAAATAGACCCTGTACATACACGAACGATGGGTTGAATCAGTTGGCCAGCGCTGCAAGTGCGGCTTCATCCCCATTCAACAGGTCCACTGGATCCTACTTTACGCCGATTCAACAACTTAGTGGGAATGTATCTAGTGGGAACTCGCAAAAACATGGGGACCCATCCCGCTGTAATCAGCAACATCAAGGAGATATACTTACTCAGAATCAACCACACCATAGAAGCACGCCCGACCACACTTATCCCGTCCGGGCAAACGGCCTGCCTTCTACCCCAAATCCGGTGGCATCAAACCTCAATATGGATCACCTGGAACTCATGCATCATTTCAGCGCAGTAACAACCCGCAAACTCTCCATAGGCCCCTCAACTTTCGAAGTGTGGAACACGACAGTCCCCCAGATAGCGCTCTCCCACGAATTCGTGATGCACGGAATCCTGGCTACATCTGCTTTACACCTTGCTCATCTACGTCCCGAGCAACGCCAGGCATATTGGAAGAGGGCTGCCACACATCAAAATCGAGCGTTACAGTTGCTGCAGATCGCAATGGCACATCCTACACGAGACAACGCAGATGCCTTGTTTGCCTTCTCCCTGATCATCTTCTACTTGGCCTCTGCCACACCATCAACTGTGGACGACTTCGTGGACGAAATACCTCTTGGTCCGGCCATCCATACCCTTCAGATGCTTCGCGGAGTTCGTCTGATCCTCGAAGCAGTCAGGCATTGGGTTGACCAAGGTCCTTTAGCCCAGCTTCTGCGCTGGTATCCTGGCCACATCCAAAGTAATCCTACCTTTCGAGACCCTGGTACGGAAGAACATTTCTCTAAGCTGCTTGTGTTCTGTTCGACAACCCCCAACCTCAACAAAGATACTGAAATGGAGGATGTAGAAATCTATGCCGCAGCAGCCAGTTCTCTTCGTGCTTCGTTCCTGAAAGTTGAGTCTGTGCTGGAAGGCGACCCAAATACGCCGCCTATCTGGCACTGGGCAGTTCGATTACCAGCCACGTTCGTCGAAAGATTGAAAGAACAGCATTCTGTGCCTTTAGTGCTTTTGGCACACTGGTGTGTTATACTGCTTCAGGCACGTCATTACTGGTGGGTAGGTAGTTGGGTGGACCGGACGATGGGAGAAATAGAGGGGTGTATAGATCAGGAACATAGACGTTGGCTTGAATGGCCGATTGAAAAAATAAGGGATGTGAGGGAGAATGTGAGGGAGTTAGAAAATCAGTAGCCCTTCTGACGTTGAGTGGCTCTGGGGTGCCTTATGGGCGGTACCAAAATATCTCGCAATAATATGGTTACATACCACCCAATCATCCGGATCTTGCGCGATGAAACACCAATCATGATTTCATAGCTTCTGAGGAACCAGCTTAGGAGCTTTCTATACATGTATCAATTCTCCGAATCTCGAACACGACATAGAATGCAAAGAAGGACTACTTTGCTCACATTACGAAATCAAAGAGCAGAAAGGGGTCCGACTCATATTTAGCAATCATTCCGAATCTTCATTCCATGTTTTCTGGATTGGATCGCGTCAAGGAGGATCCTAGGACGCTGTCATGAGAATTTTTTGCTCCGACGGGGAATCTACGACACCAATCTCGTCGTTTGCCATTTCTACTAGCGCAATTTGTTCTCGATTGACCTTTTTATACTCACTTTGTTCGCTGCAGATCGACTACAGGTTATCTTTTCAGGCTATGTTTGGCTGCAGATGTCATCTCGGCGAATGATGGCTGATCCTCTCATGACCGAACGCCTTATTGACAATCTTCGCCTTATATGCATGTTACTCGGTCAGTCGGAGTACCGAAGTCACAATGGTCCTCATAAGCTGCATACGCTCTATGACAAATCTGGCAAGGCGGGTACCGGTTGGACTCGCATGCTTTTGAGCCCCTTTCAATTCGTTTTCGTCCCAACCTCCCTAGGTCTGAGCACCTCACTGGTCCCAACTCGACGTCCATTGCAATTGACAGCTCCTCCGTGAGCAATCACGAACAGAATGAGATAAGCGGCCGATACTCCACCATTGGTGGAGCGCAGCCTCAAGTGTATTCTCTCTGCGTCTGAGCCACTCTCCTTTCCACACGTCCCAGAACCAATCACACCCTCTGCGCATAGACCTTAGGAGTAGCGAACTCGTTAGTCATGACACTCTCAGCTCCTCCGCTGTTGGATAAGATGTAACTGGTTTGCATAGTACACGTCCGTTACACGCACAAATCCGTCGAGAAAGAACACCATTTTCTGCTTGCTTTCGGCTTCGCAGAAATCAAGCGAGCAAATGCTGGGACCTCCAATTTAAAAAAAAACCTGGTACAGGTGTTATGGGACTGAATCCTTTTCTTAATAGCCTGACGTGGACAAATCGATGTGATTGATGGTGTTACAATCACTAGTGTTATAATTAAAAGTGTTATAATTAAGAGTGTTATAATTAAAAGTGTTATAATCAAGAGTGTTATAATCAAGAGTGTTAAAGGATGTTATATAAAGGGTTTTATGATAAAGGGTGTTATAATTATGGGTGTTATGATCAATGGTGTTATAATCCACAGTGTTATACTCGATGGTGTTATAACTGCTCGTCGAAAGGGGACAAGGATTCGTTTGGTGGCGCTGCATTTGTCGTTGAGAACAGAGATGATTTGGACCTCGCAGCACGAATTATGCTCAACGCGAGCACGAGTTATGAATTGCTAGATGCGCCGGGTGGTAGGGAATGCGTGAAGGTCGAGGATCCAGTCAATAAATTCTAATTGCATCTTGAAGTTCATCGTCGAACACTACGTTGATGGGGATGTGGTCAATAGCGAAACACCTATTACGAGAGAGGTGGCTTCGTTGGATCGTCTGTATGTGTGGCGTAAGTGATGCTGGTTCGTAAGATGAAAAATCGTTGCTAATCTCCCCAAGGCCCAGATTTGCCGCCTGGGTCTATAGAGTGAACAGAGCGTATTTGCGTAGTAGAAGCAGGGGTATCTTTCCTTTTGGATGATGTGTATATTGCCGTTTTTTGTGGTTTTGGGAAAATATTGGCGTGGGCTAAGGATTCATGCTCATTTTGGAACACAGAGCGCAGTCATAAATCTGTCATTCGAACCCGATCTGCAAAACGCTAAAATTTCAGAGTTCATAATCTAAAAACTCTGTAAACTCCCTCCAAGGTGGGCGGTCGAGCAATAGCTGTAATAACCAAAGGCTACGATTACTAGGACGTGAAAATGTGCCGCTAACACTCCAGCTCGCTTTTCAAGGAATAAATCCATTACTTCTATTGCGCAGATTACAACAACGCCCATGACCTAGAAAGGAATTCTTGTCATTGCCAGTCCTGCCTTCACTCGCCATCGACCTAGTGTCGTTTATTTCAAAGCCCAGAGCCGGAGATTGCATTATGATGAACTCTGCGCGTTTTGCCGCAGTACATCTGTTGCGTCCACCCTATGGATAGCAGGGAATTTCTACCATACATGGCGATGAAGATTCGTGGATGGTAGGGGGTTTGCATTAAGAGAAGCTATTCAAGATAGACTTGATGGAATATCCAGTATCTTTATTCAACCATTGTGGTTATTTTGGCGCTACCAAACCCTTTATTGCGGTTTAGTACCATGGCGCTATCTCTTCGTACTATCGTCATCTTCAGTGTTTCGCTGGTGACGGCCCTCCAAGTTTCCTTACGTACATTCATTGTGGGGATTGCTGTAATGACTTTACAGGACAAAGGCTTTGCGAGCCGTACCCTTGATGGGTTTAACCTGGATGAGAGATGATAGGGTAAGAGCTTTATTGGTAGCTTAAAGAGGATGAGCGAGGGATGGTTATGTAAGTACAGCTACTATAAATTGAAGAATCTTATTTAGTACGGAGAAGATAACAAAAAAATAAGTTTATGTATGACAGTTTTTGTATCTGAAATAAGGAAAGATTATAGTGTGGAGAAGTTGAGGAAGCTGAAGGAAATAGCAGACGCCTGTACTATCGTCCAATTAGCAACCCTTCCCTGATAATAAAATCGGTCTGCACGCAGTCCCTTCTTAAGTAACTTGAGAGCCAGGTAAGTGAGGAGAGCAGGTGGTGAGATAGTAGGCTGGAGTGGTTGGTAACGCTGGCGATAGATGGTGCTAAAATTAATGGAATCCGTGCTAGCCATGGATCAGCGTCGCCATTGGTGGCATAGACTGGCATTGAGATATATGGCAGGATCCTATGAGAGTCTCTATGACAGATTCCACAAGTGCAATACACCACATGCATGTAATGGTGAAGCTGCAGGCAGAGCAATACTCAGAGACAGCTCGATAATCTCGCCTAGGTAATTCTGTCGGGCTTGAGAGGAATAGCAAAATTAGCTAACAATGAGCCAGCATGTGCAATTTGCAGCTCGGCATAGCAAAGTTGGATTTCAAAGGCTGAAGCCACAGTCAATCACTGCATTAGTCCCCGTGACCGATCGACTCTTAGCAAAGAGGACGATCTGATCAGCAACGTCCTATAGAATGTTAATAAGGAAGATTATCGTAAGCCTGAACTCGGGTGAATCTCATACCTCAACTGTTGCGAGCCTCTTTAGTTTCGACTTCTCCGTAGCGGCTGCGAGCTTTTCATCTGAGAACTGGCGACCCCAATCCTACAGTCATGGTTAAGTACGGATATACACTTTGAAACTCATGGGTGTTACTGACAGTTAACAATATAGCCGGAGACACAGAGTTGCACCTGATGTTCGGACCCACAATGGTTGCAAGTGATTTCACGAGATGGATCTGAGCAGCTTTGGTCACTGCATAGGCCTGGTCGAGCGGGTCTTAGCAATGGGGTTCCTGAAAGCAAAATTGAGGGCATTATACAAGAGAACTTCCACTCGGGATAACACCTGCAAGGGACGCGGTCGTAATGAATGCACCCTCCGTCTTATCCAGGTGTTTCTTTGCTGCGTGTATCAGCCAAAGGTGCGATTTGACATTCATATTGAAACATCGGTCCCAATCAGCCTCTTCAACACCATCTTCAAGATCAGCAAAATTCGAGAACCTTGTCCAGCCTCCATTGGACACCAACACATCCAGGCGGCCCATAACATCGACCGTCCTATCAACTAATCGTGTGATGTCTGCACGAACTCCGAGATCGCCTTGTATGGCAAGGAAGCGCGGATCCCCGGTGCCATCGTCAGAGCCAAACTGATCAGAGAATACATTGGAAAGGTTTTCAACAACGTCAATGGCACGTTGCCTATTTGCCGAAAAGTTGATGACAACTCGCATGCCTTCGGAAGCCAGAGCTCGAGCAGCAGCGACTCCCAAACCCGCAGAGCCAGCTGTGACCAACGCGACTTGGCCTTCGAGAGCGTTCGCCATGTCGGTATTTCTGAGTGGTGATAGCGTAAGTCTTGATACAGCAGAGATTGGAAACGAATTGTTGGGAAATCAGAGTAGAGAAGAAAACGTCAGTACGATAAGACCTACGATAAGAAGTGACCGATCAATGCAGGTTTCCGACTGTAGTTTATGTCACCTTGAATGCCATAGGAGTAATCCTGTTCTAAATCTTGTGACACAGATTTAAAATTGAATGGCGACTATGTAATGTCCAAATTGGAGAAGCTCTAAATTTGGAGAAGCGAAGCTCTAAAAAAGTTTGTGCGACATTAGAGTGAATAGCAATTGGACCAACTCGGCGAGTGAAAGTGAATAGCAAGATTGGCGAGTTCTCTATTGACAGTACTTCTAGTCGCCGATGACGTCGACGACGGGTTCAGGTCAGCGGACACAAGGATCAAGCATTCACGAGACTGAAGCCGTCAATCTTTAAATTTGTAGAGGACTTTCAGTGAAGACTACCGCTGTATGCGAAGGGACAACATTACATGCATCCGAATCTTGGGATTGAGCCGAGGTGGTGGGTACGCTCCGTCACTTCTAATCCTTGAATGCGTTCTCAGTTGAGCTTAGAGGCAGCTCAGAAAAACTGTGAAGCACACAGCTTTCGAACAGGCAGACGGAGCTACTGGGTGAGAAATTGTAACGCGCAGTGAATGCTGATATCACAAATCTGAGGGACGCTAGTCCTAATTCAATCTATATATTTAATTGTGACACACTTCTACAATCCTACCCCTCCAACTCTCCTACAACACAAAAACTAACATCCTCCCACCTTCCATCTCACCATCCAGGCTCTCCCCAAAATGCCTGACATCTCCCTCCTCTGGAGCCCAGCTCCCTACCACATCATCAGGTACCCCCCTCCACCCCTCCACCCCTCCCCCTCCCTCATCCACACTAACTCCCCCCCCCACCAGCTACGGCACCCTCGTCGGCTCCTCCGTCTACCAATCCTTCATCAACGGCGTAACATCCTACCGCGTCCTCTCCCGCCCCCAATTCTCTCTCCTCCAACAAGCCCTCTTCCCCATCTTCTTCACCCTCCAAACCGCCCTCCCCCTCGTCCTAGCCCTCACCTACCCCGGCCCCCGCACCTCCGTCTCCCTCGAAACCACCACCTACCCCCTCCTCACCGAAGCCACGCGCACCCCATCCTCCCTCTTCGGCGTCCTAGCCCCCGAAAACCGCTGGACCGTATTCCTGCCCCTCACAACCATTTTTATCCTCAATGCATTTAATCTATTCTATATGGGTCCTGTGACGACGCAGGTAATGAGGGAGAGGAAGCATCAGGAGACGAGGGATGGGAAGCGGTATTATGATCTGGGGTCGCATTCGAAGGAGATGGAGAGGTTGAATGTGAGGTTTGGACGGATGCATGGGGCGAGTGCGTTGACGAATTTGGTGGCGCTGGGGTTGACGGCGGTGTATGGGGCGTTGCTGAGTGATAGGTTGTAGGTAGTGGTTGGGTAGTGGGGATGGGGAGTTGGAGATCGTGCATGGGGGGATATGGATTATGCATGAGAGGGAAGATTTTTGCGACTTCTTGCATGTCTTTTAGAGATTACTTCAATAGGACCTGTAGGTGAAAAGCAAATATGCTGAAAGCTGCTCTTCGCGCTCTTTGCTTCCTGATTCCTGGCCTCCCAGCAACATGTCCTTTATTATGTCGAATATCAGTAGCTCACACTTCTTGCGTACCTTTCCCCACCTCATTGAACAATAAGTGATTCAATCTCCGCAAATTCTATTTGATTTTTGCAATGTAATGCTATGTGATCAAGCTCAAGAACTAACAATAGCTTTAACGGTAAACCCCGTAATGCTTGCATGGAGATGTGGAACAACACCGCATATCGTTATTCTCATTACCCATGTTAGCCCATTCGCTCAAATCGCTCCTTCGCCTTGTCCTTAGTCCTCTCTAAGAACTCTCCATAGCCTCCTCGTGTGTTCCTCTCCGCTTCCTCAGCTGCATCACCAATCTTCCCACCCTGAGCGCCTAAGCCTACCCCTTGAACGTACATATCAGTAGCTATGGGCGCCGTCATCCCGGTACCTTGAGCTCCTAGACCTTCACCCGCGGACCAGCCCATTTTCCCAAGCAACGAAGCACCTTTCGAAGGGGGTGGAGCTGGCTCGTCCTGGACATCTTCTTCAGGCTGTACTGCAGATTTTTTGAGTGGGAGAGAAATTTTCTTGCCGCCAAAAGCAGCGCGCCGTTCTTTAGCACGATCACGATACTCTTGGCTGTCGTCTCCTGAAGTCGTAGAGGAGAGACCTGCTTTATCAACTTTAGCTTGAGCTTTCGATACCAGATTTCTGTCCTTCAGATTCTTCTGATGGAGGTCACTTAGTCGCTCGTGCTTGTTCACATCTGCTTCAGTCTTGAATTGACGTGAGCAAAGGTAGCAGCACTTCTTCGCTAGGTCGGTATAGGAGACTACATGGGTACTCCTAGGCTTCGTATCGCCATCCTTTACCGTGGGCTTCTTGGCTTCTTCTTCAGTTTCCGCTGATGCAGCGGGTTGGACACCATGAAGCTCTGCGTGACGATTACTCCAGAATTGCAAATGTGCCGGAGCAGTTTTCTTCTGCTTGGTGGCAGCGGTTGCTTCTGCTTTCCTCTTCTTCGCTCTGGCTTCGACATCTTTACCGGGTTGCAAAAGGCCTTCGCTTTCGGCTGCAGCTGCGGCTTGGTTTGCGGCCGAGCGGACTTGGCCCTCACCTGTTGCAGGGCCTTGTTTGGGTGAGCCAGTTGATACGATCAATTCACTTGCCCAAGCCTCTTTGTCCCAGTAGGCGAGCTTGACAGCGGTGTTACCAAGCGGAGTAAAGGTAAACGGCTCCATTTCCTTTGAAGCGTTCAACTCAGGAACGAATACACCAGCGTGAATATAATCAGCTGTAACAGGTTTTGAAGAAATCGTGAACTTTTCGAATGAGTTGTAGCGCGTCAAGGCCGCTTGAGCATCCTTATGGAAGTGTCAGCGATTGTTAACGGTATTCAAAGTTTACTTCTCACGTCAATAGTAGCAAATTCAGCAAAGCCATAACGCCAGCTCTCATTGCTGCGTCTGTCCCGGATGAGTAATACCCTTCGAAGACTGCCCTCTTTGGCACCTAAGTTAGCATCTCCCGTAGTGGAGGCTACCTTGGCGTTACTCCTTTTTGATAAGGTAGGAGGAGGGGATGACTTCCGACTTGGTTTGTAGAGCTTGGCTACTCCTTTAGCGAGCAAGTCTTCAGTTACAGTAGGTTCAAGTCCTCTTAAAAGCAAATATTGCGAGGGTGTGCTGTTGGGTGAGACATCACTGTCGCCACTATTAAGGTAGGAAGGTTTGGCTGTCCCACTATACCCAGCCATGTCTAAAATCATTAGTCTTGTGAATCCCTTATATTGGCATGATACCTACCAATCTGCGGTGTGTGACACCTGAAACATCTTGTGCGGCCTGGAAAGTTGACGAATGTGCACTTTTAGGGGATTAGGGAGACGCCATGAGAAGTTCCTTGGCTAGTCTTACAATCTTACATGTCCATTCTCCGTCCGCCTTATCAGCTCGAGGCCGATCATCCCTCTCACGACTGTAAGCTATACGGACTTTGGCTGTCTCATCGTCATTATCTGTTGGACTGTTGCCACAAAGGTAGATCTTTGGATAGTTGCGCTCTACGAAAGCCTTCGACTCCTCAAGAGTCCCAAATCTTAGGAATCCAAAGCCTCGAGACAGCCCTGCGAGTTGATTAGAGACCTCTACCGGAAAGTTCCGAGACAGGCAACATACTGGTCTGGCGATCTCGAATGACTCGAACGTCATCTAGTCTCTCAACATGGTAGGTCTCCTTCAACTCCTTCAAGATCTATATTACCAGAATGCGTTACGCCTTAGCCAGAGTCCGCAAATATCTTGAGATCACACTTAGGCTCTTATATAGTTTTCAGATCATAGAGGCAGGGATCGAGCGATTGGTGGGAAGGGGGGGCGAACGTCATCCTCTGTCATCTCTAGCTTAAGACCCTCCATGATCACTTCTCTGCTGGGTGGACCGCCATAGTAGGGTGATCGATCTCTTCGCTGACTTCGGCTACGGCTCTCGTAGCTTGGTGATCGGTAGTTCTCATGATCTTTATCCTGGTAGGCTCTTCTGCCCATCCCCCTTCGGGACGGAGAGCGGCCCCTTCGGTAGTCGTTGTAATGGCCATTATCATCTTGTCGGTATCTCATATCTCTCTCCCTGCGAGTTGAAGCACCTTTGATCTCGAAATCGTCTCCACTATGTGAGTCCCTATGCTGGTCTTTCCAAAGCCATCATTAGCAGACGCGCAGTTGAGCGAGTTGAGTGTCCTCTTGTGGTTTACCATGGGAAGGGGATGAGTATCGTTCGCGTGGTGATGGAGTTCTTCGATAGCGTTCTCTTGAATACGATCTGTCGTACTGCTCTTGATACATTGCGGCTTCTCGGCTGCTGCGGTGTTGTGGGGCGTAAGACTCATGGTCATCGTAAGCCAGATCTCTGGAGTACTGATACGCAGACATGATGGGTTCGAAGGGAGAAGATGAAGGTCATATACACTCGGTACTATCTGGTAAAAGGAGTTGCTGGAGTCCTCAAATTGGTTTGGACAAATTGAAAGGTGTCCAAGTGGTTGTCGGTCAGAACTCAGGTGTGCACGCTAAACTATCGCGGGGTAGAAGAACTCAGCCTTGCAGGGCTATCCCCTGGAGACCCCTACTACCTCACCTAGAGCTGGCTCCCTACGCGGAAAGTTATGGGCTAGAGAAATGCTGCTCTGGGGACTAATACTATTGCCTACCTACTACACGGTTGATAGGTGAATTCTTCTAGTCCTCATCAGCACTCGGAAACCTCGTTCACATCTGCTACGTGGCAATTGCTTCAAGGATGTAATATTGGTAAATTTCAGACGGTTTAAGCTGCGTCCCTGAGTCATACTACGGGGCCCCCTTTCCCCTGAAACAATCCTTTTGCTGTAAGCGGCGGGGGAAGTGGCTATGTACGATGACTCAACTGGAATTCATTACTTTATGGTTTCTCCCGCCATGCTTTGATTATACTCTACTTCCTGCATCTCTGAAATATTGAAATCTCTATTATCATCGCCGTATTGTCATAGTCTATCCTTCGTTACGGCTATTATCAATTCCTCCGCACATAGATGATCATCGACTAGCAATTAGGTTACCTTGTCATGGCTCCCAATAGAACTCCGCTTGACGAAGTCGATTCAGAAAACTCCTTAGCTAAGATGACGTTGCACTCGCACATCGAAGCTGCTGAGGATATGATCTCCTTGGAAACCCGCCAATCAGAAGTTGCAGCCAACGACGATATTGAAGCGTCGTCCTCGGACTCTTGCCCCTCTACTTCTCCAAAGCGTACAGTGCCCAGATCCCGTGCGAGAAGGGATCGCAAAGGAGCACAACAGAGCCGTGATCAAAACTCTAAGCCGTTGCTACGCCCAGCAAAAGACATCATCTCCCGGATACGGCATGATCCAGCACTTGAAGAGTCTGACTTCGTTGTTGGCTATCACGACCGACATGCGCCTGAGGTGATGGAAATGGATGTCTCGTCATGGAAAGGTGGAGGCGATTTTACAGACGAAGAATGGATCCCGCAGCATCGGATTTTGTATTTTAGGAAAAAGGGTGATGAGTCGGGACGGAGGATATGGGACAGGGAGAAGAGGCTAGATAGACTTTTTGGCAGCGGCATAGTGGACGGGCTGGATGAGCAAAATGAGTTGGGAGAGAGCAAACGTGGCAATGAAAGTGAATCCTCAGAAGAAGTGGTAAAGTCGTAAAAGCTCGGCTGCGTTGAGGACCCACCTGTAACATCAAGGAAATCTTACCTTCAATCCAGCCTCGTTGTAGGATGTTGCTATCGTGACTTGCTGAAAATGTTTATCTTACGCTCCAGCCAACTATTAACACAATTTCACGAAATAACCTTCTCAGATGACCTGTGACAATCGCACGTATAAGACTGATCATCTTGTCAGAAGTGCAAAGCATTCCAACGTGCCCCTTACCACAATTAGAGGGATAATTGAGGGAGAATTGAGAGAGGCTCCCTTGGGTTTGTCCCTGAAAAATGGTTGACCATGCTGCATCGAACTCGGTGGAAAAGTATCGCTCGCGATCACGTTACCTTGCGGTAATAGAAAGACGTTTGCTGTTTGACTGACCCGCTGTAAGTCGCTCTTTGCTATGGCAAGATGATCCCTACCACGGGCTCTAATTTGCGTTGTAAGACCTCGAATGACAAAAAATTCGCTAACGAGAGCTGATAATGCGGTCAAGGCTGCAATTCAACCTGATTCTTTACCAGGGCAATGGATGGACCAAGCCTCCTCTATTACACGTGAGACAAGTCTTTGGCTTGAACTGCTTCCCATGAGCTGCCGTGCCGAAGCGCTGAGTATCTCCTGTCTATCATTTTTCTGCCATTCTTATCACCACTATCTGGCAAACCTATACCGCGCAGGCTTCCAAGATCGTAGCCTAACATGCATGCACTACCGAGGCCTTCGGAAGATCCAGCTGCAGAAAGGCTACCCAAGATCAGCCTGCGGCGAATATGTAGGAAGATAATCGTCAGTCTCCGTCGGTAAGTGTCGCTCGCCCGTCCCATGATCATGGCTTCTCAACGGCCGAGAGCATTTGCCGACAACAGGAAATCCCAGGACACGGAGTATCTCCTGATAACAGAGATACCAGATCATAAGTGATTTCCGGGTTGCAGGACTTAGCTTCGGAGCTATGGTTCCAAGGAAGGAGGTACTTGAAAGGATTCTAGCAGTATTGAAGCTGGTAGAACAAGGTCGCGAACTCTAACAGCAGGATGAAAAGAAGGCAAAGATAGTTTTGGGATTCCAGTATAGATCCGCGCTCTGGATAATACAAGGAATTACCAACATGGGTCAAGGTCTGAGAATGGAGTACGTGCGAAGCGGGAAGATCTTTGAAGAGGGCACGAGATGTATCGATAACAAATCCATTGTCTCCCAGAAGGAAGGAGAGCTCTCCATCTTCCAGTAACCTATCAGTTTTTATAATCATACTTTGAGTTATATTCCATGCCATTCTCAGCCTATGGTTAAAGGGCAGCTGCTCGAATATCTGTGTCGGTGGAGCTTGTTTCAAAGACCATGTCTCCGCCGCTTATGCTCGGAATGATGATTCCGCCGACATTCTTCCTAACAAACACCAACATATTCCCGAATTGTTACGAAGATGATGGAAGAAAGAGGAGTTTGTGAAATAGCCCCCAATGCGCCGTTGCTATCGCTATCACTTCCGAGATCCGGAATTTGACAGTGAAGCGCCCGAAGCCTCTGACGAATGAGACCGGTGCTGCTGTGCCGCATTGTCGCACCTATCATTCGCAAAAGTCAACCGCCATGCTGCCCATAGCAGCACCACTCGCCATTGCGCTAGACTTGTGAAAGGAGTACCCGTCTAGGTCATCACTTTCGGGACTGACAACATGCACCTCGCCATTTAGTCCGCAGGAGCCTGGTCAGAGCTCCTCCGATGGCAACCTCCAACAAGCGGTCAATCTCCGAAAGGCAGCCATTCAACTTTTCTGTCCAGAAACAGATTAATGATGATTCTTATCGCATGAAGGTGCTACAACTTGACCAGACGGAGGATGAGGTTGACCAGAGGTTCTTACAGACAGCACTGGAGCTGGGTATCAATGTCCCTCAAGATCCTGAGACCACTCTAGAAATAGTCTCCAGCAACATCGGTGCCCTCGACCTCGAATCTGCGCCTATTGAACCTCCAGTACAACCTCCTTCAAGAGCGTCACAGTCGATTCACACAGCATCTGATAGTTCTATTGAGCAGCAGAGGCACAGGAAGACACCATCTCTTACAGCGACCTCAATAACCTCGGCGTCGTTGAGTTCAGCGTCATCAAGGAAATCGAACTATGTGAAGGTAAGGGAAGGCTTTCGCAGGATGTCCAGACTACACAGACGCAAGACGCTTTCCGCAAACGTTCCGCTTGTACCACCGCGTGGGTCATCGATGCTTCGGGCTGTCAGGCCTAGCATACAGCCTCGTCCAGTAACAGCGGATCCGATACCTGCTATATCCCACCCACAACCTCACGCAATTACGACAGATGAGATGCATGCCCTCTTAATACCTCACAAACATGCCAAGTCAATCGACTATAACCCTCCTCCCCCACCACCTCCACCTCCGCCTATAAGCCTACCTCCGCCGCCCCCGGAAGAGGAGATACTAGCAAACGTCACTGCTCGTCGGCGCAGTATTTCTAACCCCATTCTAAAGAAATTACACCACGCGCATCTCCAAGAACAGATCCGCTTTATCACGTTTGAGGCATCACAGAACCACCTGATGCGCACAATGCAGCTGCAACACAAGCGGAATATTCTCGCAGAATATCAACAACGGCAGAGAGATGCAAACGCACGCCATACGGAGGCTCTCAATAGTCTCGAGCAACGACAACTAGATGCCGAAGTGGATCTTAATCGTCAATTGGAGTTAGAACGTCAGGCTTGCGACACACGGCTAAGGCATATGCAAGCATACTGCAATCCACGGTCTACAGTACAAGGCATGCCCGATCGGGTGGTCACGAAGAACGATTATAGGCAGCTGGAACAACAGTATCACATCCGCAATGGCATGGACAACCTCCATGCCTCGCGCATCAACGTACTACGAGAAAAACAAGGCAAGCAAACTGAGCGCATCATGGCAAAGCAAGAAGCGGAGCTAGAAGCCCTCGAGTCAGAGTTCGAACGCCAGGATGATGAGCTGGACGTCAACTTTGAAGAAGAGGAAAGAAATCTACAACAGGAGTTTGCAGAGCGCAAAAAGAGACTCATCGCAAGATGGAACCTGGCCGAGCTGATCGAGAGGAGGAAGCTAGAGCTAGAAAAAGGGGTTCAGTATGGGCCATTGCCGGCTGTCAAATGGTCTCATGACAGTAATGAGGCAAGGGAGAGGAGAAACGGGAGGACGCGAGGAGAAAATACCCATGAGGTCAACGTGGTGTACGACGCAATGAACATGATCTGAAACTTCTCCGGCTGGATATATGGATATAATATGATGTTTATATTTGGGCAATTTGCATAACTGCGGCATATTTGCATCAATCAAAGCGGCACAGCATGGTGTTTTGCTGGATACTGGTGTGGCCAGCGAGTCCTATATGAAATTTAAAACAGTAATTTCTTCTAAAGTTGAAAGAATTTTCGTCGTCTGCTTGGCGAAACGATCAATCCAATAGAGTCCATGTTTTACCAATACCCGTCTGTACATCTCAGAGAACATGATTGCTGAAATCACTAGCAACTTTCTTGTGCCGAGTGGTAATATCGAGGTCTGCTCTTCACCCAGCGCAATCATTATGTCTTGCCGCCAAATCCTGCTCAAAACCGAGCAACTACACATATGATTTCTACCGACACCGCGTCTCTGACACCGCGTCTCTCTCACAGCTGCGAAAAGCTCGAGCCCAAAGCCCATCGCACTCGTGCCACTCCGTCCGCTGGGACCGGCTCCCAACTTTAAATGGTACACTTGGCTTTTCAAGATGCAGAGGCCTCCAGCCACAAGCTCCTCCGCATCATAGTTAAGGCCTGCGTGGCTTTCTTATAGCGGTCTCTTATTGAAAGTGTCCATATGCCGACGCAAGGAGTTATATGAGAACTATGGGAACGCTCATCACATAGGGGTGTTGCCTCCAATACTGACACTGCAGCTTATCATACTCCTTCAGAAGCTTTCACACCGAGAGATTATGTTTGGACTGCTGCTATTCTATTACTAGGACTATCAATGTGGACGCTAACAAATTTGATATTACAGTGACCACAAGGAGCAATTTCGTGAACTTTGACTTCAAGGACGCCCATTTCTGTCTGGACGGGCATCAGACATAGAAGCTCGTGGAGGGGAGCAGAGACATTTGGCACCGCTGGTAGAACAATCTCGAAGCAGATAAGAAAATGACAACCATAATGGGGGAAGTGCTACGTTGCACCCAATCCCATGGGTCAAAGATCGTCACGGAGGTTGCCCCTTCTATCCACCGACCTCCCTTTTTCCTTCTTCAAATTACTCAACCAACTCCTTCTTAAGAATGAACACAGTACCGATCCATCTGGGGCTTTGCCTGTCCTGCCGACTCCTTTTCTATCCACTCCACGTATGGTCGTTTCGGTGTCTTCTTCCCATGGACCATCTCATAGACGTCGAAACCACACCGTTGCCACACATTGAGCTGCTCGATACATCTCTGGCTTACTACAGTCCCGATTCGCTTGTCTCGGACATGTTTCTCCGCTTCTGTGCGTCCGATCCGCCTGGCTCGCATGACTATATCATAGATTTTGGTAAGCATCCTATGTCCAACCTGTCTGCGTAGAATTCTAACAGACGTCAAGATACGCACCATAAGCGACTGCGCACGCCGCTCCAGCTCCTTCTTCCCATATTAAAACGTTCTTCTTGCTTCTTATCCTCTTATCGATGAAGTTACACAAGTCTCCAAAGACGGGTAGCAAATTCGAGAGCTCGTCGTCCTCGTGTCGAAACCGTACGAGCTCGACACCCGATTTCTGAAACGCGGCACAAACCGAGGCGGCAAGGTTAGTGGAGGATACTTGAATGATGGTCGTAATTTTTCGCTTAAGTATGTTCTCGTGGTTGAAGGTACTATTGGACACGATTGATTGGCCTTCGATCTCGTTGGGTATGCACGCTACATGATTGGTGAAGGTACTTACTCTCCAAGCCATACTCGAGCCAGTATCTCTTCGCCGCCCATGTTCTCTTATTCCGTTTGAAACGACAAGTTTTCTGCTGAACTGATGCTTCAATGATCCTATATAGTCTATGCGGCCATGAAACAGCAGCATTATACCTCCCCTAATATACGAATGGTCCATGAGGCATTGCATGCTTTCTCAAACGGGAAACTTGATCCTTGCCTCTATTGGTGTGTATTTTAAGGCACTAAGCATCAACAATCCCCGGAAACCCTGCCATCTGTCAAAAGCCGCGAAAACGTGAATGCAGCATCCCGTGTCTCGGATCGGGCAGCAACAACGTGCGAGATAAGAAGACCTGTGATCGGTTGGAACAAATAGTATGTCGGAGGGCAAAGTCGTTGGGCGCCGTCAGGTCCCATGAGGGAAACCGAAACCGCGGAAGCAAAGGATCGATCTTATAAGCATGCAGAATCGCCGCTACTCTGGCAAATGAAACAAATACAAGATAGCCCATGACATGTCATGAAACCGTTGGCAGCAGCGTGTTGGCACAAGACATCTCGCATATGGTATCGCCGCGGACATGCCTCCGATTTCCGTACGAGATTCTGATCGAACGGTCATATAGCACCTATTACCTCTACGTTTCCTCGATCGATGAGCCGGCACTTTGCAGCACGACAGTGTACGTCTCAAGAAACGTGGTGCGATTCATCTATAATCGATGCAAAGGCCATGCTGAACAAGCCACTCCACCCCCTGCTGAATGCTTCTAAATCGATAGGGACGGCAATGTCTGATCGATGCATAGAAACTTCCGAAATAGCTTCTCTCACCGCCAAATGCACTCGGTCTAATGCATCACTCCACAACATCTTACTCGTATCCAATGGCTAGAATATCTTCTCAACCACTCCACCCATCCAACCCATGAGGGAGTGTAACACTTCGTCTTGGCAACATTGGTGGCTTGTTTCCCATGAATGGTGCCGAACGCCTTTATGGAGCGTATATCAACATTATCGTGGCTTTCTTCTCCAGAACGATGCTGAAAGCTTTCGCCATGGTGCATTGCATTAGTTTGATGACTGCGCAAGCGGGCTTCATTAGCTCATCAACCAGCTGGAAGAAGATGAAGAACACATTATTGCTTCTCAGAAGCTACGGAAAGAACTCCCTGACCTGGGTTATGTTTCCTCGGTGTTGTATCAGGACTCATTGCCTAATTTCGAGCGTTGCACGAATTGCAGAACGCCACTCTTGTCCTCGTCACATGTATGGCCTGGAACTCTCATTTGAATTCTGATTTGTGAAGACATTGGAAGCGAGAGCTATACACACTCCAGAGTATTTGAATCGATTTCTGGCTGGGCGGCGTAAACCGGCGAAGGGTTTGCATATATCTAAAGACGTTGGCGACGCCAAGGCGCTAGCTGACCGCATTGTAGGATGATGTATGTTGCGTACAGAGTATATATACAGGTTGTATACATTCCAAGCTTAGGGTTGGCAATTGGCGTTTTTGATTGTGAAAGGAAGCAGGGCTACTTCAGGAGGAGCACCGAAGGAGCGAGGTTTACCATCCGGAGTAGTGGAGTAGCTGTTGAAGGATTGCAAGTGTTGAGCTGCAAGATGGATAATGCCTCGCCTGAGGTGCTAGAATCTATGGGAGGTCGCTTCTAATATACATGATAGAATAACACCTATGGGTGGCAAGCTAATGATGACGCTAATACCACATGCCAGAGATTCCAACAGAGCAAACGAGGAGCAAAGAGGATCATAAAGGAATAAGATTGAGGCAGAGCAGGGGTGCAACAGGTATTAAACAAAATCGGCAGCTTCTTGACTGGATGCAGCTGCTCACTTAGATTCTATCCAATATTTGTATTGCCTAGCCAAACCTCTAGTTCCTGGGCCTCGTCTTTGCATTAGATGCCTGTAGTTGAGTTTCGTTCGGTGCGCTTTGGCTCTGGGTGCGGGGAGTTAACCGACAGCCGCAATCTTTGATAAAAATGAAGAAGCATTACTTTGTTAAGACTCTCCAGCGCACATCGTCGTCGATTCGATCACTTTGGCTTTCAGCTCTTTGAAATTGAGCCTTAATGACGGTCCTCTCCTGAGCCGCTCCTTAACATCGCGAATAATATGCTGACATACCAAAAGTCTGCTGAGTATTGATTTAGAGTACTCCAAAGCTTCTTATGCAGTGAGTCGGGCTTTGATTAGGATTTTCTGAGGAATACCTTTCATCAATTGCTGTGAGACGCCCCGAAAGATAGTGTACTTGGGTGGTACAATGTAATATGGATCAAATAGCCTTCACCATAATTTGGGTTTTTAGCTTCATCTACGAAAAATTCGTGTGCTCAAGGAACTAATGTAGAAGATGATTTTTTGACGTGGGATTCCGCTAAACGGCTAAGGCAAAAAATCTCTGATCCGAATATTGACACCTTGGGCTGTTGTTTTAGCTTAACGGAACCTATATTGAGGATCTTGGATAGGCCTCGTAACCCATGAAAGGATGATAAAGATCCTACCACTTGTAGATACGACTGGAGAACATTGGATGCCAGGCTCAAAGTGCATCTTCTGTGTCTGACCTATGCTGTCGAGATTGACAAAGGAGTCAAAGCCTCGCTGCACGACTCTGTCGGCGCTGATCTGTTCGGTATCACTGAGTGTCCTTCCTATTTGCTTAGATGGTCGATTGGATTCAGAAGGACTTTGGGTGTCTCAAGGTCCCTTCCCATAAGGGCACTGAGGTGTGGAGTCTCTTAGCCGGTGGGAATCATCCAGTCATGGGCTAAATAGACGGCCTTTGTTCAGATCCTGAGGTGTAGCTCGCCCAGCAAGAACATCAACCCAGTCTCGAGAAAGCCTAAATTGGTCTTGGGATTATGAAATAGCGCTTTGTCACTCATGTCAAGAAATGAGGTGGTGGATTCAACGATAGCAACGTTCGAGGGATTACGCTCGAGCAAGCGAGAAATCACATGCTCTATAATTTCCTTTGGCAGATGGCCAGGATCTATCACAACAGGTTGATAGGGAGTTTCTTGTATGGCAGTTTGACATAACATTTCAAAAGCTGTTCATTATGATGTGGAATAATCTTATCAGTGAAGACCCTCTAATTATTCGTAAATCGTAGACATGCCTTTGGAACGTGCTTTGACTTGAGAAATTCCCACATGGCTAAGAAAGACAAGGTAATCTGCTCGAGCGCTGGCAATTTTCGCCCGCCAGTGAGACACTATCTGGGTAGATGTCATCTTCGCGCAAACCTAGATACTTCAGATGAATCGAAGCTGAGATATGGTGAGCCTGAATGTCCTAATGTAGAAAATGATGATAGAATATGCAAAGTGTATATCCGGAACTTACGTAGAGGATATGCCGGCGAGTGAAACAAGCAGCCACTCTATTACTGCGAAGATATTACCCCCTTGATCAACGCCTAGCAATGATTTGGAAACTCCATTAATGCTTGCAGATTATGTTAATATTCATAGGCATACGATCCCTGCTTTCAGGGCCTAAATCTGAGCCTTAAAGATTGGAATAATGGCGACGCAGTAGAACCAGTCATAATGCCCGTAGTCCCATTCATATACCAGGAGCAAGAAGCAAAAACTAGACTAGAAAATGTAAGAGCACTTCAGTACTCAGCTCGGGTATGTTTTCTGAGTACGTGGTGAGTGAGTTTTCAATTGGGTTGTTTTGGGTTTTAGGGGCGCTTCGGGGGGCATAACGTTTGTTGAGAAGCTCCCGGTCGCACTGCTACTACGTGACCCCATGCCTCCAACAACCACTGGGATTTGGGCAAGGGGCGGGAGTTGCATGTGTATCTCAATTGACTGATGAATCCTGATGTCTATGGTGGTAGAAAAAAAAAGGTGAAAAAAATAATGTCTCCTCGACGGGGAATCGAACCCCGGTCTCCCGCGGTTTGCCAAGCTGACAAGCGGAAATCATGACCACTAGACCATCGGCTGGACGCCTGTTAGCCAAGGAAGATAGTTGATAGGCTGAACAACTCACGGATTGTTGACAAGCGTCGACGTATAAAGGAATTGTTACTATATCAACATATATTAATAATTGATAAAGTAGGCCCCCAAAATGGGCCCGAAAGTCCCCGCACTATGGTCCCCGGAGCGTCCGAGCTCTAGGGGACCTTTAGGGCCATTTCATCAGCTTTAGGTCCAGCCCTACAGGGCTTATACGGTTGATGGGTTCATACGGTTATATACAGCCCATCACATTGCGACTATTGGAGACCTGCTGGATTCCGGTATACTCATTATGGTAAGCGACTGGTATTATCGTTGGTGCAAAGTCGTAGACTGATGGTGGCACCTTGACCAGCTTATGCATCGATAGCTCTATGCAACGAACTTTTAGTTAAGTACTGTCATAATGATTATGTATTGTTGACTTTTTCTCCCTACCAACTTGATTTTGAAATCCCCAGGATATTGGGGTTCTATCCATGATTGAGTTCAATTGCCACGGATATGTAGCATTCTGACACGCAAGGATTCAAGTCAGGACAGGCATTTCAGAGGTATATACGGAAGATTGAAGCACACGCTATATTTGCAAAGACCCAAAGCCTTACCATCGATAAGATATGCTAAGGTACGAGCATAGGGTTTGTTTCGATATTATATTTAACATAAGCGCCTATTGTAGATTGGAAGAAGGTTACATTTATGTCGCAATGGATGGAGTTCTATGGATAAACACTGCATTGCCTGTCTGAATGAGATCTATCCAAGGAAGCTTTTATATACAGGATGCTCTGCGGGGCAGATGCCATGGAATAGGGGTAGAAGGTGCTAGAGCAGACGAAATGAGGTAGCTGCTACTAAGATAGCTAAGCGAGCATCGAAATGGCATAGCCAATTTGCAACAATTGTTACTTGCAGGTGGGGTACAAAAGTCTAAAATGGCCTTTGGATGAGGAGCGCAGCAGCCCTGCTTTAGTCAGCTGAAGTTCATATGCTACGAGTCCTTCGGGATCCTTCATACGTATACATGCTGCGGCGTATGTAAGCCACATGAATGGAAGTGGGTTGCTCATGATGGATGGAAGAGGTAAGATGCATGACGATCGGATCTATCAGATTGGCAGCTTAGGGAAGGAGGCTTCGGCTCCTGGCTCCTGTCAGACGCCCTGCAGAGCATTCCGTAAAAACCCATCCAACTATCTAATTCGTGGCACACCCTGAACTTAGCATCAGCAATGGCTGTTCTTTAGAATTGAGTTGATGACTTGGTTGGTATTCCATGGAGGTGTTCTGCTATTCATGCGGCAGGCTGAGAGGTGACATTTTCTAAACCTGTTTCTTTCGGGAAACAGAGCATGACTACTTTACAAGGAGCGATGACGGAGTATAGTCGAAGTAGCGAAAGAGCAAGAGGGAGCAGAAAGAGAAGGAGCGTGGAGGAGCACAGTGGGGGCATATGGACGAACCGGACGTTAGCGTGGGAGCAAAGCGGCAATCAAAGGCCAGTCAGAAGGAGGGCACGTATTGTCTTGGGTTCAAGGTTGCTATGTACACGTCCTTATCTTTAGCATCTCCCTTACATCACGGGACTATACTGCGTATTTCAGATTATAGACTTGCGATAAGTCTAGCCTATGCCACCACCTGATGTGCGGGATGTTATGTAACATGCATTTGCCGGATAAAGCGATAAGTGTGCTGATCTCGAAATTCAAGCAGTGAGTAGCTGGTTGTTGAATTGGGCGGCAGTAGGTTCCGATGCTGAAGCTATCAGAATGAGAGATGTGGCGGTGATAATGGTGCTAGGCAAGTCACAGTAGTTGTGTATAGTGACGATCAGTAGTCCGCAGCCTTGCCATCAGAATTGAAGTAATATGAACCGCTTAGTGTCCCTTACCCATGATTATTCAATCCATTTACTGACGTCCAGTTTCATTAGTCTGGTTTCCACTTTCCAATGGGATTGTTCCAGAAAATATAGAGAAATCCATGACTAGCGATGAGGTTGGCAGCAGCGGATATTGTCGACAGGGGGGGAGCGTGCTCACTGCGAGCCAGGGAGTAAGCAGTGCTAGTCCCCTTACCATCTCTTATCCGCCAGCTCCCTGATTATCACCATTTCTCCATTTGCGCCTTATTACAGGCTTGAGTCTATGTGGAGTGGCCCTAGCACAGTCGCAAAAGTTTGGAAGGAATGTTGTCTACTCCCGTCTAACTAAATCGCGCTGTTCAACCATTTTTTCTCGCCTTTGCGAAGCTATTTTCCACGTCAGAGAAGTTACTCCTTCGCAAGGCCTGAAGTATAGCAACGTCTTGAAAGCATGATACTCTTATGGATTTGTTGAGATTTGGGTAAATGGCTTCTATCCTCTATCAAATGAGTTTGAGTGAATCGTGGGATGAGATTGCGTAAGCCGAAATATCTATCCGCCCCGGACAATTCAATGTTATAGGAAAGAATTATGATTGACCAAATCACCTTGATGCGTTTTAATGTTTCTTGATGGCCTCTTGCGGGTCTGTTCGTAACTTATTAGTCATCCTCTTCGCCTCCGGTCCGTGTGGACAGTCAATATTGTGAGTTCTGAATACTGTGCTCAGACTACTTTCCACTTTGATGACATCCTGAGCCGCTTCCTCCAGCTTCGTGTGAATCTCTTCCATTCAGTCATGCTATTTGGTGGTGACTTCTTCCGAGTCCGCATTGAATAATTAAACTTTCTGCAGAGAATCATGGACTTGATCATAAAGATTGAGGTTCGTCGCTAACGTTTATCCTAGCTCCGTGTTAGGATCTCTCTGGAACTCGACCAGTTCGCGGTGTTTCGTTGAGACATTGGCGGGGTTTCTCCCAACGACATAGTCCTCGAATGGACGGGTATTTTCCTGGGACATGGTGCAAACGTAGTATGAGAAGGTCTCTTTCAACCTTCTGCAGAGAATCATTGAGCTCGATATGAGCATCATCAACCATATGGTCGAGATCACCGACTCTTCCCTTAATGTTCCTTCTTAGGCTTATGATCGTCCTTTTCGCGTGTGTAAACTCTGTACGGCCTGTCTTGATTGCATTTAAGCCCTCAGTGATGCTGCATGGAATTTGCGCTTCCAGATTGCCGATCGGGTCTTGTAATTTGTCCATTACCCTCCGTATACGATTCTGAGAGCTTCGTTATAATCTGCACGAATATACGCTTTCTAGTTTTCTTGCGGAGTCTTCAGGAATTCATCTTCGAAATTGTTAATTTTAACGCATTCTTTACGCCCGCCTCCAACTCTTTGCGGTTGAGTCTAACTTTAGTAGAGGCCAAGAGCTGGTCATGTTCTGAACTTCAGGAGCACGTGTTGAGCCCGCTCGTCGAGTTTCCAATATGCCGTCCGGAAATGTTCGCCACGGCTAGATCAAGATCTAAATGGTTCTAAGTCTCCAAGCTGGCAGTCTGAATATTGCGGAAGGAAGTTGAGCTATGAGCACTCTCAAACATGTGGGTTATCTCTTATGTAGCGTTCTTGTTCAGCTTGTAACGTCGTATCGCTATTATCCTTCAGGTAATTCAGCATGCGGAAGATGTGATTACTAGGATAGTCTCTTTCGTAGCGCCCTACTTCAGTTTAAAGCCTCGCATCGCTAATAGGCTTTGGATAATTCAGCAAGCGCATGGTGTGATCACAGGGATATGACCTTATCGAAGAATAACTGGGAAATTCCTTGCATGTGTGATCCAGTGGACCTTAGTGAATGAAGCAAAGGGTTATGAAATGTTGTTCTGATTGATGATAAAGTAGGGATATTTGCATTTCTCTGAAATTGTTGATAAAATAGGAAAACCTGCACTTTCAGACAACGGGGTATAGAGATTTGGGCGCCAACAGCCCAGAAAGAAGGTCTTAGCAGGGCTGTTATCCATTCAAGAAAAGAAGCCCCACTACTCTTCGATTGTCACCACGTAGTAGCCTTTCACTTTGCTTTTGGCTCCAAGGGTTGGCGACTTGGTTGCGTTAGGTTGCAGTGTTCACCTACAATTTCCGACCGCCGTCAAACAATGGCGGAGATTCATTGGACACCATCTGTGCTATCAGAAGCCTCCATGCAATGCGACACACATGATTTTCTAGAATAGTGCGTGGATTGCAAAGTACGGAGAGTGAAATAAAGGTCTAGGGATGGGTTCATAGGGCTGTATCCTTGGCACACTGATATCGTTAGCGCGGAGAATAGCTTGTCATTGCGCCAAGTCCTGCAACTGGAGGCCATTATTCCGGGACATCCCCGATGCGGATTAAGATGCCAAGCCATCATCATGGGCTACTGCACCTGTCTGACACATCATTCGCATCTCGATCTGTACTTGATCGTCAGCCGCGGCAACACTAGAAATGGTCGCCGAAAGGAAGCCAAAGAATGCCGAATGTGGGGGGTCTCATATACTTCACATAAGCATTACGTCCTCTTCCATGAGTTCGTCTTCCTTAATAGCTACCAATTCTCATAGAGCAGGGCGTCCTCGCTTTCTCATAGGATCTAGCCCAAAGGAAGGCTAGGAAGAGATCTTCCCAGGCGTACAGATCTAGATATTGTTCCATAATTGTCATAGGGTACTTGAGCTGCAGTGTTTGTCATTACTAACATTTGGGGTCCACATTGAGCAGCCTTACTGCGTTTGATCGACGCATAGATCTCGGCATTAAATTACCTGCGTAAGATTGTTCGGCCGTGACCTTTTATGAAGGAGCTGCAACGATGTCGAGAGCAACGATGATGCATTATCCTGAGCAGCTCCTATGGGTGCCTATGCAGAAGCCCGCGGACATCAAGAACGTCAAGACAATGCAAAAGATTAGAAGCCACGCCCAACGTGAAGTACGGCGCAGAGAGCGAGAGTCGAAGCCGAGACGCTTAGCCGAAATTAGCAACACGTCAAGAGCCTGGCATTTCGATGTAGTAAGTGTGGAGACGCGTAATCAGGCAATGTCGGAAGGCGACTCTCCCAAGGTAATGAATGCTTAATTCATGGAGAGGATCGTACTTATCTGGACAGGTACAGAATGAGCTCGATATACTGCCGAATATAGCAAATTCTCCACAGGACGCTTTGACAATTGCCATGGACGATTTGAATCCACTTGCTGAAGCGATCTTGCTACAACCGCTGCGCCTCTACCAGATGATCTATCGTTCTATTAGCGTTTGTATGTCATTAGGCTCATTTCTGTTATTCCGATCTGCTAGGTCTTCAGGCGGTCATGCTTACGAAAGCCGCCTCTCCCCACATTTCCTTATTACATTCATCTGACATGGAAAGAGAACCCTAAAACATTCTACTACAATTGTCGTAGCCCAGTCCTTGCTGAAAGCTGACACTTTCAGGGCATAGTGAACAAGCTCCTCGCGTGTGTGGTGGTGGACCCAATGGCAGATGGCAATTATGGATGCCTTCATTTCTTACAAATGAAACAATATTTTACGCCCAATCATTCTCTGCGACTGTGATCTACCAAGTTTGGAGCCGCCAATTCGACACTTCCGAGGCATTGGTGCTCAAAGACCAAGCTGTCACACGGATTAATCGCAGCTTAACTGAGTCCACAGACGCAGTGAGCGATACTACTATGGCTTCAGTACTATGTTTGGCGTACTCTACACACATGGAGGTAAGCTATTACACTCGCTTTGTAACTTTCCCGTTGCTACACCCACACAACAGAAGAGGTGGGATACATCACTTCGCTCGCTTTTAGTCGAAGTCTTTATGCTCGGCGAGCTTCACAACTTCTAAATAGCATTCTGTTTTATCCGCCTTTTACACAAGGTGGAACTAAATATATATATACTCTTTCATTCTGACACCGCTAAACTTGCTTCAATAATACAGGGTCTCGGAAAAGCTAATTACCTAACACACATGAAAGGCCTGAAACGAATGATAGAGCTGAAAGGAGGTTGGTCTGCAGTGTCCTCAAATGAACTACTTGGTGACATGCTTGCGATGTAAGTACTTGATGAATGTTACCATGCAAGCCGCTTGAGTGGTCTTCTTCGAAAGTATTGCCATTGCTAAACGCGAGTGCAGGTGCGACTACCTAGGCGCGATCATTCATCGGTCGAAGCTGATATTTGTTCCTACTAACCAGTCGCTTACTCAAAAAGCACCTCAGATCTCTCCTATACTTGCACATACCTCGCCACTACTTGACTCCATCGGGTCCTCTCAAACTCCCTCGGTTCTCCAAAGTCCCCAAGGCACATCAGAAGTCATAGAGACCATGCGACAGCTCACACGTGCATTCTGTGACCAAGACGAAAACTCAAGTCTAGACCAACAAGGCCTTCGAGACAGTCTCGCTTCCTACACGCAAGACATCTATTCGCCAGAGCAGGCTATCCTCGCAGGCACTGTAGAAGAAAAGATGAGCGAGGCTCTACACATAGCGTGCAGGTTATACGCGCTTGCTCTCTTACATGACGTCCCTTTCGGTCACCCAAACAATCGTAAAGCGCTGCAGATCTTACAACAGTTGCTAGAATCTACAGTCCTGGTAGGGTGGACAGATCTTCCTGGCGTTCTGTTGTGGGTACTTCTAGTTGGGGCAGCTGCTGAAAGGGATCATGGAGAAGGAAACGTTATTGCGGGGTACCTGTCGGCCATTTGTAACTATATTGGTATGAGGCATTGGGATGCGGTTAGGGAAATTTTGGTAACGTTTCTGGCTGTCGAGGATAAATTGGATGCGAGAGCTGGGAGACTGGTTCGCGGATAGGATGGTGTCGTTGATTTGGTGGTTTCCTGGTGACTTACCTAAACTTATCCCGCACGGTTTATTGGTCGAGTTTGGGCGTTCAGGTTTCAACCTATTATGTATTAAGTAGTGTTTCATCGTACAAAGAGCGCCGGTGGAGTAGTTAGATAAATTCCCAGCTGCTATTCAGATTAAAGGAGCGTTGCGAGGCACTGAGTGTCGGAGTTCCCGAAGATAGCGACAGGAAGTTATTCACTGAGGAAAAGACCGTCTCGTAGTGCAAGCTCTCCAACGAGTGTGATGCACGAGCTGGTCATTGCAAATCCTTTCTTCTAAAGTCAGGAATACCAAGCGAGATCGACGTAATTGAAGCTAGCTACGGCGTGCTATTAGTTAAATCTACACTCTTAATGGCGCGCCGTATTTCTACTAGCGATCATCCCGCGCTTTTTGCTGCTTCCGTAAGGTAATCTTGAAAATAATACTACCAAGCCTGCTTGAATCTGTGCTATTTGACTGTGCTCGAACTGCATCGATCCGATCCACCCAAGTTACTTTTCACTCCGTTGAGACGTCCAATGGCTCATTGCCAAAGTCAGTGGTCGCAAAGTTTGGCGCGGTGTAGTTGGCCAGAGTTGCATTACCACTCCCATAGACGGGAGGGTTATTTTTTTTACCAACTAAGTTCCATACAACGGATTGGCCACCCTCCCTTTTCCACCAGAACGGATCTTGCCAATATTTCATAGGTTTGGGAAGATATCGCCCCGCGGAAATCAGATCGGCGATGACACCGGCTACAAGAGGTGCGGCTTGAGATGGATCTGTCAGTAAGAAACCAAAGATCTCGTAAAGGTGACATACAAAAAGAAGTCCCAGTCCATATCCTATAACCCATTGGAGCTGTGCTGCTTGCACACTTGATATCAACGCCAGGCGCATGTATCAGGGGTCTGTGAATCCATACTGGATCAGAAAATTCTTGGGAAGATGGGTGTCTCACCCCATTGATGTCCGAATTACCAACGGCGATCAAGCGATCGTAGCTACGCTCCGCCAAATAGGCAGGGATGGTATCTATGAACAAGCGAGTTCCACCACGACCATTAGGTTTCAGGGCCTCATTACCAGCAGCGCAAACAATTGTTACACCCATACCGATCAACTCATTGAGTTGTTTTTCCAGCCTCCTTTCTAGAGTAGTCAGGAGTCCGGGTTTAACCATCTCATTTCTGCCCCATGACATACTTACCACACTGGTCGCTGTCCGTTTCTTGCTCCTAACATCATGTATAACACTATCAAGGACTTCATATACGGAAGCTTCACCCAGATTTGGCATCTTAACAACGACAAGTGTAGCATTCTTCGATGCGCCGTAGAGGTTTCCGACTGCTTTAGATGCTGTACAGGTACTATGTCCCCGTCCTGTGGCTGCCTCCGTCCTTGTGTTGGCGCCCTCTCTTATTGCTAAGTCTGTGTAGAGCCATTCAACATCACGACCATGAAATTCTTGGTGCTCTCGATTGATGCCGAACTCCACATGGTAGATATAGGATTGTATTCCACCAGCTGGATAAACGTAGTTGGGATAACGGCTGATAGGGCCACCGTCCCGAGGCTGGGATAGCGCTCTCAGCTCGGCTGCTACTGGTGATTCTTGGGTACTGTAATTCATTTTTTCTCCGCTTGCGCTCAAATTGGATGGAGTTATTTCGCTGGTTGGTCTTAACAGGTAGGTACCAATTTTTCCCGATAATTCATTCTGTGTGAAGAGTTCGATGGCCACCTCATTCACATGAATGTCAGCTACCTAACAAATATTGTTAGTCGCATCAAATACATGTTCTGTGGCTCGTACTATAGGGTCTCTAAGAAGCTGACTGCAAGCCGTTTGGGTAAGGTCTGCACACCAGAACCTTATCTCGTAATTCCTCCTGGACGTGTATACGTCTCCTTGGGGTCCGGCGAGCTCAGTGAGCTTTTGCGTGAATTGCTGTATTTCTGTACTGGTAACCACATCTTTTGGGTAAATGATGTACCTCTCTGTTGCTGCCCGTGCGTAGAAGCCCAAAAGACAAACGATCAATATTGCAAGGTGGTGAAACGCGACAGTCATACTGTGAAGTTGTTGATATGCAAGATATTTCGGCAAGCTATACCCTATTTTACGAGCTGTGATAATACTGTATAAAGCTTTCCAGTGTCAACAAAGAATGACCTGCAAGCTAGTCACGCTGTTATAGTGATGGTATGAAATCCCATCGAAAAGAATGAATGCCTGAAATACATACAAGAGCAAGGAAATCGTTTGAGAGGGGACATCTACTTTTCTACCAAATGATAGTCGGCTGCCTACAGGAGTATGTTGTAGCGCTTTGCCGCGTCCTACATGAAAGCCACCGATCAATCGTATTGTAAGGCGGACTCGTTTACATCAGCAGACCCAGCAATTTCCAAGCGAGCTGAGGCTTCGACCAGTCACTTCTCTGCGCGTTAGAAGCTCTAATAGCGAAAGAGGGCGCACGGACCTTCAATGCACAAGCTTCAAGCGCCGACTGGGAGGTATTGATTATTGACCGATAGCCTGACGAATTTCTCGTCTAAAACTTCAAGGTCAAGGTGGCTAAGATTAAGGGGCCTCTGCTAGCGAGTGTGTGAACCTGATCTTTGAAGGTTCCTGACTAAGTCCCATATTTGCTTATGATGAGTTTTCTCCAGCAGTCTAGATTATTCATTACATCAGGACAATGTGTCGAGGATACTGTATGAGTGTTCTCGTAATTTTTTATTTAGGGTCATCTTGATATCATGTCAGGGGCAGGAGGGTCTTCTTTCGCAAGCTTCGAGCCCAATCTGGATGATGTGGTACGCAAGAACGTTGAGCAACTCCGGCTTTTTTCTATTCTTCGCAAAGCGTTGATTTCACTCCACAAGGACTGACCGCGGATCTCATCGTTTCGCCACTGTTAGTGTCCAATCAGAACATCAATTCAGTTTTCACCTAAGTATTCAGCCTTACTGGGTCTTACACTTACCGTCCCGCTTCTCATCGGAGTGGCATAGAAAGCATTAATAGTCTTGGAGGATCAATGATTCCTACCATTCCAATCCAGAAGATTGATGCGCCTGTGGGATTTGCCTGTCCTGACAAAGTCTTTTGCTGCAATATTTGTAATGCATTGCCATCCGTCTCAAATCTGAAACGAATTACTGTTTTGTTGGCTTCTCGATAGTAGCGATTGGTCAAAATTGCCACTTCCACCGTCTCTTTCACAGTCACGTACTCGCGTGCTTATATGTCACTAATAAGCATAGTCGGCAATGCTAAATTCCTGTTATGCCTTTCGGAAACTTTAATCTTATTCTTGTCTACAGCAGCTTGGTACCTGCCAGTCATCACCATACTACTAGCACAAATAATAATAAAGTTTCGTTCTGCAGACCTGACGCGATAGAAGGTTTCAACATCTTACAATTCTTATCTCTGGGATGGGTCTTATAAAAGTGCAAGTGAAGTCTCTCTACGTTATCGGATCCCAACCTTCATAATGGGAAGAGTTAAGAAAGTATACAGCTATTGGGTGAGAAGTTTATGTACATCATCGTGTCCCAACCTTCACAATACAGAAGCTGAGAAAGTGCCCTGCTATTGGGACTAACCTTTTGACAGTCACAATTACAGCTATTTGAACGTCGCCGTCAATCAATATAATTTCTCCACGATTGCCATTGATCGTCCCGGCACCGATTTTTCGTCAACCCAAGATCCTCTGAAAGTACTCCAGATGCCATTCAAGCTTTCTGTCATCTACGAAATGACAAAATTGCTCCGTAATAGCGCTTTATACGAGGTCCCTCACTCCTTTAGCAAAATTATCCATGTTGGCCGCAGCCCACAAGAGCCTCGAGATTCGCCCCTTCGCGTTGTGCAAGCGTTATCAGATACGTGAATTCACCTCCAGCTTAATAATTAATCTTCGCGTCCAGCGTTCAGATATTCTGCATCATATCACTCAAACAAGCAATCATGAAATCTGCACCGGAAGAACTCCTCATCAGATCCTTTCCACAAAACCAAACAACCCATCCCCACCCTCAGAAACCCAACCCCTTTCCAAATCATTGCACTTATCGCACAATCCTGCAATCCTATCCCCTCCCCCCCTCTCAAACAAAACCCTCCTCTCCCATCATCGCACCATCCAAAAGCCCCATCCCATCTACCATCATACCCTCACCCCCCTCCCCAATTCTAATAAACTCCATCTCTCATAACTCTCCCTCCCTCCCCCCCCTTCAACAAACCCATGCGTAAAATCTAAATCAATCACCCCCCCCCCCCCGCCCCCCCCCCCGGCTCTTAGAAATTTTCCAAGAATACAATTTTCTAAAACCGAATGTACTAAAGTAATTAAGGTAATGGCGTAAACGTGAGGTATGCGGGGGGAAAGGGGGGGAAAGGGGGGAGGGGGGGGGATGGAATGGGATGGGTGGTATAGGATGGGATGGATGAAAGGGTGTTGGGGTGGTGTGAGATAGAGATGGAATGGGGGGGTTTCCCAACACAGGGGTAAGGTATGTCTAGATTTTAACTCCCTGGGACTTCGAGTTTGGTATTCGCAATTTTTTGATCAGGGAGGAGAGTGAATGATATGAGATGGGGGCTCCCGGGATTGGAATACCGTACACTCAACCAGACATGGTTGAGATAAGAGAGCAGTTCAGACGGGCTTGAACACGGACGAGTTGCCTATATTACAGATTTCAACTAATGTCAACCGCAGATCCAAAATTCCGCCCACTGAATACGCGAAATTCAATTGAATTAATAAATCCTACAAACCTACTTCCTCGCCTTCTTCCCCCCAAAATGCCCATCCAGCGTCCCCTGCCCCTTTCTCTTCCTTTTCACCGGGCTCCTCTCCTCCCTATCCCCACCTTTACTCTCCCCACCAACCTCAGCCGCCTCCCCCTCATCCTGATCAACACCCTTATCTCCACCCGCTTCCTTGGCTTTCTTAACCCTCTTCTTTCCAACATCATTACTCTGTGCATCACCCTCCCCCTTCCCTTCCGTTGGCCCCTCCGCCTCATCATCGAAAAGCTCTCTCCAAGTCCCGTCTTTGATCTTCGGATGATCCCCATATAAACCGATATGATAAGCATTCTTCATCGCTTGGATACAAATCTCTCTCCTGGCATTAAAGTCAAACATCGGTTTCGGATAGATCTTCACTCCCCCTTCCCCCTCTGTGTCCCCCCCATCACCCTTAATCAAACACCCGGCCTTCTTCTGATCCGCAATCGGCGCCTTCCACGGCTCATAGATATGTTTGTCCGGGAAATCCTTCAATTCCGGTACGAAATGTCTCACAAAATCCCCGTGCTTATCCGTCTTCTTAGGAAAAGCAACAGGCGAGTAACACCGGAAGAACTGGCTATAAAACGCCGTGCACGAAAGCCATTGCAAGTTGCCCACGTTACACGCTACTTCGTGATCGATGAGCCATTCCTCAAATACCTCCGCGCCGCGCTCCCAGGATATGTAGCAGCCGCCTCGCGTGAGGAAGCAGGCTACGGCATGCCGGCCAAGATGGTGGATCCATCCTTCTTGACGGAGTTGCCGCATCAGGGCGTCGATCCAGGGGAAGCCTGTTTTGCCCCATTTCCAGCGGTGGAACCAGGTCTCTGCTTCGGGAGCGTCGATGTGGTATGTGCCTGTGATTAGACCGTTAGAGGGATCGATTTCGGACGGGAGATGCCATGGTATGAATCTGCAGTGGCTGTTTCCGTGCGTTTGGGCGTAGAAGTAGCCGAGGGGGGCTTGGGCACCGAAATACATGTCACGGAAGAGGAGTTGGCCAATTAAGTTTGTTGGTGGAGTTGTTTTGTTGGATTTGGTGTAGGATTTGAGGACATCCATTACGCGCCAATAGAAGAGGCGGACACTGAGGGAGCCGAAGTGGTGGTGGGGAGAGAGGAGAGTGGTGGATTGAGGGGAGAAGGCTGTGGGAGCGGTCTCCGGCTTGGAGAAGGTTGCTGTGTATGTTGTGTTCGAAATTATTTCATCGAGGGCGCGGAGTGCAATGGTTTCGCCGCCGCGGTGTTGTGTAGTGGCGGGTTTGAGACCGAGCTCGGACATTGTGGGGACGGAGAAGTCACCCTTGGGACCGGCAAGTTCGGAGTAGGATTTGTCATTCTCGTCGCGTTGTATTTCGTTAATGTCAGGGGACGGAGAAGGTTGTGTATGCTCGAAGTCGAGGGTAGTGTCGCCGGGGTCTGGGAGAGATTCTGGGGATGGCATAGGTTTCGCGACTTCCCCGAGCTTCTCAGCTGCCTGGAATCAGTCAGCCAGAGTAGAATGGCTTGCTTTTCCTAGCTGTCATCATACATGCTGTACTTGAGTGATGCTCATAGTAGGCTTCCCACCATTCGCTTTGACTAATTCGTCCGGGTCATAAAGTGTCCTGCCCATTTTGACAATTACTTCCACTCCTAAATCTTTTGCTTGTCTCATAACGTCTTCGTCTCTTTCTCGCGCATAGGCGTCGGTGTCTTTCTCGAACACCAAGTGGGTGATTCTCCATGACTTGAATAACTTTACGAGGAGAGTCTGAGGCGCTTCACGAACGACGAATAGTTTGGACTTCGGATTTAGCTTCGTGATTGATGCGGAGAGATCGGATTGACAGTCTAGCCTGCATCGGACCATAGCATACATCATCAGCAGCTCAAGACTTAGACTCCAATCTCGTGCGAGATAATAGCTTACAAATATTGCCATCTATTCGGGCCAACTCTCGCGCGATATACATAATGAGGATCCCAGCACCATAGCGGATAGAGGCATTCGGGCTTGAGGTCGAGCGCAGCCTTCAAAGCTGGAGAATCATGCAATCGCAAATCTGTTCGAAACCAATATATGACTCTGGGCTTGGGGGGCGCCATAGATGAGTTCTATCCAAAGGGGTTTGAGCTATAAGGTCGTCCAACGTGGCGCTAGTTCTATGCACCAAGAGCTAAAGCTCATTTGAGATTCGCTTTAGAGACGTCGTTCTTCAATGTAAACGTAACGCTGATAGCTTTGGGGCCGAAAGTTCAAGGTGGTCTGTCCTTGGACCTGGGGTTGGAAAGGAAGTTCCTAGGAGGTAGATGGGTGGTTGACAAAGGCTCCATACTTTAGGTGGTGCTCCTTGCGATCCGTTCCTGGCGCGTGTATGATGATGAAATGAAAGGCCGGGGAAATGGCGGGCCGCACTTGACAGAGTTAGCGCGATCTTGGAAAGATCTCTTGGCATTGACGCTAAACTTTGCAAGGCTGGCTAACAATTTTCCAACATCAATTTCTATGACAAGCTTAATATTTTGTTGGCTATCATACGAAATTATAGATAACAGCCCTCTGCATTCATAAACCCTTTCATGTACTGTCCAAGTTGATAATTCGAGGGGCTTGACAACGCGACCTGGAGTGACTACCACTTGGTGGTTCGGCACGAGTTAAAGATTCCCAAGTTTGGTCGTAATTATTAAACTAGGCCGAATTTGTAGACAAAGCTCTCCTGAGAGGTCATACTTTGCTTATGTAGATGCGGGAAAGCCGGTCAAACGAGGTACGTTAATTCTGGGTCTGATATATCGCGGAAAAATCGACTATGAGATCTCCAAATTGCTTGAAGATACATTATATGAGCAGATGAGTAATTGAAACGAGTGTAGAGAGGTTGTATTGCTGGTGAAAAGGTCCTTGTATACGTGAACATGATCATAGATAGCAAGAGATTGATTGTCCTGGATATCTAACAATGGACAGTAAATCGTGCCATTTCCGTTCCATGCTCGGGAAAAGAACTCGGAACAACCGAGTGTCTGCGAAGTGCTAGATTAATGGACACCTCAGCAGGCAAAGCATGTCAAAATCTTAATGACTTTCATGGAACTCACAATTCCCTCTCATTATGATGGAGCATGCCACAGACAGCCAAACCATTATGCTATTCATAGCTCGCACTTACGATATACATAACGCTTATAAGCCATCAGATACCCCGTAAATGCTATGCGAACTTGTATGTCGGGAACGTCCTTGGTTGAGGAGACAATGACAAATGCTGATATGGATTGCTGTGTGGATCATAATACAAACCTTCCACGTGTCCGTTCTCTCTTCGGAGTGAGACGTAGTAGAAGCCGCTGATAGTTAGGGCAGTTTGGGCGTCAGATGGGGTGACGAAACATTTTTCTGGAATTGCAATCAATGATGCAATTCATTAATTCTGGGAAGAGTGAGGAATAAGTTGACAAACCTTTCCACCTCATCAAAATCCACTTTTGCATCAGCTCCTTCTCTAACCACTCCTTGCTCAGCAGGTTTCTGACCATTGTCTCATCATCACTCATATCCTTAAATGGCGGCAGCTTCTTCCAATACATCCCATCTACCCTAGCATCCGCCTTAAAGCTCTTCGTTTCTAGGGTGAAAGTGTTGAAGTCGATAATTTCTCCTTCCAAAAACGTTGTTATGCTTGACACTTTTGTAGGAGAAGTTTTGTCAGGTACATTGAAAGCTTCCATTGTACCAGCAAGGGTCATAGTGGTATAGTCAATGCTGTGAATTGTGACTTTCACAGGCCAACGCTCTTCTTCTAGTGGAGAAGAGTCAATAGGAGTCTCACGGGTAGGGGAAGCTGTTCGAGGTGGTAGGGAGCCGAAGTGCGGGTTACCGGTTCTCGATCGGTATGTCGATGGTGGCATGAGTGGCGTATAGCTTGGGAGCGATGTTAAATTGCTAGCTCCGTGTTGCGTTCCAAGGAGGACGCCGCCAATTTGTAGCCAGGAGCTTTCGGGCGGAGGTGGTACAATGTGAGTATTTACCAGAAAGTCGTGGCGATTTTGTGGATAAAGCTCTTCGGGGTCGATGCCCCCCTCTTCTGCTGTCTCTTGGCCTTCCTTATCGGACTCGCAGAGGCGTAATTGCCCTAGATATTTGATAGCATCGTCGACGCGTCTCCTCTCGTTGGGCACTGGCCAGTAAGATGGTCTTTGCCAATATCGTCGTCTCCTATTCTCACCCGACGGGACGATACCATCCCTTTGTTGCCTTAGTTGCTCCTCTAGGTAATTCCGGCGTTGTTGATGCTCTGCGATAAGGTCTCGTTGCTGTTGCAACTCCTGTCGTACCGTAGCTTCTCTGTGCATTTGCCGTCGTTGGCTAGGAGAAACATTAGAGCTAGCATTTTCATTTATACGTGCTGAGGTTGGCCGGTTTCGTTCATCCACTCTTTCTCTTTCTCTGTCAAGGAGGTATCTTTGAAGTTCGTTCCTGGAGCGGGCGGTAGGATTGCGTCGCACGGCTTGTAATAAGGCTGTGGTCCGTAAAGAAGATTCGTTCACCGTAGGAGCTTCGTTCTCATCGAAGTACGACTGTTCGTGGGACACTGCCTCCTGCGAGGTGGGATCCTCAGGGAATATTGGTAGGAGATCGCGCCATTCCAGTTGCGTTGCATCTCTCACACGCCTTATTCGCATGCGATCCCTCAGATGTTGCTCATCCCTCCTCAATATCTGCTCGTCTAGCAGGGCCGCTGAAGAGTGCGAGTCACTGCGACCCTGGCGGTTGTGCTCCTCGTCGTCTGATGCTCCTGGTGCCCATCCGTTATATTCATGTCGTGATGTCCTTCCTGAGTAAGAGGGCTCTTGCAGGCTTCCAAGCTCTTGTAACTGTGCTGGCTAGCAGATCGGGGTCCAAAGTTAGCAAGTTTTTGAGTCCATGGAGCCTGGCCAGCTCAAGATGGGGCCATTGACTGACTGTATACACCCGAGAATCCTCCAATAAATTTACCGCTCTCCACACTCTTCTCCCCGAATCGCTGGCACCATCGAAGTCGGTCGAGTCTTGTTCATCTGTCAATTCTGCGCGAAGTAAAAAGCTTATGTTTTCGTCATTGGCTTCTTCCGCCTGTGTACTGAGGGTCGAGGCAAGGTCAGGCACCGGCTGTTCCAGATAAGGACTGAATACCGTGGCATCAGAGGATTGGGAAGGCTGTTCCTGTCAAGGCCGGATTAGCAGTGAGTGGCGGAGTAGGATCCCCACCTTGACGTACCGTGGCTTCCGGCATTATGGTACCGGCGCTGTTGGAGGGAGGTTTTGGTGTCGGAGAAGATGATCTTCGATAGATGTATGGATGTCACCTGTCTTGGGATCGGGCCATGTTGCGTTGGCTGTGATGCTGGTCACCTGAAGGTCAAAGGGAAGCCGTGTCGGCCCTATCAGCAGAGCCTCCCCGCGGCGGTTCTGAGCTGCAGGCGACAGGAACAAGCTACCAGTCTTCCTTCCCCCTTCTTGACAAGGTAAGACAGTCGTGTTCCTACAGCCCAAGAGCTTGTTATCCAATGGTTTGTTGATGTTCTACTTCCGATCACAGTTAGGGTAGCAAGAGGAAGATGTATCGGGCCTTGAAGAACGCTAGCAATTTGAAGGATGAATTGGGGGTCCTTGCGACATCACATCAACTTCTTGGGTGATACCACCCCCATCCCTCTTGCGCCATACACTTTGCCTACCTGGTACTGCCGCTCTCTACGCCCTCTACACCATACCTACATCCTCTACACTTGATGGCTTGACTAGCAACCTACAGAGCAGCTGTTCACCAAAAGACCGCCCCCATCTTCAGTCGGGGTACCCTAATCGGTGCCCCTAGCGTCTTCATCCCGACCTAGAACTACCTAGCAATGACGCACCTCGGCGATCTGCCGCTGTCCAATCCGATCCAAGGCCAATCTGACTTCATCCTACTGGTATGATCGAGCCGCCCTTTCGCCCTTTCAACTTCTTCACTTACCCCCAGGGGTCCAGCGCATTCTGATTGTGAGCCATCATACTCGCTCAGTCGCTCAGTCGCTCGACCTGGCTCAGCCATCCCACTCCCTCTCATCCTAACCCATCCCATACCCGTACCCCCATCCTACCCTGCAGACAGCTTGAGTGTTCCGAGTACCTGCTTAGCGTGGGAGAACAAGCCCATAAGTATTTGCCCGCTCCACTCAACGTTCTCTGTCCCAGCGCATGTCTTTGCATGCACACTCGTCTCTCAGACTCTCATTTCTGTTCTTCTCCGCTGCTTTTGCGCCATCGTCTCCTCAGACCGAAATCTCCTTGCACCTGATCCTCCATTATGCCAAAGATCAAGACAATCGAGTATTTTCGTGTCCTTCCTCGTTGGCTCTTTGTCAAGGTCTGCGATGAAGAAGGTGATCACGGGTGGGGTGAAGCCACTCTGGAAGGGCATACCCAAGCTGTCGAGGGCTGTCTTGATGCCTTGAGACAGCGCTTCGTGGGCTACGAAGCCGAGTAATAACACGCCCTTCGCCCATCAGGGCCTGCTTTTGACTAACATGCAATCTCCAACAGCGATATCGAGCATCTGTGGCAAACCGCGTATGTTCTTCTGTCATCCATCGAGAGCCAAGTGGCTGATCGCCTTAGGTACCGTCTTGGCTTCTATAGAGGTGGTCCCGTCCTAATGTCCGCTCTTGCAGGCATCGATATCGCCCTTTGGGATCTTAAAGCCCGCCGCCTACACGTTCCCCTGTACCAATTATTTGGGGGCAAAGTGCGTCAAAGAGTCAAAGTCTACGCTTGGATTGGGGGCGATAGGCCAAGGGATGTCGAAGTCGCAGCCAAGGAGCGTCACGCGCAGGGCTTCCGCGCTATAAAAATGAATGCTACAGAAGATGTGGATTGGCTTGATTCGCCAAAGGTTTTGGAAGCAAGTGTAGAAAGACTAAAGACCGTCAAAGCTCTGGGAATGGACGCTGGCCTTGACTTTCATGGTCGAATCCACAAACCAATGAGTAAGCAGCTTGCCAAAGCTCTCGAGCCGCACCATCCGCTATTCATTGAAGAGCCGCTCCTTTCAGAACACCCAGAAGGCATCAAACAACTCTCCCACTTTACGACGATTCCGATTGCCCTAGGCGAGCGCCTTTACAGCCGATGGGATGTTAAGCGCTTTCTCGAAGACGCCTCTGTAGACGTACTCCAGCCAGATGCAAGTATCGATCGTGACGCCACCTCTACATATGATTTATTAATCCTTATATCAGATCTCGCATTGTGGCGGTATTTCCGAACTACGCAGGATTGCTGCAATGGCTGAAGCTTACGATGTCGCCATTGCTCCACATTGCCCCTTAGGGCCGATAGCTTTGGCAGCCTGTATGCAATTTGCCCTCTCGACATCAAATTTCACCATTCAAGAGATGAGCCTTGGTATCCACTACAACATCGAGGCTGGGGATTACGATATTAAGAATTACGTCAAAGACAAGAGCGTCTGGAATGTAAAGGATGGTTACGTTGAAGCCCTAGAGGGCATAGGACTCGGAATCGAAGTTGATGAAGATGAAGTGAGAGAAGTTGCGAAGACTGCGCCGCCCTGGGCCCTGAAAGGTTTCACTGGTCCAGATGGATCAATTCGGGAATGGTAATCAGATTCCATCGTAGTTGTAACTACCGCCAAAGTTAACAAATATGGTATCGCCACATTGTTATTCCTTGCTCGATTCTTGTTTTTCAGTATGCTTCATCCGCGTCACACCACTCACGCAGGCAGAAATATCGGCAATCTCTCGCAAGCTCAGAAATTGTCACCGCTCAGTCTTGGATTGATTGAATTTGTAAAGTCACTATCCTGGAAAGATGTGTCTATTTACAAATTAGCAAACACATTTTCATGCAAATTTATCGTCGAGTGGAGCTGTAGAAGGCGAGCTTTATAGGTTTGTATTTCGGGTTTTCTGGTCTCTCACGAGGCTGTATTTGCCGAACGCTAAAAGTTGTCTCGGTAAAACTTGCCTTACCTATAAACAAAACCCTTCTTGAGATATTGTCTTCTAGACACTCCCCTTGTCTCTGAGGTTCTTCCGGGATTGGCAAGCATAAAGACCTCCAGTACCAGACGCTTTCCGGTTAGAGTCATGATATCTTGAGACCTAACAATTGGAGGTTCTGGTGTCTTGTCGGTGGTAGAGACTACGTTGGTCGGGCGATCTAGTTCTAAGCCACAATGCAAACCAGCCTTACGCAGGCCTCAATGACTTCTTTTCCTGCTGCTACCATGGTTCTTCTTCTCATGGCCATTCCTGCTACCTGGTTTTCCTTCCAGGCGAGGTCACCCATTATAGATGTAGCCTAATTTTAAGGCTACATGCTAGGGTTGGGCTTCCAAGCTGTCATAATCTCAACTCTTTGTTTCTACATCCGCTGCTTGTTTTCCACATCCTAATCATTCAATTTTCTCACAATGCGTCTACTACACACATCTACGTTGAATCTCCACGAATTCTTCGGTGACCAAATTCCAAGTTATGCCATACTTTCACACACATGGGGCGACGAGGAGGTCACGCTGCAAGATTTGGAGAAGGAGAAGTCCAAAAGCCGGGCCGGGTATGCCAAGATCACCGGCTGTTGTGCGCTTGCTCTGTCGAATGGTTGGCAGTGGTTGTGGATAGATACCTGCTGTATTGACAAAACGAGCAGCGCCGAGCTATCTGAAGCAATTAACTCCATGTATCGATGGAACCGTGACTCGGAGGTCTGCTACGCTTATCTGACTGATTGCTATCTACCAATGGGAAAATTAAGCGATGTCGACTTTTGTAAGAGTTGGTGGTTTACTCGAGGATGGACGCTTCAGGAGCTTTTGGCTCCCAGCACGGTTATTTTCTATGATCGAGATTGGTGCGAAATAGGGACAAGGAGCAGTCTTACACCTCAGATATCGATTGTAACAGGCATAAGCTCCCAGGATATGGCCGACCCTCAAAGTGCTAGCATCGCTGCTAAGATGTCGTGGGCTTCTAGAAGGCAAACATCCCGTGTGGAGGATATGGCTTATTCTCTGCTGGGAATCTTCGATCTGATCATGCCATTACTTTATGGTGAAGGACATAACGCCTTCAAGAGACTTCAGTATGAAATTATTGGAGAATGGAGCGACGATGAATCTATATTCGCGTGGAAGCATGATGGCCCTCGCCCGTGCGGGATGCTGGCTAAGTCGCCAGCCGCATTTGCAGAATCTGGTGACATCATAACTTTTGTGAACTTAGATCCGCTCACCCGGCCTCCAAGGGTGACGGGAAAGCTGCTGGTCATGAATGGTATATTGCCGGTACGAGATCCTACCGAAGACGTCAAAGTTTCGTTGGTAATACTGAATTGCGCACGGCAAGCGAACATCAATGAACCTCTCGGAATCCGACTAGTCTCAGGAGTCCAAGGTTACTACATGAGAGCGGACCCCGGTACACTTGTGGAGTGCGAATCTCCACGAAACATAAAACAGCCGACCCGACTGGGCTTCTCCGACAACTTGCTAGAAATCTGGCTCAATCAACCATACGCTAAGGTGTCTGCTTTTACACCTCATCACTTCCACGTTCATCTACCACTGCTGAAACAGGGTTTCCGTCTCTCGGACGAGTTCTTGTCAGACTATGGCCTTCTCTGGTGGTATAACGGTTGCTGGCAAGCCACCTTCTCGAGTACTCGAGATGTTGGGGTCATGATGTTCCTAGGGGAAACTACTGGAGAGAAAATTCTGTTGATCTTAGCAGTACGTGATAATTTGCCCAGTCTCGATGTGGTCGTTCCGAACGAAAGACAGACTCCGAGCTTGGAAGATATCGCGACCCGTTATAGGGACGCGCACTATGGGAATATTCGAGGGGCCGACGAGCTTTTCAAGCCGCTGCAGGGCAAAAATCACGTCTTCGTGACTCTTCGGAAGAAACTCTTGAAAGGCAAGGGAGTGAATGTTGTGGAAGTTAGCATTAGACAAGAGAATACTAAGTCTATCGTAGTCACTGCGAGAGAGGAAAAGGATTGCAACCCTCAGATTCCGGGCCGGCTTTCACGCCTATGAAGGCTCTACCTCCACATATACCGCTTCGTTCAAAGGCGGATATTGTCGATCAGTATACCATAGCTAAGCATCGACGCTGGACCCAATTACAGAACGGCTTTCGTTGAACAATTCAGGGAGTCTTTGAAGCATCGGTGCTGCAAGAAAGTGACATTCTTTTAGTCCCACGACGAAGGTTGGATTTTCACGGCATTGGCAAAGAAGAAGTCCAGGTTGAAAGATTGCCATTAAAAACTTTTCTTTTATTCTATGGGAAGCAAATCATCAACCAATCCAGGAGTGACACTACAGCTTTCCATTAGCAGTCTCAATGCTAGGTTAAAACGGCAACCGCAGTGACGAGAAAAGGTGCGCTTCAAAAACACGCAGCCACGTTACTCTGATGTCATATATCACATTGAAGAAGCATGCACTGCCGTGCTAGCTGCCCACTAAGCAGTCGAAGTGATCGCAAAGTCTGCTTGCATGGATGGCAACAAACATGGGTCATTTAGCTGTCACTTTTTCTTCGAAGTTTGAAGGATTGAATTTCAATTGTGGAACGAGAGGGTCAAAACCTTTACAGAAATGTACGTGATAGCTCCTTTTAGAACAGCTCGAAAGATCTGGTCAATGGCAGGCGGAATCAACGTATAGAAACCTTTCCAATCCGCAATTTAGACAGGATTCTTATTTGTCTGTAGCAACTCATGCAGTCTGCTTTGCACGAAATCTCCTGTTTCCATTAGGAATTGGTGCGGGCGATTAGAAGTCTGAGTTGAGTCCATAAATGCTGCAATCAGGAGGCTTGAGGCCAAGGATGCGGTGCAACATGGCAAGAGAGTGTGTATTCCCATCATCAGGTGAAGTCCTACTGTATGAAAATTACCAAAGACGTTCAATGAGCAAAGTCATTGCTAAGCAGTGGATGTGAAGATCCCTTACTTGACGTACCCGCCAACCAATCATACCCCTGTCCATGCGCGTCATCACCGTCAGAATCCTGTTCCCATCTTTTATTCAAACAGAGCAACTTCATAACATCAATTACACCCTCAAACCTCCACCACATCTACTCCAGCAAACCCACCATCTCCTCCAAAACCATCAACACCCATAACCAATCCCACAACCAAAACTAAACCCCCCAAACCCCTCCCACCAACACACAATGGGCATCCTCGACCCCTTCTGGAACGCCGTCGACACCACCATCGCCGGCGCCGGCGCCACCGTCGGCGGCGCCATCCAAGGCATCGGCGACGGCATAACCCAAACCGGCCGCAACGTCGGCGACTCCCTCGCCGGCGCCGCCGCCGGCTACGGCAACTACGTCAACGATTCCGCCAACTACGTCCGCGACGCCACCGGCGCCCCCGGCGTCCGCGCTGGCTCCGCCTCCAACCCTCTAGGCCTCACACGCAATAAAGAAGCAGCGAAAATGACGGGAATGCCGAAATATAGCGCGCCGCCGAATAAGTCGAGGAGTATTGCTGCTGCACCGAGTGCGCAGAAGACGATTGGTCCGAGCGATAAGCAGAGGAGTTTGGCGAGTACGAATGCGGCGAATATGGCGAGGGCGCAGGCCGCGAAGAGGAAGGAGGGAACGAGGAAAGCGGGGACAGGAACTCCATCGAAACCTGCTGCTGCTGCGAAACCACCTGCGTCTGCTGCTGCTGCTTCTGCGGCGAAGAAACCTACTCCGAAACCGTCACCTGCTGCTGCTGCACAAGCGCAGAAGAAGACCGGGGGAACCGTGACGGGGAGACCGGGTGCTAAACCGGCTGTTGGGGGGGTGAAGAAGTAGGGTGAGGGGTGAGATGGATGAGGGGGGGGGGAGGGGAGAGGGGGGTGTGGGTGGGTAGTAGTGGAGAAGTAGGGTGATGGGTAAGAGGGGGGGTGGTCTTGATGAGATGAGGTGGGTGTATGATATGCACGCATGCACGGATGCATGCGTGGCTGGATGTGCAGGCGAATGAGTGGAACTACATACACACGACTTGCATCGGCATTGGCATTTACGATGTAGTGAGATACGAAAGAAAAGCGGGGGGATGTGTACGATATCAATGACTCATTCGAATTGCTTGATTGATTGATTAATGAACACATTACTCGAATTTTGACGGAGTCTGCGTGCGTATTGTTGTTTTATCTTGTATCATTACATCCCCGTTTCTCACCCTCTGTATTCTGCACTCGCAACTCACCCCCTGCACTCACTTGCAACAATCTAAGATTCCTTCTCGGGTTCGAGGTTGATGCCATCAGCACAGCAGTGGGTTATACACGTATTTGAGATGAGAGGGGTGTATGCATATATTTCTTGAATATACTATACAGTCATTGCTCTGCGAGGGAGGTAGGCTTCGCATATCCCTTCCATAAGAGGAGGAGAGGAGTTGTGCTATAGTTGGGGTATTCATTTCCTCCAGCTATACTCCCTAGAAATACGCAAAAATGTCAGAACAATTTAGTAGCAAAGCAAAAACACCAAGATGAGAAAATTCCCTGCATCTAAAGATTCTCTTTCATTTGAATAACTCCTTATCTACCCCCTCACCTCCCAAACCCCCAAACGCCCCCTTTCCCTCCCCCCTTCCCCCCCCATTACCCCCCATCCCCCCCCATCACCCATTACCCTCCCCTCCCCATCCCCTCCCCATCCCATCACCCTAAAAGACACGTTTCACCCTCCCATACTCCTCCTCAAACTCCTCAGCAGCAACCTTAGCACTAGCAACCGCAGCCGCCGCGCTCGCCTCACCACTCTCTATCCCCTCCTCTGCGGATTCTTCTGCATTAGCAACAGCTTCAGCGGCAGTTTCCTCTGCGCTGGCGACAGCAGCCGCACCAGGAGCTGCACGTTTCATCCTCCCATACTCCTCCTCAAATTTCTTAGCCGCAGCTTCGGCGCTAGCAATAGCAGCCGCGGCGCTCGCCTCACCGCTATCGATGCCTGCAGCAGCGGCACTGGCACCGCTAGCGATGGCTTCGGTGGCGGTTTTTTCGGCGTTGGCGACGGCGGTGGCTGCTGAGGGGGGAATGGGGGAGCGTTTGTATTTGGTGAGGCCGGCGATGGCATTTTCTGTGGCTGAGAGACCGGATTCGAGGCCAGCTACGCCGGAGGCGATGCCTTCTGCTATTGCTGTGGATGCTGCGGGGGGGATGGGAGAGCGGATGTTGTCTGTTGGGTGGGTTAGCTGAGGAAGGAGGAGAAAGAGGGAGGAAAGGGAGTGGGAGTGCACGTACGGAGGGGTATGGCTAAGGCGAAGGCATTGAGGAAGCCCAGGACGATGACGGATGTGTATTGCATCTTGAAGAGGCTTTTCCCGACGGGCTTGGTGAACGAGACGGTTTTCTTGTTGTTGTTCGTAGTAGTGATTGTAGGATTAGTAAGTGCTTGCTGCGCGGGGAGGGAGAGAAGATATTCAGCGGGTAGAGAGAGCTGACACATGATGAACGAATAGATCTTTTATATATGATATCCGTGAAGGAACAAGAACTGGAAAGATCACATAGATTTTGCTTCTACGAAAAGCTCCGGCAGCCGCTGTACCCATCAAGCATAACGATGATGAAGATAGACGGGTACCAATTATTAGCAGGCAGGCATGTATTGTGGGTCCTCATCATCATGCAGTAATTTCCTGATTAATTTCAGCCATTGATGTCGAATCCAGTCCGTATCCTGCATCTTTCAGCCGGTTTCCAGGGCGTCAATTGGAGAAGCAAAGAAGGATATTGGGGTCGGAATGATCTCCTTGGTTCGCGAAGAAAAGGGTGTGATAATGGGTTGAAGATGCAAGCACAATGATGGAAGGCCTTGCAGGCATGTCCAGGAGAGGTGGATTGAATAGACTCATTGTGTGCCAGCCTGACGGGTGATCGTTCAAGGGGCCGAGGCATTTCCCCGTATAAGTTGTTAAGTTGTAGGGCTTGTGCATGCAGATCAGCGTCGCCATGCGAGCGAATCGTTGAGCGGGAATTGGCGAGATGCCGAGGTAGCAAATGTAGAGGACGAGATGCTATTCGTGCATCTGTGACTTGGATCAACGTTAATTGGCTTTCGTTGCATCTTTGTAGATGCATAGAGAGCTGCTCAAAACGGCGTGTGGACATGCCTGAGGCGCTTTAGACGGTTGAGGCTGCATACAAAGGCCCAAAAGGTACCATCAGAGAGTTCTGCTTACCTATAAATGGACAATGATCACCCTTCAACCACCTCATTTGTACCACCTCCTTCAAAGTAGCTCCAACTATACGAACGAGATGTTCGAGAGTACTGTGGTAGTTCGTTGTAAGTTGCGTGAAGTTCCAGCCATCTAGCCCCGACCAAGTCGTAATCCCAGTCCACCTCTTTGCCTGCTATTGCGCTTTCATCATCCAGGGCCCCCACACCAAATGTGCTCTCGTCAACTTCACAAAATGCTGCGTCATCTCCTATGACATATCCATTATAGCATAGATGTTAGTAGATATCAGTAGCTGTGTGCAGTCAATGTGTGGATGAGAGCCACTTGGGCTTTGTGCATAGACCCGTGGGAACCAGCGGTCCTGAGCTGGCCAATGGTGGAGGTCGATATCAGTAGAGCGTAGTGATTATAGCTTCGAGAGACCCTACATGCATTTCAGACGCAGTTCTTCGATGATCTCGCAGACGAGCTTGCCTGCCGAACGGAACAAGTTTCTGCAGTGGTGAGTCGCTATAGTGTATGGACTAAGGATGAACCCCGGCTATCAGGATGTCCCGTCATAGAGAGAGAAAAGGCCCGACAGGGCTATTTGCGTTTCTCATCTTCTTCCTTGATAATGATCCACAATGGTAGAGGTATTGAAGGTCGAACAGCCGCCACGAAGAGTATTGCGAGAGATCAAGGCATGCGAAGACCCCCACTTGACATGGGCCAGAGGCCAGGGACCAGGCATGAAATCGACCCACTATGGTGGCTGTAATAGCGACCAAAGATCCGGTGAATATATGTTTTCTCACGGAGGGGCGAAGAGACCAAATATCTTAGAGAAGCTCTTACACTTGTACCTCGGAGCAGGGGCACCAAAGATAACCCAATACAATGCATTCGCTCCTTATCCCGGGTAAAGGTGCGCGATGTTATTGCACATCAATTGTGTCCGCTTACTGCCAAAGGAGACAGACGACAACCAAGTATAAGAAACCATACAAAGAAACAAGCAGTGTGAAAGGGTGGCAGGATGGGTGTGTAAAAGGGTACTGAATTACGTTTGCTTCTTCATATCAGCATGTTCAGACCCCCAAAGGTGATATACACAAGCAAATCCCCAATCAAAGCCTACCGGCCTACCAATTACCTGTATGTCCTCTCGATCACCATTATAGACATAATACTGCAGCGTAAATCTAAGTCAATAAGGAGGCTTCGCCATTCCGCCGGTCCACTTCTCACCCGCTACAGCATCGATACTTCCTAGAAGCGCCGTGACATCTACTCCCTTCTTCTTCCCCATACTGGCTCTCTCAACTTTTTTCCCTGCGGCCGGCTGTTGCTGCTGCTGTGAAGGTATCTGACCCGTACTAAGTGGTCTTTGACTAGCCATCACACCAGCAGGTAATGGTGGAACTGGAGGTACTTCATCCTCTTCTACCGAACCCTCATGCGAAAGCCGAGGATGCACAATCTCTCCCCTCAATGCGGCTGCGTTGGCTATAGGATCTTCGCCAGAACTCGATGTAGACGGGCGACGGAGTGAGCGCGGCGTGGAAGGCTTGTCTGGGTCCGTCACTACAGAGAGAGGACGAGACCTGGGATTGGTAACTGAAGTAGTACGAGAATGGGTGGCCGAGGTTGAATGATTGGTGGTTACTTGTTTGCTGGTTTCGATTGTAAGAGGGTTAGGTGCTAGTGGTGGCATAGGGCGGGAGAGATCGCCTTCGCTGGCAGATTCGAAGCCCTCGGCGCTAACAACGCTATCACTACTCAAGCTAACACTCCGAGCATGGTTTGAAGGCGTGAATTCGTGACGGGATGTGCTGTTGCGCAAGGGACTTGCACCTCGAGCGTTCAGCGTGCCCCCCGCAAGCACACGCTTAAGATCATCGACGCGGAGCGTCTGATTCTGGTCTGAGCTACTCATTGGTGTAGGGGAACCTGTGTCTTGGACGCTGGAGTGACGGTGCTCGCTCGAAAATGCAAAGTTCAGAGGCTGAACTTGGACCCCGTCCTTATTCTCGACATTTTGAGGTTGCCGATTAGCAGCGTTGGCTGGGCTCGGTGAAGCGTCCCTCGTACTGAGGCCGTTCACGCCTAGATACTTGGATAAGTTTGTGCCCTTCCTTGAACCATTGAGTGAGATTGTTCGGATTGACTCCCTCTCAACGCTGGCGATACAATCTTCCTTCGACCATTCCGAGAGCATAGCCTCTCGGATCTTAAGGGGCAATTCATTCTTCGAAGACGAGGGACCGGAGGCAGGTCCCTCGGAAGAAAGGATCGGCATACTAAACACTCGCCCAGGAGAAGATGGAGGGCTGTTCGGTGGCGAAGTGACAGCACGGGAATAAGCGTCGGCAATGAGATCAACCATCGCCGGACGAGAGTCGAATGGCTTCACAGATTCTGCTTGCAATACGGGCAAAGGAACCTTTTCCGTAAGCGGACGCGATGAGGCTAGCATAATTCGTTCTAGGGGTAGTGGAGGGAGTTGAACCGTATCGAGCCACAAGCCGTGTTGCTTACGCCTTGAGATCTCATTCTGGATCACAAACCCGACAGTGGACGTATCGAAGTCGAATTTACTACACAAGTTCCACAAGTAGCCATGAACAAGACTCCCAATATTCACTTTGGCCACAGGAGTTGGGATCAACTCGTCTACATTGATGTCCTCCTGCAATCTCATGATCATTGGAAGACCGGTTTTCGCTGCGTTAACGCCCAGCTTCTCGACTAAGCTGATAAGAAGTAAATGTATCAGCAACAGATCAGGTTCTGATTCTGGTGTCTCGATAGCAGTGTCATATATGGCTAGGTGAAGAAGCTGGAGGAACGTAGATTTCGTTGGTTTGCTATTGTGATCCCGCTGAGAGGCGTTGGAAGCAGCTGCCTTGGCAGTCGCGTCCTTTCTGTTACTGTTGATATCTGTCTTCGAAACGGTCCTCAATAGCTTGCGCTTATCTTCGAGCACTCGAAGATCATTCGGACTCATCTCCAACCTCAACCAGGTCAATAGGGAGTCGACATAAGCCCTTCTGACCCTTCTATCACCATCTCTAAGGAGCCATTGTGTGCCTTCCCATACCTGCACACCAACCCGATTACGCCCAATTGCAGTGCCCCCACTGGCAGTACTTTTCAGGTTGGCCACTGTCAGAACTTCCTTTATTGCTTTGAGCGCAGTGACACGTGCTGTGCCAAAAGAGAAGAACTCATCTGTCTCTGGATTTTCTCGGAGATTGGCTGATGCTGAGATAGCACTCACTGCAGCCTGAGGATGTTCAATAGCTGCAGCTGCTGTCGCTACACCTGACATGGGTGAAGGTTTAAGTCGAAGTAGGATTGCAGTAATTATGTCTGAGATCTGATCGGAATAATATATATGTGTGGCGAGATCGCCTATACATCTTTGTAATCTGTCAAGCAGCCGTTGTCGGTTTGTGGAAGGCTGCGATTCGTCGGCGTTCTCAACGGCTTTATCCGCGCTTGGCGACGATGCTCCATCAATAAAGCCTCCTGTTCCTTTGAACAAGTCAATTGCATCGGTCTGCTGGTGGTGCGGCAGAACAGTCGATCCTTTGCCGCCTAATTGCAGAAGTAATAGAATATGCTGGATTAAACCAAGAAGCACATCCATCACGCTCAGACCGATCATGTTGATGTCCGACCGTAATAGCCATCCAATGAGGGAGACAAGTAATAAATGCTGCTCTATATTTTCTTCGATCACAGGACTCCTGACCAGCGTTGCAACAAGGGTCACCACAATCACAAAGCGATCTTGCACCGGTGCCCATCGAGTAACCATTTCCATGAGCGTCGTCGCCCAAGTGCCGGAGGTATTGGACCTCGTACTTCTACTTGTCTCAGGCCGCCGGTTAAGTGCCCTTGTCACGATGAATTTTAGTATTGCCCCTGTAGCTAGTCGGATTTGCGCTCGGTTGTTGGCCACGATGATTTGCTTTAAGCATTGAATCGCTTGTACTCCCACCTCTTCCTCGGCCAGACGATCTGCATCATCGGCTGTCCCGGTCATCGCGGCAGAGGTGGGTCTCGAAGTCCCTTCGGCGGTCCGTACCGTTGCAATACTCATACGCCTTCTAGCCGCCTGTTCTATCTCCTCGGTTTCCGTAGCCTGGGCCCGAATCTGCAGCTCACGGAGATGTCCCTCATCACCCAATTGCAAATTTTGAAGTATGACTGGCATTATGATATTTATCTGCTTTCCCCCGTCTGCTCCAACAGCCTCCGAGGCAGTGATGCTCTTTAATGCCTGCAGGCCAGCACTCCTCCATCGTATTGCTATTGATGTGTTGATTCCACCTTTCGGTTGTACTGGAGTCTTCAAGGCTGCATAGCTCGCGTAGGTCCCCACAATGGACTCATATTGTGCAATATGCTCTTGGTCGGCTGCTAGGGTAGCTACGTCGTAGTATTCACAAAAAGCTTCAAAAGTTGGTATTGACTCTTCCACCATAGACAGATCCTTCGAGCGCAGGACGACACCCAATATTCGAAGGACATATGATGCATAGAGAGGAAGGTCTCGGGGCAGTTTTTCAATCAGCGCTTTGATGATTTGGAGAGTGATCTGTACGTTGCTGCAAGGATAGAAATTAGCTTGACTACGGCCAATTGCATTTCACTGAAGCCACATACCCTATTTTGCCTTTGTATACATCGCTCGTGGCTTTCTTCTCCAGGAAAGACCCCACTTTCTGGAGCTTACTTCGTCGCGTGCTGGCATAATACAATAAGTAGCTGAGCTCACTCGAATTTGGTTTGACATCCTGAACGTTTTTCTGGAACCTGGGATAGCACTTAAGAATGAGGACCTGGTGTTTCGGGCGACATTTCGTGCGCATAGCGTTCATTGCGATTCGGTGCTATCTACAAGTGCAGCCTGAGTAATAAACAAATCTAAACAAGAAGGAGCTCTGGTAATCTTGGCCCTCGGGAAAGTTAGAAGTTGAGCAACAGAGGATAACAAAGGATAGAAGAGAGTCGCATGGTTACGACCGGTGTTGTGTAGATAATCGGAGTTGTTCGTCATACGTATATCTCGGGCATCAGTCATCGTAGATGTCCGTCTTCTGCGGCAGAGATGACTGATGAGGGGGCTTGGCACAAACAAACTTCCTTTTTGGGCGGCATTGCCTTTTCTCATCATTGCAGAGCATCGTCAATCAGAGGGCTAGGATTCTTGCAAATTGACGTTCTGGAAGTTCATTCCTGTTGTTGCTCGGATAAGTTTCTAAGCTCTCTAAGGGAGTAAGTCGTTAGCCACCTATGACCCTGCGTTCCCTACGGTTACTTTTACGGGAGCTCCAATAGATTTCGAGTGTTGTCTCTCATAGCTTGATCGTTCTAGGAAAACAGAGATCTAATTGACAAGCCATGCAAGCAAAACCCCCTTCATCCCATCATTTTTATCAGCAAAGGAAAAGAACGACTCGTCACATCGTCGCCAAGCTCATTCAACCGTGGCCATATGCAGAGTAGACAGACGCCATGGCAAGATGTTAGGGAAATGGTATGACCAAAGTAGAGTGAAGACAGCGCTAGAATGAACCACGATGCCGAATGCCTGGTGATGAGTTTGCCAGTCATTCTGTACCATCGCCCACCACGAACACCTTCCCCCTTTTGACTTTAAAGTCATCGACTTCCCTACTTCTTGCCAGTGGCCTTTTGAGCAGCCTTGGTGACCTTGCCACCACTCTTCTCGGTCTTGGCCACGCTCTTGATAACGCCGACAGCAACGGTCTGAGATGTCACAATTAGTAATAAGACCAAACAGGTCTTGCAAGTGGCCTGTCAACTTACCTGTCTCATATCACGGACAGCGAAACGTCCCAAAGGCGGGTAATCACTGAAGGCCTCAACACACATAGGCTTAGATGGAATCATCTTAACGATGGCAGCATCACCAGACTTGATAAATTTGGGGGTATTTTCAATCGACTTGCCAGTACGACGATCAATCTTCTCCAAAAGCTCGGAAAACTTGCAGGCGATGTGAGCAGTGTGACAGTCGAGCACAGGTGCGTAACCAGCGCCAACTTGACCAGGGTGGTTAAGGACGATGACCTGGGCGTTGAATGAATCGGCACCCTTGGGAGGGTCGTTCTTAGAGTCACCAGCAACATTACCACGACGAATCTCCTTGACGGAGACATTCTTAACGTTGAAGCCCACGTTGTCTCCTGGTAGACCCTCGACAAGCTGTTCGTGGTGCATCTCCACGGACTTGACTTCCGTTGTAACGTTGGCAGGGGCGAAAGTGACAACCTAGATGGAAACAAATCAGTGAATATTTTTGAAAAATGGTTAACCATTGTACTTACCATGCCGGCCTTGATGACACCAGTCTCAACACGTCCGACGGGCACCGTGCCAATACCACCGATCTTGTAGACATCCTGAAGGGGAAGACGAAGGGGCTTATCAGTGGGACGTGCTGGAGGATCGATGGCATCGATGGCCTCAAGGAGAGTCTTGCCAGTGGTTTTGGTCTTGGTTTCCTTCTCCCAACCCTTGTACCACGGGCAGTTGGGAGACTCATCAATCATATTGTCACCGTTGAAACCAGAGATGGGAACGAAAGGAACGGTTTTTGGGTTGTATCCAACCTTCTTGATGAAGTTGGAAGTTTCCTTGATGATCTCCTGGTAACGGTCACCGGACCACTTGGCGGTGTCCATTTTGTTAATGGCAACAATAAGTTGCCTGACACCCAAGGTAAAGGCAAGCAGAGCATGCTCACGGGTCTGACCATCCTTGGAGATACCAGCTTCGAATTCACCAGTACCGGCAGCGATAATAAGAATGGCACAATCGGCTTGAGAGGTACCAGTAATCATGTTCTTGATAAAATCACGATGGCCAGGAGCGTCTGCATCAAGCTCTCAGCACAAATGCTTCTTCTATTGGGTACGGTAATGCTACTCACCGATGACGGTGACGTAGTACTTGGGTGTTTCGAATTTCCATAGTGCAATGTCGATTGTAATACCACGCTCACGCTCGGCCTTTAGCTTGTCAAGAACCCATGCGTACTTGAAGGAGCCCTTGCCCAACTCGGCGGCTTCCTGTATGGGAGGTCAGCATTGGTTGTGTTGGTGCCCTGTGTGGATTGCGATAAGGAATTTCTGCGATCGCTGTAGCAAATAGCGGGGCAAAAAAATTATTTTGCCCCGCCCCACAAGTGTGCCTCGAAATTTTCATCAAGCCTGTCGACATTGAGTGTAATGGACGTACCTTCTCAAATTTCTCGATAGTACGCTTGTCAATACCCCCGCACTTGTAGATCAAATGACCTAAGATGTATGAGTATGTGTTGCGACAAGAGGATGGCTCGAGGCTGTACCTGTTGTTGTCGACTTTCCCGAATCGACGTGGCCGATAACGACCACGTTAATGTGCATCTTCTCCTTACTGTGATGGGATGCATTATCAGTGATCGTTCATGAAAAGAGTAGGATAGAGAGCAAGCTGTGGGAACAGCGGCTGAAGAGGATGAGACATACCCCATATTGGCGGTTGATGATGAAGTCTTTGGTTGAGTGTGGTTATATTGTGAGGAGTGTAGAAATGAAGGATCTGTGTCTCCTCGTCAATATTCGATGTTTCCAATAAGAGGGAAGCGCTACGCACTGTCAGGTAATCTGTAGCCAGATAGGTATGACGGACAACCTTCAAAATCAAATGTGCGAAAACGAAGGGTTTTAAGTCTTGCTTTAGCGCCTGGAGGCGCCGTAATCACCTAAACTGTTTTTGGACTAGCTTGAGGTCAGGAGTCTGTGCCGTCGAAGAAGTACCCATTTAGTACTACGAGCGAATATGTGGAGGATCTGTAGATGAATCTCCTGCCATGGTCTCTGGGAGTATGAGGAAATGGTGAGGGTTTTGTTTGGATGTACAGATCCTCTCAATTCACTAATGCTTTTGTACGTCCTGTTAGCAGGAATGCAATTCTCTAGGGGTATCTAACTATGCATATCACTGTAATGGCAGCCAAAGCCTCTTAGGTAGGTCGCAGGTCAAGGGCTTTATAGGCGGCAAGAGGATCCGAGTATGTTTTGTTCAAGATCCGTACCCGCAGCTCCACTTACCCAGAGCACCAGACCCGTTAGAAATCACTGAGTTAACAGAATCTCATCAACCATAACAGTTGGTGCTTCTCGCGTTGTGCCTTAGACATAGCAATAAGCGAGAACCTTCTTCCTTGGCTCACCAGCAATTATCATAATGACTCATAGTCAGTGGACCACTCCCCGCGTTAGACTCCTGCCCATCAACATCTGCAGTCCACTCATCACTCTTGCCTTACAGGTGGGGCACCTAAAGCAATCACTCAGTGTACAGGCTGCTACGAAGACTTTTTGACTCACCTATAACCCATCCTATACCAGAAGCCAACCCTCCAGTAACCATATTACTAACCACGTCCCGCTTTCTCACCCTCTCATGCCCTCCAGCGCCACTAACGCTCCCTTCATCACTGCTTCCCACACTCACAGTGCTAAGTGGTCTATCACGTGCCGCCTTCGTAGAGCTAATTTCCTCCTGCTGAGCTCTTCGAAGTGGGAACGCATTCTTACTGAGGGCGGCAGCTGCCCCTCTTGCCACGTCGAATAGTCCCATTGGCGCTTCCTCCGACAGAACGCTTCGAGTCGCATCCCGTGTATTGCGAGAAATTGGACTCGAGTCTGTAGCAAAGCCTCCAGGTACTTTGCGGTCTCCCTTATTATCCCATTCATCTGCCTGTGCTGCCTCGCGTGCTATTTCGGCGTTCAAGTCCTGTTCGCATTTCTGCCAGGTACCTAGTATATCAAATAAAGCTGCAGCGGGCGCTAATAGCAATGCCTGAGAAAGCAGTTCTTCCCGTTGCTCAAGGCGCCTTAGTATCGGCGTATTATCCCTACTAACATCGCTTCTGCCGACTTGGTATGCAGCTCGCCATGAGATGTCATCTTGCGTAATGTCCTGGGCTTGCTCATTGCGGACAGTTGACTTCAGCTGACTCATAGAAGGCAGACGCGTGACCACGTAAGAGTAAGCGGTGTCAAAATCTTCTTCTTTAAGTGCAGCTTCAATCGCCATTTGTATGATCCTACGCCGGGCCATGGCAGATTCTTGGTCAAATTCGACTTTGCTAAGCTTTCTTGCTGAGGCACTCCGCGCATCTTGTGGAAGCCCCGCTGCTACCAGATACTGGCCAACGTCAAGCAGCCTGTCAAGCTGGGCATATGATCGCTTGTTTTGATCGAGTATCTTACCAATCAGCGATATGGGATCTTTGTGAGCTCTTACATTGACTGGCCGGAGTAGAACGTCATGCTGAAGCACTAACTTGTAAGATGACATAGCATGCGTTGCTGATAGCAATGCACTAGTCTGTGCAAACGCTACTGAGTCGGGAAAGAAGTCTTGGAAAGCGTTCATTATATTGGACGCTTTGAGCATCTGACCTATTGTTCGACTTCCATTGCTCGCGGCATCATAATGGGAAAGAATCGCGCTCAGTACTGTGCTCTCCACGGTGGCCATCGGTAGAGGCGAAGGCTTTTGGTTGCAGTATATCTCCACTGCTGCGCTACTTTGCCTTTCGTGCCCACTATTCTCTGTAACGTCCAACATGGCCCGCAGAATCTCACGCTCCAGATCAGTCTCGACTATTTTGCTGAAAACGCCCCGGGTTTCGTGGACCCTCTCTGTCTGCTGTTCCCAATTTCGAAGCCAGAGCATTTGCCTTCGCGTCACATCCCAGTGGCTCTTGTTCAGCGTACCTGCCTTCAATATGTGCAACATTTTCCGCAACTCTGCCCACTGTTCATCCGCAGTAGCAAAAATACATAGCTCGGCCACACTTCTAACTGATTTGGGATTCCCAAGTCTCAAAAGCTTGTAGCATGAAGCATTGAGGAGATCAAGCAAAGACATTGCGGATTCAGTAGGATTGGTAAGGGGATTCTCTGGTCTTAGAAGCGAATTATGTAAGAGGTGAATTGGCGAAAGGCTGTCAAGATATTCACGGGAGATTCCACTGTTAATACGGGTAGCAGTCCTCTTGAGATCTAAATTTCCACTATCTGAGGGTTCGTGAAGATCAAGACGCGCCGCGACATTCCTGAGAATGCGGTCAGAGCTCATGATTGTTTCCTGAGAGGACTCATTCGTCGAATAAATAACAGCTAGACCTGTCTGCGCGTAGTAGTAGTTCGCAGCTCGTAGCTCTTCGTTATTGAATTGTTGGCATCCCGCTCCCCACTCGCCATAGTCAACATCACCAGGTCCAAGCCACTGCTCGATGACCTTAACAGACCATGGAAGGTCTCGCAATGAGAGATTCAACAACCACTCGTTCACGTTGGACCAACCAGTATCGGGGCCGTTTTGATTCGTAGCCTCGTCGTTCGCAGTAGCGCGCACAGAGGTGATTGAGCTCTTTCGCCTGCTCCTGTGGCTCAGTCTTCGCCGCTTTCTGCTCCTCTCTCCATACAACCATGGCCCGACTAGCCCTCTAATATCTCTGCATATCTCTTGTTGAGCTTCTTGCTTGTCTCCTGAGAGTGAACGATGGGCAGCATGAGACAGTAGTGACTGGATACCAACGCTTTCATCAAGCTTTTCAAAGTCCCACAACGTATGTGGTGTTTCTGAGGTGGGATAGTATTCATAGTCTATTCTTAACAGCGGTAGGAGAGTGGATATCATCCATGTGCGTATTGTGTCCGAATGATCGACGAAAGTTTCTAAAAGTTCAGACACCAGCTCCAGGGAACCGGTCTCGGTGTCTATTCTATGGGCTTGACGTAGAAGGAAGAGAGTTACGGGATCGGCATCCTGATAGGCTTGAGATTCACTGTCGATGAGAGGCGCGAGATGCAAGCTTCTGACACGGAGACGGGCCTCGTTTTCAGATAGGGCTTCTTCCAATGGCAAGGGAGAGCTCGGTGGAACTTCGTCGTAGTGATCTGGCTGTCCGTTTGAGAGCTCGTGAAGAAAGTCTGTGTATAATGCTGGCTCGGTGCCTTCTGGTAGGTAAGTGAGAAGAATCCGGAGGGTGAGTTCAAGCTTCAAAGAATCAGGGTGTCGAGCTCTGAGATGGCGCAACGATGGAATGTTGGCATTGGTAGCATACCAGACCGCGTCGAGAACCACATGAGCTCGAGACTGCTGTGTGTGAGCTGCCATATGTTGGTGCCCCAACTATTCCAAGCCAGACCAGATGCCACTGTCTCAAAAGTCCGTCATACCATCTTCCGTAACCTTGAAAGCCAGCGCCAAGCTTCCGCCGGATTTAATTCCGCCCATCAGAAAACGCGTCAGACTTACTCAACCGCGTTGAATCACTACAATTGTGTATGTTACCAAGAATTCACATTTTAAGTTAGAACCAGCTGACCATGCCAATCATCAATCGCAAGCGCCGAGCTGTAGGTAGCTTATTGGCCTCCCCAAACCTAAATGCTGACTTGGAACAGCAAGCCGAGCCTGAACAATCACATCCACCCACGCGCCTTCGACATTCCCCCTCTCCCTCCGAAGCGTCTTCTATTGAAGAGAGCCTTGACGGCGAGGCCGATGGCGATACTCAAGGAGGCGGAAGCCACGATCAGATGGTTAAGAAGCTTGTTCGATTAGCCTTAGCGAGTGAATACTCCAGACAGCCAATACGGAGAACAGATATAACAGCAAAAGGTGGCTCTTTTCGTTTCCGAATTCTCTGCTAATAACAGTTGAACTGACGCAGCACCAGTAATGGCACCAAATACTGGCCGTCAATTCAAACACGTCTTCTCCGAAACCCAGAACCAGCTTCGTTCAGTCTTCGGCATGGAATTGACTGAGCTTCCCCAGAAAGACAAAGTCACCATCAGTCAGAAACGCACCGCAGCACGCTCTGGGGTTACCTCCTCCACAACATCAAAAGCCTATATTCTGACATCAATCCTCCCTCCCCGTTTTCGCAAACCTAATATCCTCCCACCGGCACAGATCCCCTCTCCAGCTGCCGAAGCAGCATACGTTGGCCTCACTACTTTCATACTTGCACTGATATATCTCTCCCCTTCTTCAACCATTTCAGAAGCACGTCTCGAGAAACATTTAAAACGCATGAATGCAGACAACTATGTCTTGCATGGGGAAAAGACGGAAAAGGTTCTTAAGCGCATGGAGAGGGAACAATATATCGTCAAAGTCCGAGAAAGAGATGGAGGTGGGGAAGAGACCGTGGATTATGTGATCGGCCCTAGGGGCAAGGTCGAGGTTGGAGAGAGGGGCGTAGCGGGTCTGGTGAAGAAGGTCTACAACAAGAAAGACGCGGAGGCGGAAGAGTTAGAAAAACGGCTGGTGAGGAGTTTGGGGGATGTGGTTATTGAGAAGAAGAGACCAGTGAATACTGAGGAAGCTGAAGGAGAGGATGCAGAAGTGGAAGATGGGGAGCAGGCGCAGGAACCGGAGCCAGAGCAGTCCAGTCGGAGGAATGGGAGGAGAGGCTCTAAGAAGCAGGTTAGGCGCTCTTCGGGCAGGAACAGAAGGACGAGAGACGAGGAGGAAGAAGAGGCGGAGGAGGAGGAGGAAGAAGAAGGAGATGAGGCGGAAGAGGAAGAGGAAGACGATGAGGACGACGACGACGACGACCAATAGTAATAGCGCGAAGCTTCGCCTTGTAGTCGACGATCAAACCCCATCTATGAACCAGATGCCCTTGCCCTGTGCTGTGTTCGCCAGCTACACACGCGCTGCCGATTTCATTCTATTCCCAGTCATCACTCTGGTGTAGCCCCCACCCGATAAACGCTCCTTCTCACAGCTTCCCCCCAGCACCATAACCCTCACCCATCCTCTCCACTTCCCCCCACAAACCCTCATCCCCCCTCCCCATCCCCCCCAACAAACCCCCTCCCCCCCTCCACCAAACTTCCCCCCCACCTCCCCACCTTCTCCGGACTCAAAATCTCCCTGCGAAACCTCTCCTCCTGCAGCAACTCCAGCGCCTTAAGCGTCGGTCCCGGATAATGCAAAAACTTAATATACTCCGGTCTAGTCCAGTACTGCAGATAAGCTAGATAGGCAATGAAATCCGGGGATTGGAGGAGTTTGAGAGAGGCTAGATAGTTGAGGTAGAGGGGGTTGGAGAGGAGGGTTATGAACTAGAGAGTGGCGGGGGGGGTTAGTTGGTGGGGTGGAGAAGGGGGGGGGACTGTACTTCGAGTTCGAGTTCGAAGCGAGTGTAGCCGCCGTAGAGGGGCTCGGTGGGGTCGGTGGTGTATGAGGGAGGGGATTTGGGGGGTGAGCTCATTGTGGTGTCGGCCATTGCCGAGGGAGGTAACGGTGCAGAAAGGTTGTAGGAGCTTGAGAGTATTGTTTAGAACTGAATGCATGGGTTAACTCCGTCTTATGTCCGTGGCCTCAGATCGAATGGATCCAAACCTTCCGTGCACAACTTTCTTGTTTTATAGACTTAGGTCCTGGTATGAAAATGCATAAATGTTAAAGAGCTCTGGGGTTGGCTCGATGAAGACTGACGTTAAAACAACAATGCTACATCACCCTAGCAAGATCACACGGTAGTGATCTTCGACTCTGCCTTTGATCTAACAAATATTTTGTCCGATTACTATCTATCAGGCTATATCATGTCAGTCACCGTCTTGCCTGCTCCGCCCCTGTTGGGATCCAATCTTCTTGCGGCAGCCAGAGCCCATGAAGATACTAGACCGACACCTGCAAGCTCGGGTTCTGCCGCGTTGGATGAAGGAGCTTTAAGTGGAGGATTCAGGTATGGAGAAATCACTTCAATTGCTGGAGCTAGTGGGACTGGGAAGACTCTGGTAAGTCTGAATAATGTCCTCCTGTCTGGGTCTTTTCTCCCATCTTTGTTGTGGATAGATGCAATCTTGGTCCTTCCCATTCCAAGAGTACACATTATTTTCGCAAATAAAGATAAATGGACAATTTCTAATCCACGTCAGTTGGTCTATCATGTCATAGCGTCTCATCTCCTGGCTTTCCCAATCGGCGAAGTTGCCTTCATTGACAGCTCAGGGTCGTTCTCCCCGTTGCGATTGCGAAATGTGCTGGTATTCCGTCTCCAAGCCAAGCATCAACGGGAAAGCGATCAGCAATCAGGTTACGTGTACGAGAAAGTGCAACCCAATGCCGAAGAAGCCAAGCAAGGTTTTGTCGATGAAGTAACAACTATGCTTGATCGAGTGAAAGTAATGAGAATTTTCGACTTTGCAGGCGTGATTGAGGCTGTCGGCGAGCTGAGCGAGATGAGGGAGGGCATTCCAAGGGTACCTGGGGAGGATCCCAGAAAGACGAGGGACGAGATTGGTGACAGTGAAGAAGAGCTTGACGAAGAAGAAGATCCGCCGGTCGAGCAAGTCTCCAAAAATGCTGGACAAGTAGGCTTGATAGTCGTCGACTCAATCACGAACGTAGTTGGCTCCCTTATGGCGAGGTCGCAGACCCAAGGTCAAGCCCTACTCGCAAGCTTCATGCGGTCTCTGCATTTCCTTACGTCCCGTCACCATATCTGCACTATCCTTACCAACGCTGCGGTGGGTCTTTCTGACTCTAGCAACCGAGAGTACAAGCATCGACCGGAAGATAACGTCTCAGTGTTCTCTTCCACCCTCGGCAAACCCGCGCTTGGTAAGACGTTCACATATCTGATTGATACCTCAATATTCTTGTCCGCGATGCCGAAGACCGCTAACGATGCAGCGATTGCATACGGCAATAGAGGCGATGCGTCCTCTTTCAAAAAGGCTATTGTACTGGAGGTGCTCAAGGATAGAAGTGGCAGCAGGGAAGGCAGGTGGGCAACCTTTGAGATCTTTGACGAAGTCAAGATTGTTCCTTGCTAGAGTTGAGATCTCATCATCCTATGTTTCTTTTATCCCTTTGGCGAGATCTCCCAACTCCTAAGGTCCTCCCTGGCAGAGAATTCGTCAACCTCATTCGGCCGCCTGTACGTGTGCTCCTTGGCATGATGACCCGAATGGACCTGTTGTGCTATACTGCCCCTACCGCTGACGGCGCCGGTGGTATTATCATGCTTGTTGTTATTGCGTTGGCGCAGAAGTGGCTTCAGTGTCTCATGACTTCCAGTACCGGAAGTGTTTCTTTTATGACGCCGCACAGTCCTAGTTTCCGTATCACTTTCGTCGTCCGTACTGCCTCCACCGATCCTTGGACTTGGGGCTGCAGCCATTTCTTCTGTACCGCCCCACCCATCTCCGCCATTAAATATATCCTCGATGCATTTGTCGGCGGGCAGCTCGCCCACTTGTGCTGCCCACGAGGCGGCGAGCGTACGTCGGTACATATCCTGCAGTCTGCCACTCTCTCGGGCTTTAGAAGACATCGAAGGGACGTTACCACCGTCGTCTGTGTCGCCTTGTTCTGCCGTCAGAATCCCTGCTATGCCTCCAAAGACGGGGGCGCTCTTGAGTGGTGGCGCTTCAAAATTCCTGTCACCATCGATTTGCTTCATGGATACACCAATCTATCGAGTTGTCAGCATGTACGTATAGATTAGCACCAGTCATGCAGCGCGGACTTTCAGCGTGCTGTTGATTTTGCTGTCCTGCATCAAGTACCTCCTGGTAACAGCCTCTTCCCCATCGTCGCTCCCACCCACAAACTCAGCTAGGTTCAATCTTACGTTGCCCAACACAATTCTTTCTGCCCTGGTACCTGGCGAGTACTCTTGTAATACCTCGAAGTTTATTTCCGTCTCTTGCAACATCCCATTGCGGTCAACTGTGAGACGTACAGGGAGTTTCCTCACGTAATCCCAAGACACCTTGTGGTCTCGGATCATGGCCTTTGAGGTGTGCCCGCGGTGCTCGGCGGAAGTGGAAGACGGCAGATGCCATTTCACGAAGGAAGTTCCAGCGACGAGAGGGACGTTGTTCAGATCGAGTATCTAACGATCAATAAGTCTAGGTAGCTGGCTGGTAATTCATAGATGCTCACTTTCAGCTGTAATTCGAACTTTGGCTGCAGAGAATATCAGTATTTCTTTCGATACGGCCCGGACAACAAAGATAACCTACTCTCCGGGTTTTCGGCACTGCGGGGGTGGTCAGTGTGTGTGTCACTTTACTATATAGCGCGCTGAATGACATGGCTGGGGTTTGTACAATGAAAGGGAAAGGGAAAGGGAAAGGGAAATAGAAACTCACCAAAAGCATTCATCTTGCGCAGTCTTTCACCCAGAAAGTGACGGACAAGGAAAGAGCAAAGTTGAGAGGCTTGGTGTCGTTCCAAGGGCTTGGGCCCCGGGAGGCTTGCACGGGAGCGACCGCCCGGGCCGCTGTCCAAGTCTAGACCCTAGCCTAGAGAGAGGAGAGGGTGCGGGTCCGATTTTCAGACGTTGAATTGCTTCTGCTGCAATCCCAAACAAGACTGGCCACTATCACAGAGGTCTTACGCGACAATACAATGCTTCGTAGCTTATTGAATGGATGATCCTCCTGTCAACAGGTATGAAACAGATTGTGTTTACAATTCGAACAGTGCAACAAATAATATCAGTAAAACACTACTTGAAGAAGAATCTCTTGAAGATCAGATAGCCAACTGCATCCACGGCATATTTAATTCTTTGCCAGCGAAATGCAAGCCTAGAACATCTCTTAGTGGCGTGAGTGAATGGATACCGCTCAGTGGTATTGCAATCGTTAGAGGTGACAATTTTTAGCTAAATCCTTTAACATCCCAAGAGGCTGATTCGAACATACCAGATGGAAGTATTAGATGTGTGGCACTGGGGTAACAACTTCTGCAACACTCATCTTTGACTCAAAATCTTTTAACAAACAGTCAAGTACCGGTATGAAGTGTCTGCCTGCAAACCAAACAGCTCTTCTGAACAGTGGGACCGTCCTACACGACTGGCATGCCGAGATTCTCGCCATACGAGCCTTCAATCATTTTCTCCTTCAGGAAGCATATTCGCTAGCATGTTCATCTACGTATGCGTCTTGCATACTTCGCCGTAAGAAAGCGGATGAACTAGTATCTCAATCATCAAGATCTCAACCTTACACTGTACATGAAGATCTGAGAATAATGATGTACTGTTCCGAAGCACCGTGCGGAGACGCTAGCATGGAGCTCGTAATGGAAGCACAAGAAGATGCCACACCCTGGGCGCTCGTTCCACCTAACGAGACCGGTAAGCAGACTCTCCTCGGTCGTGGATCGTTCTCTCAATTAGGCGTTGTGAGACGAAAACCGTGTAAGTGACTATTACCGACGAACCTTAGGTCTATATCATTCCAATTAATAACATATAAGCTCGCCCCGATGCTCCCCCAACTCTCTCAAAGTCCTGCTCCGACAAACTCGCATTAAAACAATGTACATCTCTCCTCTCCTCCACCACCTCCCTCCTAGTCTCCCCAGAGAACGCCTACCTCCACACCCTCATCCTCCCCACATCCCAACACAGACCTCAAGCCTGCTCCCGCTCCTTCGCTCCCTCAGGCCGCATGGCGCCCCTCTCTCATCATACCTGGAACTCAGGCTACACCTACCACCCTTTCTCCGTAAAACCCACACAAACATCCTTCTCTTACTCCCGCCACAACTCCAAAACATCTATCAAAAGCTGCAATATCTCCGCCATTTGGACTCCACATGGTCTTCAAGAAACCCTCATCAACGGCGTCCTGCAGGGTCGAAAGCAGACGGATCCGAAAGGCGCAAGTGCGCTCTCGAAGAATAAGATGTGGGCCCTTTTTCAAGAGATTAATAGTGTCATTGGCGGAAGTCTTGTGCCATTAGACCTCCCATATAATATGTTGAAACAGCTAGATGTATTAGCAGTTAGGAGGCAAGTAAAAGACGAAACGAAAAATGCAGCACTGAAGGGCTGGGACGGATGAAAAAATTACTCTCTCCCGTCTTGTGGAGACAATATCAGCACAACATGAAGGGACATCATCCGCCTCTCCGCAATGATTTTAATGCGGAGAGGATTCCACATCACGCAAAGCAGCACCTTAGGCGTTACCATTTTTCAACGAACCCTGCTAAAGGAATAAAATTAAACCCTCTTCTCTTCTCATCCAGGCTTCTCAACCTCCTGGGAGCGTTGTAGCTAGCTGTCCATCTGACCTGCAGGAATATAAAAGCGTGCTGAGAATATGCTATTGATTGGAATGCATGCCACCAGCCCAGGAAGGCAGGCATGTTGATGTTAGTTATACTATCTAAATTGGAATGATAAATCGAGTGTGTGTGCAAGGAAATATATAGCGTACATACCTATTTCACGGATTGGCACTTTCGATTCGATGCAGCCATTTTTGAGGAAGGGATACTGTCCTTTCTTCGGTGCGGAATGCGAGAATGATCATCGATTCGTTACTATGGAGCCCATGGACACATACATTTTGTCTTCAAAACCCAACCGAACCCAATGCCCAATAGCCGCATACAGTCATCTTCATACATTTGTATACCGTCCATGCATCCCAAACCCCCTTTTCCCTTGACCATGCTCGCTCATTCACTTTCTGTTCTCACAACTCCGCGCCAGCTGCCGCCATACTCAAAACATTCTGATCCCCCACCCTCACCACCCTCACCCCCTCTCCATCCCCCTCCTCCTCAACATCCAAAAACGCCAACCCATCCCCCGCCTTCCCCCCACACGCCTTCCCCAACGTCAAAAACGCAAAATGCCCCCCAACCACCGGTCTTGCCATAAACGAAATGCCCGGAAACCCCCCCTCACCCTCAGTATCATAAAGATCCGTCATCGGCCGATCCGTGTTCGTCTCATTGATCCATTTAGCCACACTCTCCAGGATCTGTGCGCGTGTGGTTTTTGAAGCCACGGCAGCAGCGAAGAATTCCCAGTCGGATTTGGTGTAGAGGTGGCGGGAGTCGAGGGGGAGGCCGTAGCGTTGGCGGACGGCGCCGTACCAGTCTGATTGCATTTTGTAGATGTGTTGGGGGACGAAGCCGGTGCGGGGGTTGGATGGTTTGCTGTCTGCTGGGGCGTCTAGGGGGGTTTGGTCATGCTCCTGCTGTTGGATGCAGCTTGGAGGTTCGGGTTTGGCTAAGTCTGTGCCTTCGAGGTGGAAGCAGAGGAGGGAGTCGGCGAATAGGTTGTATAGCGTGGTCCAGGAGCCGTACCAGTTGTAAGCAAGCTTGGCGTGAGTACCATCGCGAGAGATAGCAAAGTCCTCCCATTTCTTCAGATAGGTCCCTGAGATGTTCTAAGGCTCTGCTGTCAGCGGTGAGGGTCGCTGCGGAAGAGGATGATGCAAACCTTATAGTGCTTATAGTCTTCCATGTTGCTGATTACTTTTGCAATACCACTCATAGCTTTGATGCCAAGGATGCCTTTGAGAGCTAGATTAGTCTGGAGTTCAAGGGGTCCAGCAAAGTCATCAGTTGACACTGCGAACCATTAGTGGAAATTCTGGAACGGAGGACAAAGACCTCGTGGATGCATACATTGATGTTCGGGCTCCAAAGAAAAGTCAACGAGATAGCCTGTCCATTGCTTCCATAACGTATAAGTTCTCTCCACCCACTTCTGGGCTTGCTTCACGCCCTTTGTGGGCCCGCCCCATGAATCATCAAGTCCCCAGATACCATCTCTCTCCTCGAGGCTTCTCAAAGTGAAGGGGCTCGTCGTAGGGTTTCCAATGAATTCGTGGCTACCCAAGCTTGCCCAGTGCGAGCCAGCAGCTACACCTGTGTCATAATTGAGACTGTTTACGATAGCCAGGCCCATGATCAGAATATTCCCGCATTCTTCTACAGGCATATATTCGTCTCTTCCATCAGGATGGCCAGTAGCATTCGGGAAATTGGCTCCAAGATCGTGCATGGCGTATTTATTGGGGTACTGGCCGCTCAAGGTGTGCTCCAAGAGTGGTTCAAGTAGGTAGGCCAGCCAGCGAGGATTGGTGTAAAGGAAGAAGGAGAAAGCTGGAAAGATCACATCGATGGTCTGCAAGTTGCCATCGGACGAGATTTCTTTGATAAACAAGATTGGGTTGTCAGGTGTACCGGCGAAGCTTGTTGCGCCCATTACCTGGCGAGCAGTCAAACCGACAATGTCTACATAATCCTCCGCTCCGGACTTGTAAGCATCTTGTGAAAGCTGTTCAGAATAATTGGCCGCCAGCCTTGCGGCATTCTGGTAGTCCATGTAATGGAAGGAGAGTAGGGACTCGACTGAGGGGAACCATGAAGCCCAAAGCGGTTTCATGAATGTGAGGCCTCGCGCTGAAGCGAACTGAATAACGGGGTCTTGGATGTGGGCTATAGTGAACATGACGCTGGCACTACTTGGCGTGGATAAAGACGATGAGGCATTCAATTGGAAGGATTTGGCGAAAGCGAAGACTGGCTCTTCCTCCATAATACCGCGATAATCCTCGTCAACAGCATTCTCAAGAGTGCCAGTCCGGGCAAAGCGAGGGCGTAGGAGGCCGGAAGTACCAGATTCGTGGCGCACATCCGAAGGCGCAGAGAAATGTAGAGTACCCCATTCAGCCTGATCACGCCATTCTGAGAGAAGTTGCTCTGTCTCTCTTCTAATCTTCCACGTCTTCAAGCCTCTGCCTCCCCCGAGCTGCTGCTGGCCGAATTCCCAGACAATTCGGCTTCCCCTGTTACCGCTCACCCATTGACCATTCACATCAACGTAGATATCGACATCAAAGCCGCCCGAGACATGCACTGTCACGTAGGAAGCGGGGATCGACTGGCGTAGAGTCGAAGTTGGAGTAATGGGCGAGAGAAAGGATATGACGAGCTCCAAAGGCGCACGTGATCCTTCTGACTTGACGGGAGCGGGTATTTTGTAAGTCAAGTTGGTGGTTGAAGCATCAAACGTAGCGCCAACGTAGGTACAGAAAGATATATTGTATCTAGAGTCAACGAGTCAGCGTTTTCTCCCAGTGATTGAGCTGCATACTCACCCAGAGTCTGTCCTCGAACCCAGGGAGTCATGAGGTCTCCCCAGAAGAGGGTAAACGTATCCGCTGTCAGGAACCGCAGCTAAGATACCAAAGCCGATCTAAACACCAACATCAATCGGATCCAACATCCCTTCCAGACTGGCGAACCCTACCTCCTCACCAGTCCAAAACATAGGCCACTTATCCCATGGCGTATCCCTCGCACTCCCCAACCATGTGCTCAAGTACGGGTTTCTCACAGTCAAGGGCAACACAGGCGGCTTGAGCTTCGAGCCCCCCACAGGGAGACCCAGCAGTGCCGAGCCAGCGGCCACTGTTGCAAGGAGCCAATGCATTTGTGTAGTTTATAATTTATACAGTAAACATCAGAAGACGAGGCAGGCGTATGAAGTAGCAACAAGGAAGCAGAGACAATGTTACATGAAGACGAAGACGAAGATGAAGGTGGTGGTGGGGAGGTCAGCTGAGAGCTGTTACCGACGATGACCGGTGCAAACTGCAAACGAACTGGTGACCAACAGCTCTCCCCGCAAATTGGTGCACAAATGCACAAGTGACCCGCAAGGAGAATTATGCAGGGACTACTGTGTTATGACGCTTGCGCGTTCCTGGATTGGACCCTGAGATCGCCGTAGGTAGCGGCCAAGCTCCGATCCATTTCGAGATTCCTTATCCATTTGTTTTATATACACCATAAGTGATGAAGTGATAGGTAATCCTTGTAGACCAGCCCTTCTGAAAATCTTGTGGTCCCTGGAACTTTGTATTTGAAGAATTTCATCCTGTATCCTTTTACGCTCCCAGCTACCTTCATCCCTCCTGTTCGCTGAACTTCCCCTCGAAAATCTCACCCTCACTCCCTCTATCTCAATTTAGCTCGTCACATAGCTTACCATGCCTTGTAATTTGGACCCCATGCCTCATTGTAGGTCCTCTCAGACAACTGCGGACTGAATTCCCTCGTCGCATGCAAAGCCCGTTTCCTAGTTGCATCCACGCTATCACTGTGCCTCAAGACTCCCTCCCCCTTTCCACAGAACCTTGGAACTCTGATCCTGGTCTCTAGCTCGTCTAAAATCTAAGCTGAGAAGAACTATGTCGTACTCAACTGAGGTCACCCCGCCCTCCCAGCCCCAACCCTCCGTCACGGGCTTACCCAAATCCGTCAGTGCAGCATTAGTCACTGCGCACCTAGTCCCAGACCTTTTATGTTCGAATTGACTTCCGAGTCAAAACTGCCTAAGCCATCGATCGTAGAAAGATAAGTGGAAAACAAGAGCACGTAGCACGCTCTATATCCAAAGATGTCATCACTTCGACAAAAGCCAAATGGCAGGTCAGCAAGAGCTGCTACAAGGGTAGCCCTTACAGATTTCACCGCGGATATTGCCTCTGTCCCCTTCGAAGGGGGGTGATAAGTCGATCTGAATCTCTCGGTGTTGGCCTTTAAAGACGATTGCCGACAGGTGCTTCAGGCTTCCGAAACACCAAATCCTTGGCTGACTGTGGAAGTTGTTGTAGCGCTGACTCTACGCCTCTTCGCACTGAATAAGGCTGCTTGTCAGCGGTCATTGGGTCGGAGATTCAAAATACTTAAGGCAGTATTTTTGTAATGAGAAAAGAGGCTTATGCATCTTTCACACCACTGTGGTAAGGCCTCTATACCTCAGCGATAGCACGGATTACATATTTTGTTAGAATCCATGACAACACTTTAATGATGGAAGGTACCTTGTTATATTGACTGGGAAATTTGCTAAATTGTCCTGATTCCCGTTCGGAACTTTCCATTGGCGCTGGCTTAGACCAATATAAGATTTGGCGCATGGGGCGATTGGCGGGACCGGTTCAGGTCTACCGTGGATGCCGAGTCATCCGCTGAAGCCCACATAAACGCTGCGTCAGAGGTAGGCCAACCTTAAGATGTGGATAGTATTGGACTTGATATTGGTGGAATCTTTGGGCGTATCTGAAAGAAGGGCTCGAAGTTTTCACCTATTATCCGGCAAACCTCCTCATGCCCACATTTTCTCTCCTTTTCGAGAGCCTCCTTGACCTTTTCATTCGATCCTTGCTCTTCGACACAGTGAAGACCCTTTGAGCTCATTGCACTTGTCCATGCCCGATTCAGCACAGGCACCATTTCTTCCATCAATACATAGCTGAAGGGTTTACCAATGAATGCAGGCGGACAGTGTAGATTCGCAGTAATGGGTACTTGGGAATGCAGGAGGGGAGTGAGGTTGAGGTTTCGTCTTTCATGCGAGCAGAAAGAGCTGAGAAGTGTCCTGGCTTACGAGGTGCCTGCGGAAGATCAGCTAATACATTGGGGACCATGGGATAAAAAGGTAGTATATTCCCTTTCTCCAAAAAGATCGACAAAGTTGAATTGGAGGCTCAGTGTCGCAAACTCTTTGGCTGCCGCGATGGAATAGCTGAGAGTCATTGCTTCGTATTCTTTCCTCTGGGACTGCTTTCCCATCAGCTTCTGAAATGCAAGGCAAATGCCCTTACTATCATGGAGGAGCCATAGACGCGTCTCAGAATTATTTTGCACTAATCTGACCCGCCGGTATTCCTAGCGCCACATACAACCTACAGCCTGCTTCAACTGCTCATGTACGCTCTCCAAATAGGCACTGAAGACTTTATGGATAATAACATTGACTTTATCAAGACTTGGAGAGGACGGAGACCCTGGAGATGGTGGTGGATGCAATGCATCTTGCGAGCACTGCAGAGCCTCCCGTACCTGTGCAGCTGGTCAGGGTGATATGGCTTATATTCGAGGAGACCAAAACGCCATAAGCACGCTGCCAGAGATCTGATCGATCAGTTTTTGGTGCATCTTAAACTGCTGTGCGAATAATGTCCGTTATCTCCGTGAGGCGTTCTCTAGCGTGGGTGGCTCCCGCTATCGCTGTCCTGACAAAAGGGATGGAAGGCAAAATTTGGTCTACCAAATACTATCTGGAGTACTTGCTTTTGGTACCTTACTGTGACAGCTTATGAAGCTTGCGGGAGCTGCTTGAAAGACGAGAAGACCAGCGGATTGACAGTACTGCAAGATGTTGTTGTTGTATATTTTCCTTCAAATGTATCGGCCATATACCGTTTGGGTGTTCTTGGTGCTGTGATATCGACTGGCTTCAGAGACGACGTTGACGTTGGTACCCTAAATGGTGTATAATTACATCAGGCTTGATCTTCACGAGGAGCAAGGTAATAGAGTGGCTCATCCATCTCACTAAAAAACCCAGCGACAGTCCTCATCCCGGAGACGGATGTTGATCCACGTATGAAACTCTTATATCAAATCTCCAGTTGTCGATCTTGTTCGTCACGTGTTCCAATCAGCCTTATCTCAAAGATACGGCAATTGATGTGCAATATTCTGCCCTCATATCAGGGCAACTTCATGAAGACCTGACGCTGTACCTCGCGTTCGGGTCCGCCGAGCGGCTGGAGCGTGAATTGATTGGGTTGTAATCTTAGTCGATGACGCTTCGAGCATTGGGACTTCGGAGGGTGTCTTCGGGTATTAGGCGGCTTACACGCTTCTTTGCAGGACCCTATAGTCAGTAACGATGACCCTCCATGAATTTCTACATGCAATCAATCATATTGTGGGAAGGTCTCGAATCCTGTGGAAGAATTGCATCTTTCCAAGACAATCAACAGCCACCTACTTCAAATATCTCTCGCCACCGTTTCCATCAACAGCTCCGTGACTCGCGGTAACCTCGATTATCATCGTGATCTTAGTGCATTGAGGCATCTGACCGCCAGCAGTCAGCGACCAACATATATACGAACAGGCGTGCAGGGGACACAGCCGACGCTTGGGTCTTCGGAAGATGACTCGGCCAAGGGTCGATCCTGAGAAGAGGCAGCGCACTGCTAATGCGTGCGATAGTTGTAAGCGCCGGAAGCAAAAGGTTTGTGCATTCCCTTTTTGCTCCACTTGCCGATCAGGTCAGCTGCTTATCCTGGTTTTCATTCACCAGTGTGACGGAAGCCAACCCTGCAACACCTGCGCAAAGAGAAACTTCGAATGTATCTATGCCATCGGCGAACAAAACTTGGAGGGCTCAACTTCCTTACAGACCTCGCCCAAGAGGCTCAGGAGAGACACCGACCCCACCGGTATTGCCCATGAGGTCGGCAATGCCTGGACTCCCAAGACTGGCAATTATGCCTCCGATCACTCCCAAGCTTACGAGGCTTACCGAACAGCCAGAAACGGCCCATCGATCCAAAGTGGTGAAAGAGGCATAGGCGCTGAAACTCCACAAGGATCGCCCGACCAGCGGAATCAAGAGGATGGGCATGGAGAGGCGGACAATCAAACCATGTCACGAATGGTACTAGACCCCACCGGAAGACAGATATACGTGGGAGACGCCGCAACCATTACATTCCTGCAGATCATCCGCCAGATTGTGGAAAGGAGTGTTGGTGAATGCCCGCTTACACAGGACCCAAAACGCAATGAGCTCACCGAAGTCCACTTAAAACTACCAGCAGACGTTCATCTTACGCACCAGCTGCCCCAGAAGCAGACTGCGTTGATACTCGTGGATGCATACTTTACTCACGTGCGTAACATGCATTTGAATGATTGAGAGGCAAAGTTGACGATAACGCAGATGCATGGTATCGTTGAAATCTTCGACGAGCATGAGTTCATCAATGACTTACACAAATGTTATGAGGACCCGTTAAGCCCGAACCACGTGCACCTTTGCCATCTCAACCTCGTTTTTGCGGTTGGACTTTCTTTCGCCACTCCAGAAGTCGGAAGTCAGGAGGCCCGTGTCATCGAGGCTGTGAGATCGAAATATCCAGACCAGGCCGAACTGTTCTTTCTTAATGCTAAGAGCATCAGTGATCCATTTGTGGGGTTCGAAGATGGCAACCTGTGGACGATACAAGCGTTGCTTCTGATGGCCATATTCATGATCACGAAAGCGAAAAGGAATACTGCCGCTGCATACATTGGTCAGTCTACTTGCCTAAAACACATTTATTCCGGCTGATCATAGCTAAGGTATGGCGGTTCGCACATCATACGCTCTAGGTCTACATCGAGAGGACGCCAACAGTCATTCCACTGGGCAAGAGAAGCTTTCTCGAAGGAGGCTATGGAGGTCACTGTTCGTTATGGATCGCCTCTTGGCCTCTGCATTAGGTCGTCCCGTTGCTATTGCGGAAGAAGAATGTTCTGGAGACATACTGAATCCAAAGGCTGCCAGTTTCACCCACGAGTCCCATATATCTACAAATATGATTTGCGCATCTGGACTCGAAGCCGCATGCCGCAGCTGTCATGTCGTTGGTTTGGTACTCAGGAGAGTCTACATGCAGCGGAGAATATCGACCAGAGTTGCCCAGGAACTCGCAGATGAGTGCAAGGTATGGCCTGCAAACTTACCATATTTTCTACACTGGAAGCAAGCTTCTGCCCGAAATCGCAGACAGGCCATTGCAATCCTTCACGTCAACACCATGTACTGTCATTCAATCATTCTTCTCTCACGCCCCTTCTTCCTCTACGTTCTTAGTACCACGTTGCAACGTCAAACAACAGGCGGCGACCAAGCACCCCAATCTAGTGGAGGTCGGATTGCGCAGTTCGCTCACGCGTGCCTCGCAGCGTCTTGGCATACGATCGCACTTATTCAAAATGCCTATGACGGAGGTTACTTGTCGAAAGTTGAACCTTTCGTGACCTACACCCACTTCGCCGCGGCTCTCAATATCTTTGCCAATGAGCTAGCTCAGGAACGCTCGACTCCACTAACAAGCCAATCGATGGCAAATTCTATAACCATCATGTCTTATTGCGGCGAGAGTGACCAGCAAGCGAAGAGAGCTGCGGAGATTCTTATCAATTTCCGTGACGTTATCAATCAACAACGAAGCCAATCTGCTACCCCACAGCAAAAGCCGTATCAAGACCATCTTGCAAATACGGAACCCACCCTGGAGAAGCCATTGACGTATGGGCCAGTCCCGAATCAGGGTTGGCTACCAGTCCCACCTCTTCCAGGTGCAACTGTAGCCCCTACAAGCGACCCCAAGATGATCTCGACGGCATCTTCCAACCCTTTCCACATCACTACCCCGGGTCTTCCATATATGCAAGAAGAAGATGCATTCAGTGGGCTTTTAGATCCCACCACAACGGTGCTTCCTAGCAGTACAAACGCTGCGTCTGCGAGTCCGGAAGAGGCGATCGATTTTGATTCGATATGGGGCTTTTGGCCCCCGGGCTCTGCCACCCATATTCCCGCTGTGGTCGTGGCAGGACAGAATGGAATTGGTGGTATGTGTCCAGACGGTACCAATGGGCCGGTTTTGTACCATCAGCCGTGATATCGAGGCTTCTCTGGGCAGACCGAGAATCACGAATGACGAAATCGATGTCTATGTACTGGCCCAGCAAACATAGGGAATGGATTAATAAACAATCATGGAGTATGACCAGGTCAGAAGACGAAAACGATGTTGGATCAATCAAAATCTAAAGACGGCGATGGGGTCAGTCTTGAAGGGTTCAAAGCTCATGTCTAAGTATAAGAGACGGCGGCTTGTTACTGCTGAGTAGGACTTCATCGATCGACCTTATCGAGAAAGACGCTTAAAAGCTAAAGGATCAACAATCATTGGATGGGTTTGGATGGCAGGTTATAATACTCTAGACGTTTACTTCGTTCTTGGTTTCCAATCTCCTGGACAGGTGGCTCGGAGGTGGCCCATACAGACTTATAGTAGCCATAATATGGGGTGTCAGATATGTGACAGGAAATACTACAGCAAGAGTTACGGCAGCAAATGGCATGAACAAATCTTCAAGACAAATTATCATCAACATGACGGACGAAATTATTGAGAGACGGGTAGATGCGAGACCGTTGTTGTCTGTGTTTGCGTGCGCTTGATAGGTGCGGCTCGGCTACTAGCTCGTCAAACACAGGCGGGACGGGACGATTAAATTACGGTACCTCTGTATGAAACGTCTCTCTAGCCAACCCTTGCTCCTTATGGTATACTCCCTTTCTATCATCTCCTTTCATTGAACTTCCCCTCAATTTCCCCTCCAAACTCCCATCCAAACCCCCCGACAAAGCCCCCGACAAACCATTCGGACCCCAATCGACCAACGTCACCTTGCTTTTCAACACAGTCCCGCTGCCCTCCTGCAACGCGGTATGAAGGCATCAGCTGAGAATACTACCCACACATATATTCCGTACCTGTACCCCTGGCCAGCAGCCATAGCGCCCTGAGGTGGGATGAAACAGCTCCTGTCCACCCGAGCCACCTCTCCTATGGGAACCCATGTACGGGATAATGTACATGGGTGCATACAATAGCATCGCTCTCGTAGCGCCGAAGCTATACGATGCTATACTTCATTGTGCTCTACTTTATCGTCCTAGTGTCGCAGTTTGGACATTACATCTCCCACCACAGACCCTTTACTCAATTTCTCGGGTCAGATCCCGTCGGCGAGACGCTCTGCGCGGAGAATATTGAGCAGTCATGTTTCAATGAGTCACTTGTCTAACCGAAATGGAAAATCCCCCATCTAGTAGCTAAGGAATGTATATCTGATATCAAACATCTCTTCTTGCCTCCATCTGCTGCTGCTGCATCCCTTCTGTCTTTACCCCACCGACTCTCGTTTTTGCTATATCTTCTTAAGGTGCTCTCGACGAGTCCCCCAAACGCTCTTTTGTCCTCGTTATAGTTCTCATCATGCTTTCCAAATACCTCGCTGGCTCGATTCTGGCCCTCAATGTAGCCAATACACTCGCTGGTGGGGTTCAATTCGCAGGAGTCAACATTGCTGGATTTGACTTTGGCTGTGCTACCGATGTGCGCTCCACTCATGGTCTGCTTGTTCCTGAGTATGAATTCTAACAATGGAGCGTAGGGGACCTGCACTTTGAGTAGTGTGGACGCACCGTTATCTACCAATGGTGATGGTAGCAACGATGGCCCAGGTCAAATGACCCATTTTACTTCAGTTGATAAACTCAATATCTTCCGACTTCCTGTGGCGTGGCAATATCTTGTCAACGACAACCTTGGCGGCACCCTTAACGCCGCCAACTTTGGCAAATATGATCAATTGGTGCAAGCCTGTTTGGGTACAGGTGCACATTGTATAATTGATATTCATAATTACGCTCGCTGGAATGGAAACATTATCGGCCAACCCGGTGGACCTACCAATGATCAATTCTCGAGCTTGTGGTCACAGCTGGCTACGAAATATGCTGCCGATACTAACGTGATCATGGGTTTGATGAATGAACCACATGATAGTATGTAGGACCATGATGTACTTGACAACAGGGCTAACAAAGACGATAGTGCCAAGTATTACTGCATGGGCTGCATCTTGTCAAGCCGCCGTGACAGCTATTCGAAAAGCAGGAGCGACTTCTCAAATGATTCTTCTACCAGGCAAGCATTGAGTATGTTATGCTCAATTCTATGGCTAATATAGATAAAGGCAACGATTACACTGGCGGAACACAATTCGTATCTGGAGGTTCAGCAGCAGCTTTGGCGACTGTCACAAACCTTGATGGCAGTACCGATAACCTAAGTATGTCCCAAGATTTTCTTGATAAGCCTCATCCCCATTACTAACAACCTACAAGTCTTCGACATTCACCAATACCTCGACTCCGATTACTCCGGCACCACCAGCTCTTGCACGATAAACGGCATCTCAGAAGCCTTCCAGCCCCTTGTAACCTACCTCCAAGGCGCCAATCGCCAAGCTCTCCTCTCGGAAACTGGTGGCGGCAGCTCTGACCCAACTTGTCTGACAAATCTCTGCGAAGCGCTCGACTTCCTAAACGAGAATTCAGCCTACTTCCTCGGCTGGGTCGGCTGGGCAGCTGGCTCTTTCGACACAAGCTATGTCCTCTCCCTGACTCCCACGGGAGCTACCGATGTCCCGCTCATGACGCAGTGCTTTGCTGGCAAATTTGACGGCGGTGCTGGATTGAACGGCAACTCAACGGTGCCAACACCAAGTGGATCTCCTTCTTCTGCTGTACCAAGTGCTCCTGCTTCCAGCGTCGCCGCTCCAGGCCCCGGTGCCCCTGCATCCAGTGCCACAGCACCTGCCCCAATCGCTTCTGGAACGACCGCCCCACCCCCAATAGGTACTGGCTCCTCCTCACCCACAACCAACGCCCCCGCCCCACCTCCAGTGGAATCCGCCACTTCAAGTCTCGCCCCTCCATTCACCACCAACGCTCCCGTCCCACCTCCCGTCGAATCCGCCGCGTCAAGTCCCTCCCCTCTCCCCACCACATCCACCGCCCCCATCGCCTCCGCTGGTCCCATTTCCCCACCACCTCAACCCGCTCCGTCCGCTGCCCCCATCTCAAACCCCGGCCCATCTAACCCCAACCCCAACCCCAACAACGCAACCGGCACCGCCATCTCCGGCGGCTGGCAAAACGGCGGCTACAAAGCCCACTCTCCCTCTTCCAAACACAATTCCCATTCCTCGCCGTGTAAACTATCTACATCGCGGAAAGTACGGCCCAGGAAAGCGAGATTGGTGTATGAGGACTGGGAGGAGGAGGTCGTGGCTGAGGAGGAGGAGAAGGAGTGAGAAGTGACGCATCAAGAGAGAGGCGAAGAGTGAACGCATCAGGAGTGAGACATAAACGCGTGAGACGTAGAAGAGACGGTGTATTCATTCATTCATTTATCCTTTATTATTTTTATTTCTCTTTTCGATTTACTTTATTGATTGATTAACAAATTGATTGGGCTGCATGGAAAAAAAGGGGATCAGTGATCTTTCTTGCCTCCTTTTGTATACCTGGCTAGGCCAGTGGGTCTTATATTCATACCTTACCTTACTTATTGCTGGCTAGACCAGTGGATTCTATTGTACGGTTTGGGCTTTTATTGTATATAATTATTCGATTCTACTTTTGTATTTTCTGATAGGGGAATCAAATCTGACTTGGAGAGTCATTTGTTAATGGTTTCAAACATCGACTTTTAAGCATTTCTAGCACCGAAACGTTTCCTTGCGGGACGGCGTCCTAGCTAACATCATAGAATAATCACAGCTGTAGTCTTGGAGATGGAGAGGAGTAGACTATATATGAAATTCCATCTATAAAACTAATCAAAGTGGAAACGCACTGTAAAATACAATTTGCCTCGCAACGAAAATGAGGTTTCTCCAAAAATTCCATGGCGAGCATGGGAAGTCATTAGTCCCTCATAGCCGTGGTCTCCGCCTTCAGAGATTTGCTTCTAGTCATGTAACGAAGTCATCCGGTTCCAGCGTAGAAGAGGCGAAAGCAACTATATGAATGCTTCTCTTGTTCACATCGTCCCAAACATTTTGCATTGATATGACCCTATAGTCCAAACCCCCCATCTGACGCGCATGTCAAGCGAACGCTAGCCTTGACACGCTAGGCTCCAGGAGGAGGAGGTGGAGGCTGATCGCTCGGGGGCTGTTGACTAGTAAGTATGAATTGCTTTGAGGGTGAGAATATGGACACTTACCGGTGGAGGAAGATCATCGGAAGGAGGTGGAGGTGGAGCGCCTCCTGCGGAGCCGTTCGGCCCATAATTCTGAAACAGAGCCCCCAGACCAGGAGGAGCACCGAGTCCACCAGCGCCACTACCAAGACCTGGAGGAGCACCCATAGCCTGCTGTCCACCATATCCGCCATTTGCGTCCCCGTATCCACCTGGGTACCCACCATAGCCGTATTGTCCGCCTGCGGGAGGGGGAGGAGGAGGATTGTCCTGCTGTCGTTGCCAAGGAGCTGCTCCACCACCAGGAGGTCCACCGTATCCAGCCCCTTGCGCGTAGCCACCATAATTCTCACCGCCACGCGCAGCCCATGGAGGTGCAGCGCCTCCATCACGATTGTAGTCGTCACGACGATCATCGCCACGTTGTTGCCAAGGCGCAGCTGCACCCGTAGGTCCACGCTGCCATGGCTTTAGGTCGCGATCGCCTTCTCCTCCGTAGCCTTCGCCTTGGCCATTTTCGTATCCGCCAGGGCCAGCTTCGATGCGTTGAGGTGCAGCACCGTTGGGGGCTCCACCAGAAAGTTCTTGCATGAGTTGCTAGAAAGGCATTGGTTACAATCTGTAATTATCGTGGGATGGGGAACAGCATACCTCCATTTCACGGTCGACAGCATCACCACCACCGATGCGCCCAGCAGCCGGACGACTAGGCATGGCACCTTGAGGCCCATTACGCCAATCAGCTCCACGTTGCCTGTCTGGGCAATCCCGAGCCATATGCCCTGCGTTGCCGCAAACACGGCAAATGATATTAGCAGTAAAATTACGTTGCTCCGGACAATCATATTTGCGATGACCGATTTGCCCACCTATGAGAGGATTAGTATGATCTCTAGTATATGGAAATCAAGATAACTTACAATTCTGGCAGGCTTGATTTTCGTCGTCACGCAGAGTACCGTTGAGTGCCGCGAGTTCACGGAGCTGGTTTCGCTTAAGCTCGTTCTGACCTTCTGGGATAGAGGCGGCCTGGTATTTATTAGCCAAAAACATTCTAGGATGGCGCTTTTGTGACTTTCCGTTTCGATCACATTATGGATGAGTTTCTTGGCTTTGTTGACTTTTTCTTCGGTGTCGGCCATAATCAGGCAATGTAAGTCTTCTTCCTGGTTGCTGGTGTGAGCTGCGTCAGATCGACCTTTTCCTTCTTTGACGGATCCTTTGCCGCGTATGGCGATTTTGGCCATTGATTCCGTCTCCATCTTTTTCAGTGTGTTGCCACGAGGCCCGATGAGTAGTCCAACTTTAGTAGAAGAACGCAAGCTAAGTGTTAGTCTTTGCAAGTCAAGAGAGTATGATAACGGTTGAGTAAGACATTGAGGTTAGTGATGACAGATGCTGCATCCTCCAAGGGATGCCGCATGCATCACCAAAAGGAAAAGATGACTGAAAGAAAAGGGTTAGGATAGGGTTAGTTATCGTACTGAAGTTAATCTCTGGATAATCATTGACCGGCACATAGACCTTCTCCTGTGTCTTAGTCGGACGTCTGTAGTCAGAAGGTGGATGGTAGTTAGGTATAATCTTCATAGCCTTCTCAATCTGTTTGTGACGCTCGTCTTCAAGGCGCTTACGATAGCGGTATTCACGAGTGTTGACACGGCGACCAAAGTTGTCATACTGAGGCGGAGGCGATGGTGACCTTGGGGAATGGTTAGTACGATTGTCCAGAAGCGAAATCTGGGATGTACATACCTGTCGCCATCTGCTGGCACCACGTCGTTGATTCTTAGCTTTTCACTAATTTCTTGGATACGCAAATGCAGGGTGTATGCTTCAAGTTGTTCAGTGGTCATATTGGCTTTAATCATAGTAGGCAAGCCCATCAGGCCGGCTGCTTTGTTTTCTGCTGCATCTCCCCAACGATTCCTCTTCTTACGTCGCCTCTCCCCATCTCCGGCCACCTCAGCTGTGAAAGTGTCAAAACCGAAATCTTTATAACGGCTTGGAAATACAATACTTCTTTCGGGGCTTCTTCCACGTTTGTAGTTCCCGTCAGAGAGTCCGGTAGACGGCTGTGATGGATTGTACCCTCCGTCGTCAGTTGAAGGAGCTGAGTCACCTCCAAAGCGACGTCGAGACCCAAGCGGGATGTTATTCGAGCCTGTGATGCCTTGATTGCGCCACGCCATGTTCACGACAGTATACCGCCTGTTGCCTAATGGTTAGTGTGATGAGATGTTGTAGTCGTGTTGTAGTTCTTTTGAAGGAGTTGATGGGGAGGTAAGCCGTGGGTGGTTAGCGTGGCGCTAACCTATTAGTCACCCAAGGCCTGACAAGTTTCGGCCCAGAAGTAGCAAGAGCTACCGTGTGGTATTGTGTTATCCAAAGAACGACACTATTTCTTTCGAAGATACGAGAAATGTGATAAAGTTGTTCTTGGAAGGCACATTCATCAGGTAGGGGCAAGATGCGTCTGTGTGCACAAGCAGGTTTCTTTCCCATTTGAGGTCGAAGTTAGCTCTCTGTCTATTCAATTATTGAAGACTACGAGCCAAGAGCGAAAACCTGCAGTAGGCGGGACCACAGGACATATTACGAGACTCATTCTTACGGACCGTACTTCCGATCTGACGCTGCACTGGATTGAGCAGTGTAACCAAATGCCGCGATAACATTTGCCTTTGTTGGAGGCAATAAGACCATTTATAGCCACAACATGCCAGAGCGTGCCTTAGAAGCTACTTTCATTTCTGTGCTGCAGCTAATACACTCTTTGTATCATCTTCCCTGTCCAACAACCCTAGGTTCCTGATCTGTCCCACCCTTGGTGCATTCTCCCTAGGGGTCCCGGCCTCTGCTCTTCGATAGGCACTTTGTAGCATCACGGTCCTCGCATACTATTCTCACGGATTTCCTGCTTAGCATTGTGGTTCTAATTGCACAGCTTGTTTTGACGGGTGATAAGGGCGTACCTCTTTCCTGTGATGTAGGCATTCGTAGTAATCCTCTAAGGCCGGCAAACATTTTTTCCCTCCGGACATATCATCGCTATCGGTATTGACGACGTAGCAGGCTAAGAGCTCTTGCCAGAATGGAAAGCAGCGTGACGGGCCTGCGGTTAATTAGCCATAGCCCGAGGCTTCCCAGGCAGCATTTCGATTTATATATGATCGATGAGCGGATGTTGAAACCTTAGGACTACTTACCACCTGCAAGCCCGTAACCTGACGCCATGATCCACGCAAGTGTCGAGTGGCGGTGATTGATTAGTGAAGAGAGAGGAGAAGGACTGGATTGAGTACTCGCGCTTAGCGCGCCTGCGTCTGCAGGGATGAGGTCCTACCTAATAAATAGTTTTGCATAGGCATCGCCGACTGCGAATGTAGATTGACTTATTTTACTCACGGCTTGTCCATCTCGTACCGAGGAGGTCCTTGGGGTATTTAAGTTGGTTGTGTTCCCTCATCCTGTAATTATGTGCCATGTCTTCCGACATAACGCTGCCCCGCTTTTCCATGCAAGATAAACTGCCTGTCGCATCTGTTCTAGGGCATCGCGTACATATTCGGAAATCCTATCCAAAATGGTTGTCCAATGTAATTGATTGCTGACCCTTCACAATTGACATCCTCCAGATCTACAGGTTTAAAAGGTCTGCCCACTCTCGGAAACAAGGCACCCCGCATTTGGTAGGTATGACCTCCTGGTACTACCTCACTTTATCCTTCACTTTTCTTACCTAGTATATAATGATCGCCCCAACATGTTCGATTTATGATCCTGACTCAAACTAGCACCTGAGCCTAGTACTTTCGCTCAATTGTTTTTCTTTCTAACAACCTTTTTCTATCCTCATCAAGCATAAAGAGCTCAAATAAGTATGCCGGAAGTCTCAGAGCCTCTGACGCTTGTACCCGAAGAGACCCACTCCAAGGCAAACTGGAATGGACTCAATGGCAATAGCGCTCCGAAAGATTCGGCCACTACCCCTAGAACTCATCCATTCGACCCGAACTTTACGCAAAACGTTATCAATAGTACGGGTCCTAAAACATCGCCCCGTATGCGTAAGGTGATTACTAGCTTGATACAACACATACACGATTTTGCAAGAGAGAATGAAATCACTATCGAAGAGTGGATGGCAGGTGTCGATTTCGTAAGGTATCTCCAGAGGCGAATTACCACAAATGCTGATCTCCTGGTAGATCAATGAAGCTGGCCAGATGTCAAACGACAGACGCAACGAAACCACACTCGTCTGTGATGTAATTGGCCTCGAATCGCTTGTGGATGAAATCACCTATAAGGTTGTCTCCGAAGCCCAAAGTACCCCAACCGCTACAGCAGTTCTGGGTCCTTTCTATCGCGCCAATGCACCAAAACTCGAGATGGGTACTAGTATCGTGCACAATATCCCCGACGGTGATCACACCTACATACACGGCGTGGTGAAAGACTACCTAACCGGTGAGCCAATCGAGGGTGCAGTATTGGACGTATGGCAAGGAGCTCCCAATGGTCTATACGAACAGCAGGATCCAAACCAAGTCGATTTCAATCTCCGGGGACGCTTCACCACAGGACAGGATGGCCGCTACTCTTTCTATGGCCTCCGTCCGACCTCGTACCCGATTCCCGACGACGGCCCGGCTGGAAGGCTCTTGGAGCTCCTAGATCGCCATCCCATGCGTCCAGCTCACATCCATTTCTATATTACCGCGCCAAACCACAAATTTCTCGTTACGCAAGTATTTGACCGAAGCGACAAATACCTCAAAGATGATGCGGTTTTTGCAGTGAAAGAAAGCTTGATCGCTGATTTCGTGCCGAGGAAGAATGATCCAAAGGCCCAGTTCGAGTTGGCGTTCGACTTCCAATTGGCAGCATCTGAGAAGGCATAAGTACAGTCTTGACTGGTTTGACTGAGGAGAGCAGAAGCCATGGCACTGTGAAAAGGCCTGCGAGCATAAGTATATTAGAGTGAAACTTAATCGATCCGTCAGATAGGAAAAAACTACGCCTTAGAGTCTGAGCATTAGCAAGGAGAATTCTGATATTGCTCAGGTGTAAAAGCTCAAGGGTTGACTGGATTTATCATTCGGATGGAGCTCGCGTGTGCTATATCTACTAACTTGATAGCTAAGCTCGCGTGTATTACATCGAAATGAACGCAGGAAAATAGTGCTTCGATTCCCACTCTATCCAAGGCCCCAATGCCAAAGCAACGTCACCCGCCCCATCCCCTTCCCGTCCCCCTATCCCCGGCCACAGATCCCCATCAACAAAGTCGTCCTGGGCCAAAACAGCAAGTTCCATCCCTCCTCCCCTTCCATCCCCTCATGTCAATCTCCCAACACCAAAATCTCTCCAGCCATTCTTCTCCATCTCTCAACTAACCCATCTTCAGCCGCCCCCCATGTCCCACCAGCCCCACCATTCAATCCCTAACCCTTGCCTCCCCCGTCTCCTCTCCTCACCCAGCCTCGCCAATATAATGTAGTCCGTGTAATCTCGTACACCGAGGAACCATAGCTATTGTTTTCACAGAAATATGGCAATGAAACATGAATTGAAGAGGCGTCGTTCAGATGGAACATGAGCTAGTGCCAAAAACGGCTAGTTCTAAACCTGCTGCACAAATTGTGCACTTTGTGCAAGCAAGATACCTATCTCCAATCAAGGGAGACCATTTGCACTACCAGCCGCCGCTATGGCTCCGATGACACCAGATTCTGTAGATGGTATGTCCCGGCGTCTAAGTTATTCAAGAAACAAAGACTAAAACCCTACTCAAGAGCCCCTCAAAGACGTAATCCAGAATCTCTTCGAGATCCAATCCAGCGTCCACGGCTACCTAGGCCCAGAAACGCAACAAGTCCTCGTCCATAAAATGTACCTACAGCTATACCCTTCATACCCTCCAAACCCCCAAACTAATCTCTTACCCTTGCAACTCATAGCCGCCAACTAAGCAAGTCCCTCTCCGACCTCTCCGTAGCGTCCTCTACCCTTCCCACCAAGATACCTCCCGAAATCATCGACTACGTAGACCAAGGTCGCAACCCAGATATCTACACTCGCGAAATGGTCGAGTCGGTGCAGAGAAATAATATGTACTTGAAGGGGAAGAGCGAGGCGTTTGCGGGTTTCAGGGATATGCTTGCTGATGAGATTGTTAAAGCTATGCCGGAGGAGGAGGGGAGGGTTAGGGAGATTGTTGCGGGGAGGGGAAGGGGGGAGGCAGTGAATGTCAATGGCAGTTGAGATGGCCGTATCCTCCCCGTTCGTAGGATGGGGGAATGTGGACATTCATGTTGGCAAGTCAGGAGCTGTCGCCGCATCTTCTGACGTGATGGTGGAGGTGGAGCTGAGGACCACGTACTGCGGCTCAGAGAGCCTACTTTGTTATCATGAACCTCGTGAGTAACGATACTCTTCGATCCCAAAGCTTGAATCAATACTGATAATTTGGCTGGTGGTCCACAGATCAAGGGCTCACGCGACGGGAAAAGGTAAATTCAAACTTCGCATGCATTCATCAATGTAGGGTTGGAAACCCGCTATTTATTCGAAGCTTTGAGATTGTCTCCCAATGGTGGCGCCAGCAAAGATGCTGAGGCTCACATTGATCTACCAAGCCATCGTGTTCAGAGTGGTCGATTCTTGTCGCCACTTCCACTTTTGCTTCCTCCTCCCGAGCTGGTTTTCGCTGCTTCCAACTCTCTCGCCGCGGGCTTGACTAGTCCTGGTATGTCCCACTGCAGCACCAGTGATATGAAAGTCTCCAATTCGTTGAGCCTCTCATCAGCGGTGCACCAAGTGAGCGGTATCCTGCCCAAAGGTTTCCCGCCGGCTATCATCCACTCACAGACCCAGACGGCCTGCTTCTTCGGACAATCGAAACTGGTGCATATTCGTACAAGGTCCTTGTCGCTTGCTAGCTTATCCCTTAGGGTGGGAGAGAAGTGGGACAGTAGATCCGCATGCATGATATAGACAACTTCGTCGACGTCTGAAGCAGTGTTGTGGACGCAAACTTGCACCGCGCGGCCCCTGTTAAGACTGGAATATATGAACAGATGTTAACAAGAGTGAGGGCCTGCTCACTCAAATACCTCCGAGGCGGTCAGCTGTCTTCCCTCACCACCGTGGCTTTCTGCCACAGTGCTGGCTTGTGCTGCTTGAGCGGGGCTGCACACGGGAGTATTCGCTGCTTCTTTTGACATCGTAGGTCTTGTTCTGATTTGAGAACTGGAAACAACAGATATCTGTGATAGCCGTGCGAAGATGCGTTAGGATCTGTACAACGATAGATCAAAAACCAATTCAAGAGGTGATTCGAGATGTGCTGACCATTCGTGTATTCGGCAAGAGTAGTAGGAAGTCGTTGATTGACGATATCGACGGAGGAAGATTGTCATAGTTGGGAAAGAACTTCCCACACTCTTTTTAGAGAGAATGTTCCACCACCAAGCCGATTCATCATCGAATTCAGGCCACTCGGAAAGCCACTTCTTCATGGTACATATGGCGTTTGTGCTGCCCACAATTACACGTGCGACGCACAAAGCATTGCTTTAATACGAGAAGTAGGACGGTGATTTGTGCTTAGATCAAAGTGATAAAGCACGTTGCGAATTCGAAGTGGCAACTTAACTATGAAATCTGTTCTGGCTATACCGGAAAGAAGGCGAAATTAGTTCATGACCGCTCAACACCTTGAGCATTGTCTGCATTGAAAAACGCGCGTTTTGCATAGGTGTTTGACGCCTCAGGCTCGGCTGAGATATTGATCCCGTGGATTTATTCGAAACGTAATTAGCACAGGATTCTCGCGTGTAAGATTACGAGAAGTGAAGCTCGGAGTGTCCAACAAAAGATAACACCAGGATCATAGCATCTTCTTCGACCAACCCTCTCGCTTCGCAATCCTACGGCAATAAAACCATCTGTTCGCAATAGCCAGGAGGTTCGAGGTTCAGTATTATGTCTTTCTTACGTGCGTAAAACATCCGATTGAAACTTGTTAGGCCTCCTTCAAAATGCCAACTTACCGCAGCATCACAACTTCTCTTGTATCGCAGTACGATATTCAAAATATTCCCGAGTTCACACCGCCAGCAGCGCTGAATGATCCTTTCTCTACCCCTCCACCGGGTATCGATACAGACCGCGCTCTTATATCAGTCTACATCCCTATCTATCCAGCATCGCAATTCTGGCTGTCGTACGAAATCTCGCCACCCAATCCACCAAGGCTACTCTACTACTTCAAGCTCTATGTCAGTGGCCGGCACATTGTGAGTTGGGGCTGTGGTGCGGACGATGACTTCAGAGGGAAAACCATGTTCGGTCTCTTTGATCAAACCCAAATCAACGGGAACGTCAGACAATCACATCTTGAGCGGAGGGTCTTTTGCTTCAGCTCTGATGACGAGAGTGTACAGAATGAGGTTCCTAACAGTCTTAGTGGTCTTATGGAGATCAAAGTCTTTCGGTCGAAGGGCAGGAAGAGAATCGAACCTGAAACTCAAGACTATCAAAGCTCGCTAGGCATGCAGCATAGTGACAAGAAGAGCATAAAGCGGCGAGCGGATGATGATGGCATAAAGTGAGCTGGCAAACCTGTGATTACCAAGGAATACACAGCTAATCGATGATATAGGCTTGTCAATGGAGGGTACCTAACATCCCAGGAACCTCGGCGCTACTACAAATATGCCCTTCTTGATCCTCTTGATAAACCTTTCGCTACATTTCATTACTATTACCGTAGCTGGGGTACCTTGCTCCCATCGATGAGCAGTGTCACCATAGACTGACTGAAAGACAGATCAGCTTGTGACATTAGGGGTTGTCTCACCACCGCCCAGTACTGTGACTTCGTCTATCCGCTCGCTTACACCCCAGCAAAGGCCAGCTTCCCCAGAGAGTGGTGAATTGGAACTTGCATCGTTGGCATCGCTTTCACATTCATTGGAGAGTACCATCGCCGAACCTCCAAAGACCGCTGGCACACAACCTGTCATGACTGACAGAAATGAGAGTAATGACAGCAACAACAGCACCGGTATGCTCATCAACCTCCAGAGTCCGGACAGCTCTTCAAGATCCCAAAATAGCACCAACTCTACCAACGGTTCTCCCCTTGTTATTCCTCGCCTGAACCCACTACGTATGCACCGTCCACCGACTCCACCCCCCAGATCCTCACCCATCAAAAATCTCGCCCAACTCCCATCAACAATCCCTCCCAAAATCTCCACCCTCGACCTCTCCCTCAACTCCCTCAACGCCCTCAACACCCTCACCCGCAAAGCCTCTTTCACCTCCCTAGTCCGCACCCATCTCCCCGATTCCAACACCAGCACCTTCCAACTCAAACCCCCAAACCTTACCCCCCCAATGGTATCAACACGTCCCTCTCGCTCAGCGAGCATAGGTGCGCTGATGGAGGTCGTTAATAATGCGAAGAAAAGACGGTCGAGCAGGGAGTCGGAGGTGGGTAGTGAGGGGAGTAGTTCGGGTGGGGCGTCGCTGGGTAACGGTGAGAAGAAGGACAGGGAGATTGAGTGGGAGTTGATGGGTAGTGAGAGGAAGAAAGAGAGGGAAGAGAGGAAGAGGGAAAGGGAAGAAAGGAAGAGGGAAAGAAAGAGAAGGGATGAGAAACGCAAATTGCATTTATGGGAGGAGATTTGAGGGGGTGTCGGTTGATTATATTGCCGGACAATATAGAGAAGTCTTGTGGGATGACATGGAGGGCTCACTAGGATGGCTGGGTATGTTAATCACTTGCGGGAAGTGCTATTCGAGGACATTTCGAGTAGTTGATGTTGCTGGCAGCGCATATATAACCTCAACCTTGGCGCTAGGTAACGTGGTATGTGCTTAAAATAGCTAGGGAAAAAAGAGTCGAGCTGGTCTCGGATGAATCAGCGCTCCATCGCTTTCTATCTCTGCAACGCAAAATGTGCCTGTGCAGTACTTGATAAGAGATCCTGTGGGGAAATATGTTACGGTATCCCCGTGCAGCACTCTAATACGATCTCCCAAGCGAGAATCTATTACGGTAATTGAGCGCAAGCAGGCTCGCTCATTCATTCATTCGGTATGAGGTCACATAACTATTTTCTAAATTCTTTGCAAAACATTGGCGGGAGAGGCAGTTCCCTTTTAACATTTCACGTGCGCAAGAAGGCCGATACATGGATTCATTCGGTGTGAGGTCACATAACTATGTCTAACCCTATGCAAAAGTGCGTAGGGGAGAGCGGTTCGCCATAATGTTCACTCAAACATCGCGGATCCTCATTTCTCGTAATGGAGGTGTATTCGCTCCCAAGGTGCCGCTATCAATCTCCGTTTCTACCATCTCCAGCCCCGCGAGGTCGGGGTAGCGTTTGCTGAAATTGGCTTCCCAGTCGTCGCTGGGTCCGTCTGCTTGGTTTTCTGGAGGCGATTGTTGGTTTTGGTGTTGGTGTTGCTGGGGTCGAGGTGGTAGAAGTTTCTTGGAAACGAGGGAGGCTGGTTTGGCGGGGGATTGGGGAGGCCGCTCGCCTGTTCGGAGGTTTTGAGGTTTGGTTAGTGGTTTTGGGGGGGCGGTGGGATGGGTGAATGGATGCTCGGAAGGTGGGGCGCTGTGGCGAGGCAGAATACCCGGGAGTGGTGGTTGATTGGCTGAGGAAGATCCGGGGCGATTGCTAGCAGGTGATATGTCAGGTAGCTGTTTTGGTCTCGAGGCTAATTGCGAGCTTGCATTATTAAATGGAGGATTCGATGGTATTTGGCGAGAGGAGGTTCTAGGTGGAAGACGTCGCTGGTCAGACGAGTCCGTAGAACGACCATATCCGAAAGCAGTCTTTGTCGGTGATGGCGAGGCTCTGCCATTTTCATCTAAAAGTGACTGGACTTTGCTTTGTATGGATGCTGCTTTGTTATTTGGTAGCCCATCCCCTGCTCGTCCGCGACCAGGCTCACCGCCTTCCGCAAGACGCTGCCGGTATGCTGCTGCAGCATCAGCGACTCGCTTTTCTTCTTGAGAAAGCCTTCGCCGCTCAAGCTCTCGCCTCATTTCCGGGGGAATTTCCTGTGACTCTTCCATGTCATTGCCGTCATCACTCCTGCCGTCCGTGGCCTCAGACCCTGCTATCGGGGTAAGGTCATTAGGTCCACGCACAGGCGAGTGACTTGAATTACGCTGTTCAGAACCGCTAGTGTTGGCTTCAAACCTCTTAAAAGCGTCTCCAAAGCGACCGGCCAGAAGTGACTTAGTTCCTGACAGTGACACCGAAGGCATACTCGCACGCTTGATGTGTCTTGATCCGCTACTAAGTCGTTTCTCCTTTCGCTTCGATGCTTCCTCCTCTTCAATGGCTTTGAGAAAGTCCACGTTCGAGTCAATCTGCACCGCCTCTTCACTATCATCCACATCTCCAGTGGGAGCCGAGGTCGAAAACGATTCGTGAGAGAGTTCTTCCTTACTCCGTGACTCAGGCCTCTCCCTAGACATCCTGCGCAAGATATTTGGTTTTGTGGGGTTTTGTACGCTCGCTGGTCTCGCTTTAGAACTTGCCGATTTCGATCGTTGAATGCTACTGTCTACGCCGCCAAGATATGTCGATCGGTAGCCTTTTTCCAGCGAAGGTTGGGAAGATTGAGAAGAATCTAGGGTTAGGATTTGAGACTTTGATCGATGCTCTAGCATACCAGGTCGCTTTTGACCAAGGGCGTCAGCACGTATGGAAGTAGCGGAATACTCTGATAGATCAGATGCTCTGGGCTGACTCGAAGACCTCGGGCTTGAGGGAGAAGAGGGAAAGCGAAAAATAGGACGACCGTTGGAGGCAACATTTCTTAAGGTTGGAGAAGGAGGCGAAGGAGACGTCATGGTACCAGTAGAGACCATGGATGGTCGCTGTGTGGTCGGTTGCTGAGTGGTGATATTGGGGATTGATAGAGGTTTCGATCCATCATTCGCGTTAGCTTTTGCCTTGGCATCAATGGGTTGTTGGCTTGAGGGCTGAGATTGTGTTTTCGCCAGGGCAAAGGCATCGTCCGCGAGAGCATTGGCCACACGTTGACTGATGTCTTGCGAGGGTTGCTTTTTCGGTGCCGATTTTGGATCAAAGGCAAAGTTACTGCCAGAATCGTGCAGCAACGAGAATTCGTCTAGTGGTGGGAATCTACGCGATGCGTCATCTGACGAAACTGCATCGGAAGCTGATGGAGCTGAGTCGAGAGCGGCCCATGGATCGTTCGAAGCACTTCTCAGAGGAGAAGGGCTTGGCTTGGGCACTCTTGCGTCTGCGTCTGCTTTAACCGGCCTTCCACGACGCATTGGAGTGATTTCTGGTATAGTCTGCTTTTCTTCAGTGGGAGGACCCCGAAATGCACCAGCGATTGGGGGTGATGCGATATTTGGCTCAGGGGAGGGCAAATGCTGATTCTTTCGAGCCTCCGATTGACTCCGCACGGCATAAATCTCCGTGCGTTAGCAGTGAGGGTATATGGCAAGGGCTATAGACGTACATCTTTGATTGGGACTTCAGTACCACGCAGTTGACTGACGTCACGCATTACTTGATATATGTTAGGCCGCTGTTGTGGATTCTCCCTCAGCATCCATGCTGTACAAATTAGCAACAACTTTTGGACTGTAGTACGACAAGCACTAACCTATAAGCTTCTTAATCTGGTCGGAGAACGAAGGATAGCCTGGAAATTTGAAGCTTGCGTTGAGAATAGCCATTTGACCCTGCTCTTCGAAAGGTGTCTTGTAGTAGCACAGCTTGTACAACAATACTCCAAGTGCCCAGATATCGCTCTTCTCGTCTATAGGCTGTTTTCGGTAGACGTCGATCATCTCTGGGCTTCGATATTGCAATGTAGTATTCTTCTGCACATCATCTTCAATTAACCTACCCTCGACGGCGCTCGTAGCGGCAGGTCTCGGGGGAGCAGTGGAACCAAAGTCACATAGTTTGTATCTGCGCGAGGAACCAGAAGACTTGATAAGAACATTCTCGACCTTGAGATCACGGTGGAGGAGGGGCGGTTTGAGGTAGTGCATGCAGGCGACGCCTTGGGCAACGTCAGAGAAGATTTTGAGGACCTCGGGCTCAGTGAGGCGGTTCTGTAACCGAGTGTTCATGAAATCAATCAGTCCTCCGCCATTGCAATATTCCATAAGCAAGAAAACCTCATAGCCTCCACCCTTCAACTGCGAGGCATGCGAATCGATGTATGTAACAATATGATGGCGCCCCTTCAATTTTTTCATGGTTTCCACCTCTGTCCTCATGCTTGCCAGAGACTCCTTGTCAGGGACAGCGACACGCTTAAGGACCGCTTCATCGTCCCCATCCACTGGCTTTGGAAGGCGTACAAGGTAGACATGGGCAAAGCCCCCCTCTGACAGGTATTTTTCTATTACAACTCTGTGCCCACCGACCTGTACTTTGGTGCCGGGCACAAAGGTTCCACTAGGTATGACAGGGCCCGGGGCCGGAGCGGGAGCTGTAAAAACTGGTTGTCGCACTGGCGGGGCGAAAGCAGCTGGGTTAAAAGGTGCGGTCATTGCGGAGACGAGAGGGCAAACAGCCAGCTGCTGCGCAAGGTGTGGAAAGCTAACCAGACGCCATTATTGAAGGGCGTGTGAGAAGTGCGGACGGTGGGCAAGAAGTTGACTGGTTCCTGTACAAGGCCAGATATTGCGCGTCCAGGCTTCAGCTCATGCAGGTAGCTATTCAAAAGCCCCGTTCTGGGCTGTGTAGGTATCAAGTGACAAGGATCTGCGCCGCCAAGCCTTTTGAATCTACAGCCACGCACAACGCAGTCTACAATTCCCCTCCAAATCATTCAAAGCTATGAAAACACGGAAGTAGTGCTATTCTTGGGGCCCCGAATCGTCGAGTATATTATGATGTCTTTGACAAAGTGCTGCCGCCTTTTAATGTGGACAATGAACAGACTCCACAGTGAACCATGACAGCAGCGGGAGAACCAAGACCATGGGATGATCATGTCTTGTATAGTGCATGCCATTGGTGCGCTTTGTAGATATATGATTGTAGCTGATTTCTATTCAACTAATAACAGGATCTCTATGAAGAGAACGCCTGGAGTACAGGTGAAAGCCCCAATGGTGCGCGCCACGCTACTGTCAAGGTTAACATTAGAAATATCATTGGATCAAATTCACCACAATTCTGTCACACAAAGCTTCTGTAAGAGTGCCGTACAAGCTAAAGAATTGGTTGCGTTGTTAATGTGTTGATTAAGAACAAGTTTTTCATCATAGGTATTACCCAACAGCGAAGACATTAAAGATCCATGAGATTTTATCAACACAGACATCGTACAGAGGTAGTTGCGCGCTGATTGCTCTCTAGCCCAATAGATTCGTTACCACCACAGCAGCCTCACTTTAAGTCACGCTAGGTGAGGAATCAATCTGTAGTATGCAGCCTTATTGCGCGTGGAATAAGGACTCGCAAAGGTGATCATGTAGAGGTTTGCAGAGATGTGCATGATGTAGTCCAAGCCAAGCAGGCGCCCTTGTAGCTTGAGAAGAGGCAGGCTACAGGATCGTGTGGATGAGAGGAGATGGTGGAAGTTGATGGTAAAGATGATAAGGGAAGTACGAGGCACTGCCCCTATTGGTCGGAAATGGTTAGCGCCCGGCGGGGTGCTAAATTTGAAGGACGCATCATATAAACACCGACATGCCCTCGGCCGCCAAAAAATCCTAAGCCCCAGTCCAGACCGCCAGCCTTACGATGTTACGACCAGCCAATGCAGCCCAGCTAAGATGAGGATAATGAGTCCTCTGTCGCAAAGAGAATGCAAGTAATGTCATTCTCATGCTGATGATGTGGCCGACAACAGGCAACCCGTGGTCATTCAACTACACACAGTCTGCAGAGATTGGGAAGTATCGTGCGAGGAAAGCGAGGCAGAGAGTGAAGAGTACAGATTGGTGATTCAGGATTCAGGCGGCACCACCACAACGGCATTATGACATCCAGGTAAATGAGTCATCATTGAGGCAAATCTGATTGGAGTGGCTGCTAATTACCCGCTTTTCAGGCTAGATCGACTGGTCACGTGAGTACACCCTGAATTTTGGTGGCATTCCTGCCGCACTCGATACTAATACGACCTCTGATAGGCTTCTCGAAACTGGGAGTACACAAGTGATCAGAAACACAGCTGCACAGCAACTCGGAGATGTCCAGAAACAACATCCCGATGAATTATTCAATCTACTTACCAGAGTAATTCCATATCTGAAATCAAAATCATGGGAGACCCGAACGGCTGCCGCAAAAGCAATCAGCGGCATTGTCGAAAACGCTAGCTGTTTCGATCCCAATGGCGACGAGGACCCCAAGGGCGAGGGATCAGTCAAGGCTGAGACCGATCATGGCTTCTCCCCTCCCCATGCTCCATCCTCAGATGGTAATCGCTTGCGGCTTGAGACTCTTGACATCAGTGCAGTTTTAAACAATGGCAAGAAGCTGTTGGGATCTGGGGGTAGAGATATCGACTACGCTATCGCGTCCATGGATGCTGCCACACGGTTGGAATTCCAGAAGAGAGCTGCTATTATCTCCTTAGGTTTTGCAGGTGGGAACGTTGACGACCAGATCTCGAAGCTCCTACGAGAAATGAATGTTGCTTCAAGTAATTCGAATGGCGCCCATACTATTCCTATGGTCCCTAAGATTGATACTTCCGACAGCATGCTTTCAGATGACCAAGCTTTGCGGTCGCCCAGCCCTTTCACAACGGCTTCACCTGGAGGATACAATAATCAAACACCAATCAATGAAGCTGGACTTAGCAAGCGACAATTGAATCAGCTCAAGCGAAAGATGAAGAACGATGCTAAATCTCAGGCTAACAAAGTACGTGTTGTCGATCTTTCCGGTCGGCGGCCAAGCACCAATACACCCAGTACCCCTCCAAATCCCGAGCCATTTGCTATCAAAAACGGCATTAAGTCTGAGAAAGATGATGACGGTGATACTGACATGTTCTCTTTGGCTCGGGCCAACGTTGATGAGGACGCCAAAATCGTGTCAGATTTCAAAGGCACTATTGTCCCTGAAAAATCCATCATCCAAACCGAAGCCGAAGAGAAAGGACTTGAATGGCCATTTGAAAGACTATGTGAAGTTTTAATGGTAGACCTTTTCGATCTTCACTGGGAGGTGCGGCATGGTGCAGCTATGGCCTTGCGTGAGGTCATTCGTGTGCATGGTGCAGGTGCTGGTCGCGAACATGGTAGGAGCAGGGCAGCCAACAATATGTCTAATACTGAATGGCTTAATGATCTGGCTTGTCGACTTTGCTGTGTCTTGATGTTGGATCGTTTTGGAGATTATATATCAGACAACGTCGTGGCTCCCATCCGAGAAACCATTGGACAGACCCTTGGAGCTGTTATGGCTCATCTTACATCTACTACAGTCACCTCAGTCTACCAAGTTCTACATCGAATGGTGATGCAGGGGGATCTGCATCCAAATAATCGTATATGGGAAGTCTGCCATGGTGGAATGATTGGTCTTCGATATCTTGTCGCAGTCCGTAGCGATCTGCTTATTAAGGACAATGGACTTATGGATGGTGTGGTGGAAGCAGTCATGAAAGGTCTTGCTGATTATGACGATGATGTGCGAGCTGTCAGTGCTGCGACGCTGATCCCAATTGCGAAGGAGTTTGTAACTCTTCGGCCGGCTGCGCTTGACGATCTGATGAATATCGTCTGGGATTGCCTATCGGACATTCGCGACGATCTCAGTGCCAGCACTGGGTTTGTTATGGATCTCCTCGCGAAACTTTGCAGTTTCCCCGAGGTACTCGTGGCAATGCAGAAGAATGCAGCCAAAGACCCCGAGCACTCATTCACGAATCTCGTTCCCAGATTATACCCTTTCCTCCGGCACACTATCACCAGCGTGCGATCCGCTGTACTCAGAGCTCTGCAAACTTTCCTTCAGATCGGCGGTGGGAAAACCAGAGGATGGGTGAACGGCAAAATACTACGCCTGGTATACCAGAATTTCCTCGTTGAGCGCAACGAGGCAACTTTGAACCTGTCAATGGAAGTATGGGACTCTCTCCTAGACGCTCTCGTGCAAAAGGCGGACCACGATGCCACTTCCGAATTTTTGGATCACCTACCAAATCTTCTGAAATTGGCAATACATCCAATCGGCACCTCCCGCAATCCTCTACCAGTAGAACTGTGTTACTTCATGAAACCATCAGGTCAACTCTATGGGCCGCCTAACCCCGAAATGATCAAGGCAGCCTCCCAGCAAGCGGTCGAACCGGTGACCAAAAGAAGGAGACGTTCCGAGAAGAAGGAGGAACCACCCTCGTCGGCTCACAACGTAGATGGGCACATGATATCCGGGGACATCGATCTGGTGGGTGCCGACGTATTGCTTCGATCTCGGATCTATGCTGCCAGAGCCTTTGCTCTAGCGTTGGCGAGACATCCTCCACTCGAAACAAGCTTGAGAACTATATCGGAAGCTTTGAATTCTCCTTACTCAACCACTCAGATGATTGCAGGTATGATCATTGAAGAGTATGCTCAAGGCTTTGCAAATCCTTCAGGAAGAGCAAGTCGATTTGGTGGAGATCTACTTTCGATTCTCGACACGGAGCGCCCGGAAAGCTACGCTGACATCCTTCCCTTCCTTAGAATTGTACGAGGGCAATGTCAGGCGTTATTGAACGCCTTCCGAGAACATGGCCATGTTCCGATGTCCAAAATACCTTCACTCGCTATCGTTGTGCAAGGGGAGGTCGGGGCAGGTCCAACGGCTTTCTCTATCGGCAATGCAGAATCCGTTGTGGGTAAAGACTTTGAGCGTCTGCAGAAGTCTCTTACACCAGCAGTCCGTTTAACATCGCAACACATCCTTGATGATGCGCGCACTGCTGCTATCCAAGCAATCGAGGAGGCCAAATTAGTCAAAGCCGAGAGAGACGTGCGTATTAGAGCTACTGCTGCATCCGCACTCGTTGCAATTGGAGAAATACCGAAGAAACCTAGTTCTCTCATCAAAAGCATCATGGATAGTATCAAACTGGAAGACAATGTGGAGTTGCAGAAGCGGTCAGCGGCCTCAATAGCCTCTCTTCTCAGCTTTTATGCCACCACGCAGCGGCGTGGCCCCGCCGATAAGATCACCACGAACCTCATGAGCTTCTATTGTATAGACACTTCTGAGACGCCTGAATTCCGTATCAATTCGACTAAGCAAGATGTCATTCTATCATTGCATAAGGAAGAAGACCGAAAAGACTATGCCAATACGGCTGACTACGAAAAAGAAGCTAAAGCCGCAAGAACCACACGCCGCGGAACCAAAGAAGCCCTCGACCAACTCTGTCAATTGTTTGGAGAGCAATTGTTTGACAAAGCGCCGGTCCTGAAGGCTAAGATTGAGACACCCCTGCGCCAGGCTTTCGATGAGGACGGGCAGATAGTCATCGAAGACGATTTCGAACTTGGTCAAAGCGTTGTAGATGGTTTCTCAATACTACGCGCTCTTGTACCAACGATACACCCAGAGCTCCATCCCTTCGTCATTGACCTGATGCCTACGATAGTCAAGGCTTTACGTAGCCAGCTGTCAATCTTCCGCTACGCCGCTGCCAAGTGCTTTGCTACCATTTGCAGTGTAATGAGGGTAGATGCGATGACTATGCTTGTTGAGCGCGCCCTTCCATTGGCCAGCTCAGACGACCTTCACTGCCGACAAGGCGCGATTGAGTTAGTTTATCACCTCATCCACGTAATGGAGGACAGCATCCTGCCATATGTAATATTCCTAATTGTACCTGTGCTTGGTCGCATGAGTGATTCAGATAATGACATAAGGTTGATTGCTACGACTACCTTCGCAACACTAGTGAAGCTTGTACCGCTTGAAGCAGGCATACCGGACCCCCCAGGATTTCCAGAGGCACTATTCAAGGGCAGAGATCGGGAACGAAAATTCATCTCGCAGATGCTGGACTTCAAGAAAGTCGAGCCTTTTGAACTTCCAGTGGCTATCAAGGCCGAGTTGAGGTCATATCAGCAGGAGGGCGTCAATTGGCTGGCTTTCCTTAATCGTTACCACCTGCATGGTATCCTCTGCGATGATATGGGCCTAGGAAAGACTTTACAGACTCTGTGTATCGTTGCAAGCGATCACCATGTTCGTGCACAAGAATATGCAGAAACCAAATCTCATGACTCGCGCCGCCTTCCGTCACTTATAGTCTGCCCACCCACGCTTTCTGGTCATTGGCAACAGGAGATCCAACAATTCGCTCCTTTCCTGTCTTGCCTAGCATACGTCGGGCCTTCATCCGATAGAGTAAGACTGAGGGACCAGCTAGGCACGACAGATATAGTGATAACCTCCTACGACATATGCAGGAACGACATCGATCTTCTTACGCCTTTCAATTGGAATTATTGCGTCTTAGACGAGGGGCATCTTATCAAAAATCCGCGAGCTAAAACAAGTATGGCCGTCAAACGGCTCGCCAGCAATCACCGCCTGATCCTTTCTGGTACACCTATCCAAAACAACGTGCTAGAACTTTGGTCCCTCTTTGACTTCCTTATGCCCGGCTTTCTCGGAACCGAGAAGGTCTTTCTCGATCGCTTTGCCAAGCCCATCGCAGCCTCTCGCTTCAGCAAATCCTCGTCCAAGGAGCAAGAAGCCGGTGCTCTCGCCATCGAAGCCCTACATAAACAAGTACTTCCTTTCCTACTCCGCCGCCTCAAAGAAGAAGTTCTTGACGACCTGCCACCAAAGATCTTGCAGAACTACTACTGTGATCTCTCCGATCTACAGAAAAGACTCTTTGATGACTTTGCAAAGAAAGAGCGCAAGACTTTGGCCGAGAAAGCAGGCAGCGAAAGCAAGGAAGCGAAACAGCATATCTTTCAAGCACTTCAATACATGCGGAAGTTGTGCAACTCACCCGCTCTTGTTGTCAAAGAAGACCACAAGCAGTACGCTGCCATACAAGCCCAACTCGCCCGGCAAAATTCCAGTCTCAAAGATGTCGTTCACGCCCCCAAACTCACCGCGCTACGCGACCTGTTAGTCGACTGTGGCATCGGTACAGATCCCGCTGAAAACAACAATTTCGTATCACCTCATCGCGCCCTTATCTTCTGCCAGATGAAAGAGATGCTAGATATAGTAGCTAATGACGTACTTAAGGCCTTACTGCCATCTGTACAGTACCTGCGTCTTGATGGCAGCGTGGAGGCGAACAAACGGCAGAATATCGTCAACCAATTCAACACCGATCCTAGCTACGACTGCCTTCTCTTAACTACCAGTGTCGGTGGACTAGGCTTGAATCTGACAGGTGCCGACACAGTAATATTTGTAGAGCATGACTGGAATCCGCAGAAAGATTTGCAGGCTATGGACCGTGCACATCGCATAGGGCAGAAGAAGGTCGTCAATGTTTACCGCTTGGTCACTCGAGGTACATTAGAGGAGAAGATCCTAAAGTAAGTCTTGCCATTCTCCTTTCCTCGCTTGCAATACGCTAATCCTATTCCTCCAGTCTCCAGAGATTCAAAATCGACGTCGCCTCAACTGTGGTGAACCAACAAAATGCCGGCCTTGCAACAATGGAAACCGATCAAATCCTCGATCTCTTCAACCTCGGCGACACAGCCCCAGCCGGCACGCTTGATAACAAGGACGGAGAAGGTAGGGAGGAGGATATGGTGGATGCGACTGGGGAGGTTAGGGAGAAGGGGAAGAAGGGGTACTTGGATGATCTTGGGGAATTGTGGGATGAGCGGGCGTATGAGGAGGAGTTTAATTTGGGCGGGTTTTTGAAAACTATGAAGATGTGATGCTGCATGATAGGTCATGCCACTGGGTGGTTTGCATGTTAGCCTGTAACGTCTAGGACGTCGCATCCACGAGGTGTATAGCGGTATGAAATGCGTATTTGAGCGGAATGTAGTGGTAACCGAAAAAATTATGCATACAGTGTGATTCTTGCACTGAGAGTTCAATTGCTGATACGTCACCGAGCAATGAAGCTACCGTACCCAGCATTTATGATGTGCTGTATGAATATTCAAATATATCCATACCTACAGAAGATTTTTTGGAATACTCGAAAAGCCGTATCATTGTTTTCTCTTCCTGTTGAGTGGAAAGCGGCATTTACGAATAGTGAGGACAATGGAGAAGCATTCATTTTAAAAGACATGATTAAGGCTGTCTCAACATGGACTATTTTTGCGCCGTTAAGTACATAGTCTCGAATTCGAACGAATTCATTTCCTCTCTCCCATTCGCGAAGACAATATGTCACAATCTGATAACAGTTCCATACTTCCATTCTGATTCTTGAATAAGAAAATTTTGCATGTAACATCCTGCATAAAGTAGTAAAGACACAATAGAAACGAACCAGGATGACAGTTTCAGGACACGCCCGCTCATTAAACTCATCCATCAACATGGACGTCATAAAACCATGAAGCGCATGCCTCAATCAAATCGTCCGAAGTACTCGCTCGCATCTTCATCAATCATTTTCGCCAAATTCGTCGACAAATCAGTGCCTCTCCTTTGGCCTGGCTAACATGTTCAGCCTAGCCAGACTCAAACCTTTCCTCCCTTTCCCACCAGATTTAGGGGTCTTGCTACCGCCAGTACGTCTCTTAAGCGGTGAATCAGCAGTTTGAGCCTTTTCAGGAGATACACTCAAACGTTGTCTCTTAGCCCGTCCTTGATTGTCGTCGACATCTTCCGTGTCCATTGGGTCCTTGTTCTCATTGTCTTCAGCGTCGGTATCAGAGTCGGGACGGCTTCGCTTCTTGTTCGGTATGCCATGGGGAATGGCAGGGATACTGTCGAAAGATGGGACTTTAGTTGGAACCCCACTAGGACGAACGTGACGAATAGTGGACCCTGGGCTAGTGACCGTGGTGTCCTTGGTAGGAGAAAAGCTGATGGTCTTCTCTGCGCGGAATGTGAAGTCGCCTGGCGTTGACGCTCTAGGGATCTTTTTACGGATGATAATATTTGGGGATTCGGTTAGAATAGGGTAGGAAACGGGTTCTCTGGTGTCTTGGGGGAAAGCAGGAGCTTCTGGCTGAGACTGGGTGTAAGGTATTGGTATCTTGGAGGGAGACGGGGAATCGGCTCCAAGATCACCGCAGGATATCATACTCGGTGTGAGTCCCACTCGCTTGAAGGTGGGAGATCGTTGAAGACCAATTGAAGGAGTGTCAGGTAAGCTTGGCAGACCCTTGTCAAGCTCAAGTTTGCCTTGCGGAAGAGGCAGATGAGTTACAGCCGTCGCCTTTGTAGGATCATTAGGTAGCTTCGGCTCTGAGCGGAGAAGGATTGACTTCATACTACCGAAACGTGATAGCGATGCGAAGTATTTGTTGCTGCCTTCAGTCTTCGGCATGGCTGGGCTTTTCAAAGTCTTTGTGGAAGCGGACCTACTCAGAGACGGGATCATGGAGGACTTCATACTCTTCACACTGGCTGAACGGGCTAGTGATACTTTAGTAGGGGTCGTGACTGCACTGGGCAGGCTCGAGTGAGGTTGAGCTTTTGCGGGGGTCGTCTTTGTGCTGTCAATATCCGAATTGGCTTCACGTGAGACTGGCCTGGTGGCGGAAGTATCATCGCCATATCTCTGCTTTGCCCGCTTACCCGGAGCAGTATTCTCAAGTCTCTCTCTCGAGTCATCCAGGCCGGCAATAGATCTGAATGACTTCGTCCTACCAAGGGGCTTCTCGGGCTGGTCAAGACCTGCCTTAGAAGGGCTCCGCTTGAGCGACGGAGTATTTGTCTTGAGCTTGTTCTTCCAGAGCGATGCATGGCTGGCAATTGAGTCCATCCTCTTGAATTCTTGCTTGTGTACATCGCTATACCTCCCAGACTTGCCCTTGGGCTTGTTGATCTTTCGGCCTCCAACACCGTAGAGTTGATCCGCTTCGCCATCCACGTGTCCTTGTTTACTACGTTCTTCAAGCATCTGTGCTTTAATTCTGGCAGCCTCCTCACGTACGCTATCCATAATCTTTTGAGTCTCTGAACTGAGGTCGGTTTCAGGTCGTTCAAAGCTGAAGTCGAAGGTGGGTGAAGTCATGTGGCCTGCCAATGAATCTCTCAATTTCGACGGTGTTTGCTGGGTCACCGCTTTTATTGTAGATTTAGAAGGCGAAATGCTCATACGTGAGGCGATGCTATCCAGGCCCTGACGAGAAGGTGATGGCTTGATAGTACTCTGATGTACTTTGCTTGGGTGCATTTCCTCAATTGTTGGATATAGGCGAGAGCTTGTCTGGGGGGTCTTCATAGCGGACGACATAAGGCCGAAGCGGCTGTGAGGTATGAGTGAATTAGGAGGTGCGACTGGAGAGGATACAAGGGCGTCGATGTTGGATTGGGCCCCAATCGAGGGAGACTCGTCACGCTCGAGCAGCGATGACAGCTTGGCCAATGGCGTAGCATTGGGACGAGCCTATGCAAAGTAGCCACTGTCAGTTGAATGCCTCCCCTGATTTTACTTTATCTGGACGGTGCTGTGGACAGTCTATCGCCTATGTTTACTTACTGGTGTTTCGCTCCGGATTCGTGAGGACCGCCGACGGGGCGTAGCCATTGTTTCGTGCTCAGGAAGGTGTTATTTTTCTAGTTGCACTGCTAGAGGTATCTGGTAGGTGTTGAATGGAAGTTCAATGGTTTTGGGAACAATTGAAGATGTTGATATTGTGTATCGACTATGACGAGTTTGTTTACTTTCGAGAGACGCTAAATGCGGAAGCGCTAGCACCATAAGCGATTGGGCCAAATATGGCTAGCTCTAGTGCCAAGGATGCCACCTCTCCAGGTGTTAGGTTGACATCGAGCCCCCATCAAAAAGGCGGAATTTGAGGTATTGCCTACGGAGGCTTGACTACTGCCGCGTACCCAGCCTCAGCTTCTGCTTCAGAGTTGTGCCCGTTATACCAGCTGATTGCAAATTCAAGGGATGGCCATTGCGGCGCTCATCAATGATCCCATCATGTCCTGTTCAATACTTGACCAATTCTTGAATCGCATTCCTTACATGCTGACCCACGCCATCAGGCTGCACTAGACTGAGAGATCCTTGAGCGAATCGCGTTTGCGCTGCCCAGCTCGTGGTAACAGCTTGAGAAGCGGTGGTTTTAGTTGGCTGTTTGTATTGCCATTCTCCTTGACCAGATTACCTTTAAGCACTCAAAGACGTTCTTCTAAATACTGAAGTTTTCCCATTCCCCATCATTAATCACCCAGCAGTCATCTTCATCTCTCTCGCACGAAAAGCCCCCGTTATGTGGCACATTTGTCATCTCCGCTTTGCGAGTTCTATGCAGCCTCATGCACCAATCTCCGCTGTGGCACAGCATCTCCGCCTCAGGCCCTCCATAGAGTGGGCTGTTCAAGGTACTCATGCTTTTCGTCTCTCTCCTGTTGTTCTACCATGGCCAATCGCTCATGATAGCTGGCCACATCAATGTCGCAATTCAGTCAATACCTCGACCTTGCCGTGTAAAAGCCTATATAGAGCACCATGTGTCACATGAATCATTCCGCGTCCACACGATGCGGACGAAAAGTAATTTATGCAGAGCGACCATATATACATTATTTACACATAAGGATTTTCACCTTTTCCGCTTCTTGCGAGCAAGATTTGGGATGCTTGTGCAATATACCCAGGAGTCTATTCAACTCCCAGCTTGCGAAAACCGGTAAACTGCACTCATATTCTGAGAATCGAAATGCATATGTTTTTGAGCATCTTTCTATCTGTCTTTTATGCTGGTTTTACCCACGCTCAAACGTGGTATTACCCGGATCCTAATACTGTGCCCATCTTCAATAATATTGATGTGGTCAATGCATCATGGTCGATCCCAGCCACTCCTTCTCCATCAACGAACTTGTGGTTGTGGTGTACGCCAAACGGTACTATGACATACACCTTAGGTATGAAAGCAAATTGCCATTCTTGCGGGGAAGCTGGCTAAAAAGAGATTGCTTCGCAGAATTCAATGTGTCGGTTCCCTTCGATGGAAATCGCCTTGTTAATCTCAATTACGGCTCCGATCTATATTGTCACTTTAACATGGCCGACGTCAAGATACACACCGGAAATTTTCATATTCAAGCAAGCGATCAGCCGCCTGTTGTCTGGGCTCCTCTACCTGATCCCAGCCCAACGACTTCAACCGCCGATGCACTTATAGGTAGCAGTCTAGGAGCACCTGCAGTATCAAGTACATTTACATCCAGCACGAGCAGCTCCTCAACATCAAGCCTGACTACTGCAGCTACGACAGCAAAACCCCTCATACCATCGACTTCCAGCCTTTCCATGGCCACAAGTCTTGTGATATCAAGCCCAAAAGTCTACATGGCACCTAAGTCCATGAACGCGACTACAGTATTTCCGTCGTCCTTATCCTCGACCTTCCCCTCAACCTCACCGCAACCTGCCAGCGAAATCACCAGCTCAAGAACTCTAAGCACCGGAGCAAAAGCAGGCATAATCGTCGCCGCCATCGCAGTCATCGCCATCTCCGCCCTCAACATCTTCTACTTCATTCGAACACGCATTAAATCTTCCAACTTACGCTCCTCACCAGCCCAGGTCACAGCAGATAAGAAAATAGAGACCCAATGGTCAAGTGAGCTACAAGGCCCTGACTTCGCAGTCGAGAAGGATTGCCCCGGAAAAATTGCACCAAAGAAAGAGCTTTGGGAACTGCAATAGGGAAAGACTGGCTCGCTTTACAAACACTGGAGGAGGGCAGTCGATCAATCAATCGAGACGCAAGCGTTATGGGAAAGGCATACGGCGGAATCGAGACGATTAATGATCATACATCAAATAACCATCAGAACAGGAACATCAATACAGCAGTCGCATTAGCCACTTAGTAGCAAACCCTGAATCAATAAATGTATATAAAAGAAATCATCAGCGTTCCAACACACGGATCGAATATTGCTACGAATACAAGTCAACGACCGTCCACAAAGAGTCTCTTCCCTCTAGCATATCAGAACGAGTCTCCTCGTCTTACCTTTACATATCAAGACTGACTCCCTCACTCGATTGCCATCCAACACCCACAACCTAAAACGCCCATTCCATTCAGCATATATTCACGGATAAAACAACGTGGATGAATACTCACAATAACACGTGTAAGTGAGCATTGAGGGCGGGGCAAAGCTGGGGACTTGGTCACATCTTCATGTATGGTAGAGTGCTAGCAAAAGAGTGGGAGAAAGTAGGAGAAGCGAGGTCTCTTGATTTCTCGCACTTAGGTCTCTCTACGGTGCAACCTCCCGGTAGATATTTGGGTAGGAGAATGAACACCTTTTGAGAGACTTCTGACGCATTTGGGGCCAGTATATCCTATGAATGACGAAGATGCGTGCCTGATACATTGGCATTAATTATTATACTAAGTGTTCTAAAGACACACAAGTCAAATTAGGAGCGGATAATTACCTTACGCGAAGACTTCATCTCCTGCTGAATCCTAAAGACGTACAATCAAAGATGGACGCGGATAATTCATTACCTTACACGAGGATTTCCATCTCTTGCTGAATCCTAGCCTTGCTCATCACAACGTAGCAACTCTAATACCATCCTTGCAACTCTCATTCCTCCAACATCAGATCGCCACAGAAATCCCAGAAGCCCAAATCCTCAGCCTAGCAGTACTCAATATCAACCACAGCTCAAGTTGCCGCAGAAATCCCAGAAGCCCAAATCCCCAGCCTAGCAGCACCCAGTATCAATTCCAGCCTCACAACTCAGTCACCACAGCCCTCATCTCCCCCTTCATCAGCGGCGAATCCGCGTTCTCAAAAGCCGATACCCCACCTAGAGATACGCGTTTCGCGTCACCCGCACCCATCCACGTAGGAATCCCAAAACGATCCCCATGAGTCGTCACAGGCACAACATCGGGCTCCCCATGCCAAGTGCCCGACCCCTGACCCTCATACACCAGTCTCTGCAACTGCAGTGTCTCAGTCATATCCCATTCCAGCTGTTTATACAAGCCGTGATCGTTCTTTCTCAGATTCCTAAAGAGCCTGACAAGCGGTTCAAGGAGGAGGTTGATAAGTATGATTAAGCCCCCAATGACTAGGATGATCACCATACCGAGGACGCTGAAGCAGTAGAAACTACTGTCGGTTGTGATTTGGTTCTCGCAGAATTCTTGTTCCTCGGGCGTGCTTGGCCGCTGAATGTAATGGTTATAGCTGCTGAAGAATGAGCCCGTGACGTAGCTGAGCATCCTACTCTGTATGTATGCTAACATGATGGAATTGAGCTGGAGTACTTCTTCTTTCCACCAATCTGGGGAGAGACTAATTGAAAGATCTTTTGCAGCTGCTTGGGCAGCGAGTAATATACTTTGGTCAAGAGCACTGACTACTTGGTCGAGGGACGCGGCGTAAGCGGTTTCCATGAGGCGGAAATATGTGGCTACCTGCCTATCGTTGAAGGATAGATCTGGCACGCCTGAAGGTGTTTGTAATGTCTGATTCCAACCCTTGAAAGGGGTGCAAGCCTGTCCAATGGGCAGAGTTGGATTGCAAAACTGGTGAGAGGTGGTGCATCCAAGAGGAGAGACAAGGCGGTCTGCGACATATGTGGGAACCGTGTATGGTATACTGTCGTTGTCGGGCACGTGGGCGGAAAACCAGGGATCGTCAACAGGATTTAAATATATCATTCGATTGAACAAGAAGATTATATCGATATCAGCCTCTCCTGGGTCAAAGGCATCAATCGGTGTGAAGTCTTGAAGGGAAGAGACAGATCTGTGAGACAGTCATTGTCAGCGGCAATTGCGCGGCGTCTAGGTATCTTTTACTTACGACAGGTCATACCAGTAGTCGTAAAGGCCGTTTACTGTGTAATTGCTGAAGCTTACAGTGTAATTGTCTTCTTGAGAATGCGGTCCATAGTAAAATAACAGCTCCTCGTCGTCGGGAAAAGCGGCATTGTTAGGGTCTGGGCCCACCTCGCTTGCAGCATAGGGAGAATCGGTGCTAAGGACTGCGCAAGATATGAGTTTCCGGTACCAAACTCGATCCTCCGGCTTTGCATTGATACCAAGGTCGATCGCGGAATCGAGATAGCCAGTATCAATCTCGATAGCTTCGGTCAGGCACAGAGAGTCATCGAAAGGACAGCTAGCATTTCTGTTCACGGTCTGGTTTAAAGCTGCAACAATGTAGCCCGCACAGCCTGGACTCGGTTCTGGGTAGCAAACCTGAACGTACGCAAGACTCTCCGTCAAATCATGTCGGGTACTGATAGCGTAGGATTCCTGTTCCTGTAGCATGGGGCCCGGCGCGCTGGCGTTGTTGTAATTGAAACTTGCAAATTGGTCTGATAGTGGCCAAGTTCCACAAACGTCACTTCGTACGAGGACGGACTGATCCGTAATCACGATCCGGGAGGAGAATAATCCAGCAATACCGAAGGTAGCGATATACAAGATACCCATCGCAACGAAGGCCAGGGAATGTAACATAGGATGGAATGTTTCAGATCGCCAGGCCCAGCCAACTTTTAGCCAAAGCCAGACAGTTGTGGCGGCCGAGCTGGAATTTCGAAGAAGGGCTTGGTGTTGATGGTGGAAAGCGTCCCTGCTCCCTTGCTTGGACCTCCATTGATGAAGAAGGTAGCAGAATATGCTCCACAAATGACTTCCCACAAGTCGCACGAACAGAGCAAAGAAGGAGACTATAATAGAGCCATCGCGTAAGGTCAAGGTGATGGTGCCACCGTAGATAGGTCCTTTTGTCCAATTCATCCAAGGTCCTGTGTGGACGGTGACATTCGAAGCCATGTTGTAAATCGCTTCTGCTGAGTGTGAGCGAGAGTACAGTCCGATAATGAGGATGGAAGGTGGACGCGTAGAAAGTGACCACGGAAGGAGGTGGTATACTTTATTCCAGACCAGTTGCTGGGATCACTATGAATTGCGAGAGCAACTCCGACATCTAGAACATCACCGAGGAAGATGATTGCTAATCAATTAATTAGAGATTCGCCCATGTGTTAAGCGTGGAGTGCGACCTTAGTCTGACATGAGAACGCAGATGGTGTGGTAGGAATGGGGCTCATTGGCGGCCTTCAAGGACATCTCCCTCCACAGCCTTGCTGTGTTTGCAAGCCGCAGACCTTGGCTTGGGATTTCAGCACGGTGTAATCGGAATGTTTGGCTGACTCTAGGGGTTAGGCTTGCATGTGCGTGGCACGTGGGCATCTGCCAGAGACATGCCAAGCCAATTCGTGCACGAACCGCATACTTCGGGAGAGGTTGATATGGGACTAGAAAAAGGACCTCACTCTATAGGACGGGTAAAGCAACTTGAATGGCTAGAGAGCGACGATCTTTCTCTTTTTTGATCCACTAGACCTGTGAGACGCCCAGGCGTGGTATTGCAAATGAGACTGTGCCGCATAGTGCTTCACTGATAGGGACGGCTTGAAGCTGGGCATTGAGGTCTAGGTCTGGCTGGGCGGCTGTCAGTGGACGAAGCTCTGTGAAATGGATGCATAATTGCAAGGATGCCCCGCTAGCGTTGGAGTCGATATGCAACCCTAGAGTACTTCCCCCACGAAGGGTCTTGCCAAGCATCTTTTTTAATCTTAGTGATACGATAAGGATGAAAACATCACGGCACGAACGTATAAAAATCGAAAATTGTGGATACCTACCTTGCAGAGCCTCATTTGCGCTTTTCAGCTCCTTCTGGTGTGCGGGGCTAAGAATCCTACTGTTCAGATGGCTTGAAAGCTAGGCGACATCAGTCGAGTTGTCAGTCCATAGCTTAGGATAGCGAGGCGGTGGTCGATAAATTCGTCAGAAGTAACTCGCCTATATGACAGCCCATGCGGTACCAGCATCTTGGCTGGCAGCCATAAGCGGTGGAGAAACACCCCGAGGAGGTCCATACCTTCAGCCTTATTGCGGGACCGCTGAGAGAGTACTTCTAGAGGGATAAAGACGGCATCTTCCAGCCACAGCCAACTAGCTAGGTGTCTGTGCGGGCCATCTCGATCTAATCCAGACACGCCAGCACTTCCTTAAGTCTGTCGCAGGATGTTCCTCAGCCTTGTCCGGCGGCAGGGACGGCTGAGTCGACTAAAGGCAGGATCCGGTTTTCGGCCAGAGTATGGACTTAAGGGAGGACATGCTACTCGAGGTGATCCATTGCACGTTGCATGTTACCAATGAAGAGTAACAACTTATCCTGCGAAAAACGGAGAAAGCTGAAGTTGGGAAAGGGCGATGCGACCGGGAAATTGGTGGCCAAAGAGGAAGGTTCGGTTGGCGTCGACGCCTCATTTCTGCCTTCCCCCTTCTAGAACGTTGCACAACCTGCATAACTTGCTCTATACACTCTGCACAACTTGCACAATTGGCACGTTAGATAGCATGCAAGCTGTTCTCTGACAATCTCTGGCCCGGCAAAGTCGATAGGTCCTTCAACTGCATGCTGACGATATCACTACTGATTCTGTCCTATGGTAGGGTCGGGATCAATGATCCTCTCACTTTCTACTTTAAAGCTGTTGGTTACTCTTAAGAGAGCTGTTCACTACACCCGCCCATGATACTTGCCACAGTGTCCATCAGCACATCGGTCTCATATGTGTGACAAACTCTGATTTAAAATTGCAAGTATGTGATATGAGCGAGTTGGATTCGAGCAACCAGGCCCACCCTACCAGGGCAGCCAACCTCGAAGACGAATATCCCAGTGGTTCCACAAATACTCTCAGGCCGCTACTTTCAAGTCATCATTCTCGTCAAGAGTCCATTACAACTGTCACAGAGTGACTATTCTGGCAACATTCAAGGTGGGATCATCCTTCCGGAATGGACAACAGTTAGAGAGTGGGAGGCCTGTGAATGTATCCATTATCCATTTGCCCAAAGCAATTCGCCGGTCGCCATGCTTGACTCATGAAAGTGACCATATTGTCAGCTTAATGGACTTTCCGCCATATGAAGAAGTATGCAGAGGATTCAACAGGACTTGCATCTCTAGGATTACATTACCAAAATTTACTCTCAGGCTGCTTTTATTGCCACAAGCGAGCCTAACATTGAATGCTTAAGCCAGAATCTTCATTCAGCGATATGAAGACAAAAGTATGAGCACCTTGGCTACTTTATATCTCATCCCCCGTTATATCCACTAGTTCTAGCGCTACAGCCATCAAGCATGATTGGTTCAATGGACCGGCAATGACGTTGACGCTAGAGCTAACGATTTTCCATTAACCCGCCTACAACAACATCTCTCACTGTTGCTTCTACTTCATTGTGAATGATCAACGGTCCAGAACCAAGTCTGAAAGAGAGCTTTTGAAGAAACCATTAACATGAGCACAACACTCGGCATTGGGGTCCCAGTCCCCAAAATGCTGCGTCAGTTTCCTTTCCCCTTCTCCCCAAAGCAACAACTGACAACAAGCAGCAATTACTGGCACCTGGACACTGCCCTTCGCTGCCTATCTCGTCTACCTATCCAACCGCGTCGTCTATCGTCGCGTGCAGAGAGAGAAATATGTGGGCGACAGATATGATGAGTCCGCTACCTCCAACGACAGCCCAGATCCCCTCCTCCTCGAATCACGCGCACACGCCAATTTCTTGGAAAGCGTGCCCCTTGCTTTCACGCTCACAGCTATCGCGGAGCTCAATGGCGCGAATAGAAAGATCTTGAATTATTCCATGGCTGTCCTCTTTGTGCTCAGGTTGATCCATGTAGAATTAGGTCTGAAGGGCAAGGACACAGTCGGTTGGGGACGACCAGCAGGATTTTTTGGAACGCAGGGCTTCCTCGCTGGTATGGCTGCCTACTCGACTTACTTGGTGAAGGGATACTGGGGCTACTAGGTGCCGGAATCGGTGGAGAGAAGAGAACTGACGGTCAATCCTCATCTCAAATAATCAGCTGTGGATCTAGAATGGCTTGTATGGTTTGTATATACGTTCGATTAACCTTCAGCGCACGTATTTGCTCCTAAGAAATTAGATTGAGTTCTTCGGCACGCATGATGGCTCTTTCCTACATGGCGGAGCAGATGCTCCACGATCTTCTGAATGCCCTCTTATAACTCTCTACTCCTATGAACATCATTCTTTTTGCAGTACAAATCCGACAAACCGTACTGCAGCACGTTATTCGGTTAGTCTACAGTGCCTTTCTTATCAATACAGCAGTATCGGCCTAGCTTATAGCCGTCATCACCGTCAAGAGCGTCCTCATTGTCAATTCAAAATAGCCTTACAGGCGGCAGATCGTTCATTATTCCAAGACCCCAATGCTTACCCGGACCCCGCCGGCATGCTCGCCACAGTTCGTCCCAATTTCGCTGCTCTTCAGGCTCAAATACCGGAAATAATAAATACAAACATTTCGGGCTCCGACTCACCTCTTTCCTCTCCCACTACTCCACTCGAGAAACGCCTCTACCCACGACCCCTTTATATATTCAAACGGTCTTCTCGACGGTCACTCGTTAGACATACGACTCCAGTGGATTCGATCTCCGAATCCATATCCGAAGCCGAAGACACCGCCCTTATTCCTAGGCCCTTGAGCATAGCTTCGACACCCACGCTCTCGCCAACCCAACTCCCAAGCATCGCAACAAGCCCTCGCACATTGCCAGCATCCATACCGCCCTCAAACCCAGCCCCACCACCCCCCTCAATTACCTCACCACCACCCTCTCAACCCACCACGCCAACCCCCTCTCCAACACCCCTCCCGCACACCCCAACCACCACAACCTGCACCCTCTGCTTCTCCCCCCTCCTCCTCCCCCTCCAAACCTACACCCTCCCCAAAACCGCCCCCTCACTCACCTCTAAAATCCACACCCTCTACCCCACCACCCTAACAAACCCCACCCCAATCTTCTGCACAACCTGTTTCACCACAATCCGGTCCCTCGTTCTCTGCTGGTCCTGCGGCGATCCCATCCACCGACCCGAAGAGCGCGTAGGTTGTGGATGGGCATGGTGGCATTGGGGTTGCGTTCGATGTCTGCTGTGCCGCGTAGGTTCCCCTCCACCCTCCCTTCCCTTACCTCCACCACCTCATCCCCTCCCTCATCACAGCAAAAAACATGAAAAAAAAAACAATGGTGAAGATGATCATATCATAACCAAGCCATTAATTGTTGAGAAAAAATAGGCCCCTCTTCCCCCTCCCCCCTGGACCCACGCCCCAACAACCCTCTCCGCACCCCCCTCTTGCAAACTCTGCACGCGCGAACTCCGCGAATTAGCGTATGCGGAACGGATTAGAAAACAAGCCCTCAACCCCATCATTAAACACAACAAATGCCTACTCATACCTCACAACCGATATGCCACCAACAAAGATTCAAACAACAGGGTCACAAACACAAACACCACCAGCACCACGAGCTCTCCAACCTCCACAGACCTAGACACACACACACAAGCAGAAACCGCCACATCAACGAGTCGAAAAGTCAATCTCGGAGTACGGTATCCGCCTCTACCGCGGTGGATGGAGAAATTACCGGGGAACAAGAGAGGAGGGATTGGTAAAGAGGAGGGGGGAAGAGAGCTTAGATGGATGGAGAAATTACCGGGACGGAGGCAGAGGGGTGGGGTGGGGGAGCAGGTTAGGAGGATGGATGGTTGGGGGGAGAGGAGGAAGGGGGAGGGGAGGAGTGGGAGTGGGGTTGGGAATGGGAATGGAGGTGGGTATGGGAGTGTGAGGGGGAGGATTGTTGTTGGGTAGGTGGTTATGAGTGAGTGGTGTTAAAATTGGGGAGTAGAGAATTCGGACTTGGACCGCCAGATATCATTTCATCCATTGCTATGCTACAGCCCATAATATCCTGCAATCATAATCATAACATCGTTAAGCATGCTCATCGGAATCACATAACCCCAATAAGACCAGAATTATCATCCCTCCAAGCCCGTATGCAAATATCTCCAATCCTCTTTGCTCTATCAATACTTCGGAGCACGATTCTCCTTGTCACTATCATCAAACGCCATCCCAGAAGTGCTCCTCTGTAACCTCGGTCCTCTCGATTCGAAGCTTCCCCGTAGCCCTCCGATAACCTTTCTCTCGAGACTCGAGCGTGCTGCTCGCGAGGATTGTTGCTCGTAAGAGCTAAGTGGCTCTTCTAGCCTGTCTGTTGCGAAACTTGGTCTCGGGAGGGTATAGACGGTGTACTTCATGCTATCGAGTGAAGACCGTGATCTCAAATGCTGGTGTTGATGAAAGTCGCGGTTCATACCGCCCAGCACCACAGCCGATTGGCGCCGTCTGACCTTCAGTTTTTTAGGACTGCCAGTCGCTCGTCGAGGTGCCGCTTTCCTTGGGCTATTCTCTAAGGCGCGTGTGAGTTCCGCCATTTCGTTGGAGCCCAATGCGTCTTTACGAAGCTGGAGATATGACTGTCGTCGTGCAGCTTGAAAGGCTTGGCCCGCATGGTAACGGTAAGGCGAGCCGCTTGCGGAAGATAGATCTCGGTATTTGTTTTCTATAGATGCGGCTACTTGAGCAACGGCGTTGGGAGGAATATCGATGGAGTTCTATGCAGCTGGTCAGCCCACCTACTTGATCGCAACAGGGCTAACGTGAAGCCAGAGAACCGCTTACTGGATGGACTATCGTAATTGGGAGTTGTACTTCAAGGTGTTTGCTGGAACAAATTCTCAGCGCTTGGATCTCATACCCACTACGGGCGACAAACCTGAAGGAACAAGTGATCTTAATGTTGAGGAAGAAGCGTATGCCAAAGAACCGCCCTGGTAGAGGTGATCAGCCGATGGGGTACAGGCAGGTAGATTTCCATAAGGGAATCTCAAGGTAACAACGATGTATAAATGGCTTTATATTCGGTCTAAGATACAAGGTAAGACGACATGAAAGCATCATGCAGAGCGACGAAGAAATCCAGATGATCTACCTGTTTCGATAGACACCAGGCCAGCCGGCAATTCCAGCTGGCAAGTCCTGAAGTCTTCGGAGAACGGGCGAACACCATGGAAACCATCGAGAAGGACCTTTTCGAATACGATCTCCTTTGTAAGATGGTCCGGCAAGCGCAGGAGATCTGCAGAAATTGCACCGGTGGACGGCGCCGAATAATTGTAAAACAGTATCGTCTTCTCAAGTTGCAGATCGACTCTCTTCACCGTCTTATTACTCCGATTTTCGATATGGATGTCAATGAAGACTGGATAACCGCTTATCCAAGTCTGACGATGAAGTCCAGCGATCAGCTTTATATTTTGGGTGTTGGTTCTCTTTGAAAATTGTAGTTCATCGGACGCCAACAGTGGGTGAGGTAGATTGACAAGAGCCTTTTCGGCTATGGATTATGTCATTCACAGTATAAGCAGGCTATGATAAGTCGAAAACTCACGATCGTGGACTGTCAAAACCGTAATCTCCTGAGACTCCCGGACAAATTGCTTCTTGCCCAGAATTCTAAACTCAGCCAGGGTACTGAGCCAATAACTTATTCCGACCTTTTTCGACTGGTATGGCGGAGGACCCATGTCAACGGGCAAGTCCAATCGAAATGGCAAGACTGAGTCAGACGGTATGACATCCCAGCAGTCCGTACCGTGGTCTGGAGCCATTGTTACTGGCGGAGGATGCGAGCCGTCAATAAGGTCGCAGGTCAGGGCCCGGAAAATCTCTCGTCTGCCCTTGCATCGTTCTAGACCCACGAGACTCACTGAGATTCTGCTCAAGGACAGAACTAGTCTTGATCTTCGTTTCGTCTCGGACAAACCTCCGTCAACTGCCACGTGAACTTGGCCTTCTACGGTCGCACCACCCATGAAGATTGGCGAATATAAATGAATGATAAGGCTTAACCTCGCATGTGTCAGCCTTGGCGTATCGACGGGCGGTAGGACAGCGGGAACGAAGGTCCTGGATGGTGCCCGCCGTAGTTGTGGACCACTCGGACGGCGAATAGGAGACGTTGACCCACCCCTCGCGGGTACAGTAAGTCCTTTTGGGGGAGTCGCATGCGCTGAAGAAAGTGGAGCTCGCTGACCGGGAGTTGATAACATTGATCCATCTGCGTTGCCGTGTAACATGCTTCTTGATGATCTCCTCTCTGGTATGGGGGTCAGGCTTGCCTTGCCCATCATCGATCAAGGCGTCTCCCGCTCCGTTCCATGAAGATCCGAAGCAGCAAGCCGACGTGGATTGGAGAACGAGGGTGTGACGAAGATCCAGCCATTCTGGAGAGAAATGTGTGATTTTCCTGCCCCATGCGCCTTCCTACCAGAGCTACAGGAGTGCAAATGGCAGGTATGATAGGTTATCATATCTACTTCCCTATCTCCCTTGTCTCACGCGACGGCTCACTTGTAGACTATATCTTCCAAGCTTATCAGATCATTAATGGAGGAAGCCACATTATATCAGATCATATCTTGTCCTGGGTATCTGGTCCGCCAGGAGCCGCGTCGGGCAGCAAGCAAGGTAGTGGGGTTCATGGATGAGCTCTTTGGAAGTCGTTGAAACAGGCTCATCATATGGAGGGCGATGGTGTGCAGATCACCACGTGCATCATTCCCCATTAAAGACGATTTAGAAGGTGGTTAGAAGGACCCTACAGGGTGGTTTGGGACGATCATTCGGGAAGGTGATTGATGGTGATCCGGGGAGGTATTTTAGGGTAGGCTTGTTAGGGGTGTTAGGCAGCGTACTACTTGGTAGTGACGCTGATTTGATGGAGGGCTTGCGTGCTTTTCTGCCCTTTCACCTCTCATTGCAGGAGCCGGCTCCTCGGAAATGCCTGCTGACACAGGGTGCGCTAAACTGAAGCCGCCAACGTCAATCGCTCGGGGCCCGCCTAAGGGTGGACCATCCTTGGACCCTCCTTAACCTATGCCTGATGTTCGCCCCTAAACCCCAAGAGGGTATTGGTTCCTACATCCCAGTTATGCACCCCTATAAGCCCTGCGCGGTATGTACCTAGTGCTGCGAACGCTTCCAATCGCTTACCACTGCTGCAATTAGCGGAAGTCAGAAACTCCAACTCATCTCCCTCATACGCTTGCCTTGGCCAGTCTTTTCTCAACGTCTGTACTTGCCCTGGGGAGCTGCCCTTTACCCTTCCAGCGCCTCTTTTTCTTTCCGTCCGAAAAGACAAGACGAAACGAGACACAAAACACGAGACACGAGACACAACGACACAGTCAGCTTTCCCTTTCTCGGAGCCATCTCCAACGCCATCGCCTCTTGACCATGAAAATCTCTGTTTTGGCCCCTGACCACGACTGACCACATTACTAGCCTCTTAATTCGCCTCAGACCAAGGAGGCGAGTAGAATGGCCAGAGCTGGTTCTCGGAAGTCTCCTCCATACACGCAGCTAACCCCACATTTGAGCACGCTTCTTTTATTCTGCGGCCTGCCGTCCTCTGGAATTCACACTATTTTCTGCTAGATCACGCAGCTTGTCTTTACCTGCAGCCAACGCACACTTTATTTTACATTATCATTCTCTTACCTCACACTTTGCAAAACCGACGTCTACGATCACCTCAATCTGGCACGTCTGACACCTTGAGCCTCATCTTTAAACAATTCTGGCACCTCTTAGCCGCTTAGCATAGGGCTGTGCAGCGCGTGGCCTATCCCAGCATTCAGGTCATGTTCTGGCACCATACCTGAACGAGAGCTATACGGTCCCGAATACCTGGTCGCCAAGGCCTGTCACTTTGTCTGTACGTGGGAATGTCCAACATCGAAGATGTGCCTCCGGTCCCAAAGATCGAACCTTTTGAGGAAGAATCTTTCTCCGAGTCCTCGCCCGAGCCAGAAGAGCAGAGCTTGACCCAAGAGCCTGCCCAGGTGCAGAAGCGGAAAGGAGGTCGAAAGCCCGTAGAGGACCACCCACGCCTCCATTTATGCCCCACTCAACTGACATTCAAATAGATATATGCAACCTCAGAGGAACGTAAACAACGGAACCGTCAAGCACAGGCAGCATTTAGGGAGAGGCGCACTGAGTATATAAAGCAGCTGGAGACTACCATAAAGCAACATGAAGAAGCGCTCCAGAGCTTACAGCAAAGTCATCGATCGGCCGCAGACGAGTGTCTGATGCTTCGGTATAAGAATTCACTACTGGAGCGCATACTGCTTGAGAAAGGTTCGCTCTCATATTGAAGATAGCTCTTGCGTAGCTTACATGCCTCAGGTATTGATGTACAAGCCGAACTGAAATCTAAAACCGAAGGATCCCATGTGATACAGCACACTCCTCACCAAGGCATTCCGCCGAACCCAGTCCAACGAGCACTTTTGAATCGGCAGAACCAAGTTCGACGTTCGACGTCGGGATCGGGTTCGCAAGCACTAAGACCACGGTCCTCGCAGGCATCTTCCAATCACTCACCACAACTTCAACCGACCCTGCCTTCGCAGAATGTATCTCCCACTTCAATAAAAGCACCCATGAGCCTAGGAAAAGGTGGGATAATGTCACCTAGCGTGGATTTGAAAGCTCAGCAACAACAACAGCCGCCCCCGCCGCATGACTCTCACCCGTATCCACATCCTCAGCAACCACCACAAAGGCTGAACATCCCAGCAACTCGACCATCGCTACAAACCATGACACCTAGCACCGGAGATGGTAGTCGCAGCAGCGAGATGGGTAGTGCCACTGGGACGTCTCACCCAAATTTTTACCCGTCGCCATTTCAGGCTCATATAGAACAACTCGGCAAGCTGTCCCGCCCCCTCCTTTCCGTATTTCTTTATAGAGCTATGTTCGTCCTAGATTGATTCCGTGAGTACAGAACAGGAGTACGATGCGCATGCGGATATGCTTGACGAAGAAAACCCCAGCGACCGCGACGTTGGCCCCGGGCCTTACCCACAAACGTTCAACCAACAGCCTGCCTCAACGGGCCAGCAGATGCCTATGGGTATGCAAAGCCAGCCACCAATGCAGCAGATGCAATCCATGCAGCAAATGCAACCCATGCAACCACCACCGACCTCGCAAGCGATGGACCCGAACAATCCAACGTACTCCGGCATGAATCAGGGATTCGACCCCTACGACCCTATGCTTGATGCGGATCCCTTCGGATTGACCGCAAGCATGCATTTTCCTACCCAGTTTACTTTCCAAGAGAGTTCGATGAGGCGGTAACAGCGTCAGCCACGGAACATCACGTGCCCGGTGCATGAAAAGATTTCGGCGCTGGAAGGGAGTCATTGCTTGAGTTATGGAGGGGGAACGTCACATTACAGTTCGATGGTCTAGCATCAGCGAGAGGCGTTGATAAAAAATGATACCATAACAGGCTACAGATAGCCTGAGCGAATTGCTTTCTGTTTGAATCTTATTCTGGATTAACCAGACATCATCGCCGAAGAGTATATATGGCGATGAGAAAAGTCCAAATATTACATACTTCAGTCCCTGTAGAATGAATGGATGCCTTTGTCCTGTTTTGTGACACCAATATCATCTCACAGATGGGAGAAAACCATCTAGCCCTACGGCAAGCTAGTGTTACGGCGATCCCAACCTCGCTAAGAAAACACCCACAACCATTCCTAGACCCCCGGCCTTGAGGCACAATCGCAACGTGCATTCATAGAGAGACAGATCCTGTGCAAGGATCCTGTCACTCTCTTTTGACATAACCTACAACACACTGGTGCGATAGTAAAGGGAGCCTTCGAAGGAAGGCAGGATTGGCGGGCGTCATGAGCGACGTGAAATCCAAGGTACGAACAACCCGAGGGCTTGCAGCTTTGTGAAGGCTGCATCTGCTATATCAAAAATCAACTAGCCAATTGTTCAATGCTAAATGTTTATTCTACAGAACCTTTACGAGCTCCTGGGTAAAGCCAGCTTCATCCAGAACATGTTTCGTCCGCTAATACATCATCTAGGCAACGACAGTGACCAGGACTCAGACAAGGAGCCACCACCACCTGCTAAGGTAGTTGATAAGCCTCTCGCACGGACTGGCAAGCGCGACGCATCTGGTACAGCGCCATCTGAAGCTCGTGGAGCAAGCACTGGGGGACGTGGTCGTGGTGAACGTCGCGGTGGGTTCGCTGGCAACGATGGAGGTAGGTCTAAGATCCTCCTTACGCTGTAAAAGCAATGACAATATCCATCCGCTTGTTTGATTCGTGATGCTTCAGTCTGTGCTGACAATCTAACTAGCCTTTCGTGACCGTGAGGCTGGCTCAGTAAACAACCGCAGTAAGCCAACCGATGATGGGCTACGTCAAGATCGCCATTCGGACCGCATTCAGGGCGGAAGAATACAAGGCAACCACGATGGACGCGGCGGGCGTGGAGGTCGTGGCGGCAGAGGTGGTCGTGGCAACCGTGATGAGAGACATTCTCGTGGCCTACCCAAGCAAGTAACATTCTTACTCGTTGGAAGCTTTCGCTTATCCATCTTACAGTGAACACCCTAAACAAGCCGAGCAATCATGGGGCGCAACAACCGGTGAGGCAGAGTTTGCCGATGAAAAAGCTGGAGAAGCTATTGCAAAAGCAGAAGAAAAAGACGAAGGCGCAGCTGGTGGTTGGGACTCTGGTACTGCCGAAATTGCAGATGTTCCAGCTGACGCCGACGGGACTGCTCCTGCCCAAGGCTCTGCTCCTACCGATGCTCCTGCTGCACCAGTGGAGGAGCCCGAGCCGGAGGACAACAGCCGTTCCTACGCAGACTATTTACGCGAGCAAGCAGAGAAGAAGTCTAAGCTTGGCGGCGGTGTTTTGGAAGCACGAAAGCCTAACGAAGGCAGTAAGCCAAAGAAAGAGTGGGAGAACGCGAAGCCCGTGTCTAAAGACGAAGAAGACGAGTACATTTCCGGCAAAGGCGAGAAAGCTAAACGTGAAAAGCAACGCAAGGAAAAGAACAGGCTCGATGTTGATTTGAGGTACGTGGAGCCTGGCTCTGGCCGTGGTGGAAGTGAGCGCGGAAGAGGCCGAGGCCGCGGCGATCGAGGCGACTTCCGAGGTAGGGGACGAGGACGCGGTGACTACAGAGGCAGAGGTGACGGCGGATACCGTGGCGGACGTGGACGGGGTGACAGTGGTGCCGTCAACGTCCAAGACGAGAACGCCTTCCCTAGCCTAGGTGGCTCATAGCTCCCATTGGAGGATATCGGTTGAGAGGTGGTGTAGTATGGATCAACAGATCGAATTTGACTCAAGGAATAAAGGTACGGCAGGACTCGTATGCGAATTCTATATCACGTTTGTGCGTATCTGAGCGCACATACAAATCCGTCTTGAACAATACATGTAATATACCAGGGTGGCATAGCTCACGCAGCTCAAAAGCAGTTTCTTAATGCATCATTATTGCAACAATCTTTCTTCTCCGAAGGACCGGCTCTCTCCAATACTAACTAGCCCATTGTGCATCATGCGAGAGCAGGAATTCAACATACTATGAGGTCAAGTCAATCCGCTGTTTCTTCCTCGGATGATGCTAATCTTACATGAGAAAATTGGCAAAGCCCTCCGACTTCAATTCAGCAACCTTAGCTCTAATATTCAACTCTTAACACTTTATCGGGTCCTACTAAGGATAAAATATCATACTTCTTGCTTGAAGAGTGACGTAATGGCAGGAAGACGCATCATTGGTGCTCCAGTCTCACTATACTTTCGAAACAACACAACGGTCACCGGGACACGCAGTGGCAATTCATCGTAACACAATGATGAGGGGTCACGTATCTATACCTCTTACATTAGTTACCATGGTCTTATCGCGGCGAGCATGCTCTTCACTTCTTCCATGCCGTCTGTCAACACCTCGCTTTCATTCACTATTTCAGCATACTACAGCCCCTTCACTCTGCATTCCCCTCCATGAGCTGACCCCTCGAACCTGCACAGTGACATACCATCTCACAATGCTTAGATGGCAAACGATCCAATATCATCGAAAACTCTCACCCTCCCCATTATTCACGCCCATTGGATAGCCGCCCTTGAACGACCTCCTACGACGAGCCTTGCGCACCTACGTCTGTTACTCAAATCCATAGTCAAACACGGTGTTAATCACGGTGCTCAACATGAAGAATCCACCCTTCTACCGCGGCAGCACTTTGCCCTTCTCTGGCTTGATCTTTGTCTCACCTACGCCTACCTGGGGGATTACTGGCTCGCCTGCAACGCCGCTGACTCGGCTGTGGGACTCTATCCCACTTTTGCTATTGGATGGTTTGCAAAGGGATTATGCAAAGCAGAATTAGGGGAATGGAAGAGGGCGAGACGGGACTTCAAACGATGCCTGATGTGTTTTGAAGTTGTCGGGACACGTTTGGAAAAAATACCTTATAAGATCCATCAATCAGGTTTTATAAGCCCAACCGGGCTAGGAGAGGAGTGGATGCTCGAGTGGGCAAAAGTGGAGTGGAACTTTCACGTCGCTCTTCACATTGGCGGCAGCAGGAAGAACCCTCAATTGCCGGAAACAGAAAGGCAGCATGAGCTAGGTCTCAACGGTATCCCCGCCGGTGTGCACATGGGTCCAGGATGGCAGGCCAAACTCGAATTCTTTGATCCTGTCTACTTTGAAGTTGTGGCATCTGCGTACTCCAAGCCGTCACCGTCATCCGCAAGCTCAGAGTCAACAGACAACGAAAACGGAGAGGTATACGGTAGTTGGAAATCTGACTCCACAACAGCCTACTACGACACGAAACCACTCCCTCCAATCCCCGAAGGACCCCCAACACCACTCGACCATAACACGCCACCACCTACAGTAACTCTTCCCGCTGTCCGCGTCTTTTCTTATTTGCCCACTCCAAATGAGTATAAATATCCTCAAACATCAACACCCTCCAAACGAAATAGCATCCGTGCCGACCACCTAGTCACAGAAACGTGGACGCCGCTTATGCCACCGCGCCTCTCTCTCGAAAGCCCACTTAAAGCTTACTTCCCTAGTCAAAGCCCACCAAAACATGGATCGGAGAACGATGTCTGGTGGCAAGGCACCCAGCAATATAGTAGCCCTCGCCCTCATCGGCGGCAGAGCTCGATCGATGATGTGATAGCGGAGTGGATAGCCGATAGTGATGATTTCGATGGTACTCTTGCTGAAGGGCGTGCTCTAGGAATATATCTTGAAAGGTACCCTAGCGAGGCCGAGACTGAAAGTGGGGTTGAGAGTGAAAGCGAAGGTATCATTAGAGATGATGATTCAGACACTTATAAAGCCCACTACTACCCTGATCCAAGCCAAGGCGATTCAGAAGGCCGTGAAGATGCAATGTGGCACGGACAAGAGAGACAGAGGGCGATTACAAAATTATCCGCGCCTAGTGAGAAGCGCTTCGAGAAAGGGAAGGGAAAGGAGATTGCAACACATCTACCTACGCCTCTTGGGAACCGTCCAGAGGACGTGAACGAGAAGGGGGAGCAGATTCTACTACCCAAGGCATTTGAGGGGTTTCCAGCAGACATTGAGCGAAGGCGAGTGCTTTCCTAGACAGCTATCGTACCGTCCGTAGAATATATAAACTGATTTCCGGAATAGAATGCGCATGCGCTACTTCGCAGAGTATTTGTGGACATTTCCTGCGGGGGAGAACCGCGTGAAAAGGGTTTGGCCTAGGAAGAAGATTGCTATGCCATCTACCTTCATTCATGACATATCCTAGCATACCCCTGCTTTTTTGTATAAACTTAATAAATAATACCAATCCCACCAATATCCGACCTTCTCCCCCATCAAATCCCCATACCCAGCTGGACCCTCACCTCAATCCCTCCTCCCTCCTCACAGCCAAAAACGTCAAACTCCACAACTGCCTAATATCACTCTCCGTCTCACTTGTCCCCTCCGGTGGCACCTCCGTCGCCAACTCCTGAAACACAAACTCCCCCCCCTCAAACCCCCAGCTCCAAACCTCCGTACTCAACTCCGCACTATTATCTTCAATAACATCCCACAGCGCATTATACGCCTCCTTCACATTACCATAAACCACGCTATCGGCACAGAAATCCGGACCATTGTTATTGAGGGAAGTGCTGGTGTTGTTGTTGTTGTTATTATTATCATTACTACAGCGAGAGAGTTGGAGTTCCAATCCCCTTGCCATCATGGCTAGTGGCCAGCTCCAGACCACGGTGCCATGATAGGCGCCTGTGGTCCAGTTCGCAGCGTAGACGGCTTCTTCGCCGAATGCGGGGTTCGCGATTAGCATTCCCACATCGGTGAGTAAGCCAGCGGGAAAAGTGCGGCGGATGTTGTTAGCGGTTTGGTTAACGAAGGAGGTGAGTTGTGTTTGATTCGTAGTATTCAATAGGAAATGGCGGAAACAGTCATCAGTATTCATGACGGCTACTTGGGTGAGATTGTCGTAACCGTCGAGAGAGAGGGCGTGGAATGTTACGTCGTTGTCTATTTGATTGGTTTGGTCTGGACCGGGGAAGGAAGATCGATTGACGTAGGTTTGTAGGCGGGAATGGGCTTCGGATTGAGGGACTGTCACTTCGAAGAATGAAAGTGTGGTATCTTCCCATATCTGGGCGTAGGAGGCAGCGAGGGCAGGCCAATCGCTTGTGTGGTTAGGATAGATTCCTGCGCCCGCGAGGGCGGAGATGGAATGTAAAGCTGCAGGCATTAGGGCCGTGTTTACGTCGTACGGGATGCGTCCGCCACCGATACCGTAGGTGGAGTCTCGCCATTGGCCGACGATCTGATCGGATTTGAGGTGGGCGAGGTTGGCGGAGGTTTGGTTTCCAGGGCTGGCATATTGGGCTGCTATGTTCATGAATTTTTCGGCTGTAAGCTGGGCGAGGTGTGAGTAAGTGAGGTTTGCGTTTGCGGGGTTTATCTTGCCGGCTGTGGTGGAGAGAAGGGCGGAGGCACGGGACGTGTTGTTGGTTCCTGGGGCAAGGAAATAGCGATCCATCAGGACGGGGAGGTAGTAGTCTGAGTCTATCATTATGTAGCTGTAGGAGGGGGCAGTGCTGGTTATGTTCATCATTTCGTTGAGATAGGTTGCGTAGTCGCCGATGGTTTCTTCGTGGCAGACGCTGCCGTCATTGTCTGTACTGTTGATTCTTTCGAGTACGGCCCCAATGACTGCTTCGATTGCTTGGTCGCTGAGCACGGGCTGTAGCAGGAGACTGGCGATCATGGAGTCCCTTCCAAAATACGTTAAGAACCTCCATGCACCGGCTAGTAACTTCTCGGTGTACGAGAGGAATTGCAAAGATTTAACCTGATCCGAATCCTGCGTGATAAGGTCCTGCGACAAAGGATTGAGGACCGTGGAAGCATTCAATTGGGTTAGCTGTGGGTAATTGAAGTCCGCATAGAAAGTGTAATCCCCAGCTGTAAGATTAAGAGTTTGGTTTCCAATCGTCACAGTACTAGCCCCAGACGAGGTTTGCGGTATGAATGCAAAATCCGTAACCGTGACATTATCAAGCCAGAGCCTGCTCATAGTCACGCCCCCATCAGTAGTCGAGTTGAATTGGGTAGCACTTTGAATCTTCGGTACCAGCAACGATGGTCCTTCAGTAAAATCTCTAATCGTGCGAATACTACCCAAGATAGGTACCGTCAAGGTCGCGGAAGAATTGAATCGAATAGTACCACTGACTCCGACTCTGGGATACTCTGATGGGCCATTTGCTGGGACATAGACCGGTGATAACGCTTGCCCAGCTGTCGAATTGACAAGTTCAATGCCCAAGGTCCCGTTGGTTCCGTTCTGTGGAGCGAAGAAGGCACAAACACCGCTATTCCCAGCAGGCCAAGCAATGACCAGCCTTGGCCCTATCATGGTCAGATTACTATCTGCTAGTGGGCTAGTAACAACAGCCTGAGCTTGGATATTACAGTCTGAATAGAAGTAGTTAGTATACGGTGGATCGGTCAGATACTGGGCTGTAGGCGTGCTGGAACATGTTGGGGGATTGTTGCCTGGGACCGGGTTCGATGATGTCGGGGATGGACCAGGTGCAGATGCTTGAACGAGGTGATCATTGACACATCTGTCGATTCAAGTCAGTGAAAGACCGAACTCAGCTACTTTCGAAATCAAACCCATAGAGATTGGATAAGTAACAGTCGCCTCCGCATTTCAATGTAGGTGTACCATTGAGCACCGGACAGAGGAAATTGCTCGGATAGCAGATATACTAAATCATGCATTAGTTACTTTCCCTTTCCTTTTCCAAGGGTACTGACCTCAGATGCATGGTAAAATGCATCGCCACATGGGAGAAGAGGATCGTTGCCTTGGGCTGTGACCTTGGCACCAAGGCAAAACAGCAGTGCGAATGCCGTTGGGGCGGATTGTAAATGCATCTTATTTGAGAAGCAGATAAAGCAAGGCTAGCAGCCGGAAGAGAGGTAGTACATACATGATGTATAAAGTACCAGGTTCGCTAAGTAGAAGCATCGCCCTTAGGTGCGAAGAAACTTGACTAGTACGAAAGCAGAGACGGGAAGCGACACAGTGCGGGGGAACGTGCGGAGAAACATAAGGCTAAGCAGAAGGCCAAGGAAACATAGATATGACGTAGAAAAGAGATGGCTCATCAATATGGAGTGTGGCTGCTGAACAACCTCAGTGAATTGAAGCACCTAGGTCAAGTCTCGCTTCTTGAAGAAAAGGCGCAAAACCCCTTGCCGCAATGTAAGGAAGGAAGGCATAACGTATGTTTCGTAAGCTGTTGAGATGCCAGTGTCTATTTCAATATGCTGAGAATGAAAGGAAAGGCAACAAAACCGCTGCTAAAATAACATCGTCCAGGAACCCTCACTGCCTGATAGTGAGCATGAAAACACTCCGCGCTCCGCATATGCTCCACCATAACACCTGCTCCGTCCGCTGTACCAGCCGTGGTAGACAAGGGGTATCTCTGAATGATATTGGGATTTCGAGTAATCGAATTCTGCGCTGCTGCTGACTAAGGGAAATTTAGGCCACGCCGGCTATGATTACCGGAGCGTTAGGCCCAGTGATTCTGATAGAATATTCGAGACAGGAAGGCTTCGGTCAAGCCTATACACGAATGCTCTGGATCCTTGCTCCACATTGTATTCGTACTTCGTTATAATTTAATTGTGGACTCGTATCGTGTTCATATGGAGGCGGCTTTTAATTATCGCCTTCCAATTCATATTGACTGCCATCAGCACCATCAACCTCGTCCATATCGTCGTCGTCATCATTCAAGCCGGTAGCATGCATTAGACCAGGCAATTGCTGCTGGTCTGTATCCATGTCGTCAGCTTCGCGGTCATCATACATGGTCCCTTCCGTCTCATAAGCAAGCTCGGTGTTATTGTTCAGAAAGTCGCGGAGCTTGTTGACTCCTTCACCTGAGAAAACACAAAAGACGTGGCGTTGATGCTCCGTAAACTCTGGTCGATGGTCAGCATTGATGGCGACGGGGAAAAAATTGCTAACCTGGTGGCGCCTCCCTGCAGTAAGCTATGAGGTCTTCTCGTAAGTAAAAGGCTTGGACTCCTGTCAAACTAAGGTGAGTGAGCTTCGGACATTGGTTGAGCAATGCATGAATGCCCTGACGAAAGAATTAGTTGGAACTATGCGAAGACGTGGTAGCCTACTAACCCCTAGCGTTAAATTGATGCAGTAGCTTAAATGTACCCGCTCCAACAGGCTTGCAATCATTGATTTCTGACGTTGCTCAGGATTAGCTGCTTTGGCTAATGCGAGTATGCTCCTATCCGTAATCAATTGGCACTTAACAAGGCCAATCCTTCGTAGCTTCGGGAGCGTTGCCAATTGCTTGACGCTTTGATCGGTAAGACGCTGACAACATGCCAAGTCGATATATCTTATTCGGTTGCACAGCTTCACAAGCTGTATAACTGCATTATCCGTAATCTGGGCACAATGCCCCAAATGTATGTAGTGCAGATTCTTCCCCAGTTTTGTGATGGCCATGACGGATCGGTCCGTTATCTCTTTGCACTTTGCGAGTACAAGGTTACGAAGTCGGGGCGAGGTCTCGATGATCTTTTCCACCGCCTCATCATGGAGCTGATGACAAGCAGTAAGGTCTAAGATACGGAGGCTCTCGAAAGCCAAATTTTTAGGCAGATCAAGGAAAGCAGAATCTGTGAGGAGATGGCAGTGCCCTGCGCGGAGCTCTCGAAGCTGCCTTCCACGTGCAATTAGATTGGTAATGGAGATGTTCGTGACTTGTCGGCAATTGTGAAGATCTATCTCAAGCATGTGTGGACAATGTTGAGCAACGGCCATGATAGAATCGTCCGTGACAAGCGAGCAGTTGTTGAGTTTCAACTAGGTACCAGTCAGCGCCAGCGCGTATCTACGCTTTTGATTGCAGCTAAGCTTACCCTCTTTAGTAGGTGGCAATGCTCAGCGACGGCAACCAACGAGTCATCCGTCACCTTGGAGCAGTCCGTTATGTTCAACCCTTGCAGGCGCCCACAATTTTCCGAGACAGCTTTCAGAGTATGATCTGTTATCGCATCTAGCCCCGTGATATCCAGAGCAAGAAGGCTTCTGCTCCCATATATTAGAGAACATACTCCTCCGTCTGTCAATTTGACACATCCGGTCAGTGTCAATCTCTCGATTCTCTTGCACATCTGGAAGGGGTTGACCGTTCCATCACTTATCTGGTCGTTCAGGTTTGAAAGGTTTAATCTCTTGACAAGGGCGTTGTATGAATAATATCCATCTGTGTTTTGGATTGATCTTGTAACACTTTGAAGGTTGTGCCAGGTATTGCACAGCGGTCGATGCCATAACAGATCCACGCTGTTCCTTGACCATGTCTTCGATACCAGCATACAGCTCCTCAAGTCTGCGCTGGAGTTCAACTTCGTAAAGACACCGATTAGAAGCTCGGGAGGAAGGCGGCTGATGGGGGAGACTCTGTGTTCGCGTTCCTGAGACGGTGACATGGTCAGATCACGCAATGAAGATACACCGATTGATGACTCTGAATCATTACGTTGGGCTGTAAAGAAGTCGGTATCGTCGTCATAAGCAGCACGCTCCGGCGAGCTAGAGGAGGACGACGCTGATGCAGATTCGGTGGCCTCCACCGCATTCCGTTGTGAGCGTACCATATTCAAAACTTTGTAGAGGAAAGATAGGGGATCAATCGTTGATATTTAAGGTAAGTGCAGGCCGCACAAGGTTCTTCGTCGGGACTCGGAGTTCCGTGCAGATGTAAGGATGCAGCGGATCCGAGTGTGTCGATGTTGCTCTAAAATTCTGGTATTGCGTATCTGCAGCAATCACGACCGAGCGTGGATGAGGTAGAGTTAAGAGAGAGTCTTGTGCAAAGTCCGTGTTGAGATGGTTCCAGAACGCCTGAGGGTGGGTTGGATGTGTTGTAGAAGTTCTGATGGGGCAAGATGGACGTATCTTGAGACCCAATCTCGTAGTCCCCGCTCCTGCCTTTCTCTTTCCAAGTCTGATGAGGGGGAGGCGATGGTACACGATTTGTCAGGTTACAGGGAAAAACGCCCGCGAATGATGATAAGCGCCCAATCCGGATGGGCGCCCAAACAAGCCCAAGTGTGTTTAGCAGAAAGGAGTGGTCACGGATTCTACGACACCTGTGGTGCGATCATGAAAGGTAGGGGAGGATAAAGCTAACAGCCACTTGTCATGGAAGCTGCTGAGTGAGGAATGAGGGACCGTGGATGGTAGTTTGCTGACCAGCCTCAAGACCTTCCAGTGAACGAGGCAGACGCTGTCGGGATTTTAGGCGCCTTCCGGTGTTTACCCGGGAGGAGCCCTATTGTCTTAAACAGCAACACGGGTGTATATGCTGGTTCAAAGCTTTAGCAATTGGCGAATAAGATGGGGCCGTGTACGTCCTTCACCACAGCCCCTTTTTTGCGTTCTAAAAGAAGTATACGAGTGGAATAGACGAAATGTACATAGCGGATTAGAGTAAGTTACCCAGTATCCAGTCCTTTCCCATCATCGAGCACAAAACATCTTTCTTCTTCACCATTACACAGCTGACGCAGCTATGCACCTTCCAGCCCAGGATGTCCTCGTCTCCTATGCTCTTCTTAGCAAAAGCGCTAGAAACAGCTGCCTGGGCCTCGATGACAGTGGTAAAATCAAGCTCCTGCACATGCTAAGAACAGCCAAAAGAACACATCTTCAAGATGATACCAACAACTCCAAAAATATCTTCACAATATACGATGGGCGCACAATATAAAATGCTCCAGTAAAGGAGCGAGGGGACTCTCTAGATGGATTCATTCCGTGACTTATTAGGAACGGTATACCTCGTCGATGCGGCAGATCATGAATGGTTCGCGCGGAGTCTAAAGCTGAGCTTGATAGGCTTCTTGCTATAGAAGATTCACCTAAGGTGCCGGTGGGTATGCTGGTGCATAAGATGAATCACTATAGTGTTGGTAGCTAGGAGGAGCCTAGAGAGCAATTAGGGCTACTAAACTCCACAGGGAAGGGCGAGGTCCTGTCAGAAGAATTTGAGCAAGAAAAAGGTGTCAGGCCAATTGAGTTTTTCGTCTGTAGCGCTACTATACGATTGGCTATATACGCTGGCGTGGGAAGTGTTGGGCATAGGCTTACTAGTAAAGAAGGTTATGATGTAGCTTTTCGTGTGGCTGTCAGCTTACGTCTAGGGGTTTTTCGCCGAGTAAATAACGCTATATATGACGAACAGCGAGATGACACAAGCAAATAATGACGACGTCCTCCATGATCATAGGATAAGACATGCAAGAGAAAATCTCAATCATAGAACCCGCACCTTGAAAGTAGTTGTTGGACCAGGAATGAAGCGAAAGCTTGAGTTTCAGAACTCGTCGTTGACTGCAAATGTACATCAATAATGACAACGATTTACATTACGCATATATCTCAACCAAGGGGGTGCAGAATGATCATAACGGAGAGCAATGCAACAAAGCTTTCCTCCATGCTATACCGGTACGCCTGAGCATCACAATCAAACTAGGAAGGCCTTACTACCTTCCACCAGCCCATTCTGACTATTGACAATCGCTACCCAACTCGGTGCAAACCTCTGTGCCTCTTCCACTGCTGGAATAGTGCCACTCTCATTAGCATCACTCCACAAACATACAACTCTTCCATCCAGCCCATCTCCCGCCTCATCACCACCAGATTCCCATCTCACACTGACATTCCAGCCTCTCTCCCATGTCCGGCTCCATAGTCGCAACTCCTTGCTTCCGTACTCCGATGCCTTCTGGAAGCGTTTGTCCCGTCCCTCATCTGCTGCACCCTCGACAGTGAAGTCTACAATAGGACGGTTGAAGACTAGCTTGCACGCTCTTGTGTTTTTACCAATGATGTAGAATCGCGCTTCCGTCTTCCCATCAGGGTCACGAGTAGAATTGAAAGTCAGCCAATCGGCAAACCCAAGCTCCGGTGGGACCTCAGGGTGCAGATTTGGCACGACTTGTGGCGCTAGACCATGCCAGTTGCATTCTGTGAGATCTCGTCGAAGAGTCGATGGGATACAGGTGTAAGTCTGACCTGCTGCACTAGGTAAGGAAGAAATGGCATCGTGGAGGAATGGCGGTATCCCAACGCCAGTCAGGCTGACGTTGTTAATGCCTGTATCTAGATCGACTCGTTGCAAGAAGTAGAGCTTCAACCGATTGCTCTCCGAGAAAGGAAATGCGGTAAAATTGTAGATGGCCGTCCCAGCGAACACGAGGAGGAGGAACAGGGGTATGTGATAGGTGTAACGATGCAGGAAAGGACCCAGGGGAGCGAATAAGAGGACCGTAAGGACAGCCACGAGCATATAGACAGGTAGCGCAGCATTACCGTCAGCGAGCGTCTGGTATGTGGCCGTAGTGAAAAGTAGGGCTACTTGGCCAAAGATAATAAGGGGGAAAGGCGCGAGGAACAGGAATTCAAGCAGCCATAAGGTGGAAGGAAGGGAGTGGGACCAAGGTTGTTCAGAACCATAGGTAAGGCGGTTAGTCTTGGATTCTGTTGCGATGCCATCTGTAGGTCCTCGAGAATGGGGAGAGCTATAGCGCTTGAAGGTCGTCCGCTGTCCCTCTCCCAGCAGAGATGTAGATTCTGTAGGTTGTTCATCTTCACCGCCGTTCTCTGCGTCGCCTTCGGATGGCTGTTCCTCCTCAGTGGGAGCCATCAGTCTGGCACTTGAAATGCTTCCACCTCTTGATCTTGCGATTGGGTTATCAACAGGTTCCTCGATCTCATCCGCATACACTGACTTCCGGGGCAGACCGAATAACTCGAAGAACGACACCGCCGTAGCCAGAAAAATACAAGCAAAGTAAAACATTAAGAGGTATCCACCTGCTATCTCAGGATTTCGCTCAAGGACAGTCACGACAACCAGAACAAGCCAGCTGGCTACGAACATCCAGAATAAGGTATAATTGCGGTGGAATGCGGTTGGTCTCACGAAATCAGCTGCTGTAGAGCCAATCCATACCACGACTATCCAAGCAGATATCATCATGCTCCAGACTGAGTATGGACTGCTAGAAATTAAGTACGGATTGACGTCTGTTATCAGAAAGGCAAGGCCGATGACAGCAGCAGTCGCAAGAGCAAAAGTAATTGGCCACCTAAAGAACCCACGCCAGCCTTGTATTGCAACAGCGTCGTCGCCTTCTGCATGATGATGGTGTTTCGATGAGCTGAAGAGGTAAAGCTTATCGACCTTGAAGAGAATGAATCCGGTAATAATCAAAGTTAAGGGGCCAACGACTAGCAATGTAACGGACAGGGCAAATAGGGTATTAAGCCTGAAGACTGCGAGCTCTCTTCCGAATAGATCGAACCAGACACCACTAGTGCCTTTTCCACTTGGTACCTTGCCTTTCTCGGCGCTGCGTCCATCAAAAGTTGAGCTCGTATCAGAGGTGAGCGTTTGCATCGTAGTAAGTGCGGCAGACATCATGTGATGCAGTGATGCCTTACTCGTGTGCTTCGTATCATCCTGGTTGGTGTGGTATCGGGCCCTTGGCTCCATGAAAGCAACGTCAAGTCCTCGCATGCCTATGAGCTCTGTAAAGACCTCATAGTCGGTCCCACTCCTGATGAATCCTCTCTTGAATGCGTCTGCACTGATAACAGTGCCAAATGGATATTTGCTGCTGCGATACGCCTTGGTGACTTCAGTATCGGTGCTCCTGAAAAGCGTTGCTCGACCTCCTGCACCAGCGCCCTCGAGATTGAGAAAAACGTGAGCAAATTGGGACATAGGATGCTTTGCGAAGGCCCAAGCGCCATTCAAATAGTCTTCTTCGCCATTATTAAGCAAAGCAACGACGCCTTTCTTTGGTTGCCGTCCGCTTGATGAAAAGTACTTGATTAACTGGAGCACTGTGACCACGCCCATGCCATCGTCAGTAGCCCCAAATCCTAGTGGAACGCTGTCATAGTGGGCATTGACCAAGACACCTCCTTTTCCCTGAGGTTTCTTGCCCTTTGAATACCATTCTTCCGGGTCATCCTCTGAGCCACGAATGTAGACAATTATGTTCGTGCCTTCGAAATACACACTTATGCCTGGGGCATCATCCCTTCCACTCTCAGAGAATGAGGCGTTTGATATCGTATCAGAAAAGACAACCACGGGATTGTCCCCGCGGAGGGCTTCGATCCTTCTGAGAAGCCAGTCTCGGACAACATCATTCCGGTGGCTGTTATAGGGGTGAAAGCCATTGCTCAGAGTCTGTAAGTCCAACCAGGCTTCTGTTATATTTACATTGGTACCAGCGATCTGCGTTGGTGCTTCCGGAACAACATGATGGATAACAAGTAGGGGAACGATTAAGGCAAGATAAACAAGGGGAGTAATGACTGTGACAGGGGTCTCTGAAAACGCGAATGGGTTACGAAAGGGATTCTTCATTTTGGATCGAAGCGTTGTCTGGCCAAGGCTAGAGGCAACGTTCAGCCAATGAGGAACATCATACTAGAATAGGCAGACGTAGCGATGGCGGTGTGTTCCAGCGGTCCTCAACACCTCTTGAGTGGTGTCATCCGCACGAGTATGGCGACCCCAGAATAAGGAACTGTTACAGAGAGCAAGTCTCCCTTGAACTTGAGTTATTCTATACAGAAGTGAGCGTGAGGGGTGGATGTTGGAGAAATCAAGGTGCGGAAGCGCTAGAATTCTAATGTCGTACCCTTGTTGCGGGGAAGGAATCCTTAACCACCCGAATATGTCCTTCCGACAATTCTCTCGCTCCACTTCCTCATACGCAAGAATGAAACTTCCTCAGCTGTCAGATATACCCGCTCAGCATCCGGATTGTTGCTCTTCGCTTTCCAGGACGCTGATTGCAAAGATAGCATCTCTGCTACCTACAGAATTGGGACTGGCATTATCGATCGGTAGCGGGACTGGATTACTGGAAGCCTTGCTGCTTGATCATCGGCCTACGACGAATTTACGGGCTGTCGAGGTATCGAAGGCTGTGAACAAATATTTGCCGGGAGACTTAGTTGAGACAGTGAACGGTACTTGGGATCTGTGCAATTCAGCACATGACGCAGGGTCTTGGATCTTTGTATATCCAAGGGAAGTTGGCCTTATCAAAAGATATGTTGAAGCCTTTGGACAAGGCAGCACCAAGCAAGTAATCTGGATTGGACCTTTAGCCGACCTACAAGACATCGAGGATTCTTATCTTCCATCTGCGATATGGAAGCGGGAAATCCTTAAGGACCGTGGACTTAGTGATTACGAGATCATGGTTCTATGGACTAGACATGATCTCAGAATAGAATGATCATGCGCAAGTTTCAAGCTTTTTCACATCCCAACGTTTCCTGTATTCTGTGTCTTTCCCGCCTGTATTGTATGAATTGAGCTCCGTCAATTATACGCAAACATGTTTAGGAACTTGATGGTTTCGGTTTGCTCAAGGAAACTACCACGATAGCATTGATCTCTTTGACTATCTACGGCCGTACAGTGAGACTCGACACTCCGGTACAAGCATAGTCTGAGCTCCAATGTCATCTCGTCTGGTGTGGCAACAGTAATCTGGATTACAAGTACCGGTGAGTGTCACATAGACTAGCGAATAAATGCAAGCCTATGGAGCAAAAGGCGTGCATGAATGCTCTTCCCGACCAACAAAATTTCGCATATGGAATAAAGTCTAGTACTAATCATGTTCGGTCTATTTTGCGTGTTTTGGGTCTACGTGTGCGCTCTCAAGTCTACGAAGACTCAGGTATATGTTAAGGTAGATATTCGACGATATCTCACACTGATACACTATCTCCAGAACGAGACCAAATTCGGGAAAAGGAACAGCTATGAGCCACCAGCATTCGTACTTCCGTGCAAATGGCCAGTCTGTCGACAACTTTCCGCATGAAGTCACAGATTTATTCTCAAGATCCTTCGATGGAACCTCGGTAGTCAGTGTTACATGGGCTAGATTTGGTGACTATTACTGGCTATATGCCCCTTAAGGATTTTTCACAGCAGGTGGAAAAGGCAAAACATACACAGAAAAATTTGTCAGAGTTGTGTTGCAACGAACTCGTGACAACATAAAGACGCTGGACCAGTACATGCTCATCAGCGAGCTTAGATGCGAGCATTAAGAAGTACAACTCATCAGGGACCAAATCATCAATGTGCTTGTTTGCAGGCTGAGATACCGCAGCTGCGACATTGTCGTACGTTTAATTTGTCTGTTAGCACTATCTTGTATCTCGTACCTAGCCCATTTGTGTGGTCGTCTACTTGTCTGATTTCCGTACGTGCTCCAAAGACTCCATATTGAGGTCCACTTTGTTGGTGAACATGACAAGGACATCATTAGAGCCCATATTCACCGGATGCCTTTTCTCCAAAACATAATTAAGGACAGTAAGTGAATAGGAGCGGGGCCAGGCCAGGTAGTCTTCTTCCCAGGCTCAGAGAGAACTGTAGCTCCACGGTTCTATGCACCACTGTTCATAAATACGTGTTTTTGTAAGCAGACGACTACTCTTCCTCCAAGTAGCGACCCAGATGGTCGCTCTCCGACCTTGGTCCGAGAAAGGGTCGCTGTGGCATCTTCGGCGTACCACATACATCAGCGCGAACATCTATACGGCTTTGATGCTGGGTCTTTCAGACCTGAAAGCTTGGAAAATACAGAACTTCCTGAAGACGTTTTCTCAGGGATGTTAGATACTCATCCATCATATGTGGGCCACAACCATTTCTCTTCTGTTGATCAAGAGTTTCTACCAAAATAGCGCATTATGAATCGAGCATGCAATTCAACAATAATATCGTCCTTTAAACCCCTGGTCAGTCCTTGTGCTAGAACGGGATTAGTCGAGTGTTTGGACCTCAGAGGTATGCCATAGTCATTAGAGTGGTGGGCCACGGTGTCTATCTGTTTTAAACAACCTACATCATATCCAAAATCTGTGCTCATCCTCCGGAATAGCGTCACAGGATCCATTACTTTCATTCACAACTTAAACCTCTACCCCAACTCCAACTTTGGGCGCGGAGTATTTAGTCTTGGTATCGCGCCAGGCCTTAGCCGTCATCGGCCCGGGCTCCACATTAGGGTTAGCTTGTGTAGCCGAAAGCGCACAATACTCAAATGCACTCACCACAACTTGCACTCTGATCATCAACTTGCCTACGACAAGAAGAGCTACGTGAGCTCTTCATTCCCTGATATAACCATCAGCTTCATCGAGCAAGCACCCCAGGATGTCGACCTTCGAGTCTGTCGTAAGTAATCCTTGACTCAGCGAACACACTCTGTCGACGCGCATTGAAGAGTCATGCTAACAACACTGTAGGTCGTCATTGATGGCAAAGGACATCTCCTGGGCCGCTTGGCCAGCACTGTGGCCAAGCAGCTGCTCAACGGTCAGAAGATCGTGGTAGTACGATGCGAGGCTTTAAACATTTCTGGGGAGTTCTTTCGGGCGAAGCGTACGTTCGACCTCTATTCAGCTACTGTATAGCATGGGCAATCATCACGAAGATCTACCCATTCGATCAATCGTTGTTTGAACAGAGGCTAACATATCGGGCGGCAAATAGTAAAGTACCTGGCATACCTCCGAAAGATGACCCGTTACAATCCTACTCGTGGAGGTAAGAAAACTCTCACTGCAACAACACTCGCTATAATGGATTCTACCTCTACGTCGACTCATCGTGGCCTCTGCTTAATTGTATACATCCAGGTCCCTTCCACTTCCGCGCCCCATCCCGTATTTTCTACAAGACCGTGCGTGGCATGATCCCTCACAAGACTGCTCGTGGTGCAGCTGCAATGGAGCGCCTAAAAGTCTTCGAGGGTGTTCCTCCACCATACGATAAGAAGAAACGCATGGTCGTACCTCAAGCGCTGAGAGTGCTAAGACTAAAGCCGGGAAGGAAGTACTGCACAGTTGGCAGGCTGAGTCACGAGGTGGGCTGGAAGTACAAGGATGTGGTTGAGAGGTATGGCTCTGCATGCAACGCTCAATGGACTATGGGAGTTGGCTAACTGGCTTTGTGCAGACTTGAAGAGAGAAGAAAAGTGAAAGGGGCGGCATACTATGAGCGGAAGAGGGTAGCGAGGAGGCAATTAACTGAAGCGCGGAAGAACGCAACTGTCGATGAGTCGACCAAAACTCAGCTTGCTGAGTACGGCTACTAGCCTGACAACCGCCATATGACTTCCAGGTACTGAGAGGTCCAAGAGATGGCATACAAATCGGGTTCTGGCATGATGCCCAGGTCCAGTGTAATGAGCAAGAGCTTTCGGAAATAGGGAGGCACACCGGGGGTTTTTTAGCTACAGCTGTCAAGACACCTTCGTGTGTTCAATTCAAATTCTTCCAATCAAGCTCTAATCTCTAGGTTGGCCTAGCCTGCAATGATAAAAGCTTCAAAAAGATGTCGCTGCTCGAGATTACTAAATCGCCGGCGGAGCGGGGACTTTCTACCCCACACCAAATATGCCTTTGCCCTAGATCGTTCCGTACCTGTAAGGTACTTTACTTCGGGGACCGTACAACCCTTGAAGCTTCTCAAGCTCTTCCATCCTTCAAGATGAATGACAGTGTCTTCAGTGTAGATTTAAAGCTTTTGCAATCCTTATAAGATGTCGGGTGCCCAATCCCGTCTTTCCAAGCTAGCTTCACATTTCCTTAGCTCCTCTCCTTCTACATTCGACTTCCAGCATCGTTACCATATCCATTCGCTTTCACCAACTTCCTTTCTACCCCGAGCTGCTGCTATTGAACCAGATGTAGGTAGAATCACGCAATTACTTTCCCAAAATCTGATTAAGACCATGGCTCGCTAAAGTCCGGGCTATCTGTTATCCCGAGCTGCTGCTTGTATACTTACCCCTTCAATGCGCCATACCAATTGATGTCGCAAATGCTTACTCATAGCTCTATCAGGCTGAGGCGATCTACCATGTCACCGCGAACGGCAAGATCCTCCGAAGGTCATATCAGGAGACGGCGGACCGGGCAAGGGGCTTAGCATATTATATCCAAAAACACGGCTACAAGAAAATTGGAATACTATGTCCAAACACGCCGGCATTCTTGGAGTCAATATTTGGGATTGGCGCGGCCGGCGCAGTCAATGTGGCCATCAACTATCGATTAAAAGGTGTAGACCTGACCTACATCTTTACGCATTCAGATGCCGAAGCCATCATTGTCGACGCTGAATTCGTTCACTTGCTTGACGACTTCAAGAAGGCCAACCCAAAGATACCATTCATTGTCGACACTGATACCGATGCGACTGAAGGGGAGCTGAGTGGTCAATTTGACGAGGCTGTACTTGAGGGTCTCAAGTATGACGCAGAGCAAGGGAGCAAAGGATGGGATGGCCTACAACCGCAGGTAGAGAATGAGGAGGGCGTGATCGCCTTAGCATACACCAGCGGGACAACAGCAAAACCAAAGGGCGTTGAATACACTCATCGAGGCGCCTATGTTGCAGCCCTCGGCAACGTTATCGAATCCGGATTGAATTATCACACCGGACGATGTCGATACCTCTGGACCCTCCCCATGTTCCACGCCATGGGCTGGACTTTCCCCTGGGCCGTCACAGCCGTGCGAGGAACACATTACTGCCTTCGCAAGATCGATTACCCCGAAATATGGCGTCTCCTCAAAGAGGAGCATGTAACTCACTACAACGCTGCCCCTACAGTCAACACCCTCCTCTGCGCCGCCAAAGAAGCCTCTCGCCTCCCCTCACCCGTCCGCGTCACAGTAGCAGCCAGCCCCCCAACTCCCCACCTCTTTGAACAAATGACCAACCTAAATCTCCACCCTGTCCACGTCTACGGCCTAACAGAGACCTACGGCCCGATAACAAAAGGCTACCACATGCCCGCCTGGGAGTCAATCTCCACGACAGAAAAATACAAAAAAATGGCCCGTCAAGGCCACGGCTTCATCACCAGTCTCCCCATCCGCGTCATAAAAACAGATCAACCCGCCGGCGTCCTTATCGACGTAAAGAAAGACGGCAAAGAAATCGGCGAAATTATCTGCATAGGCAATATCTGCGCGAAGGGCTACTACAAGGAACCTGAAGCAACAAGAAAGCTCTTCCTAGGCGGCGCCCTCCACACAGGCGACCTCGCAGTCTGGCACCCCGACGGCGCAGCCCAGATCCTCGACCGAGCAAAAGACATAATCATAAGCGGTAAACCCCCACCTTCTTCCCTCCCTCCCCTTTCCCAACCAAACCCCCACTAATCCCCCCTCTTCCCTCCCAGGCGGCGAAAACATATCCTCCGTAGCGCTCGAATCCCAACTCGCCACACACCCCTCCATCCTCGAAGCCGCCGTCGTCGCCGTCTCTGACACGCACTGGGGCGAGCGTCCCAAAGCCTTCATCACCGTGCAAAGCGGCAAACAAGTATCAGGCGAAGAGGTTATTAATTGGGCTAAGGGCGGGGGGGGAGGGATTTCGAGATTTATGGTGCCGAGGGAGGTGGAGGTTGTGGGGGAGTTGCCGAAGACGAGTACGGGGAAGGTTAAGAAGAATGTTTTGAGGGAGTGGGCGAAGGGGGGGGATAGGAGTTTGGTGGATTGATGGGGAGGGAGGGGGGGAGGAGGGGTGGGGATGATAGGAAGGGAGGGGCTGATAAAGTGGGCCAAGGGGAGAGATACAGGGGTTGAAACTAGTTGGGAGAGGGAATAAATGGGAGGAGATGATTATGATAGTTGGTGCTGACTAGAAAGCGATGACATGGTCTGAGGGGAGAGTAAGAACGGCGCTTTGATATCCTGTGATTTAGTGGAGAAGTCGCTTCTATATAACCACGAAGAGAAGGGATGAACCGACTGCATATGCCGTTCCTAATCATGAGTACAAGTCCATTGAACACCTCTCTCTCAAGTCGTTATCATATAGCCCAGTCTCAACCCCCCGACGGTCCTACCATCGATAAAATAATAGTCATCATAAAATAATCCTCATCACAATTAGAGTCACCATGATATCACACAGCAATATGACAGTTGAAACCTCAAAGCATCCCCCCCTTGGGAATTCAAAAACAGTTTAATTCTCCTGCTGCTGCTTTGATAGTAGGTAATGGATGAAACTATATACACCTTCCCTTTCCATTCGCCATGTCCACCCTCCCTCAGAAAACCCCAGCCTAACCAGATATAATTCCCATAATAAAAATGTTGCTGGGATGAACAAACAGAGTAGAGATATCTTTCAATCTTCACAAAAAAAGGGGGTATTATATCTCCACCACCCCACGACAGACCCACTCCCAACAGACCTGGTCAGATAAAAACAAAAGTCCAAAGGACAAACGAAAAGTATGCTGTGGCAGTAGATATGATTATGAACTGTTAGTTGAGTGGTTAGACAAGAAAAACAACCGATAGCACCGATAACCCAACCCAAACCCAAACCCAAGACCGACCGAGCTGAAACGACATCGACGTTATTGTTTGAACGGTCGTGCGTGCTCAAAGTCCGCGTCACCATCCATTCCACGCACCCATCCAAAGTACACCCCATCCGTTCCAGTCCGGTGTTAAAAAGCGCCTTATAAATGCTCACACGCTGCTCAATTTCAACAGTGCTGCCACCGCCTCCCTATCCTGGGGATCGCTGTCCTCTAGCATAGGTGGAAACCCCATCAGGGTCCTAGCTGCTTGCCGTTGTTGTTGAGCTTTCTTATTATACATTATAGAATTCGTTACTGGCATCGATTTTGCCGCCATGCCGTGCGGTTTGCTTATAACGCCTCTGCCTCTACTCCTCGGGTCGATGTGTGGTGGATATCGCTGATTCCTAGGCATCAGGCCACCGCTCAGCGGATAGGAACCTTGCCGTAACGCTGCAGCGCCAATACTCGCCCAATCTTCTTCGTCTGTAACTTCGTCAAACTCGAAGTCCATTGTTGGTCTCTCGTCTGGAACATCGTAGGAGGAGCAAGATTCTAACCCATCGAGGGACATCTTATCTGCTTCATGCTCGAGCATGCCGCTATCTTCCATCTGTATATCGTCCTCCGGATCCGAAGAAGGTGAGTCTGCCATCTCCCGGCTTCGGTCTTGCCGCGTACTGCTAATGGGTATTCGAACGCTTCCTTGCGAGAGAGATGACAGAGGTTGCTGAGTATTGCGAGCTTCCCGCGGTGGCTGCCCTCGAATCCTAGCATCCCATCTACCCCAGCCGACCTTCTCGAAGAGCACGTCTCCATTGATCCCTCCCTGCGAACCGTCACTCCCACGACCCTCTAAGGCTCCGACTACCAGTCTCCTTGCTTTCGCTGGTGGGATACCAGAAAATCCAGGAACCGAGGTCGTCAAGTAGCTCATGACGTGGCGGATAGCGAGTGGACCATTCTCGAGGAGAATGCCGGGTAAGTGATGCTTGGCGAGAAGACCAGGGGTAATGGCTCCAACGGAATCCAGGTCTGCCAAGCTACTGAGGCCATGAGCAGTAAGACCGTGTTGGGAAGAGTCTTGGGCTTTGGCGTGCTCAACGGCATCTTCCAGGTCAATGTCGGAGTCAACGTGGGTCGGCGCGGGAGGACTCAGAGGTCCATCAGAGGCGCGGCCTTTGTAGGCCTGAGGAGGGAGAGAGGGAGAGATGGAGTTGGGAGGTGTAGGAAGACCGGCATTGGTTTTCTTGGTCGGAAGGGACCTCGCGGCTACAGCAGCGAAGCTCTCCTTTCCAGCCCAGAAATTATCACGCGGCTGAGGGATATCGACAGACTCCGTCCTTCCAGCCAAGGCCAAGCCGAGGGCAGAGTTGGTGTTGGTGCTGGTAGGAGCCATGTCTTATGTATGCTTCGTCTGTATTTTCTCTGCTGGAACCGCGTATGAGTCAGCTTTGATTACTGACGAAGCTTTGAAGAGGACACGATAAGGGGTTGGAATGTTGTGTCGCGTTGTTGACTAGGTGAGGAGGTGGGGAGTTGAAGAACGTACAATACACAAGCGAGTTGACAATGAACGGGCGTATTGTCGATGGGTGGTGGATAGCTAAGTGACGATTGCCGTGAGAGACGACAGTGGCGATAAAGGGAGTTTGTTGTTTATAAGCGATATGATAGCTGTGTGTAACAGTGTTGATGCTGCGGTGATGTTAGAAGAAGCAAGAGAGATGGAAGCGGGGCGAATGGTACCTTAGCAAGTGCCTTGCTGGATTGGTTGTTTGGGGCAAGTGTGTGGATGGTCAAAGGGAGGAGCAAGCTGCTGCGCGCGGACAGTCTGGCGAATGACCTTAGCTCCGACAGGGATGTCAACTTGCACAAAATTGTGCAATTTAGTCACCTCCGCCCACTCGCCAACCAAAGACTCCCCTTAGTAACTCGCCTGAGTCCCCTCTCATCCACCCACATGGCCAAAAGTCTGCCCTCTTACTGGAAGGCCTCCACAATACACACCACGCCCAATATTATTTCCTACTCCTTTTCGCCTCTACCCCCAAAAGCAACACAATAGCTCAAGGTGACCTCACAGACACGATAGTAAAAGCATCATCATCATCCTACCTGAGTGCACTTCTCCACTTTCGATATCGGCCCCAACATCGGCCTTTCATTGAATCTTGAGTTATCAGGCATGTTGCCAGCAGTGACCGACGCCATCGATCCACCAGTAGTATGAAAGCCGACGAGCCTTTGCACTGTTGTTGAGACCCATCATGAGCATTTCAGGGCCTGATAGCCGCCGCTGTCAAGGCCTCGGACGTTTCGCATAATCACGATAGGACCACGTCGGCCTGCGTGCGTGTAGAGAAACTGTGGCCATCCCTCACCAAATCGCTTACTGATGCTTTCTTATCGGTCTCCCTCGCAAAAGCACCAGCTTCAGAGGTTTATTTTGTGGTTGGCCCTTATCAAGCGAAGATTATGCAAGAAATCCCTTAGCACTTTAGTTCGCAGCAGAATCCCACACCCTAGATGCAAGCCTGCTGCAGGACACACGACGCGGACTCTAGCCCGTCCCAGAGCGCACATGCGAATCGGAACCGGAGAGATCTACCCAACCAATTTGCATGGAACGTGAAGTAGCCAGCCAAACAAACAAGCTGCCACGAAAACACCTATCAGTGACGCAATCGCAGAATTGAGTGATGTTGTTGGTGGTAACAGCGATGGGTAAGGGTATAGTATACGTCGGGAAATGGGTAGCTTTTGACAGCCTACAACCCGTATTGTACGTGTTTATAAACGAGAGAAATATACTCAGAAACATTCCAAACTCGGGTATCTAATTTCGTCTCACCCCCTTTAAGGTCCTACTTGTAAATACATCCTCATCCTCTTCAGCCGCATCTACTTTGCCTGGCCTACCCGCTTCTCCAAAGAGGCTGCCAGCCTTTCCAGTAGAATCTCGTTTGTCTTGTTGAAAGGGTGAGGCGGAAACGAAATTTGATTTCTGTTGCTCCTCGCCAAGCATCCATGAGAACGGTGATTGTGCTAGAGTCGGTCGAGGCTGCTGAGACGGGGATGAGCTAGGAGGTTTCAACGGACTACCGGTTTTCGGAGTGGATGGTAGAGGACCGGCGGACATGGTCGCAGCGTTTGGGTCAGGTGGTATTAGGGCTCTGCCATCGTTAGGGTTGCTGGCACGCCCAGTCTCGGCTGACCCATCATGCTGGGTCGGGGGAGTCGGGGGGGGAGCTCGGTTTATTGTGACGTCTTTTGTTGCGGTCTCACTTTGCTCGTCTTCCACAGTCTCTGCTGGAGCACCCTCCGTTGGCAGCTGCATTGAAGAGTTCTCCAGGTACACCTGCACAAACTGCACCTTTGCTATGGATAGGCTGAGTGCATCCCCATGTTCCTTTTCCTTTTGTCGGATCTGTTTTTGTTGGACCCAGAGCTCGTTGACGGCATTCTCAAGAAGGTTTGCCAGGGATCTGTTGCGCTGTTCAAGCGATTCAATCTTTGCGGCCATGTCAGGGGCCTTATCGGAGACCACCTTGCCAGTATCGAGCGACCATCTCGACCGATGTGCTGGTCTTGGCGAAGTCCTGCCGGACTGGAGCCCTTGGACGGCGCCACGCAATGCTTTACCCACTCCCCACTTTTCTCCTTGGCTGTAAACACCTTTGGCTGCTTCATGAATGATGCCCTCGATACCTCCTTGATCTTGGAAGAATTTGGCCGGTGTCAATGTTGGGGAGGCCGGTTTTTGAGCGGCCGTCTGATCTACTGTTCTTGCCTTCTTTAGCTTCTTTGGAAGTTTGCGCGTCACAGTAGTTTCCGGCGCCCTTCTAGAGTATTTTGAGATGATATGGTGACCCCCGTCGAGCAGAAGATTATCACGTAGATAAAGAGCATCACTAACAAACGAAGGCGGCCCATGGGGTGGCGATGGCACAGGGTATCGCAACAACAGCGTCAGAGCGGCGGAGTAGTCAGCTTCGAGCACTATAGGTCCCTCAGCCACTAGAAATTTTCAATGCTGGTCCAATACTTACGCTGCCACCGTATGCGCAAGAGCATACTCACGGATATCAGGTCCACCAAATCCAGATCGGGATCTTCAGCGAATAAGGCGTCCCACAGAGCGAGAACGTCTTCGAAAGGAAACTCTCGCCCGAAAAGGAGTCGTACCCATCTAATCAAAAAGATTTGGGGAAGAATTTCAATTGCCGTAAGATGTTCCGCAAGCTCGGGATCGGCGTGATGTAGGTAATTCTCGTGTATACGTTTACTCCTTTCCACTATAGGCGAATTATTCAGCAAACCCAATGTATTTGGCTCAGTATTGCTGCCCATCTCGTAGAAAGCTTTGACATTTTGCATGATGGCCCCAAAGATCGTAAAGGCATCGTGCTCAATAAAGCCATAGTCTAGATTTAAGATTGCCATGTCATCTAGGTCCGAGTGGCTTGTATCCGGGCTCACCATGTCGATAGCATCACGCGATATGATCCATATGATAGGTGCAAGCACTTCATGCATGCCTTGACGATACCCGATATCACGGTTGAGTTTGCAGTAAATAAAGAGGATGTCAAGTAACATGTTCTGCGTTGATGGTTCGCGGAAGTATAGGTTTTCAGGCATGCATCGCTCAACATCTTGGAAGATCTCGGCTCGAAGTTGCTCATCTAGGCGCAAAGTATCCCAAGGAGACTTTCAAGGTCTTAGTGAAAGGTCAGACGGCTTCTTCGGCGTCGGCCCACTGGCCGCAGAGCTGGGGTCCGGGTCTCGCTCACCGTCTCTGTGCCTGTCAATGGGTCGTCGGCTGACAAGTCATCAGGATTCTCAATATTCTTCAAGAAGTGTTCTCTCAGAGAGGCGTAGGCGCTTCTTGAGTCTGATAAGGTTTTTCCCCATGTTGACATGTTGGTCTCTTTGAACAGTAGAAAGATCTAGCCAGCAAGTATTAGTAATATGAAACCAGATTTGGGATTGCCAGATTCTTGCCTTCCAGCATATTGAGCGAAGTCCCACTACACAGGGGTTCCGGCTGTTGGTGGCCTTCACAGCTGCCCTGAGGTCCGCAATAGTGGTACTGTTGGCGAGTGTCACCTCCCATCGAGCCCTTGATAAGAGTTAGCCACTATTTTTAAGGACACAACCTAGAACACTAACTTAATCTCGTCGATGGGTCGCATTCCTGCATGACCCTTGCGAATCAAATAGAGCAAAGAGGTTAACGAGGGACGTCTCGAAGGTAAACAATTCCCACCAGCCAAGTCGTCATTTATTACCCGAAGATCTGCCTAGCCTTACATAATTTTCAGCCTCATGCAGCTTATGGGAACCCCCTCGCGACGAACGGATCGACCGATGTATAGATACATTTATACACTTAGTTTGGTCCCATTATGCATGTACATGTACTAATTCGCTATGTCGATAATATTGCGGGAATATGAGATGTGTATTCAGCGTATCACTGATCTTAGGCTACCTTAGACCTAATAGCCGTTGAGTACAATACCTGCAAGAGTCACGACCTGATCGGCGGTTGTAAACGGGGTGATGGACTTCGAAATATGTCTTCGGATCTACTGAAAGAATTTGGATCCCCTCAAGATCCCGTACAGAGTCATGTGGCAACTCAAAGCACAGCGAAGGAGACAACTGCGGAAGAAGAAGAATTTGGGGATTTTGAAGATGCAGAGTCAGATCTGAATACTCCTGAGGCACACTTGGAGCCCAAAAATCTTCATGCACAAACATCTTCGACTAGAGGTGTCACAGAAATCCTAGAAGATGGCGATGATCGACATGTTTTTGCTGATCAGTCCGTCTTGTTCGACGCCGAAGAGACTATCAAAACACATAAAGCTTCGTTAAAACAGTCTCGCACCAGGCGAGAGGGACCTCAGGAACCGCTACACGTCTCTCTAGCCCCTATTCCGCCTACGAAAGCTCCTACAGCCTCTACTTTTGACCTATTCGGATCGGAAAGCCTGCCACTCTCGCAAGCTCCCATCCCACCACTGAGATCCCCTTTCAAGTTAGACACACATACAGTCTGTGCCACGCTCGATTCCAAACCCGGATTTGCAGCAGTAAAGGCGGAAGATCTCGGACCACCGCCCTCAAACGTTCCCCCTCCTTCAGTACTACTGCCTCTCGTTGCAACACTCTTTCAGTCTATGTCTATGAACGTAAGGGAAATTGCAACAGTAAAACCAGCCTCTTCAGACCCTTACCAACCGTTAGATCAATCGCAACTCCAACCAATACAAGAGGTACTTTCCGATGCGAGGGCAGGTGCGCGAATATTGGCAGGGCGCAAGCTGCGATGGAAACGGGATAATATCCTATCTCAAAGCATGAAGATCGGACCAGCAAGTGGGAAAACAAGTGGTATGAAGCTTGCTGGTGTGGATAAGGCAGAGACCCGCAGAGAAGATCAAGAGGCCGCAGAAGCTTTACGGGCATGGAAACAGCAGGTGGGAGTCCTACGGTCTACCATCTCAACGATCAATGTCCATCTCCCTGGAGGTGGGCTCTTAATGCCAGAGATATCTGAGGCTATGCCTATTCGTGTTTCGAAAGCTAGTGAAGGGGCAGTAACGGCTCCAAAATGCTGCTTTCTGTGTGGCATCAAGCGGGATGAAAGGCTCCCAAAGGTTGACGTGAATGTCGAAGATAGCTTTGGCGAATGGTGGAGGGAGCATTGGGGGCATGTCGACTGTGTTCTATTTTGGTCGAACCATAAGGCTTTGCTTCGTCAGCGATGACGAGACTACCTAATGTTCCCCATTCAAGAATACAATCTAATAAATCAGTATATGATGCCATTATTGAATAATTCTAAAATAGCAATTCAAGCTAGTTTCTAGAATTGTTATTTCTCCTACTGTACAAATCCCCTATGCATGGCCGGTGGCTTTTAAGCCTATAAGCACCCCAAAGACCAGGTTTTTGGTCCCTGGATTGGCACATATGAATGATGTCGTCTAGGCGACCAACTCGGGGTGTCTTTAGGGGCCTTTTCGCTTCCTCTAGGCTTCAGCCCTATCGACCATGCATCAGGGTGTGGATCCTTCTATGCATAATTATTGCATAATGACTCCACTCTTGTCACACTCACAAAGCAGCTGACTTGATCTAACAAGTACACGTAACACTCTCGAAGCTGATACAGTCACTCGCCCACTAGACCTATCAGCCAGTGGCCTAAAAAAGCACCTCATACGCAATCTAATCCCGAGAACGGTTCCAGATTTTGCACAACCTTGTATCATTCTCTCCGCTCATCGGCTAGTACATCTAGTCAAGAAAGCTCCAAATCAATCTTTAGACACTAGGCAGAATACAGGAAACCCGGATTTCTCAACTCATCAGGGTCATATCATTTGATCAATCAGTCCAAGCTTCGAGAGTGCCCACTTACAGATCGTGTATCCGCGGGGCACAACGGATCATTGGTACGGCAGCACAACGACAAAACACCAACGAAGTCTGCGGACGAGTCTCATAGAAGGTCAGAAACTCGAGCGTCCCCGAACCTTCCCCCAGAACTGGGCCCGAGCCTAGCAGTCGACGAGAATGGGGCTCGTCTACAACACCTACCTAAACTCCGACAAAATCTTCGGCTGCAAGACCTGCAAAACCCATCTTGCAAGCCACGATGCTATAATCTCTCGCGTACGTCTCCCATTTTCTTCCCACGTTCCACCACTCCTCCCCTCTATCCTCATGTCACTTTGTCCAAGCTAACCCGTCCTTGCCCACCTCAGAGCTTCCGGGGCCAACACGGCAAAGCCTACCTCTTCAACGCCGTCGTAAATGTGTCCCAAGGCGAAGCCACAGAACGCAACATGACGACTGGCAGACACATAGTGCGGGATATTTCGTGCTGGCAGTGCAAGGATACGGTGGGGTGGAAGTACGATAAGGCGTATGAGGCTAATGAGAAGTACAAGGAGGGGAAATACATCCTGGAGGCGGAGTTGTTGGTGCAAGTGATTTAAAGGGCACGCGTGGGCCGTGATATGCTACAGGATGTGGGCCACTTGCTTATTACGACATTATGGCGGACATGCGTACGGGAGGTCTTGGTTTCTGGCATTTGGCGTTGTGGAGGGAAGGGGGCAATCATTCTAGCAAGGTGTTTTGGATTGCGAGGAGGCCGGATTACATGCTTAGAGGTGTCGAATGATAAGTTCTTCAGATTCATGAACTGCTGGCACACTACTATCCAGGGGCTGTGGGGCTGTCAGTAGATTGATTGTATCCGCTCAGCTTGCACTGTTGGACACTTTGGAGATCTCATCCTTAGATAACGAGAGAGAAACAATTGCATATAAACCTCAAAGGTTCGCCCAAACGCTGAAAGCATGCAAGTGGTGTTGGTAGCTCATTGCCTCAATGGTGACTGCCGGAATGAAGGCTCCTCGGTCCAAAGTCCGCACCGCGGGGTACCAGGGTGGGGTAATTAAGACCTAGAAGCCATCCAAGGAAATATTACTTCATAACGAAGCGCTCTATCAAAATGATGAGTTCTCTTGAGCTGAGTAGTGGATCATTCCCAGCTTCTACGGATTCAGATTAACAGTGGAGATAAAGCATAAAAGGAAATTCAAGCAGAAATGGCTAAGGACACAATGAAAGCGGTTATCTTCAAAGCGCCACATAAAGTGGCAATCGAAGACAGGCCATTACCTAAGATCAAGGAACCAACGGATATCATTGTCAAGGTGATTAATTCAGCGTTATGTGGAAGGCAAGTTTGATGGTGGAGGCGGCTTCATTTTCCAGAATAATCTACTTATGTACCCATTCTAGTGAACTTCATGTTTTCAGGGGCCACCAACCTAGTCCAACAGGCTTTATCATGGTTAGAAGACCCCAGAAAACCCTATTGGCACTCAGGGGATTAATCTCGCTCTAGGGGCATGAATTCACGGGCACTGTTGAGGAGATGGGTTCTGCTGTGAAGAATTTCAAGAAAGGGGACCAGGTCGTTTCTCCGTTCACGGTATCATGGTCAGCAAACTCACCTCTTGATTCCGATCTCAGAGGATGTTGATTAATATTCTGTAGTGGAGAATGCTTTTATTGCAAGCACGACTTTACGTCGAGATGTGCCAAGAGCCAATTGTTTGGCTCAGCCGGTCTGGATGGAGGCCAGGCTGAATATGTAGGACATGCATGGAATTCTGAATCGGTGAATATTGCTAAACATGCAGGTCCGCGTTCCCTTAGCCGATTCTACCGTAATGAAGGCCACCGAGGGTATTGCGGATAATGCTCTGGTCCTTATGGCCGATATATGGCCGACGTTAGTCATTCACTGCCGATGGATTTTCATTCGTTGCTGATGGGTTGTAGCGGCTGTTTTGCAGCCGACAATGCCTTCAAGGAACTCTCCAAGGAAGACATTGCTGAGGCTACAGTTGTGCTCATTGGTTGCGGGTAAGAATATCGACGACGTTGTCTGTTAAGACACTGACTTGCATTTGTGCTCAGACCAGTCGGACTGTGTGCTCTCATCAATGCTGTTGATTACAAGCCTAAGCATCTTCTTGCAGTCGACTCCATCCAATCGCGTTTGGATTTGGCAAAGAGTCTCGGTGCAGAGCCATGGAACTACCAGAGTGATAGGGAAGGTCTCGATAAACGTGTGAAAGACTTGACCGACGGACGCGGTGCGGACGTAATTATCGGTCAGTGTTCTATACTGCTGATACAAAGGTTGTAGATGAGGTCTGACGTCAATTGTCTCGACAGAGGTCGTCGGCATGAGCCCTGCGTTGAAGATGGGATTCGAATTGATGAGACCCTGGGGCATCATATCCAGTGTCGGAGTACACAATGCTGAGGTGAGACTCTTCGTTGAAAACCTTCAAAACCTTCAAAGCTGACCTTTTTCAGATCCCCTGGTAATTCACCGGCCATGTCAGGGAAATCACCTTGCCTAAGGCGCGCTAACTGATAACAGGACCGGCAATCAAGCCTACGGCAAGAACTTGCGGATTCAGATGGGTCGGTGCCCTGTGAGAGCCTTGCTCCCAAAGGCTCTTGACAGATTGAAGGAAAAACAACATCTTTTAGGGTATGCTTTTACACATCCGCAAACGTAAGAGTGATTCTGATGAACAGTAGGTTCATGTCGGATAAAATCATGCCCTTATCTCAGGCTGTAGAAGGCTACGAGCTTTTTGACAATATGAAAGTACAAAAAGGTATTCGCAACGTCAGCAGTACATCATGAAACTGAGTTAACAAGACGCAGTGGTGTTCGAAGCACAAAAGTAAACCAAAAGTCAACCCCTGCACAGCAGAGGGATTGTAGAAAGATGCAGATTTCTTGCGGTGTGGTAGTAGCATTAATATCTCTGTACAGATAGCTTCATGCAACGAGAGTGGATATTATGATTCAAACAAAAAAGCTGACCATCGCGATTGACTGTGAAAAATGCCCCCAATAGCCCCTCATTATTGAATGACTGTGTCAACCTTGGTCTGCTCTGCCAATGGAAAGTGTTGAGCTCGGACTGAAAGTTCAGAAGCCACGTCAACTTGTAGCTTGTGTCTAGCAATATTTGTAGGGCTGCACATGATCAGAGCAGAGCAAGTGTTTGTGGTGCGAGTGAGAAAAATTGGGGGAGGGGAAAGTCCCATGCAGTTGCGTGATGGCGCTGCATGAGCGCTGCATGCCGAGAGCTCGTTGGTGGGGAACTCTACGCCAAGCCCTTTAAGAAACGACCCAAAATTCGACCCAAAATTCGACCCAAAATTCTCTAAGCTTGCCAATTGTGTTTTGCACGATGAATACGTTGGGCTTCCTATTGCATCTCCTCAGCTAAACCCCTACTCCTTGACACTCCAGGTACCTTCAAGCTGAGCTTGCCTTTGGAGAGTTCGCTTGTCGGTCCTGACCTTGATCTTCTGTACGTCTATCGAAATCCATGGTTGACTGTTTTCAAGCCATCAGTGATAGTGAAGGCTACAAGATAGCTAATAATTAGCTAGTTCTTCCTCCGCACAATAACTCGCAGACATTGCTTCAAAGCCGTCTAACTCTTCGTAACGGTCAAACCAGGTGAACCATTCGTCAATTCGACTGCTCATCTCCCAAGATGGCAACAGAAACACGAACCGAGACCGACATTTCCGGTCTGTCAGATTCCTTGAACCGCGTGGGTCTCAATGAGAATGGAGACGAGAACCGTGTCGGCCCTGATGGTGAGGCAGCACCAAGAACTGATGAGGAATACGCAAAGTCACAGTTGACCCTCCGGGCCATTGTGTCCTCAAAAGAGGCTGGTGTGATCATCGGCAAGGGAGGGAAGAACGTGGCAGACCTTCGAGACGAAACTGGTGTCAAAGCTGGTGTTTCAAAAGTTGTACAAGGAGTACATGACCGTGTTCTGACGGTCAATGGTGAACTGGAGGGTATATCCAAGGCCTACGCCATCGTAGCCAAAGGGCTACTGGAAGGTGCACCACAGATGGGTATGGGTGGAGTCATTTCGACGAATGGAACACATCGTAAGTCAACCCCACTTTTGGCAGGCAACGTTGCCATGTCTGATGCATGTGTGAATGCTCCAATTAAGGCAGTATTGGGTTTCTTAGTAGGAAAGAACATGCTGACATTACCTTGGGACAGCGATTCGTCTTCTCATCTCCCACCACCAAATGGGAACTATCATCGGCCGGCAAGGACTGAAAATCAAGCAGATTCAGGACGCGTCTGGTGTTCGCATGGTCGCTCAGAAAGAAATGCTACCTCAATCAACCGAGCGGATCGTTGAGGTTCAAGGGACTCCAGAGGGCATCCAAAAGGCGACGTGGGAGATTGGCAAGTGTCTTGTTGACGACTGGCAGCGTGGGACGGGCACCGTATTGTACAATCCAGTAGTAAGAGCAGAGGCTGGCCGTGGAGGTCCTTTGGCTGGTCCTGTCGCCGGAGCGCCTCCTCCATTCACCAGCAACCGCTCGTATAACCGTACTGGAAATGGAGCCGACTTCAGTGACAACACTGGAGGTTCCTACAACCGCCGCTCGAACTCCGATGCCGCGAATCGTGGGCCGCCTACTACGACCGAGGACGGGGAAGAGATCCAGACTCAGAACATTAGCATCCCATCTGACATGGTGGGCTGCATCATTGGGCGTGGCGGTAGTAAAATTAGTGAGATCAGGAAGAGCTCGGGTGCTCGCATCTCAATTGCGAAGGCTCCACATGACGAGACAGGAGAACGTATGTTTACTATCATGGGGAGTGCCGGAGCGAACGAGAAGGCCCTCTATCTTCTCTACGAGAACCTCGAAGCCGAGAAGATGCGTAGAAGCCAACAACCTCAAGACTAACCATCCACCGTTTCACGCTGTTCTCTTCATGGAGTAACACCTACGGTCCGCAGCCAGCCACTCGACTTCTTTCAAGCCCGAGCAGATGAATCTCCGCCTCGACAAGCCTTACACATGCCCATACACAATTAAACTTCCTCACCAAAAGTTGTCTACCTTCATTCTCTCCAGTCCCCGAGTGGACACGTCCTTTCACGACAGCTTAATGAAACGACATCATGAAACTTCACTACCCTCACCATTCATCATGGCTTGCACAGTGTGCTATTACGAATGATGAATTCGCTTGCTCGGAACCACTCTTTCAGCTCTATGCACCTTCGATGCGATGATACCACTTTCACCTATCCTTCCATACTTCCACCACCATCCACCACTCGTCTGTCGCCTCGAGCCGCACCTTGCGGATGGCCCTAGGTAGACAAATTATGATCTGTCTCCACTACGGATCACTAGCCCTATCATCTTTCTCTCCACTCCCTCCAGACACAAAGCTTCAAGTCGCGTATCTAGGCAACAGCTGTGGTTGCGGGTCAGACAAGAGTCGTGAATCTACTATTTACGCGACTGTAGGCTATTATCTAACAGTTAGCATACTCTGTAGTGCTACAGGAAGCAAGCATGGTTATCTGCAGACGCCCTGTATGAAATTTTCATTGTCCATATCATTGTAGTGCCTTTGCCCGTTGCACGCCAAGCCCCAACGTTAAGTAGTCCGACGGGGGATCCCCCACCCAACCAGTTATGTGACGTACAGTACTCGGGGCATCTAGGTAGTCTAGACCTTTCTTAACATTTACCTTTCTTTCTTCCACCATGTTGTCTTTGACTCGCATGAGTCTGTTTCCTTCATGGAGCAGCTGATGTCGAATTGATCCCAGGATCACGGGGCCTTTGTGCGCGATATGGGACGTTAACAGCCTCAAGCGCCAGGCGCTTCGAGTTCATGCAACCCTAAACTTCGGGAATCTTTGGCTGCGGGCGTCAGCGCTGAGCATAGACGGTGGTCTTCAAAGGTCCGAACTGGAAAGGAGATCTAGGGATATTCTCGAGACATGACTGAGCTGGCATCGGACGATGAAGGTAAGAAAGAATTTCACTCCTGGAAGCGGGTGAACTGTCCCATTTGATGCAAGGTTTCCTCTATACTGTGGTATGATAATAGATTGACTAATGACGGCCTTTCTTCAACAGACACGAGCCTTAAACAGAGTGTCTCACACGAGGAAAGGTTGGGACCAGATCCTAATGTCCTCAGACTTCCGAAGAACCGAAGCACTGGAGATCTCCTCGCAAACGCAAGGAGATCAATCGAGGATGGAAAACTACGAGTCTCCTTTGATACCAACTCCACTACAGGCTTAGACTCGGCAATAAGAACTCCAATACTTCCTGAACATGAGCATGGACTCGGCATATCGGGCCTACGGCGAATACGCCAGCAGCCCCCATCACGGGCACCTTCACAGCCAGCTTCACCCTCAGCTTCATATGCGTTGCCCCCAAGGTCGTCTTCTATGACATTGGGTTTTCCGAGCCAGGGATTCACGCGCAATGGACCTGCTTCCCCAACTCTCAATTTCAGCGAGGACCTCACCCGATTTCCCTCCGAGTCTTTACATTCATTTTCGTTTGCACATCAATCCGAAGACTTGCTTCACAACCGGCAGGGGGTGCTGAAAAGAGCTGTAGAATTCATGGGAAATAGGCTAGGCTTTGGGATTAACCACCCTGGTGTCATGACTGCACAGGCTAAAGTTAGTGGGGATGCAGAGCTCCAGAGCATGATAGACCTCTTAAGGCGTGCAAACATTCTCGGGAACGACGACCATGACAGGCAAGACTTACGAGAGCTTCACGGTTCGCTAACCGGACCAGCAATTGTTGAGAAGAATGTTTTCGACAAGGCTTTCGTGGGGCGTCAGAGAAGTCCAGAGCAATTAAGAGATCACCAATCGTCAGATCAAGCTATGCAGCAGGCTAACGACGATGATGCCTCCAACCCAAGTTCCAGTCAGCGTAAGCCATCTCTCACCGGGGAATCGTCAGCACCCGAACCTGCCGAGCCTGAATCACCACTTAGCGGGTCTCCAGTGCTGCAACCCCGCCGACTTTCCAGCAACATTTCTAGAATGAGGCGCACCTACACAGACTTATCACTTGTCAATTTACAGACTAAGCTCGTGGAGGCGCTGGCGAAGCCTTACAGAGCAAATGATCCTGACCACGACAGTCTTCTTAACTCTTTAACACCGATAATTGGTGCTGGCACAGGGATGAACACCCCGTCCCACGTACATGGACACAATAACCGCTGGGTTCCAGCGGCACAGGCCGTCTTCAACACCGAGGCCTCTCCTCCATACACAATACTCGCGGCAAACGACCTTGCATGTCTGGTCTTCGGCGTCACTAAAAGCGACTTTAAAAAGCTTAGTATACTTGAGATCGTACGAGAGGGTAGGAGGGAATGGCTGAAAGAGAAGCTGAGATCCCCAGGCTCAGAGGCAACAAGGCGACCACGCCCTAAACATAGCAAAAGCGCAAGGACCAGTCCAAGGACTTCGTTTTCCCTAGGCTCGAAAGGAGGAGTTACTGCTCAGCTCTTAAGCAAACCTCCATGGCGACAAAAACGGGCTCAAACCAATGACTTTAACAAGAAAACTGCTAAAAGCGAGTCAAATCATCTCTCAAATAGGTCTCGCGGTGTGCTCTTGTGCGGGGATATTGTACCAATCCGAAAGCGAAATCAAGCCACTGGAGCTGCAAGTCTATGGGTTAAAGAAAAACGCGGGGGCCTAATTTGGGTACTTGAAGAAATTGCTGAAGATATTGCGATTCTAACACTTGATGCGGACTTGCATGTGATTTCTACCGAAGGGGCAATCAATGCAATCTGGGGCAAACCTCATATTCCTTTTCAAACTCCTCTTGAACACTTAATGCCACACGTGCCTCTGGAGAGAGGCTCTTTCATCGCGGACAAGCTAGGATTTGAGAATAAGAGTACTATACGGCACTTCGTAACGAAAAGCGAAAACGGAGTCACCATCCCTGTTTCAATGACCATGGAGCCTGATGGCAAGTCATTGAGAATATCAAGCTTTCCTCATATTGCTGGCATTGTGGTTCTCTCTGCATCTACCCTACGCGTCATGAGCTCAAATTCCGTATTTTCGGCCGCACTTTTCGGCAAGGCAGACCTTGAAGGTCAGGAAGTCGCTAAGTTAATACCACACTTCGAGAATGTTCTCAACATCTTGACCGAAGAGGATGATATCGACCTGGTCGATGGTATCGTAGTACCTGAGACGAGTTTTAGGAAAGCGCGACAGCAGCTCGCGTTTCGTGAAGGCGACGCAAATGCAGCCGATGTATTCTTACATACACCAGGCTTAGTTGCCCGTCATCGAGACGGCTCGGATATTAACATTGATCTGCAAATGCGTGTTGTCAGAAGTCAAAACAGTTTTACTGATGAATCTGTCATTGAAGAGAGGAGCGACAACAGCGACTCATCAAGCGAGGGCGACAGCTTTGCAGATACTTCTGAGATCGTCTATGCCCTGTGGATCACATATTCACGCCAGCTCCACTCGCCTATCACCCCTGTTGGATCGGTTACACCAAATGCGCCTCAACCTCACCAACCATCACCTGGCCAAGAAGACCGATCAATTTGTCCAATCGAAGCAGACGATATAAAGCCGGATGCGTCACAGCAACAAACACTGTCGCAGCAGATCCAGGAAGCGGCATCAGAACCAATCTCAAAGAGTCCCCCTAAAGCAAGCAAGGCACAGCCAAGGGAACTAGTCAGAAGGAATAGAAAGATTACAGACTTCGTGATTCTCGAGGATATGGGTCAGGGCGCTTATGGTCAAGTCAAATTAGCCGATGACTCGGACGGGAACAAGGTGGTTATCAAATATGTAACCAAGAAACGTATCCTCATTGATACATGGACTCGTGATCGACGGTTAGGAACAGTGCCTCTGGAAATCCATGTTCTGAACTATCTCCGAAAAGATGAGCTACGGCACCCTAACATTGTGGAGATGACGAACTTTTTCGAAGATGATATAAACTATTACATCGAAATGGTACCGCATGGTCTGCCAGGCATGGACCTCTTCGATTACATCGAGATGAAGACTACAATGGATGAGATCGAGTGCCGGAACATCTTTCTCCAGGTTGTGGATGCGTTACATCATCTCCACACAAAGGCTTTAATTGTACACCGTGACATCAAAGACGAAAACATCGTCCTCGATAGAGATGGCAATGTCAAGCTCATCGACTTCGGCAGCGCTGCGTACATCAAGCACGGTCCCTTTGACGTCTTTGTTGGGACAATCGGTATGCTCTTCCGCTCCCCATCACTACCTATGTCGATCCACTAACTTCCTATATTTAGATTACGCGGCACCCGAGGTCCTACAAGGTAAATCCTACCGCGGCAAAGAACAGGATATATGGGCTCTAGGCATCCTGCTCTACACTCTCGTATATAAGGAGAACCCCTTCTATAGCATCGACGAGATCCTCGACCATGAATTGCGTATCCCATGGATAATGTCCGAACCTTCGATCAATCTTATACAAGCAATGCTAAACCGCGACGTCGATCTGCGCCTTACGATCACAGAGGTCAAGGAGCACGAATGGTGTGCAGAGTCATCTGACGACGAGATCTGACAACGGGACACACCAAAGATTCTACACAACAACATCTTCTTCATCTTCATCTTCAACATCAGGCATTCGCAGAAAAAAGACCCCAATATATGCATTTTCTTTCTTTTGTTTTCTCGGTTTTTATAACCAGGATATAGGGACTAGCATTAGACCTACATGATATAGCGATACCCACGAACGGCAGTTGCAGTTGCAGTTGCAGCAAGCAGCATGAAGATTTGCGTGCGCACCATGCTTATATGAAGCGATATGCTGGACGCAAAGGATAGGGAAGGGAGCATGCATCGTGCATTTGATTTGAGAGATATGAATCGTCGATTAAATGTAAGCGTATGAATGAATGGAGACTATACTAGAATAGAAAAATGGATAGCAGTGGTTGTTGAATGACATGCTGCTTATATCAGATATCATGATTGTTTATGATGGATGCAAGTAAGCTCAGGTTAGTAAGGTAGAGGGGTTTCGGCCGCTTTCTTCTGCGGCGGGGGATCTTGGATACACCCTGGAACTCATAAACCAGGAAATTTCAGAATGGGTTTCAGTCGAAGATTCTCAAGATCTCACCGAGTTACGAGGACATTTCGAAGATCCGGAGGATCCTCAGGCAGGCACTTTTTCAAAATACCAAAGAATATTTACAGCACACATCCCCACCCATTTCCAAACTTTAAAGATGCCAGCATGATGATTGTAACGAAACATGTATGTGTAGACAAACGCTCTAGGCGGTCTTAATTCTCTCTCTCTCTCTCGGTCATGAATATTCCTAAACTATCCTACCCTACCCAACCCTACCCTACAACAAAACGAAGCGATATTTCCGAAATCCGTAATCTTCATACCTATCCAAATCATGCATTACATACCTGGCATGCATGCATGACACTCGGCTACCAAATATTGCTGCACTTCCTTCCTTCCTCTTTTTCTTCAGTATTCCTCTCTTCGCTCCCGATGGTTTCATTCTCCCTCAGCCAGACACATTCTTGGCGCTGGTGCGTTGGCTGATCAGGAGGCTATTTTCCTGGGTCTCTGCTCGGAGTTGCTCCTGTGGGTGGTATGACCTGGCATTGTGGTTGTAGAATTGATCCGTACATGGCGCTTTTTGTGGCTAGGGTAATGCGGAACAGTTCTGCCTGAAGGGCGCATACCCGTGGGCCAAAATGCGGGCGCAGAAACAGTGTCCAAATTCGAACGGCATGTTCGAAGGATCACAGGAGTGGTCCTTTTGGGATCTCAACCCATATATGCGGGGCGAATATCTGTAAGATGTCATGAATTTCATATCAAATCAAATATGCTCCGCGTGATGGGAGCCTCGCCCTTTTGATGCGGACTCCTTGGATCGTTCTCCAGTGTCTTTGGACTCATGAGACCCTGCTCAAAGACCGAAGAACCCGCAAGATCACCAGCTACGGTGCGATGGAACGGACTGGCTGTGAACTCTGCGGCCCGAGGGGAGAGTAGTGATGGCGTTGGGGGCACATCGAAATCGGTTGCTAGCGATGGTGGTAGAGCGGGAACCAAGCGTGGCAGCGATGGGCGCAGAGGAAGTTGTCGCTGACTGAGAGGTCCTTGTCTTCGGCTGAGCAGGCTGCTAAAGCCTGCGGGGAGACTGGGCATCGATCTCAAGGACAGTGGCTGGGGGATTTGTTCCAATTGCTGGGCTGCTGGGATGACTGGTATTGGAGAGTCTTCATCATCTAACCTCATATTCTGGACAGTCGGTGGAGACAAGGCAGCCGAGCTTTGATCGACGGTTGCAATACCCGACAACGTCGTTGGTGGCAGGGGTGCTGAGCTGTGCTCCGTTGTATCCTTTTCCACGGTTCTGTGTGGTGATTCACTGGTCGAGACATGCTCACTGAACCCCAGATCCTTAGCAATCTCTTGTAGGTCCTTAGTCACTCCACCAATAGGCGGTGACTCTTTCTCCTCGATACCTGGACGGTCCATTGTCGCGGGTGACAGCACCATATCCGTGTCCACATTTATCAGCCTTGCTATTGCTCCCACCGGATTCCCGGTCGCAGTTTGGCCCCCACTATCCTTTGCACCTTGCGCGGTTTCCATAGGTGCCTGGTCAGGGGACCATTGCATGTTTGGTGGAGCCGATGAAGGCCCTGGAGTGATGTCACCCACGGGGACTGGTGCGAGTTGAGCAGACCCGGGTGGACTGAACGAATTGCTGCGTGCCACAGGAGGCTCTCGTCCAGACTGAGTGGGATCACTTAGCGACTTTTGCGGCGGAGTGCGAAGTGATGATGATGGTAGATTGAGCCTCAGTTCGGGTTCCGGGACACCGTTCGTGTTTGGGCGTCCAGAGCCTAAACTTCGCCATGAGTGCCAGGCTGAGATACCGACTGCCTGTGGCTTTAATTTAGACTTGAATTCAGACAGTTGATAGATCAGATTCATATTCGGCCCAATCCACCTGCTCCGATTCTTGACCGCGTCGTAAGCTTCTTGTACCGTGAGCTGTGGATTTCTCCATAGTCCGTATGCGACAACTAGACTTGCGGATCGGCTCACTCCGCACTGGCAATGTACCAGTACTCGCTTCTCCTGCCGGACTCGGTTATCAATGAGTTCGCATAGCCTCAGTAAATCATCCACTACGTTAGTATTGTGGTCCCAGGGAATATGAATATACTCCGGTTCGGGCTTCCAGGCTTTTGGCGTTGTTGGGACCGACCTTATGGCGTCATCTGGTTGCTCATTGAACGCAGACTCGAATGTCGTTTCCGAACTCGCTGTCTGAGGTTCTGAGATGCTGTCTCGGCCAGCGAGACGTGGAATTTTTGTGTCCAGAGCCATCGGCACCTTCGCCTCCCCCGTCTGAGACGCAGTAGCTCTCTCCGCCACTACTGTGAAAGGGTTCTTGACCTCTCGAGCCACGTTCAAGACCACATCAAACTCCCGAGCTTCAGTGTGGCTAGGCTCAAGGTATAGATAGACATTGGGCTCATATATGCAAACGGGGCCTTGAGGGTACGCCGGCGATTTGACCTCTTGCGATAGCGGTACATCGTAGTCTGTCTCTTCTTGCACATGTTCCAAAGTCTGTTTCGTGATTGGAGAAGAGCTTGAGCTATCGACCGAGGGTGGAGGCGAGAAACTGAGGGGAGGTCTCGATTTTGCGAATCGGCCTGCACCGAATGGATTGTTGAAAGGTGGCAATCGCATTCCACCCTCAGGAGCGACTGTAGGAGAATGCATAGGAGCGTTCGATGATGTCTGCAAAGCACGTAGAGTGCGAATTTGAGGATCTGATGGCGTCGAAGGCACAACGCTAGGTCTATCCTGAACCGTCTGGGACGTAGAGGTAGCTTCGGGCGTCGTAATGGTGAGACAAAGCTTGCTGGGTTTCTTACGGGGGAGTTTGGGCGGAACAATAAAGGACGGTGTTGGTGGAGCAGAAAACGCGTGGTTTGCGCCTGACGAGTTTGACAGACCCAATTTTGGAAGCGCAGGCCCTTGTCGATTTGATGCAGAAGTGTTGACAGATAAATTTTTCATATTGCGCATTTTCTTGTTTGGCGATTCTGCCCTCTCCACACCTGGCAGGATTGGGAAAGAGCTCGAGAAATGATCTTTGCGGTCCTTTTCTTCCATAATTCCGTTCGTCGGCACTGAATTTGTTCTCAAAGCTTTGAATGATGCAAGAGGAAGTAACGACTCTGGTGAATCGGGAGGCGAATTAGGTGATGGTTCTGTAAGCGAAGATTCGATGGTAGAGATCGTAGTGGTAGGCGACGACTCTATGGAGTCATTAAAGGTTGAAGCCGAATCTCTACGAAGTAGAGGTGAGTTGTATTGGGTATTATTTTGGATTCTTTTAACAATATTGACAGTCCTGCCTGGTGCTTCTGTCGCCGTAGTGACTCTTTCGTTTACTTCTGGCTTGTCTGGGCCGTTTCCAAATACAGACATGAATGAAGGTAGCGATGCCAGCAGCGACTGCGAACTCGTCGATACCGGCATACTTGATTCCTGAAATGTAGTCGGAAGGATCCTCCTGGTAGGTGTGTACCGTGGATGAGGTGCATATGCTACCTCTGCGACGTGAGATCCATCGGGGGGGCAAGCATTTGGGCGGTTTGACTGGAAATCAGAGAATGAGGGTGGAGTATGGGGACCTTCTACTGACATCTTGTCAGCATTACACAAAAGCACAGATGCAATCATGGTGACGATGCCATGCCATGTGGTAGAATCGCAATTAAACAGTGTAACGTGGAGGTGGATAGATTATAGGGAGAAAGTCTGCCGCTCACCATACATTCACGCCTCAGAGTGCCCCAGGGTTGTAGAGTTGAGAGCCAACTGCAAGGCCAATCACAACCCTAAAGCGAAACGCTGTGTTCTCCTCTTTCTCTGGACGTGTGATTGGCGAAAAGGCTTGGTGCGCGCCTTGGATCGTGGACGCTGTCCAGGTGTCGGTCTTCCCACTCTGGCCCACCTTAGGTCCCGTTTGGGGTTGTGTGGTGGCTTTTGGGCGCTTATAGATCGTACGTGCTGTATTGTCTTGAGATGATGAAGGAGATGTCACTCGACAACAGGAAGGAAAGGGAGGAGTGTGAGGAGAGTCGGAGTGGTTGGTTCGTAGGGCCAATGGGAATCTGTTGGTGGGGAGAGAACCCTAGTCAGCGCTTCCAGATAGGCCAATCAACGCAAGATATTTCGATAGCCGCCCAGAATTTGCAGCCTATGGAGAAGGCTGCACGGCCAATGACTTGGTGAAGTGAGAAGGTAATATGCAACAGTTGAAGAAAGGAAACAAGTGTCCTGACCCTGTAACTGATGAGAATCAGCCGGCTAGCGAGAGAGAGAGAGAGAGAGCCTCAGGCGAGCAGTGAATTCTTTCAGCGGTATTCTGTGTAGAGTACGGCACTGACTATCTTGATGTCGATCGGGAAAGGGGGCGCTTTTAGCAACATCTAGCGGGTTTCACGAATCTATCAATAGTGAAACTACGACCCTTTCGTCCTTAGACTTCCAAGCCTCCTCCCTAGCGACCAATCGCTAAGAGTCCTACAATTTGCCTCCAAACCGCCATGGTGCTTCTAGACTTGAGAACATCTCAATGCCTGCTAAGGCAACTACGCAAAGTCTTTAAGAAAGCTCGATATCACTCGATAGCATCCCCTGGAACACAGCTTCTCGTTGCTCTGGTTCATGCGTTATGGCCCAAGCCATACCGAACCGCATATGCTCAAGCGCCGGCTTCCTCGCAATAGACTGAGACTTGTTTCACGACTCTTGGACAATATGTGGTCGAATACATTTGCATTAGCTAATTGGCTGCATAAACGAACTGCATCAGAGCAGATCCAACGAGTGAATGTTGTGCGGCGCTGCAATCTTCACGGGCACGATCCCATCTTTGGCGAGCGTTTCTACAGCTTTGTCCCATTTATAACCCTGTATCAACAACTGGAAGATCTGCGCAATATTCAACCTTTATTCCAGTATTGAAAGTTCATTGGCGAAGAGTGAAACTCGAAAATGATAAGCCATCCAGCCTCTACTCCAGTATTGAAACTTCAATGACGAAAAGTGAAACTCGAAACCTATAAGCCCTACCTGCCACCAGTAGTCAGCTTTTAAATCGGAGTTGGAGGCCTAAATGGAACAACTGGCATCTTCAAGGAGCAGCGGGTATTGACGACTTTGGATATCACATCATCAGCCACTCTCCTGGAGGACCACATTATCCAGATACTCCATCACAACGGACACCCAAAATGAACAGCAACAACCCTAATCGTGTCGACTTTGAAGGATGGTTACCTAAGTAGCTGTCTTTCCGTACAATGCGATTAGAATACGTTCTCGTCATTGTACGTTCTACACGGAGCTGCAGCATAAGTATTCTGGTGGTCATTGCCCGAGCTTTTTTGTCTCCCACCTACCACTGCAAGAACGTAAATGATCAAAAATAAAAACGGTACTAAGTTAAAAGTAATTCTAAAATTTACGAAGCTCGCAGATTCTCACATTCGATCATCACATTCAGGGACCCAGCGTGTCTCCGTAACCGCGACTGGTGAAACATTGCAACAATATACATGGAGGAAAGGTCAAGCTGGGGCACCACTTCGATGCCTCATGAGGTTCTGAATGCGGTCACCATGAGTGGTGATAATAGTCAATATGGAGCAGGTCCTAAGGGACTCAAGGCTCCATCTCGCATCGCTTATCGCCCAGACTTGATTTCGCATTGATAGAGCTGAGGGCTGTATTCGCTTATAGCATACCCTTCTTTCTATTGCCCTTCAGTACTTTGAAGCATTTGCTTTCACTTCTCAAAGGTACCGCCACACTCTCAATCAAACGCTCGAGGACACTAGTCTATCAATCTATAGGTAGGCATACTTGTGCTAGGAACGAGATCAGGAAAAATACCCTTGGAGGAGGTAACCTGACGTACATCAGTATTGCTTGTCCTCCAATGCTTAAGAGTTTGCAACGGGCTTCCTTCCAACCCTTAGCTATCTCATTCAACCGATGTGAGATTGGCACCACTATCGACTGCGTCTTCCATCATTGCCAACTCTGTCCCATTGAATGCAGGGGCCGTGTTATTCTTCCCAGTAACCATATGAGACCCATAGTATTTCCTCAAGGTTACCCGGATCCTCTGTCTCGGGCCTGCCAACATGTGACCCAAGGTGGAACGCCTCCAAGTACCGCCAGTCAAGCACTCAGAGACCAGAGTGCCTGTCGCAACAGATATCTGCCTTGTTGGGAATACATCAGTCGCACCGTCAAACGCCGAGTCGACTAAAACTTCGCAATTGTTCTCCTCTGGCATTGAGAAAGTATGTGGGAGCTGCACGCTATAGCCAGGGACTGGTGGAGCACGAGACCATATTTGTGGTACATCTTCTTGCGTGCTGGAGATGTAGGCAATGAACATGGTAAGCAGAAGGCAGTCGCTTGTATCTGGGAGTAGCTGGGGTGGGGGAGGTGGAGCCAGGCATGTTGGTCCCGAATTGGCTTGGACCATGGCGAGTAGAAGAGGGAGGTAGAGAAAGCTTGACGCGATCATGATAGGCTGTGGAGGCTTGAAGGATAGAGCTCTGTGGTCTATGAAGACAAGCTGGATCCCGCGGGACCCAGTACTGGCGAGGCATCGATATTGTAGTATTGCGCGAATAGAACACGACCAAGCGCACAAAACATTGTATGGATATGACTGTACCCGCTGCCATCTTATCCGTGTCAAATCTGCCTGCGCGTATACCATGCAGCTGGTATCGTCGGTGGAGTACTGACGTATGACGTCTCACTTCGTACAGACTGGCCTGCACGGAGCCCCTATTTTTGCCACAGCTTCCTCAGCGTTCCGTGGATAGTGAATACGATTGTTAAGCCACTGACAGAACATTGAAATCACAAAATACAGACTGCTCGTGAAGAGCTCTATGAGTCATAGTCGTCAGTCTCTGATTGTTGAGATGTAAACAACGTAGCTAATGAAGGCACCACCTGCCTCACCTTAACACGACAATGGCGTCTGCGTGCCTTCCCAATTATGCTTGATAGACTAATCTACTCTGCAGCTACAATCTATCTCGAATTGCTGCTCTAATACTCTCAGTTGCTGCCTCAGTAGCCATATTCCTCTTTTTTCATGCCTAACACAACCATCATCAGTATAGCGGGGCCTGTTATGCCCACAGCCTTGACTCATGGCACACTGGGGTTCCAGTAATGGTACCCCTTTCCTGCCATAATAGGCCACTTTCTCATAGTAGGTGAGATATCACTAGTGCCATATCCTGCTTCCGCCATATCCCGCTTCCAGAGTCTGGTACCGAGCGCGCTCAAAACGAATTCTCAGCATTTTTCCACCAGAAAATGTCGAAAGACTCATTCCAGTGCCAGCACCACAGCATCTTTGCTCTTGAAGTTTGGACCAAATTTCAGTGAATTTTTGGTCTTCCTATCCCAGGTTCCAGTATGCCAAGAGCTTCGTTGTGCGTTGTGTTAAAAATCGAAAGATTGAAATTCGGAAGAGTGAATGCAGCCTCGCGTTAAGGTGCTTAGTCAGGGGAGACATCAGATCAACTCTCTTGGCATCTGTGGTATATAATGAGGGCTTCTCTCCCCCCAAAATATTTTCTCTTCATTAATATTTAACCCACTTCGCCACATCTAGTACGGTTCCGTTGGTGGCATCCGTCAGTGGGTCAGTTGGTGGGTCTGTTGGTATGTTGTTCCATGTTTGTTATCTTTATTGTTTGTATTGTTGTTGTCGCTGTTGTTTTCCTTGCGATCTATGCCATCTATAGCCATCTATCTGTATTTACCGCACCGTGGGATCACCTTGACGTGGTGGTGTGGCTTGATTCCCTTCGGGGTGACCAACGATCCCTTCTCCTTTGAAAAATAAATTGCGTCTTTTGTGTTTGCTTTTTCTCTTCTGTTCTCTCTGTTCTCCCCTTGTATCTCTGCCCCACGCCATATAGTATACATATAATACCATCTAGTTGATTTTGCTTGGCTCTTCGTGTTCTTGTTCCTTGTTGTTGTGATGCCTTGCTGTTGTGATGCCGTCCTTGTTGCTTGTCTTTGTATGCTCTTGCGTGCGTTGTGACTCTATCCCATCCCTTTCCTTCCCTTCCCCATCCCTTTCTATCCCTTCCTAACCCTTCTTATCCCTTCCTATCCCTTCCTATCCCTTCCTATCCCTTCCTATCCCCTCCTATCCCATCCCTGCCCTGCCCTTCCTTTCCCTTCCCTTCCTATGCTATCCCAAGCCTTGCCTTGCCTTTCCTTGCCTTTCCTTCCTACCTATCCCATGCCATCCCTTCCCATCTATTCCATCCCTTCCCTTCCTTTCCTTTCCTTTCCTATCCTATCCCATCCTAGCACATTCCTGTTTGCCTCTTGTGATTGTCTCTTTCTATTGTTCTTTTCACTGACGAGGTAAGCTTATTGTATTTCTTACCCCAACACAAAGCTTGGCCTTGACGTGGCGTTGGGGCTTAATTCCCTTCGGGGTGACCAACAAGCTTTCCATGTAATTTTTCTCTATGCAAAACCATACATGTCCTCTATTCCCTACCTTCAATATAATTCAAACATCCTGCCAGCATCACATAAGTATCATACTTGTTTCGTTCCCTCCTCATGCTACCCTCTGCTCGTCACATCTCGCGTTTGCCGTTCCGTAGTCATTGCATCCTACTTCGATGTCGTCGTTCACTCTTACCGCTATTGCCTCATGCCAGTTCCCCTGTAGATTTTATCTTCTACTGTGTTTCGAAGGCGCGTCTATAGAAGCATTGAGATGATATTGAGGCAAAGAACAGTCCTTGAGTATTATCAATCTAGGGACTACACCTTCACTTCAGTTGTCTTCTTGTTTCATACATCCACCTATATTTACTCGATAGCTTAATAGAATAAATTAGACGAATGAACACATACTCCTCATTGCCTTTGGACCCTATGAGCTGAGTATTCTATCACTTGGATTGATACATCACCTTCAACATCATGTCAGACCCATGTCAAGAAGACTAGCAAAGCTATTGAAACGGATGCTTCTTAAGCAATTTTAGTGCCCATAAGGATGTGAAACATGTTCTTCCAGCCAATAGGCTTGGAATCCGCTGCCCCCAGGGCATGCCTGAATCTTGTCTCATGACATGAAGGACGGCTGTCAGCGGCGCCTACTCGAACAATGGCGGGGCACGGATCATCACCGGCCGGATCAACCTAGTGCCCGAGGAGGGCGGCTCTATCAAAGGTAGAGCAAGTCATGCTCTTTGCTCACTCTTACCCTCTTCACACTCGTTACTATTCGCTTCTGGTTGACACACAACCATTCGAGCTATATCTATACACAGTCTCTTCTTCTCATCTCCAGGCGGATCCATCCATCTACATTTCTTGGCAGAACGTCCCTACCCAACGCTATCTTAGCTGCATTCTGCTGACTGCCTGCCACACCGACTGTTACCCTCGCCGCTTCCTGCCCCCTTTTGGTGCTTAATTCGACTCCTACGACTTTTACATCGGATGATCGAGTCCATCTTATGTGCATGATACACTGGTATCTTGGTAAGGCATCACCGTTGGAGCCGGTGACCCCTCTTTGAATCGCCAAGGCAAGCCTGAGAGCTTCTTGAGCAATTCACTAGCAACACAGGCAACATGGCCGAAGACCAAGATAGGTCAAGAACTGAAGAAGGGCCGAGCCCTTCACCAGCTCCACTTCTTCGTCCCCCAATTCCTGGTGGACCCAGTAGAAGCACAGGAGGCGCTCGAACCCCACGATTGGGCCTCGCCATACCTCCCTCACCAAGTCAGAAGCCTGTTTCAGGGAATAACAGCGTACCCGAACTACCTCCTCTGGTCACAACTCAGCGACCCTCCTCACGACCCACGCCCCCCCAATTAAGGCTAGCCACACCAAAGGGAAGCAACACAACACCACATGAAGGGCCTTCTCTGGCAAATGGTCGGCCGTCACCTCAACAGCACGGAGGAGGGTCTGCAAGTGGCGGTAGTGACGGCAGTGGCCATTCAAGGTCTGACAGTTTTACCATGGTGGACGGCAAGACCAGTAATCCCACATCAGCTTCGTCATCCGGCTTTTCACATCGACACCACGTCGGAACGCCAGACCCGGCTTCTGCTATTAGTTCAGTCTTTTCGGAGAGCGGCGGTGCTCCTATGGAAAGGGAAGGCAGCAATCACATAATTCCAGACTTCGAAAAGCTGCGCTTAGATAAGGGCAGAGATCTCGATATTGAAGATCTAGATGACGATGGTTGGAGAGCAGCTAGCGAGCAGAAGAAGATTATTGAGTTGGGAAGCTTAGGGGAAGGTGCAGGTGGTGCGGTTACACGATGTAAGCTTGTTGGTGGTAAGAAGGAATTTGCATTGAAGGTATTGGTGCTCGTCACGACTTGAGGTACATTTGCTAATGACTGGAAGATTATAACCGCCGATCCGAACCCGGATGTGAAGAAGCAGACTGTCCGAGAACTAGCGTTTAACAAGGATTGTGCCTCCGAGTACATCTGTCAATACTACGGAGCGTTCATGGACGACTCAAGTGGGACTATCTCCATTGCTATGGAGTATTGTGAGGGTGGTAGCCTGGACAGCGTATATCGAGAAGTGAAGAAGCTTGGTGGTAGGACCGGCGAAAAAGTTCTGGGTAAAGTAGCTGAAGGCGTCTTGAATGGTTTAACCTATCTACACGGCAGAAAGATCATCCACAGAGGTAATTATTCACGACTATCATACACGCGAGCTTCGCTGAACCGCACCAGATATCAAACCATCCAATATTCTTCTCACCCGCTCCGGCCAAGTCCGGCTCTGCGATTTCGGCGTCAGTGGCGAGTTTGGCACCAAGGGTGACGCCAACACCTTCATTGGCACATCCTACTATATGGCCCCCGAGCGTATCACGGGCCAATCCTACACCATCACCTCAGACGTCTGGTCGCTTGGCGTCACCCTACTCGAAGTCGCCCAGCACCGATTCCCTTTCCCTGCAGATGGAACGGAGATGCAGCCAAGGGCGGGTTTGATCGATCTACTGACGTATATTGTGAGGCAGCCAATACCGAAGCTTAAAGACGAGGAGGAGAACTCGATTAAATGGAGTGAAAGCTTCAAATATTTTATTGAGTGCTGGTATGTAAAATCGTGGCCAATGGTTAAAGCTAATGCTTACTTACTCTACCATAGCTTGGAGAAAGAAGGTTTACGAAGGGCAACTCCATGGCGTATGTTGGAGCACCCTTGGATGGTCGAGATGCAGAGCAAGAAAGTCAACATGGAACATTTCTTAGCCCAGGTCTGGGACTGGAAAGAAAGCGCTGATGGTTCCCAAAAGAGCTGAGGATTGAACCGGTGCGCTTCATGAACGTGATAACTTCTTATGCCGAGACCCAGGTGGCTATCCAACAAACCACACCGAACCATGATACAGACGGAGAGATGACGTTATGGGCATAATTGCTCATCAATGATTTGCAAGCGGAGGTATAGCATGTATATCGAGCGAATGTTTGGAGATTCAGGAGTACGATACACGAGGTGCATTCATTTGGTACGATACGGTAAGATTGAGCGTTTAGCAAGCTTTTGTCTAACACAGTGTTCTTAAGCGATTGAAACATAGAAGCACTAGTATTTCTAAAATCATTGATTGTTAGATCAGACCAGAGAGATTGTGTGTAACAATCGATTGCCCTTCCCCACCGGGTGACGACAAATAATCAGTGGGGATTATCAGCAAGAGGTAATGTACACCATACCTTTTCGGGGAAAGCTCCCTGTACTCGTGAAGAAAAATACTACCGTACAACTTCAAACCTGAGATTTTGATGAAAACCTGGATCAATCTTTATAGTCTCAACAGTCTGCTGCCGAACATTTATGAGACTTAGAGCAGTATTTAAGGTTCTATTAAATGGAAGAAACAATTGTGATCAGCCTGTTTTCCTCGAAGAGTGATCGTTACCTCCTTCTGGAATTCAGCCCTGAGTACGGAGTAGGCAACCATGAGACTGCTCAATCAATGTTCCTGATTGGTGGGCCTTATCATGGTAAACCTGCTAGCACTCCAGTAAGGTCTTGCATCATACGTCCACCCAACGGACGAAAAAGAGGTCTATAGGTAATTGGAGTGGGGCAAGGGTAATTGCATACTCTGAAAAATACCACAGATTCTCTGTGTTTATGTACTCCAGCGTCTCTTGTCATTCCTATCGCAAAGCCGGGTGGGGGTATCTTCGGGTTGAACACGTTTCCGTGCTATTGCGTCTTCGGTAACGGGGTTGCGAGTGGCTTACAGCGAGGAAAGGCAACTGTCTGAACGGGAAAGGGTTTCATCACATATATAATGGATGGCTACTTTGCTCAGCCTTTGGTGCGCATATGCTTCGGCGGACATCTATGTCCGTTACTGGGCCACCTCTCGGTTGGAGAACCGAATGATAGGTCGAGCCGGTATGCTCAAGGTACATAAAGCGTCATGTGCATTGTTGCATCACGTAAAGGCTATCGCTTCCTTGATCCTTACTTGTTTCTTCATCATAGCAGGATTTCTGCTCTTCAACATTTCGACGAATCCGATGAAGTAGGTATAGACCAGTTGCGCGTCCAAGTCCCCAATATGGCTGAAGCTATCAGCTTCGTTGCGAGTATAGTCGGCGTGGTCGGCGCTGCTGAAAGTGTGGCAAAGATCCTAAACAGCATTAGAAGCCTTGCGAACGCGCCCGATGAGATCTGTGCCCTTGTCAATGAGGTGTCAGATTTTATCCTGGTACTAAGAGATATTCACAATTACGCCAAAAGAACCGAGACAGCCATAACGTCATCACCGCATCTTGGGGCACTCTCTTCTTTGATTGACCGAGCAAATGAGCGGCTTCTTCTGCTTCAACGGTTGCTCCAAGCAGACGTTCTGAAGCCAAATCGGGCGAATCGTCAATTTGTGACCCGGGCTCAGTGGGCCTTGGTGAAAAACAGAATCAATGACCTGCGAATGGACATCCGGGACACCAGGTCTAATATGATTATCCAGATAGCAACAATCAGCTGGTGTGTCCGGTAGTGATCTCTTTTGTGCCTCTTTGACGCGTTTCTAGCTCGCAACAAACCCGAATACAACTTGTCGTTGACGAGATTTATGTAGCTGCCGGTATGCTACTGAACGAGCAAAGCCGGCTTCGAAGCCAGACTGAGCACATATCCCAGCAATTACTTTGTGGCCAAAGCGCCGTGACTCGCAACACAGAGCTGCTTAACGGGTCCTCTACCTCCCTGAACGCAGGCGCAAGCGTCATTCATCGTCATCGGGGCTGCATTACATCAAAAAGGCATCTCGGCAATCTAGCAGACCAGTCTCCCAGGGAGGGTGAAATCCTCGACCATCCTACGCTCGGAATTAAGGTGCGCGTGCAGTCACACCAGTGGGGCTTTTGCACCTCCCGTTGCAATTGTGTCTGTCATGCGTCACAGCCATACAGATCTCCTCATTCATTTGACGTCCTAGGCACGTTATTCGTGGGATACACTGGGATCCCCATAAGATTTGCGGAGAAGTGTACATCTTCTCTCTGTAAGAGCAGGTCACTAAAAGTGCAATTTTTGTTCCCGCAATGGTTTCTCCACGATACCATAGCTACCCTAACGATTGCTGCAAGCGGTGCACCAGCCTTCTGTCTTAGTGTTTCGAGGCTCAGAGCAGGTGGCGCCGATATTCTTCGTCTCGTCAAATCGAATAATTTCCGAAGCCTTCAATTGCTCTACAGTACCGGGTCAGGTTGTCCAAGAGACGTTTTCGCCAATGGCCAAACAGCCCTCCATGTAGGTTGATTCATCGTTCCATCACGCCGTCCTTTCCGTATGCATACCCTTGCCATTGATACAATTCTTGTACTGTTGTTAATTATTTGATGACACCCCATATAACGTTGGCGGTTCAATGACATCGCTCTTCAACAGTATGCCGTGCTAGAACATAATTTCGAGATGGCCAGATTCCTACTAGATGCCGGAGCTGTAAGTTATGAACAGCAGATGGTAAATTTGACATACTAAAAACCTTTGTAGGACCCACATCTGAAAACTGCTTGGCAAAGGTGTGTCGCTGAAGGTTAATATGTATGAACATGTTTTGAGTATTGATGTACTTCATAGCTCAGCCTATGAGGCTACCTGGGACATGACGTTCTCCAATTCGAAGGATCCAGCAGTATCGCAATCTTTTTGGAGTCTTTTCCCTAGCCATGATTACGTCGAAGAGCTCGAACTCTCGATACTGCATAGGATTGTATTAGGAGTTGTATCCAGGGATCTAACAGAGGAATTGGGGCTTTCGACGGTCGCTGAAATAAATAGAGTGGACGTCAGAGGGAGAAGTGCCCTTTCATTGGCGGTTATCAAAGGAGACCACCGAGCAGTCAAGATACTCCTCGAAAGGGGGGCTGACGTCAATATTTGTGATCATGATGGAGACACGGCCTTGCTCAATGCAGCGGAGAGACACGACACTACCTGCATGGGGCTTCTCCTCGATGCAAACGCTAACAAGGCACACAGAAATAAAGTAGGACGCGATCCAATGCTCAAAGCTCTACGTAACAAAGAAGAGGATAATCCAGGGTTTATTCAATATCTTCTAGACGAAGGCTATAGCAAGGATTCAAAAGGGTACAACGGTGTTACGGCCCTAGCAACAGCGACAGTGTGTAATCACCGGAAATCGGTCAAAGTTCTGATTGCAAATGGAGCCGATCTAAACTCTGCCGATCATGATGGCGATACGCCACTTATGGAATCACTGTTCTTTCAGAGCGACGATTCTTTAAAGTTGCTACTCGAAGCTGGAGCTGATTACACAAAGATCGATAGTTACGGAGACCCTATTCTGCACGATGTAGCCATCTATGGGGGCCTTCGAACAGTGGAAATTATCCATGCCGCCAAGCTTGATGGGCGTAACATTGCCTACATGAACAAACAAGGCAAAACAGCACTTGAACTAGCACACGCACGTGATACGAAACCGGAGGGATTTGTGGACGTGTTTCAGCTCATGTTGGATGGCATCTTCGCTCCGAAACCCGGGAGTCCCAAACAACGCGGCGGCATTGACAACGAGCGTAATATTGTACAGCAGGTCAACGAGGACGCGAATGACTTGAGTGAGGAATTCTTTGAAGCATTGGAGACCCAGTGCCGGGACACCGCTGCAGAAGAAGGGAGATAGCTCTAAGCTGCTCTCGAGGCCGTAGTGAGTAATGATGGCATGAGTAATACAAGGTAAAGCCTCACTGACCAGGTGAATATCAAGCCAGAGCCTGCACTGTGAGTGCTGATCCGCATCCCAAGCCGTGGATAATTTAGAGGCTGAGCTATCTTGGAGCAGAGACTGCACACAGGCATTCGCCATTATCTTCCGCCTCCCATCCAACAGCTGCATACCACTAGGTAGCAATAGATTTACGTACCACAATCTGCCAATGAAAGCTTTTGAACAGCGCCTTTATGCCCTCTCTCCTTACATCCCACACCGACAGAGGAGGTAGGCAAGAATTCATCCTCTACAGCCATCGCACAAGGCGCAAACGGCACACCCACACAATATGCACGATCGCCCAGCATCGAGCGGTGAAGCACCATCCCCAGCAGCCATCGGGCCTTATCACTCAACCCCTGATCCCAGTACTAAATCCCACAGCACCTCCATCCTCATGCTTTCGCGAATTGATCGCGACGATGATCCCAACCCGCACCGATGCTGCACCGCCCCTCCAACAAACCCACCCGGCCTTCCCGTTCCTTTTCCCTTCCAACGACACTAAAACAAATCTTTGCGACGGAATAGCTACCTTCCTAGCTAAGACGTATACTGCTATTGCGCTTGGACGTCCCTTTTTCTGCCATCCACTTCACTAAAAAGTTCGGCATTTACCAGACAGTAGTACACTGTCTGAATATCCACCCAGCCCTGCCCTAACCAGACCGGCACGCCTAATTCATCTATATCTCACACAGCGTATGCATAATCCTCAGACCTCATCGCATCGCATGGGGCCAGTTCGATTCATCAAAAACAAACATTCTCAACGCGCAACACGTATCTTCTTTATTGTTCAAAACTCTAGTACCTGCGCTGCATCTCCGTCATGCGATGGCTTCACATACTCATTTATACGGAGAGTAGAGTGACGCTCAGACCTATGATAAGCTGGGACTTTTGTTTCCTTTATTGTTCCATGTTTTGAGGGACTGTACGATGGGATGGGATTGGCTTTGCGGTGTGAGGAGGAAAGGAGGCGGGGGCGCAAAGTATGCAGCGGTGTGCGTAAGGCGGTGAGGGTTTTAGAACGTTTTCCCGCGAATTATTACATAGTTTGGATAAGTGGTACTTGTGGCGGTCTGACTTTTCAGACTCAGCCTGCTTACTAACTAGTAAGGTATTATATTATAGATGGACTCTTATTCATCTATCTATCCCTCAATCAATCAATGAAGACGGGTGGGCGCGTAGGTATTAGGCCGCCTCTCGCTTGGACGTAAAAGGGTTGAAGGCGCTTACATGACAAGGGGGGTTTGCAGATGGCTTATAAAGTAGTACGTGTATTACATAGTTGACTTTTTGCTCAGCCTCCTACTATATTACCTACCCCTTTTTCACATCCACACCGGTGATGGGGCCTAGGCGGCTAGAGCGTGCCACGGGTTTGGAAGATGTGGATGCTGTGGTAGAGTATGTATTGATTATATTGGAGGTATGGATATTGGATGTTGGTGTTGTGTTGATACATTCATTTCTATCCGCAGCTTGTCGTGAGGATAAATCTATGTAGTCATACAATAGTAATACAATTTGAGTACTGCAAGCATGGTAATGCCATTTTAGTAGTACAATAGTAGTGGTACAATAGTAGGAGTACAATAGTAGTAATACAACAGTAGTAATACAATTATGAAGTCTATGAGTCCTTCATACTGCAATCGTACATGTATCGTCCCAAGATAGCCCATTCCATACCCTAAATTACCCTTTCAAATCCGAAACTCCCCCCATTCCCAATGATATCCCCAATGATATTTACATATTCTGTTCCAAAAGCCAAGTGCAATCAGCTGTATATGTGTCTCCTATTATTCATTCTTTGAGTTTATGTCATTCAATGTGACCATTCCCTAGCTGTCCCAGTCTTGCCCTTTTTCCATCTCCTCTCTTTAGCGTCATTCGGATCGGTCGGTTGTTCGTATCGGGCACTTTGAGGCACGAGGAAAGCGTCAGAAGGCGGATGAATGGCCGTCATCGCACAGAGCCGCTGGACCGGGTACCACAAAAGTCGCCGTCGGAGGCCCAAGACGAGACAGATAGGGTCTACAACAAGCGTTTGGCTAGTTGGCATTTCGAGCGGCGAGTTCACATATCTGTACACAGGAAGGTATGATCTGGTGGAGGACTGCTCTATGTCGGACTCTTTTCGTATGCGGAAAACAATTAGTTGACGCGCGATATTCGATGGCCTGCTCAGCTGTATGCTTGCAATGACCTGACTGCCGGTGACAGTCCTCTAGGTGCTCCAAGTCGTCGATGCAATGAAATATGGGAGACACAGCACAGCATGGCTCCTCTCTTTGGGAGGCTTTAGGATCTGTCGGATGGGCAGTGAAGGTTATCGTGTTGTGATGTTTCCAATTTGCATGAAATAATTGCAGGCTGGGATGCTCACGAGGAAGCAGATGATGTCGGTCTAGCGATCCTCCTTGCCAGACCATGCCACCGCCTTGCTGATAACGTTGGCTCTGTCAGATCTTCGGAAATGCTCTCACGGGCGCTATGAAAGCTTCGACTACTCGAAGTTTCTGAGATAACGCGCGAACTCCGAGTAGTCACGGACGCTGATCTGGATCTGACTGGTGTTTGCCATGCCTCAAAGGCCCGTGGGCTTAGGCTTTGGGCCAAGCTCTCGAAGTTGGTTTGAGCACTTTGCGCTCTGACGTTATATGGAGAACTATGATCAACTGAAGGCTGCTCAAGACCCATAGAATCCGTCATTGGAACGGAGTTCATGGCTTCCTGGAATAGTGGAGACAACCTGTCTTCTCCTAGAGGTTGAATGAGCGTTTGTAGTTGAGCTTGGATAGGTGTGAGTGGAGGCGTTAGGTCGAATAAAGGTGCTATGCTTGATGTGGGCACTGAGTGACTGCGATCCAACGGTGGATTCCTTGGAGGAGAGTAAGGTGGAGGGGCTGGATATGCTGTCTGGGCTGGCAAGACGTCTCGTTGCACTTCATTCTCAATGAGCCACATTTGCTCGTCCGGCATCCATCTCATAGCAGAAGCTGCGTGCCTATGCCGGGGACTTGATTGTGGAACCGATAGCGTAAGATGAGGTACTGAAGATGGGTTCCGCCGTTGCAGCAAAGTATTGTCCCGGTCTCGGTTGATGGTTGGTGGTGTTACCGTCCGCTTGATCCTAGCCAAGATACAACGCGAGTCTTCCTCCCATGTCCTGGCTACGGAGGCGCCTGGACAGAGTCTTCTTTGGGGACGCCTCGGCCAAGGTCTATGGGTGAGATTCCCTTGTAAGGGACAACTGTGTTGGCGACTTTGGTCATCATTAAATTCTGGATCGTGGACAGCGAAGTGCCTATCATCAGCAGGTGACAGCGAGAACAATGAGAGGTCGACGAGTGGCTCGTCTTCAGACATGTTGACATGCCACCTTGATAGTACAGAATGAAGGGTTATTGTTGAGGAATAAAGATTGGTGGCAGCATGGTGACATATATAAAAGTGATCATTGGAGGAACTAGAAGGCGCAAGCACTTCCTAATGAGGGCACATGAACCTCCTGTGTAGGATTTATGAAGTAGCCTCATTACAACATGTGGGATGTTATATAATCTAGCGGCCGGGCGCCAACGTGCCCGCCAACAGGGCGGTGTTCTGCGAAATTGACCTCCAATACGGCCCCATGGCTCCCACGCGGCAAGGGTGTCGGGGCGGGGTTGCAGGGAATCTGACCTAAAGACACCAACACTGATTTGCAAGCCAGCTGCATTGAGTAAGAAGGACGGATTGAGGGGGGGCAATAAGGAAGAACGTATTGTAGATCGTAGGATTCACCTTCCTATTAATGCATAAAACCCCGGGTAGGATGTCTTAATCCCAATAATAGAGACTTATACCCTTAATGTAGGTGAGAGCTTGTCAATAAATCGGGTACCCTGTTGCCAGTTGGCTGAATTCATGAATTCAATTGCGAAGAACAGAAAAGGAAAGATGTGAACTGGCTACCATTCTCATTCTTCACTGTTTTTTTAGAACTGTAACGAGACCAGACACGCACAGAAAGCGAAAGGGATAGATAAGACGAGTTTTGAGAGGCGCCTTGATGGACTGCATGATGCAAGTATGACATTAGTCTCGGCTCGCCTCAATTCTGTAAGAAATGGACATCACGAGCAGTTTGCCCCATTCTCTCTTGATCTCAATATTGGGTCGGATGGTTTCTTAGACTTGCTTGGTATTGTGCACGAGGGGGGCTGAGTAAACTGTGTATGGAATGGTTCATGGCTGTGCTGTGTTGGATGTTTGCACGGACGGAATTTTGATGACTAAGCGGCCATTAGGTACAGTGTTTGTGTGTTGGAGAAAGGGGTAAGAGCGACCCGGTCTACCTCTGTAACATGGGCACATGGAAAGTCTAGGCATCCCGTCCTTATCTACCTATATAACATCTGGGAATTCAATGACCATATTGCTTCTATCTGCGATTACACTGGAGAAGACATGCTACTTGTTGACGCCGCTGCTACCTTGCCGCTTGCGATGCCGCCAATCCTTCCATCCGCCTACGTACAAAGCCTTGCTTGACCCGCTCTGATACTTGGTGGTACTACTCGCCCACAGCCGTAGTTTCGGTATCTTATTATGGAGAGGGTTGGTGACTCTAAAGAGAGTCACTTTCCCTAGCACCCCTAGCACATTTCCTTGGCCAGGATTCGGTGAAGTCTCAAAACAACAAGGCGGGGAAGTTGTGTTACTTCTTGTCGAGTTGACAACTGATGGCTTGCTCGGTGGCATCCTGTGAAACATATGGAATGAGGAGAGTCGCCCTAGTTTCATTCATGCAAGGGAGCGCTAGGCGGTCAGAGAGTCTGCAACACCATTTAGGACGTGCAAAAAGCCGCCAAGTAAGCCTTCTGGCAATTTCGGGCGCCTAGTATCAATCGAGTAGTGCTGAACTTATCAATCTTCGACATACTGTGAGCAATGGTCAAGGCCAGTGGCATTTGATCGTTCGCAAATTCCTATCCCAGAGGATAGAGCGTCAGGACGTTGCTCCAAGATGACTTGGTGCGAGAGCCCCAATAGATGCCACGAGAAGACGTATGCTTCAATAGCCGACAGGTCCAACGTTGCGAAGAACTGCCAAGGCGGCATTCAGCGGGCTTCCTGCTATGGTTGCGAAAAATGTCTCACGGCTCAGCAAGGGGGATAGAGATGTAAGTTGATAACAGGAAGGAAATCCTTTGCATCAACATTCGTCTGCTTGCGGCGAGGGTCAGGTCCAATTCGCGTAACGCCCAAAACGAATCGGAAATCTCTCCTGGTCAATAAAACCTCATGCTATCCCATCACAAACCGAACAATAATGCTTTGCACACCGCCTAGTCTTGGCTTGATGGCTTTAAGTAGACTGCCTCGACACATAGTGCAAGACTGCGCCTAACCTACTCCCTTGCGAAGTTTCAGGAATTTGGCTCACTCATGAGTTTGGTGGTGTTGTTGACACAGCCTCATTGCTCCAAAGGTTATCATTGTCGCGTTGTCTCGAAAAAGGCGCTTCGCAGCGGCTGTCAAAGTCAGTACGCGAAAGCACTCCTGAAGCTGAATGCGTTTCACAGGTAGATGAGATTGCGATAGAAGGAAAGATCTCGACCTCTATTCAGCGCAATTGGAACCGGCTAGAAGTTTGGTGGCTTGTAGCTTCGCGATCAATACAAAGATGCGGTGGAATCAGGGGAGCAACTCGGCAGTACTCAAGAGGTATCAAAAGACACGCAGTAAGCCAACTGAACAGCAAAGAACTGGACCATGTCCAATTATAGTAATTCCTCGGTGAGTTTTCTCGGGAAATTTCAGTGACGGACAGGCAGAATGCAGATTTGGCAACAACTGGATTGGGAAAGTCAGGACATTAAGCCGCTTCCATCAACACATTCAAGTCCGATGAATCAGACAGCGGACCAGAGGATGGAATGATGGTGTAGGTGAAATTTTAAAGGTGCAAATCAGCTGAACTTTGTTGCGCGTCCGGATGAGATGGAGGCAGACTGGCAGTGTCATACATTTCCTGAGGTAGGCGGTGAGCCTACCTAGCATCCATCCTATTAGGCCAAATGGCGAAGCGCTTACACAGTCTTCATTTGCTTTCCCAAGTCTCGTGGGTGTTGATGGGCTTTTGTATTTGGTTCATTGTGGGCTTTGATAAGTCAAGAGGCTCAAATTACGCTGAACGCCTCAAAGCTGGGGAAGATGGTACCCAAGAATATTGTGTGAGTGGGCGCCGAGGTTCCGGGCGCTGTGATAGGCTGGGCAGGCTGAATAGGCTCGACCCAATGGTTGGCTAATGGTTGGCTGATGTTTGAGCGGAGCGGCGCCTGGCCTAGTCTTGACTAGCTTCAGGGGTAAATTACTGATGGGGATTAGCTTTCGGCCGGCCAGACGCCAGACATGACCCTGCAGTTTCTGTGACACAGCCGAACAGAAAAAGTCGCATCAAGGTGTGGTAGTGGCGGCTCAATTTCACTGCAGAAACAAAGGACAATCCCCTTACTCTCCTTACACAAGCCTCATGGCAAATTGATAGGACAATGCCCTGAGAAACAAGTGCAATACCGTGAAGCATTGAAAAGGAAGTGAAGATAAAGGATACCTTCCTCCGTGGTGTTGGTACCGTTGTTCACATCCAGAGCTCCACGTAATTCATCCAGCTTGCTAGACTGTTCGCGGATATGATGGAGGCGAAAGCTTTGTTCGCGTTGCTATTTTGATGAAGTGAAAGAATATGTTGGGCCAATGAGCAACGACACTTGGCCAGGGGGAAGTACTTTGTTACACTTTGATACGGTCACTTAATGTCACCTTAGACAGGAACAGGACTAGCCTGGGCAGGGGGGGGATTGCAGTGACGAGGCTTACTGTGCTTCCCTGCAAATCAAATTTGCTTCACGCTGGTCGGTGGTGGAGCCCCTCCCGCGTCCCACTCCTTTTACCCATCACCGTCCAGCTAATCTTACGGTTGGTATAAGGATATCTCTACCCGCCACGAGGCGCCTTCTCCTTCCTTTCTTCCACAACAACCAACTCTTTCGCCTTCACCTCACTATTTGTACTTGCCAGCTTTCGACTTCGGTCATTCACTCTCTTTAACCAAATCATCAAGCAAGCTACAGCTACACTCTCTTAATCAACTTTGCCTCTTTTCTTACCACTATCTCAATTTTTAACACCAGTTTTACATCTTCAACACAACCTTCAAAATGCGTTACTCATTCGCTGTTGCTGCCCTGGCTGGCTCTGCCTTCGCCTCATCCACCCTTCCCATTCCCGTGAACCAGATCAGCGATGGACAGGTTCAGGTTCCGACTTCAGCTCCATCCCCAACTTCTGCTGCTCCCGTTGAGGAGGAGACGGTGCTGAGCACCGATGTTGTTGTCATCACCAGCTGTGCCCCTACGATCACCAACTGCCCGGCCAACTACCATACAACCTCCTCCATCATTGTGGCAGTTCCCAAGGTCACCTCACCAGCTGCCCCAGCTCAGGTTGCCACTTCAGCTGCTCCCGTTGCTCCCGTTGTCAGCTCCCCAGCTGCTCCAGTCGTCCCAGTCGCACCCGTGTCCAGCTCCCCTGCTCCAGTTGAGGTTGCCACCAGCGCTGCACCAGTTGTTCCAGTCGCACCAGTATCGAGCTCCCCAGCTGCACCAGTTGAGGTTGCTACCAGCGCTGCACCAGTTGTCCCAGTTGCACCAGCTTCAACTTGCTCCTGCCCAGCGCCCGTTACCGTGGTCCAGACCGTGACCGTCACCCCATCCCCAGCTGCTACTGGCTCCCCAGTCGTGCCTTCCCAGGTTGCCAGCACTATCGGCGCCCCAGCTGCTGGCTCCCCACCTGCCGGTACCGCAGTTCCCCCAGTTCCAGGATCCCCAGCCCCAGTTGGTGGATCCCCAGCTGCTGGTGCCCCCGCTGGTACTGCTTCTGGAACCGCCTCAGGAACTGGGTAAGCAATCATGCATTCCACTTGCAATATTGACAATCCATTAACACATTCTCTAGTGCCGTCCCCAAGCCAACCAGCTCCCCCATCCAGGCCTTCAAGGGTGCCGCCAGCACCACCGGCAGCTCAATGGCCATCGCCGGTCTCGCAGCCTTCGCTGCCATCTTCCTTGCATAAATAGATCCACCATCATAACGATAGTCGGGGCCAGAAAAAGGATAGATGAGAATGTCTTCGTTGGACATACGCGAGCATTGATGAAAAACTGGTACAGCATATGACGGCATAGGGGGGCATGGATTTGGATTGCAAGTCAACCCAGCCATTATCTTTGTGTCATCATCATCAGCATGGGCGAGCTTTTCGCATTTTCTTGCACAGATGTAATTCATAATTGAGAGGTGTTGAATAGGAGTAACTATCGGTCCACAATTTTTCCCTTGCATTGCATATTTGCCGGCTGTTCCTAGTCTTGATTGACGGGGCGGTTCGGATTCGTCACTGACTGCTGCATTCGAGCCTTTATCAAGGCATTTTTTGTACATATACACATGAATCCAGTCGTGACAATAACATTGGTTCCATTCGTACATTACTACAACCCGTTGAGACTGCTCTGCATCCGAAACCGTTTTAATCTTACCCGTGCAAAAAATTTCCTGCTGCTACTATTCCCCACTACTGTAACCGAACCAGGTACCTCCCGATATAACCCTTAATATCCGAGATCTCTTACAAGCCACCAAGCCACCCATTACCCACCCGCGCAATCTCATACACAAGCGCTACACGCATCCGATGCCAAGGGTCCTTTTAATATACCTATGTACCTAAGACATACGAAGGGAGTTGTATCTTACCTGCGTTGTTGCGATGTTCGCTTTTGAGCTACAGAAAGGACCCTGAGGCTGAGAGTGCTGATGTAGGTGTAGGATATTTTGGAGATGGTGAAAAGAGAATGGAAGGGAAGGGAGAAAAAAGGCTTAAGGCACAGACATTTGCACAGGGGAGACTGTGCTACGTTCTTGTGCTATGATTATGTTCTTGTAACAATCAGAAGCCCAGGAGAGAATTCCAGAAACGAAGGAAACATTCTCACCGTACAGAGATAAAGCCCCACTATTCTCGTCCCAGATGGTAAATGCATTCAATCATCCAGTATCACTGAGTCCAGCAAACAAATACCAAAGCATCCAATCAATACGTACACAGTACCTACTGCCGATCACTAATCACAAGGCTGACGGCCTAGCGGAACAACTGCAACGGTACCTACATAAATCCCCCATCCCCCACCAAAGTTCCCAAGCCCAACTCCACAGTAATCCAACCTCCCTCATAAACACCCATTGGAAATGAAAAATGCCCCTCTACGAAATCGAACACATCACCCCCCTCTCCCCCTCCCAAAAAGACGCCTTAGCAACCTCCATAACCCAAATCCACTCCCACCTCTTCACCACCCCTTCCTTATTCGTAAACGTCCGTTTCACCGATATAAGTAATCAAGACATCTATATCGGTGGGAAAAAAGTAAATTAGCCCCCCCCCCCCCCCCCCCCCCCCCCTCCCCCTCGCCCCCTCTTCTACCCAAAACATCTATTCTCATTTTTTTTCCCCTTTCTCTCATCCACTCACTAGGGATTTTCTGCCCATCCCTCCTAGAAAAAAAAAATACCAGAAAATTTGAGTTGAGACCAGGAAAAACAAACATACTATGTTTGGGAAGTTTCGGAATTTTCTAAATCCGAGCAGAAATTAACAAACCGCATCATCGCACACGTCCGCCCTGGTGGCGGCCGCTCCAGTGCTGATTTCAATACGCTATGCCAACGCATTACCGAGAGTTGGAACCGTCTTCTCGAGATCTATCCAATAGAAGTTAAAGATGAGGGCGTAAATGCTAAGGGTGAGAGTGAGGGGGATAGAGAGTTGAGAGCTATTTTCATCCTAGGAACCATCGTTGCGGGGAGGGAAGTAGGTTTTGAATTACCGGCTGTGAGTACGAAGACGGGGTTCTCAATCCTAGGCTTTATTATTATTCTATGGGTCTGGGGGGTGGTTTTTTATTGGAGGGGGGAGGGGGGGTTTTGTAGGTTTGAATTTTGAACGAGAATGTTGGGATTGGTGCTGTTGTTGCGTTGTGCTGTGTTGTGTTGTGTTGTGCTGTTGTGAGTTATGATGATCACCTACCTACCTGCCCATCTGTGCAATTATCTATCTATTTATTTGTTTATTTATGTTATCTTCATTGTCTGTTATAAACCACTGTGTACATATGTAAATATTTCGAATGCACTCTGCTGATTCATGCTATGAGCAATCTAGGCAGGCGGTGATAAACAATGGCTGACAGAGAATGCGGGATCGTTTCGGCAATTGGCGGAGAATGGGGATGAGGATTTTAAGGAGCTGGTTAGGGAGATGGAGGGAAGGGAGGACTTGAGGGGGGTTCTTTGATTGTTTGGGGGGCAGGTTAGATGGGGAGGGAGGGGAGAGGGGGTGGAGAGGAGGAGGTATGTGGGTGGGTTTATGAGTTTGGTTTCGAGTAGGTAAGGAAGTGATGAATGACTTAATTATGTAGGTATAATATTCCTGTGGACTTCTCCCGCCTGACTTCGTGGGAAGCTTCTCATAACCTCCAGCCTCCAGAAAGAGATGTCCCTATGCTATCTCTGCAAAGACCCGATGCCGTAGCTTGGTTAGGTCAGCGAGGCATGACAACCTTCACATTACTCAGTAACATCCCCATTTGAGGACTTCAAGCTGACAATTCTGGCCAAATCTAGGTCCAAAGCCGATTTAGCCCTTCGCAACTGAGTTGGAAGCCATGTTATCTTCCTCCACGCTAGGTCTACTTCAACCTCGACCTTTGCACCTAGTCTCCTGAAGGCTGCCCTCTTCTCTTCTTCTTCTTCTTCTTCTTCTTCTTTGTTGTTTCAAGGCATTCAATCTCCATTTCTTCCATCATGATCGACGTTCACGCCTGCAGCTCCATCCCTATTAGCCCTCCAAACGCCCCCCTCCTCCCCACCAAACTCCTCTGACTTCCAGATCTCAACTCTCTCCTTGCATTCCTCCAGCGCCTCTTCCCCTCCCCTCCAAGCAGCCTGCCTGTGCGGAGCCGAGACCGCGATTAAGATGCTCTCTTCGGCAATGGGTACAATGCCTAGTCTGTGTATCATGCTGATGGCTGTAAGGGAGTGTTTCTGCTTGATGGTGCGGGCGATGGAGAGCATTGTTTGAAGCGCTAGGGGCGGGTAGGATGTATATGAGAGATTGAGGACGGGTTTGGAGTTAAAGTTATCGCGAGTGGTGCCTGGGTTTGTGTGAGTAAGGGAAGTGGGGATTACATGGCGAGACGTGGATATTGACCTGCGAAGAGAACAATGGCGCCGGCTTTGGGGCTTCGGACTTCGTTCATCACAGTCCGAGCATCAAGTAATCCATGCGTAAGAGCAACGGAGATGCCGTCCTCTTTAATGCATTGATCTTGATTTGGCTCTTCAGCCATCTCATGTGCAATGCTCAGCGCGCAAAATAGTTCTCTGACCAGAGGCTCAGAATGCTCATTGATTCCTCAACCGATGTTAAATCGAGACCGAAGCTCCCAAGCATGTTTGTATGAGAACGGCTGACAGCACGATGATTCACTGGACCATCACTTGCTGGCATATGCGATGTCGAACGAAGAGCCACACCTACGGAGCTCCTGTGGTGCAGGACAAGGAGTGACGTATCGAGCTGTATGTGGCTTAGCTTCAGGGCAGAGCGATTGTTCAGAGCTGGTTACCGTGAGGCCTCCCACCTTCCAATCCTGATCCTCAATCATGTAGCAATGACGACCTGCACAGTGAAGCACCAATTATTCGTAGCTTCGGGCTCAGTGTTGATTGATGAAGCGTCCCTTCCACCATGAAATCTCTCTTCCACCGTTCAAAACCCTCAAGTTCTATTTCCACCACCCCTACAACAATGCCTCCGAAATCCTCTACCAGACCCGCTAAAGAACCCGTGCTGATTTCAGACCCTCCTTTGTTCGGCAATTGGGATAGCGCCCACACCACAATAAGTGCAGGAGTAGCCATCTTCCACCTCGCCAGCTCCCGCGTAGTCCTTTGCTATCATACTCACCATGATTACTGGTTCCTACCCAAAGGGCGGAGGGATGCAAACGAAGATACAGGCGCTGGTGCTGAGAGAGAGGGGTTTGAAGAGGTACTTACGAATATGTCTTACACAATGTCAGACTAAAAGAACATTTAGTCCGGCTACCGCAACCGCCTTCTCCCTCTCCCCATCCCAACCCGCCAACCCACCGCCCACCACCCTTCGTCCTCCTCCGCGCTTACTCCCTTCGTCACTGAACCCGTCTGGACGCAGTTAGCCCCAGTCTCGCGCTCGTCACAATACATGCTCTTCTGGTATATAGCAGAGACCGTCCCCCCAAACGTAGAAGGATCACTATCTAAAGCAGAGAAAGAGCAAGGAGGGGCGTACCAGTATCCGCCAAAGTTTGATACTGATATGACCTTCGAGGAAAGGATAGAGATTGAGAGCGGTGGTTATGAACCAGTGAGACATGAGAATACAGGTGTGGATGAGGAAGAAGCGTTGTATGAGAGTTATTTGGTGCCTGTTGAGGAGGCGATGAAGAGGTTGGGATATGGGATCAGTCGTGATGTGGTGTCGAAGGGTTGGGAAGCTATCAAGCTCCGCAAGCAGATGGAAGAACAGACATGATGAGGTAAGAATGTCCTAGATCGAGAAGCATCTGTCGACCTAACTGTCCTGGGATTCTGCAGTCGAAATGACCGACGCCGCCAATAGCTCGAAACCCACATTGACAACGCTGCGTGTTTATATAGCATTGAGAACACGCTAACCTGTTGGGGGTTTCAAATCGTTTGTCCATTGAACCACGGAGTTCGTTTTTGAGGTCCGGGATTCCTCATCCTCACCATGCAAGGAGCCCCAGTGGCCAAAACCGCAATGACACTCCTGTCGACGGCGTGCCCGACAAACCGATCGATCTCTATGGTTGGTACGACAAGGACATAGATCATAGGAGTTTCTATACTTTCCCGCATCTTCAGAAAGATAAGGGTTCCACTGTAGGTAAGTGACGCAGAACTCCAAGATATGAAACACAAGCTGAGCAGATCTAGACGAGTCGCCAAACGGCTCTAAGGAGAGGTGCAGCCCTGAATTCCTCTGTAGGATCAAGCACAATCTCAATGTGGCGAAATTGTTTTACTCGTACAATCATAGTCCCAAACATCAATAAGTGAGACAACTAATTTCCTAATACCCTTGTTCCCAGTCCTTGCTTCGAGGCGGAAAGAAGATGTGTATCTCGAGCAGTGCTCAGCGCTCTCAATCCCAGCGTTCGGCCTTGCGCCTATTATCCTTAGCGCTTTCTGACGTTGATTCATCCTCTGAAGCAGCTTTCAGCAAAATGTGTGAGCGCCAATGTTGTAAGCATAAGCCAGTTTGATACTATGTCTTCTCAATTTGGGGCCGTTGTATTGGTCTTAGAAGTCTGCGATAATACGAGGAATACTTCCAGTGCCCCAAGCTTCAGACGTCTCCAGTGAGTGAACTATATGCGGTAATGCACATACAGCGTGTAAGAGAATGACCGAAATGGTGGATCCTGCGCCATAACTAGAAGGTCGAGGGCGTTCGCCAACTCCAAGACGTCCGAGATTCAACCGAAGCAGTACTGCCTTCACTACAAAGAGTAGCAAGCCGATCAAACAATGACTGCAATCTGTCCGGAATGATCTCTCTACCACAACTTTCTTCTATTCTCCTCTGGCACATAGTTGGAGATAGAATATCAGCAAGCCATGTATGTACGCTACCCAGGCCGAGGAAACCCCGAATGATGCTCCAGTATGCACAGTGATTATAAATCCAAAGCATGCGAGCAAAAAGCCCAGATCGCCTTGAACCTAAGAAAATATTATCTCAAAAAGCAGCCCATCCCAGAATGCAACAAGCTATATAATTGTCATCTAGATACAACAGCAGAAAGTCTTCTATACACCATGCCATCCCCCTCCCAATACACCGCCTCAACCCCCGCCGACGACCTCGTCCCCAAATCCATCCTAAACTTTTTCGAACGTCTCTACAAGAGTATAGATACCGCTTCTCAGCATGAAGAATTTGCAAATTGTTTTACAAAAGATGCAGTGATAGTATTCGCAAGTTCTCGCTATGAAGGGCGTAAAGGTAAGATACCTACCTAACTTCTCATCTACTTCATCCCCCCCCCCCTAAAAAATTCCAAACCAGAAACTTTCGTTTCCTATCTTAACAATAAATAATGAATTTACGTATTCTGCATTATAAAAACCCTCTTCCCCCTTTTTTTTTTCTTGCTACCGTCCGTCGACTTACCACTCCATTTCATCCCTTTCCTCCTTACAAATCGAGAATCTAGATATACTCGCCATGTACCACGAAAAGTGGGAACCCTTATCGAGCCTCTCACATCATTCCCTCAAGATCTTCCCTTTTGGAAAAATCAATGAGGCTGGAGCCGAAGCGGAGGTCATGCTTCATGGGACTGCGGAGTATGGGTTTAAAGCTGGTGGGAGCTTGACGAAGGAGTTTGCTGTTAGAGCGGAACTGGTGAGGGAGGGGTCGAATGGGGAGTGGCATTGGGCGATGAGGTTTTATCAGGTTTATTTGGTGAGTGTAGTGTTGCTTTGGTTTCTAAGTGATGCGAGTGAATTCGGGAGTTGGGGGGCTGATGTTGAGGTGCACAGGATACGGGAGCGAAGGAGTAAATGGGTGAGGGGTGAGCGAGTGATAGGTGGTGTAGCATTCAAAGATCGAATTTAGGTACTGTAAGAGATAAGCAAATTCGTATATACTGCGTGAGTATACATTCGAGATCAACGGATTGTCAGCTGGTAGCTCCTGAGCCTGTACAACAAAAACTTGCCTATTCAAGGAAGCCCATTGCCAACACTGCTGTATGGAAGAGTGTGTACCTTGGCGTGTCGGTTTCGAATGGTTAATTTCAGAGGCTTCTAATAGTCACCTTCGTCTGGATAGACAGACTAGGTTTGCTGCATATTTCAATATACGTTCTGCAGCGCCTCTCATCGGCCCAGAATGAAGTGGGATGGTGACCTTGGGTAGACTTCGACGCAGAGCGGCGATGAGGAATCTCAAACATCAAAAAGTACAAATATGGTCAATGGTCCAAGAGTTGGAAATTCGAACCAACTTAGCGTGGAATTGGTACTGTATGGGTAATAGAGGGAAAGGTTGCATTGGCACAAGATGATAGAACTCAAGTGCATGACGTTTGAAATGATGGACATCGATTGTTCCAGGTTGAAGTATCAATTTTGAGAATATCAGATAAGACAACAGCCTTAGGAATGAATGGATGAGCTCAAAGCGTAAGTTCTGCCAGCCAAATATGAGTGAAATCCTGCGTGCAAGCTCGCTCTGAGGACTGGATAGAGTGGGTTGCTTACCATGATCTCCCTGCCCCACTCATCGCCAACCTCAAAGGGCTCCTATCAGAATGTCTTTGCTCCTGTCGGAATGTATTTGCATTTGCTTGATAATCTGACCCAGTCGTCTCCCCATTTCCTTTTACTTACAGCCTTTCCACGACCGTTGCCGCGCTGTCCCTGTTGCAGAGGAACCTCATCACCATCTCCGTTTTCAGGCACCATGACCCAATCGTCATCCCCATCCTCTTTAGTTGCTGCCTTCACATGAGCCTTATCGCGGCTTCCTTGTTGTTTGGGAATAGCATCCTCATCTGCCTGCGGTTCCTCCACACTCTCGATTGTTACAATTGCATGATCAATACCGGAACAATTTAGCCATTCCCTAGGCGCTCGAGGCATAGGAAAGTGGCTTAATTTGGGTACTACAGGGAATCGCTCATTACACCTCGCACATAACCACTCCGAAAGCTCTTGCGCACCCAGACTTTTGGTGAGGGATTTGGTATAATATTTGATGGACACGATACGATGGTACCCTAAGTACTCAAACATACGACCTCTTGACGCAGAAGCGGGTGAGCACTCGCTTCTCTCGAAGAAGGCCGGGACCAAATGACCATTAAGAAGAGGATGAGGACCCGGCCACTCGGGCGCTCTAGGCATACCAAACAGCGGAGCAGACAGCGAAAAGTTTGGACGGGGGTGCCATTTCTGATAATCTGCTGCAGATGTGATCAAGGGCAGGAGATGGAGGTTCCCGGAACAAACAAATTGCTTTCGCGTCTGATGTTTGAAGATGATGACGAAGGCAAGGCGTTCGTGTTCTGGGTGTGCTACTGGAGCATTTAGGTTTTGAAGTGCATGGTTGCAGCGGAATTTGATCTTGATGTCTTCCTCTGTGTATAGACTGTGTAGGTCCCCTGGCTCAGGTCTCGCCATGAATGAGGATCCAGATGTGTATTCCTATCAGCAACAGGTACGAGCGGCTGCGTATTTTGTGAGACAGAAGACCAGTGGTTCTGTGACCTAAAGCAGGACGCTAATGTGACCGATTGCCTCGCAGATTAGCTGTAGAACAAGGAGTATGATGATGTATAGAATAAGATGCATGCGTTGTACAAATGGCTACTGGTTATGGTATTAATGTATAGAATTCATGTAGTGTGAACGCAAGCAATTTCTGTTCAAGGATGATTCCATCCTCGAGCGTGCAGAGCTCCTGCTTCATTCTCCCACGTAGCTCTTTTCATAAGCAGTGGAAGGTAATGAGAGGTTGCTCGTTCCTACCATGATGGGAGCATCCGCACCTTGGCGGTTAGGGTTGGTCACGGCACGAACTTCGTCATCCATTTCACCGCAGAAGATTACTCCATAACAACGTGACTGGGCATATGATTAAATGCAACTTAGATCGCTAGCATCTGAACCTGAATACATACCCAACCTTATGTGAAAGAAATGAACAATTACAAATTGGGTGTCCGCTCGACGCTGGAAACTAAATCTCCACTTTAACCTCGTGGTCCTGTGCTGTTGGTCCCACTCTTCGGTGCTGGAGATTCATCTGCGGAGACTGGAGTCACCATGACTTGCCTGAATTGAAGAATTAACAGATAAAAGAAGGTCCTGTACGATGGGCGTGATCCCGCGAATCGCTATGCATGAGCTTGAGATATGTGCTCATGAGAGACTCCTTCCATAGTTCCAAATACGCCATCGTCATCATCCTCATGTCTGCCTCCGTGGAAAGACTTTTCGTCAGAGTCATATGCTTCATCTCTTTCAGAACCAGCACCATCATCCATGTCAATATCGCGTTGGTCCGACAGGCGCTGGTATGAATGAGGTGCGAAGCCATAATCGAGACCTGTTCCTATATGGCCAGAGAGCCTATTGGCATTTTGTTCGGCATACTGGGCGGGCAACGGCGGTACAGGAGGCACATCTGCAGGTAGAAGGACAGGTCCGTTCCTGGGGGTGCCAAAACTACACAAGGAGGTTATAGCCGCTGCCAAGCACTCGTCATCTGTGGTTGCAGCAATACCAGAGGTAGACGGTCTGCGTTTTGATTGGTAATGTCCAAAAGAGCTGCTAGCGGGAACTGACGTTGATGGTGCTGACTGATAAGACCTGGAATAGGAAGAACTACTACCACTATATCTTTTGCGCCTGCCAGTGTCAACACCACCCGAAACAGCGTAATGGTCGCTCATGGGCGGAGGTGTGGTCTCAGCAGAGCTCAAAAACTCGTCGTCACGGACGTCTGAAGATCCAGAAGCCGCAGGAGACGCGGATGAAGTATCACTCTCAGTGGTTTTCGCTCTATCTGGCACTATCTGCGCGTCTTGATTCATTCCAACAAGCACCGAAGCTGCTTCCAGCAATTGCACCTGCTGATGTTTCGATATGAGAAGTTTCGAGGTAAAGGACCACTCGGGAGTATGCTCCCACCTGTGACAGTCATGGTCAATTGAGAAGTCCGACATATAAGTGTGAATGGAAGTGCTTAATATATGGAAGGGAACAATGAGGTGAAAGTGCTGAAAGGTTGAGAGCCAACAGCTGTGAGACAGAAGGGCCAGAGAATACTGACAGGTGCTTTGTCAAACAGCTGCTGTGCTTGTAGCCTTTCCCACATTTCTCGCATCTTAATTCACCACTCGTTCTTTTACCCTCGCCTTTGGTAAGGTATGAACCCTCGCTGGCACGTCTAGCCTTTATCTTTGACGAGTTGCTAATATGCTCGGCAGGTAGAAAGTCATCCGCCACAGCAGATTCATCATGGATAACTTGTCCCCTAGCGTGTTCGTCGTTTCCGTAACCATCACCTAACGGCCAATTATCACCACTGGAGCTGGTGTCTCTGTTAGACTCGAGTCCTCGACCGCCGGCACTCTTCAAGTTGAAACTTCGACGGTTTGAGGATTTATGGCCGTCATCCTGCAAAGCAGCTGCAATAGCAGCAGCACTGTTGACCGCACTTGCATTCATACTCTTGCGTCTCGTTACCCTATGGGTGAGATTGACGGTTCCTAAAGACACGGAATGGGAGTGGTGCCTGGACGTGGACTGCCGCGTGGGAATATTTGAAGGAGGCGTTGAAGTCATGGAGAGCCTGTGGGAGCTATGAGGCCTAGTGACCTGTGAATCCTGCTCAGATGAGCATTAGTAAGTAAATTGTTGCAGGTCAGATGATGCAATTTCTTACCTTGAGACTGGCCATACTCGGAAGACTTGGCTCTCTTGATCTGAAGCCTCTAACAAGCCCGATCTAGAGAGCCAAATGATGCCAATTTTTATCGCAATCAGAATGTCAGCAGCAGATGTTTTGTGATGATGGTGGTGGAGGCAACTGAGACACCTGGAGCCCTGAGCAGGAGATTGATCAGGCCAACCAAGGTCTGGTGCTCCCTGATGCAATGCTCTTATAGCAGTTGATAGCAGTGATTGGGCGGGCCCCTCTCCAGCAAAAAATGTTCAGCTGGGGGAAAGTTGCTCGCGTTGATCTCGGGGTTATTTTGGGGCCAAGGCGCAGCCCCCACGGGCACGAGTTTGCCTTTCCCACGAGGGCAATGCTGGATGAGGACGTTGGATTTGAAGACGAAGAGTGGAAGGGCAGATGGTAAGTTGTCAACGGAGCCACGAGGCAGCTGAAAGCGTGTAATGGCTAGGGAAAAGCAAAAAACCGTGGAAGAAATTATGGGAAAGCTTGGGTGGTGGATTGATAGACAACCTAAAGCGAAAAGCCACTTAAATGGCAGGGGCGGGGTTCTCCACGCTACGCTAAGAAGAGATCACCTGGCTTTTCCCTGGCGACCATTTAGGTACCCTCTACCCTCCGATCCACTCCTTCCTCTCATCACATGCATTATCCATTGCGCAATAATAATTCAATTGCGACATTCAACAGAACAAGAGGTTCGTCTGTAGTGCTCATGATCGCCCTTCAATCTGCATTCATAAAAATACCTCGGGAGAATTGTTTATGCGGTGATTCCGTAATATGCTTGTTTTATCGTGGCAATCTGACCACCAAACCGATGCACACTCCCCTTTGGTTCCTGTACCTGGTTTTAGTAACACACGTAACTAGCCGCCTATTGGAAGCCACGCCACTCCAATCGTGATCGCCCCCGCAAGCTCGGTCCCTCTCCATGCATCATGGCATGCCTGTGGGCGGGAAATTCGGACCCCATGGCTCTACTGCGGTCGACTCCAATCAAATCTATCTTGCCTTCGCCGTGCGCAACATGGGTTGCTGGCATAGAACGCCGAAAATATACTCAAAGTATGTGTGTACCCTGGTAAATTCTCATCTCTTTTGTCCATCTTCCCAATTTACAATCGCAATCCCCGGAACCCAACCTTGTGTTAGCCTGCACTCCACTAATCTAGACCCCGGAGACCCTTTGAGCGACACAAATTGGAGATTATTAAGGGTTGGCTCCGCGCCCCTTCGGCCTCTACTATGGTATGCACGCCATCCTAAGCCACGCGCTTATTAAACCTCCTGAAGTCCCGCCGTCTCGGTTGACCATCTACTCAATGTGTATATGATCGGCTCAATCATGAATAATTGATAGAGAAAGCGGCTGAAGATGGATCCAGCTTGTATTTGGTAGTAGTTCCTATACGGGATCACTTCCGAGTTGGATACTGGAATGTCCAGTGGCAGCCTTTAGATATGATGTTCGGCCCCTAGAAGAAGAGAAAACGATCCATATTCATGGGTTGAAAATCGAAGAGCTCGCCCTTGCTACGGTGAACATACCGTATTCGCTCGGTGATTTTCAGGAGCCTCATCGAACCGGATATTGAACCCCTAATTGAAAGTTCCGACTGCTTGGTCCCTTGCAACCAGCCCACAGTCAAACGGCTTTGAACTCCTGACTTGGGATGTTTATCGATTGATCCATTGCTGCGTCGAAGGCGTTACTGATTCCATTGCCTGAAACGGGGTCTGGTAATCTGCCATTCGTCCAGGCTTTCTCTGGAACAGTGATCACGCTTTTAGGCCACTGAATCCAGTAACGCCAATCATCGGCAATCTCACGGTCAATGTTGTCAACAATGTGCCTTGCCCATCCTCTCATCCACCAGTAGTTGTCGAGATGGTGGAGGATAATGCAGTAATGTGCTAAGATGATCAGTGCCTCTGGTCTTCTCAGATTCAATAGCGTAAGGTAATCCTGCGGGATTATCACTGGCCATAGGAAGGTAATAGATACTTCGCATTCATAAGGTTGCTTGTTATTCATCCTCACAAAACATGCCGAGAGACTGGCTAGCGCTAGTCTGTAAGCGTCGACAGCTTCTGGTCCATCTGAAGCATTCTCACAGAGATTTTCAAGATTCGCTAGTTGACTGACGAGGACGTCCGGCAATTGCTTTTTAGGAGGCTCTTGCTGGTGATCATGAAGCAGACTACTAAGTCTGCCACTCTTAATACTCGGCCAGAGGGTTTGGAGGACCGTATTCACACCACGAATGAGTGGAAGCCATTCATCCCCGTCCTTACCGCTGAACATGCCAAGACTGTCGGAATTCTTAGGGGATTCGAAGCCATAAACCACGACGAGCGAGGAAAGCGCAAAGAAAGCGTCGCAATTGGATTCGTCCATGTTCGACATGAGAGATCTGAAAGACGCCAGGGCAGAGTCCTGTTGCTGGACCGCTATCTGCGAATAATGGTCATGCAGTTCTGGCCTTAGATGGCTTAGGTGGAGAGCCGAAATAGCAAGTATACCTCGCATTAAGAATTCGTGCTGGAATGCTACCTGGATTGCAATTACACGCCATAGCTGATGGGACTCAGGGCGATCCGAAAGGGTGACGCAAGTCTCAGTCGTAAAATGGTGCAGAAGTTCCAGAGTCTCCATTTGAAGTGGTGGTAGATGTGATCCTGGACCGTCCAAGTATGAGTGTGTCAAGGCAGGAGAATGGCCTGCTGGACTATCATCTATTGATGGTTTTGCGGATTTTGACTCAGAAGCACGATGCCTTGAAGCCTGAGGAGACGATGAGGCATTCGATGGCGTTTGAGACGGGAGCAACGAGAAATCGCAGGCAATTGAGTGCTTCTCGCAATTGCCACATGTAGGCTTCTTTTCATCACACTGATAAGGACGAAAAGCAACATGTCAGTTATTTTGCTGTAGGATCTGTGGAGATTCAAAGTGAAGGCTGGGATTGTCGAAGTTCGATGAGACGTACCTTGATCCTCCGCTTTTTGCAATTGGCACAGCCATTGCGGCTCTTGGGGTGGCTCTTGCGTGAGACCATAATTTTCGATTTGGCGATTCTTTATCCTCGCTTTCGTTTGGTAGCTCCGAGAACCTCGAAAGAGTAAGCAGATTCGGTAGAGACCTAAGCTGTGCTTTAAGATGTCTAGGGTTAAGACTAGCTTTTAAATGAGGCTAGAGTGCTTGTGTAGCAGCGCCAGCGCACCACATCTGATTATAAAAGCAATGTTGTTGATCAGTGTTTTGACGTGATATGCGGCGGCCGAAACGGATGGAAGCCACGTATTTACGAGAGGTCTCGGCCCTTAGACTTGGCGCTCTAACTAGCCAGTGCTTCATGAGGAGACATAGTCCAAGCTTCAAGATGGAGTGGCTCGTACTGCGAGAGACAAATACTTTCTTAGGACTTGGAGATAAGTGGCTGATACTCAAAGCAAGGGCGCCAGCCGTTGCCCCACACGCAAAAAGCATGACGGAATTTCTCCGCATGACGAAACCCTAGCACCAGCTTCTTCCACCCTTGTTCCCTCGGCCATTCCCACTATGGAGTACTCGAAGGTCGGCAGAGGAGGTGCTGGCAATTTCTACAGCCAGCAAGATGTGCAAGCGGTCTCCAAGCGAGTCATGGAGGTGAAGCAACGTGCTGGCCGTGTCGACATACGATAAATTAACGATGTCTCAGGACCTTGAAGCCCAGGGAACAGGCTCAAACGGTGTAACGACCGAGGATGTGCAAAAGATCCGAGCCGAATATGCACACTCTGGACGCGGTGGTGCTGGGAATTATCTGAATGCCAGTGAGCTTATGAGAGCTACTAAGGAGAATAGTGATGTGACTCCTGCGCTGCAAGAGAGAAAGCCTTCGGTGGTCGGATACAGTGGGAGAGGGGGCGTGGGGAATTATCAGGGCGGAGATGTGGAGAAGAGGCTGGAAGAAATAAGAGCATCAGACATCCAAGAGAAGGTACATACGCAGGTGGTGAAGGATGTAGAGATGGCTTTGAAGGAACCAGAGAAAGCGCATTTGGCGAGTGAAAAGATGGAATATGAAGCTGAACGAGGCTTGGAATATTAGAACCGAAGGTCGCAATGTGATACCCACGAGGAATTTATCCGAAAACCCCTATATATATTGTTTCGCTTCTAAATGTATAGCATGGTTTTATAGCAAATGACTCAACGCCTCGCTATGCACATAGAAATCGCATTCACCCGTAGCAAGCAAGCATCAATCCACATCCATCTCCTCCTCCACACCGCCACCAACTCTCAACCGCTGCTTGACTTTCCTCGCCTTCTTCTCCGTCTGCGCCGGAATTTCCACAGCCTCCGTCTCCAACGGCTCCTCCACCATTTCCTTAGCTATCCTCTCCGAAGCCCTGACTCTCGGCAATAGGTGCTCATTTTCAGCGACCAGCTTCCTATTCGCAGCCTTCTCTCTCTCCTTATTCCCTGCCATGCGGTTCTTGTAGAAGACTCTTTCTCTCTTGGCTTTAATCTCTGAGACCCGTTGCATGGCTTTGAGCGTGGTGCTGACGAGGTCGCGGTTGTAGCGGACAGGGATGTTGCGGCGAGCGGCAAAGGTGAGGGTTGAATCGACAGTCATTTCCTTGCCGACGGATTTTCTGAATGCCTGGTGGGGTTAGTAGGGAAATTTTTGTGGTGGATCTAGGTATGTGGAGTACTTTTGTCCATTTCAGCTTCCTCGGATTTCGCTTCATCTTGAACTGGGTATAGAGTTAGGCATGCTCTCATTTTACAGCTTTCAGCGCCATACATTCTTATGGCATTTGCTGCGACAGAACATGAACTTCTTTCCATCATTGCGAACGAATGTTATGCCTTTGCTTGGATATTGGGGTCTGGAGCAGAAGTAGCTGAATCGAATATTAGCAGAGCTTTCAATGTCATGCGAGCCTTCACGAAGCAGGTATACCGACCAAGTCTCGACCCTCATATCTGCGGCCTTTGCGGAGATCTATAACATGAAGGGCGACATCGTTGAGATTCTGTGCGGCAAGGCGATATTTGATCAGCTAGTACATATGAGGTTAGCGCTGCTTTTGCGGGCAGATTCGACTTTCGCCGCTCAGTAAAGTCTGCGTTTCTACACAGCTCATGTTTGCCAGCGAGTTGTTTGTGAGACCGCCAGAGCATTCGCAAACAGGTTCCACTGGTATCTGAAAGCAATCGAGGTCTAGTATGACCACAGTGATAGCGGTCGGTATCGGAGTTGCAGCAGCAGCGTTTTTTGTAAGTACTCTCTCAGTTGAACATATAAAACTCCAAGACACTAATAGCGCTTCGTAGGGGCGAGCTGGTTTGGTAGCACTCCGAAAATATCGTGGTGGAGCAGGAGCTATCGGTGCCCTGGGCAAGATTTACTACAAAGGGGGGTTCGAAGCCAGAATGAATCAAAGAGAGGCGGCATTGATATTACAGCTCAAGTATGTAATATACATACAGTACGAGGGTTACGCTGACATCTCGTCCTCTAGCGAGCGAATGCTCACCAAGGAAAAGATACGGAAGAATCATCGACAGCTCATGCTATTAAACCATCCAGACCGAGGTGGAAGCCCATATTTGGCAACCAAAGTCAATGAAGCGAAAGAATTGCTGGAAAAGTCAACAAGAGCTTGATCTGGTGTAAATATACTGTTCAAAAGCCTTGAAGCATAGCGCGGAGTTGGTTTTGCATCAGCGCGGCGTTGGATGTATGGATATACTGGGCGCAGGCTCAGCAGAGAGCTCGAGCGCCCTTGGTCACACAGACTTAATCGAATCCCTCCTCTTCCATCATGACTCCTTGAGTCTAGTTCTTCAATTGTTCAGTCACATCAACGCCGGATACTGCTCGTATAAGGGGATGCACATGTTAAAGTCGACATGGGCCTCATCCCCGTCAATCATGAACCACATGGACAATGTTGCTGTCGCCTAGGTTTGCAAACGCTATTCTATACCCCAAGAGACATGTCAGTAGAGGCGTCAAGACCTATACTGATATAATGTGTTGATCATGCTATAAGGTCCTGACTTGCCCCTTATAGGTTTTGAGTCTTTTCCACAAATGTAGCTATTACTCTCGTCAAATCCCGTCTCCACTCCATTGGTAAACCATGGGCTTTTCCTTCAGCGATAACCATCGTTACCCCATTCTCCTCTCCGCCAAGCTCCTTGAATAATAATTCACCATGCGGAGGCGAGATCATACGGTCGAGAGGTCCATGTACAACCAGGATTCTTTCTCTGCCTACCTTGTTACCTAACTCCTCTAATTGCTTCCTACTTTTATGATGCCAGCCTGCAGCAAGGGCTTGACAGAGTATCCCTGTGCGTGTGTATCCTTTGTCTTGCCTTTTATTTAGTTCTTGTGCTGCGAAACGGTCCCCATTTGTTGGAAAATGACCTTCGGCGTCAGGCTCATTGAGCCAAGCTTGGCTAAACATTCGCTCTTTGATGCTGGACAATTCTACATCTATCGCTCTCGGTATACTGAGCAAAAGAGTTAGATGGTAAACCTAGTAAGTTGGACAGGAGAAACGCTAACAAAATGTTTGCTCTATTCCTTATATTTTCAAAGAAACCCTGTATGAGATATCAGCATTTGGTGAGAAGCCTCATATAATGGATGAATACTGACCACGGTATTGAAGATTTTTGGCGCTGTTGAAATCAAGGACAAGGAGGCTACTCGTTCAGGTACTAGCAAAGCCTGTCTAGTTAAGCATCAACGCAGGTGATTTATAAATACCAGGGTTTGTGCTAGGCTTCTTACAAGTTCTTGAGCAATCATTCCGCCCATAGAAGAACCGATAATATGCAATTGCCGGTTCTTAGTCCAGCCAACATGGTCAACCAACTCTAGAGTGTCTTTTGCCATTTCCGAAGTAGAGTAACGAGCCAGTGGCTTATCAGACTCTCCGATCCCTCGATTATCGAATACCAAGCAAGAATATTTGGTGCTCTGATCACGATTGGTGTTTTGGCCATGGCCAAAATCCTTTGATTGTCGCTGCCACGCAGTCTTAAATCCACCTAGTCCCATGATCCACTACACAGAAAAGATAAACGTTAGCCCCCTCCAATGGCTTTACCAGGGGCTTATTATAGGGAAAGAGTCGAGCAGTCATTCAGCTGGCCTCAAACTCCTCCTGGATAGCAATGAGAAGTCATAGGAGATATGATACCATACCACAAGACGGGTTGGCCCATTACCATGGATCTCATAGGAAATTTGTATCGGCCCACCTCGCCCCTGCGCAACTGTGGCTTTGCCTTTCTTTGCAGGTTGGAGATCCCATACTACATGTTCATACTCAGGGTGCTTGACAACCTCAGCAGCTGTGAGAGGTGCCATTAATGACATGTTTGAGACCTAATCAGAGCATTATACATTGCGGTCTCGCCCACATGAGTTATATATATTGTTAATTGATGCTGGCGCGTTCGCTAGTGTCAACCGAGGAGGCATCTCCGTTGGTGTTTGGCGATCATTACCCTGATGCTGACATATCAGACGTCCATTTGCTGGAGCCTAAGGTAAGCAAACATTTTGCCTTGGTCTCACACCTTCTCAAAATGCACTTGCAGTCTTGTAGGCTAGGCCAACATAAACTGCCTCATCTTGTCTGATATCTACGTCTGCCTCCGTATGCGCTTACCATTCGACGGACCCCAACCTGTGACACAATGCTCACCCTGTCATCATAGTACGGATTTCGACTTTTGTTGCTTCTCACGCCGACTACGATTTTTCAGCGATCTGTCATGGACCAATTCCAGCAGGTCCATCAGCGCAACAACTCATACGACCTCCCTCCGCTTACCAACCCTCCTGCTCAGTTCTTTGGTGGAAATGGCATAGACGGCTCGCCTACAGTACCCAGTTTCGATTTCAACGATATCCAGACAGACAATGGGCAGGACCATGACGGACCCCAGGATGAGAGCAATGATGCGAAGAGAAGGAGAATAGCTAGGGTGGGTTTTGTCAGTTGCCCCGAGCGCGATGACCATTAACAAATATGGTAGGCTTGCGACATGTGCCGGAAGAAGAAGATCAAGTGTGATGGGAAGATGCCATCATGTTCCCATTGTATCAATTACAAGACGGAGTGCATATTCACGCAGGTTGAAAAGAAACGCAATCCCCCAAAAGGGTATGCGGCTCGCTACAAGCCACAGCCATTCATGCACTAATCAAAGCTCAGCGCAAAATACATCGAAGGCCTGGAGAACCGTCTCGGCCGGATGGAGGCACTGCTGAAGCTATCTGGTCTACTGGGTGGGGAAGACGATGATAGGACAGACCTGGGTACATTGGAAAAAAGATTAGCAGACAAGAACCACAGTCAAAGTAATGCTGGTACACCCGGTTCTTCGAAATCTGGAAGCCAGCCTCGATATGTAGAGTCACCACATAACACACCGCAGACGGACAAGTTGCCGACACCACGGCCATCCGTCTCCTCGCCAGACCAGGCGCCGGATAGGGAAGAAGAGCCGGTTGAGGAGCTGTCCGATATGATGTGCTCACTTGTGACCAATAACTGTGGTGAATCCAGATATATAGGTAGAACCGAAAGTCTAGTAACCCCTTAGGCTTCTGCTTACGTTGTATAGGATCTTCCTCTGGTTTCTCCATCTTCTCTCCCAAAGGCATACAATGGGTCAATGAAAAGACAGGTGACACATCATTTCAGGACATGATTTCCGCAGCAGATGTACATGACGTCAAGTGGGCATACTGGAAGCCTGAGGTGTTCGAAGACATGTTCGCACGAAGAACGTTCCAACAACTACCCCCTCGCGATGAGACGCTTTCATTACTAAAGGACTATTTCGAGAATTTCAATTGCATGTTCCCTTTATTTCATGAACCAACCTTTATGCATCTAGTGAACAGGCATTATACAAAGAACCCTTACGAAGGTTCAGGGTGGTGGGCTAGTCTCAATGTCGCCCTGGCCATTGCACACCGACTGCGAGTGATGAGTAATCTCGTCCCTCAACAGGAGGACAAGAAGGCATGGGGGTTTCTAAAGAACGCAATGGGTGTCTTAACGGAGCTTACGATGCGGAATACAGATCTTCTCAGTGTACAAGCGTTGCTTGGCATGGTATGAGCTTCCGTTTCCATCTGCTTGATAGCATTTGGGCTGATTGGATCAAATAGGCTCTCTTTCTGTTAGGGACGCCTAATCCCCAACCCTCTTTCTTCCTGGTTGCGGCCGCAATTCGGCTCGCGAACAGCATCGGCCTGCACAAAAGAGGCTCAGGCTTCAATTTGAATCCAGTGGAGATTGAGCAACGGAAGCGGGTATTCTGGATTGCCTATCTACTTGACAAAGAGTAAGTTGCTAGGGACGGATTAATCTTGCATAGCTAACACTTGACAGCATTTGCTTAAGATCCGGACGACCGCCAGCGCAAGACGATGATGACATGAACGTTGAACTGCCGTCGGAAGATCCGAGCGATAATATTGGAAACATTCCTCTGGCTGATGGCAAAGGCAAGGCCAACCTATTCAGGTTCATGTGTACCTTCGCGACCATCGAGAGCAAGGTTTACAAGCAACTATACTCAACAAAAGCGTCCAAGCAGTCTGACGGTGCTTTGCTAAATACAATTGGCGAACTTGATAAAGAACTCGAAGAATGGAAAGATGCGATACCCCTCGATTTGAGACCGGAGCATGAGATCAAAGCCACACATACGCCATTGCTCCTTCACGTCGTGGTTCTACACTTTGCATACTACAATTGTCTTACGACCATTCATCGTATGTCGGTTCACCATGGGTACTGGACGAGTCGCCTTTCGAACTATGCAATTCAAGGGCTAAATGCAAGGCCTCTAAATCCAAGAGTCTTCTCCTCAGCCGCACTGTGTGTACAGGCAGCGAGGGCCTCCATTCACCTCATCAAGTATATACCACAGGGTGACTACTCTTGCGTTTGGTAAGTACACTTCCGCAGGCTCACATTTCAGACCCTGACTTCTTCATAGGTTGATCCTCTACTTCCCAGTCTCAGCACTTGTCACCCTCTTCGCCAACATCCTCCAAAACCCCCAAGACGCCCGCGCTCGCTCAGATGTTAAATTAATGAACCAAGTTGTAAACTTCCTCTCCCTCCTCGCAGTCACCGAAGAACAAGGTGGCGTCAGACGGATGTTAGGCGTTTGCGCCGAATTTGAACGCATCGCCCGCGTCGTCCTCGAAAAAGGCGACAAAGAATCCCACTCCCGCCGCAAACGCAGAAGCAGCAAGATCAACGAAACCGACCCATCTCATAACCAAACCCCTCAAAGAAACGTCCCACAAAAACGTGCCGCCTCTTCCACGCCTCAAACAAGCAACGTACCAACCCCGCAGAACATCTTCACCCCTCAATCCGGCCTGAGCTTCAGTGCCGAACCAAACACCCCCCAAACCTTCAACCCCAACCTCCAAGGCTTCTCCCCCTCCCTCTCAGACATGAACCTCCCCCTCGACTTCTCCGGCTCCGACTACTCAAACATGATGTCCCCCAGCACTGGAGCCACCATGGACTTCCCCCCTACCAACACTAACGCCAACGCCAGCGGAATAGAAAACCAGCAATTCTCGAATGATATGTTGAATGTGGGTTCGTTCCAGCAGCCTTTCGTACCGCAGGATTTGTGGAGCATGCCGATGACGTTTGAGTGGGATTGGGGTGCTATGGATGGTGCGAATGGGGTTCCTCCTGCTGGCGGGTTTGACGCGGCGGGGCAGCAACAGCCAGAGCAGGGGGATGGTGGGATGAATGGGATGAATGGGCATATGCAGTTGTAATATAGATAGGTGGGAAGTGGGTATCGAATGAGCGTGTGCTCGAATTTTTGGAATATTTTGGGATATTTTGGGACATTTTGGTCATATGAGTCGGATGTTGATAATGCAGGCATGTCTTTTCGCTTTTTGGTAAGCGAGCAAGGGATTGGGTGCATGAGCGAGCAATGGAGTGACGGTTGTTATTTATATTTATGTATGTGATATTTGGTAAATATATATAGGACACAGTCCACTCAGCCTCAAGCATCTAAGCAGAAGCAATAGCGATATTCATGGAGATTCAAACCTCCGCTAATGTACAATGAAATGTCAGGTGATGCGAGTGCTGAGATTTATTTTTCTTATCTACAATGCTACAGGACCCCACCTAGAGACAACTCCCGCTCTCATCGCCAATGCAAATACACTATTGAACAATACAACCATCATCATCGAAACAAACCCATATCCTCCCTCCTCACCGCCACCGCGCCGCCCGGTGCCTCAGGCGAATTCCCCTCCGGCGGTCCAGGCTCACTAGGCGGAGGTGGCGGCGCGCTCTTCCCCCCTGGTCCATCAAAATACTTCGAGAACTCCTGATTGTCCTCAAATGGTCTCTTTCCCAGTATCCTAATCAGATCCTCGCGTCCCAGCACCTCTTTACTGAGTAATTCCTCAGCCACGAGGCCGATTTCCTTTTTCTTCTCTACGAGCAGCTCGCGGCATTGTTTGTATGCTTCGTCGACGATGCGGCGAACCTCGCTGTCGATGTTGCGGGCCGTTTCTTCAGAGAAGGGTTTGTGTAGTTGTTGCTGGGAGTCGTCTTCGAAGTAGAGATAGCCGATTTTAGTGGACATGCCCCATTTTGTTACCATGGCTGTAGCCATGCGGGTGACTTTATTGAAATCGTCGCTCGCGCCGGAGGTGACGGTAGGGAAGTGGAGTTCTTCGCTGACGCGGCCGCCGAGCGTCATGGCCATGCGATCCATGAGTTGGTTGACGTTCATGAGGTAGACATCGCCCTGGGGGAGGAGCTGGGCGTAGCCGAGAGCGCCTTTGCCGCGGGGAATGATGGAGACTTTGAGAAGGGGATCGGCGTATTTGAAGAACCAGCCGCAGATGGCATGGCCGGCTTCGTGGTAGGCTACTGTGCGTCTTTCTTCGGGGTTCAGCACGAGGGACTTGCGTTCGAGACCGCCGATTACGCGCTCGATGGCTTGTTCGAAGTGGGTCATTGATACTTTGTCGGCGCTTGTGCGGGCAGCTGTATATGTGGCATTAGCGAGACTATACATTTACAGTACCTTGGGGTGACTTACCAATGAGCGCGGCTTCGTTGACGCAGTTGGCTATGTCTGCACCAGAGAAGCCTGGGGTGAGCGCAGCCAGCCTGCCTGTCAAATGCTCCATGTTCTCACTAGTGACGATCTTGCCAAGATGTACAGCGAAAATCTGCTTTCGTCCTTCCATAGTAGGCCTGTCAATAGCGATCTGTCTATCAAAGCGTCCTGGCCGTAATAGAGCCTGATCCAAGACATCTGGTCTGTTAGTACCTGCCAGGACGATGACTTGCTCTGTAGTATTGAAGCCATCCATCTCTGTCAGAATCTGGTTCAATGTGCCTTCTCGTTCATCGTTCCCTCCAGAGAAACCCCCTTTACCTCGTGCTTTGCCGACGGCATCTATTTCGTCTATGAATATTATGCATGGGGCATTCTTCCGAGCGTTTTGGAAGAGATCTCGCACTCGAGATGCACCGACACCAACAAATATCTCCACGAACTCAGAACCGCTAATACTGAAGAAAGGCACCCCTGACTCTCCGGCAGTAGCCTTCGCCAGAAGGGTTTTACCGGTACCTGGTGGACCGGAGAGTAGAGCACCTCGAGGAATCTTGGCTCCTAATCTTTGGTATTGGCCTGGCTCTTTCAAGAAGCTGACAAACTCCATGATCTCCGCTTTGGCCTCGTCCATGCCTGCGACGTCCTTGAAGCGTATATTGATGTCGGTTTCATGGTTGAACTTTTTGGCCCTGCTCTTGCCGATTCCGAAAATTCCACTTTGAGATGAACCACCTCCGCCAGCGCGCCTAGATAACCAGTATAGACCGCCGAAAAATAAGAGAGTAGGTGCAAAAGAGAAAAGTGCGCTGAGCCACGGTACTTCGTCCACATAAGATACAGGGATGCGCTCTGAACTTGGGATTCCTAATTCGTTCTGAGCATCCTCCAGTCTCCTCTCAAATGCTTCCACAGATCCAATAGTGAAATAATATCTGAAGTTACCGTGCTGTGCTGGACTCTCAGGGTACATCCGGCCCGTTGCTTCTCGGTGGAGATCAACACGAACCCGATTACGGTTGAGCACCGTGAGCTTGTCCACAAGGCCCTTGTCAAAGAAGGTCGTCTTGAACTCTTGGTATGTAATCTCTTTCGAATTCTCTCCCGGAATAACAGTGCGGTATAATAGATAGCCAACGATAGCGGTTACTATAAACGTCCCGGTATCAATGTTTACCCCAAATTCTTTGAATGAGTCTCCAGACTTCTTCTTCTGGCCGTCGCCCGTCGATTGGAAGTTGAACGCTTTCTTTGCTTCGCTTTGCTTGTCTTGTTCATTCATGACCTTCTCCGCATGCTGTCGTGAGATTTTACTGATCAATCGAATCAGCTGCGCGGCGGTGGCCAGGTCTAGGTGTCCGTCTTTCAATCTATCCATAATAGCTCGAATTTCTTGAGGGATTCCAGTACGCTTCATATCATTGAATGCTTCCTCAAGTAGCTTTGACTGCGACATGGGTAGTCCTTTTTTCAAAGTGATCAAGAGTCTGTCTACTGCTTCGCTCTCTTCCTTACTGAGCTTGGAGAATTGTGGAGACGGAGACATAGGACCCGTCTTTGTGTATAGGTCTTCGAAGCCCCGTGCGGGCTTCCCTTGTTTGTTGCCATTCTCAGCGACAGACTTGCCAGTCTTGCTCCCCTTCTCATTCTTAGTATCTTTAGGTTCCTTTGGATCCCCAGGGTTGACTGTGGCGTAAGTCCGCGTTCGTGAGGTTCCAAGCCGTGATGACCGTAGAAGGGATCTAGGCAGAGAGGAAGAGTAAGGGCAAATAGTCGATTCGAGACTCGATGCTGTTACTCGTGCGAGATTGCTCGACCGCCGCAAAAGCGTGGTCATGATAGATCGAGAGTAGCTCTCAGGCGAGGCGCGGGTAGTCAGACAGGGTCTCGACAAATGTACTGTCTGAATTGTAGAGAGCTGCACCAATATATCATTTCACGAAGAACCACAAATACAATGAAAGAAGTGGCGTCTTAATGCCGAAGGGTAAGTGACGGTTTGATTGTAAAGTTACCTTACATAATCAGTTTAAAGTTAGTGCATATGACAGCGCCTCGGCGTTGAACGGTTTGCCTCCCGGTTTAAAGAACCCCGACCAAGCACCCCACGATATTTCACCTGGGGTCTATGGCGATCTATGCAAATTATGGGACGATTCTGCGAGTTCTAAGCAGTACAGCCTCTACGGCAATTAGATATCTATGCAACCTCTCTCAAAAATATCATCCATGGACCAATCATTGTCGTATGAATGTACAATCTCCCGCGAGGAAATCAAGGTTATGGTTGCTGGTCCTACTCTATTGTTCACGAAAAGTCACGAAAAGTCACGAAAAGTCAAGGGATCAGGCGCAGCTCCCTCTCGCCGTGCTAATGATACTAGACATCACCAAACTTTTCCATGCATTTGACATTCACGGAAGACGAGATACGTAAGTGCTTGGACCATGCTTATATAACAAAGATAAACGTCGGTGCATCCTTCAATGCTATTCGTTTGCTCATCCCAAAGGATTGCAGGAGGGCTTGTCTCGAGACGATCGATATATATGACAGACCCAAACTCTGAACAAGCTACAGAACCTCGCAATGCACCAAGTTTTGGACCATCCTACTGCGCTGAAGCTGGCTGGGAAACACGCTTGTCGCTGAAATTGCCCGGGAGGCCCCCGGGGAGTCTGGGCAGAAACATTCCTACCCTCTGTTGATATTCCTTATACTCGGGATATTTTCTGGCAGAAATGAGCTCGGTGAACCACGTAGAAGCTTGGAAAAGGATCAAGTATGCAATCGGTCCAACAGCCGACCAATTGTAATACGTTTGAGTGACCCAGCAAGACCAGCCATATAGTATGACCCAGACAGCCTGTTCCGCTGCGAAGTTGGGATGGCGACTGTAAGCGAAGAGCCCAGTGGTGTTGAACCCTCGCTCGAGGTCCTCTTGATGATAGCCTTGTGGTACTTTTGCTGTCTTTTTGTACTCTTTTTTTGCTTCCTGGTATTCTAGGAATCATGCCATTAGCCTTTGTTGTATTTAATGACTAGGCATGGCATTTAGTTTTACTCACTCCACTGCTGCCCGTCGGCATAATATGCTAGGAAAACCACTGCGCCTAGAGCTCTCGAGAATACCAAATCAGCGGTTGGAGAAACATTGGTCTTTGACGCAAGTAACAGCACGTAGGTAGGCGTTGTTATCAAGAAGAGAAGGACCTGGGTAGCAAAATAAGCCAGTTGCAGTGGCACTTGTCAGTAGATAGTGGTACGCTTTGAGCTAACGAGATGAACGTAACATTGAAGACGAAGAACAATGGAGGACTGATATTCTCCTTTAAGACCTCCCACCGATAGTCTTCTGAACCGATGCTATAGCCTCCCTTACGCCAGTAGTTATACGTCAAGCGCGACTAGAACAATAGTTAGAACGCATAATGCGACGGTATATCAGCAGGCTTACGCTCCAGAGCGCACTAAAGACAAGGAGAGAATCAAGTCTTCGAGTGGGCAAGCCAGCAGCATGGGCATATAGAGCAAAGTGGGCATTGTAGACGGTAGGCAGAAGACTCCAGCAACGGTCGACTTGCGAGTAGTTCTTGTTGACTTCAGAAACCACCAAAAAGATAGGTCCCAGAAATAGCGAGAAGGCAAAGGCGGAGATCAAAGGATTTGTAGATATATAGAGGACCTTGAGAGCTTGGAGGTTCGTTATGTTCTCGAAGATTTGCTGGGGGAGATCATAGAGTTGAGGCACGTATGGGAGGACAGTCTTATATATATCAGTACAGTCAGCGAGACTTCTGAGTACTGGTAAGGACATCTTGATGAATGGGTGTTCGCTAAGCAAAACAAAAAAACAACTGAAGGAGGAAACGGTGCCTCAATCGATGACGCCTCTTTACACCTAGATGCAGGGTCTCAGGGCTGCCGGGACGAGCCTAGCGCGACGCCTACTGAGTTTACAGGGGGTACCTGCCCGAGGTTGATCTCACGCGGAGAAGGACGCGAAGAACCACGCGACTTCGGTCGTAAAGTGTGCCTACATTGTTGCGGATACCTAGCTTACGAGCCAACAGTATGGGAGCTCGTGACCACGCAGGCACAACAGGGGATTGGTTGAGGCGTCCGCATGGCACGCAAAATCCTTTGCGTCGCTGAGAAACCATCCATTGCCAAATCAGTTGCTCAACATCTGAGCGGAGGACAATTCAATACAGTAAGTACATCAAACCCGATACGCGCCGGTAGGATATCAATATTGGTATAGCACAGCATCCGCGGCAATACGTTCATAAAAAATTACGAATTCGATTTCAACTTCAACCCCCCATGGGGTCAATGCTCGGTGACGATGACCAGTGTCATCGGCCATTTGACAAGCCTGGAGTTCAACGAACAGTATCGGAAGTGGCATTCTTGCTCACCAGTGCGACTCTTTGATGCTCCTGTTGAGACTGAAGTTGATAAAGTAGGGTCGGAGCACACTTGATGTATATAGAGCTTACGTTATCCAGGATAAGAAAGCTATTGCAGATAATATAGCTGCACAAGCCAAATATGCCAAAGCTCTGTTCATCTGGACTGACTGCGATCGAGAGGGTGAGCATATTGGTGCAGAGGTACGGCAATCAGCCTACAAGGGTAATGGCACGATTGAAGTCAAGAGGGCACAATTCAGTAACACAGAGAGAGCGTACGCAGAAACCTCTGTGATTTCTTTAGGGCCATTATGTGCTAATTATTCTGTCATACCAAAGACATGTGATTAGAGCTGCTCATAATCCTATCAATCTTGATGAGCGGCAAGTAAATGCGGTTTCCGCGAGAATCGAGATCGATCTACGCTTGGGCGCAGCATTTACTCGATTCCAAACACTTACCTTGAAAACCTTGGGTGGTGGTCTCGAAGATCTTACCATCAGCTACGGTCTGCTATTTCTGAGAATCGTACCTAGTTCACATTCAAGCATGCTGATCATGTACAGGATCGTGTCAATTCCCCACCCTTGGTTTCGTTGTTGATAGATACTTCAGAGTGAAAAATTTCGTACCTGAGAAGTTTTGGAGCATTAAGGTAATGCACAAACGTGACGACGTGGAAGTAGCTTTCTCCTGGCGCCGCCATCGACTTTTCGACCGCGCCTCTGTGGTCATTTTCTTCGAGAGGTGCCTCACTGCACGGATCGCTAAGGTCATCAAGCTAGAGAAGAAATCGACTAGTAAGTGGCGGCCTTTGCCATTAACCACAGTGGAACTTCAAAAGCTCGGGAGCATGTTTCTGCGTATGGACAGCCAAAGAGTGATGAAGGTACATTATCTGAACTCACACTGATGACGCTGCTGATGCTTCATCAGATTGCTGAAGACCTCTACAATAAAGGGTGGATCAGCTACCCGCGCACAGAGACCGACTCTTTTGACAAAGGCATCGACCTCAAGAAGCTCATAGAGAAACAAGAGCAAGATCAGGTCTGGGGCAGTTACGCAACGAGTCTCCTACGAGGGGGTTTCAAGCAACCTCGAAGCGGCCGCCACAATGACCAAGCTCATCCTCCTATCCATCCGGTCAATTTTGTTGCTTCAGGTTCCCTCTCTGGCGATGAACGCCGAGTGTACGAATTCGTCGTCCGTAGATTCCTTGCTTGTTGTTCTGACGACGCCAAAGGTGAGTCTACTACTGTCGAGATCGAGTACGGGGATGAGGTTTTCTTCGCCAAGGGTTTACTTGTGCTCGAGAGGAATTATCTCGATGTCTACCCGTATGAGAAATGGAACAGCAGCCAGCCTTTGCCCAGATTCAGCCTCCACGAGACTTTTGAGCCACCTGAAGCCAATATAACAGACGGAGAGACCAGTCCTCCTGGCTATCTTACAGAACCCGAATTGATCAGCTTGATGGACGCCAATGGGATAGGTACTGACGCGACCATGGCCGAACATATAGCCAAGATCAAAGAACGTGAATATGTCATGACACAGCCACGTGGAGATGTTGCCCAGACCAACGGCAACGGCAACGGCAACAGCAGCAGAGGTGGTCGTGGGAGCCGAGGCGGTCGAGGAGGCGGTCAGAGTGGTAGCAACGCAACGGGCTCAGGTGGCGGATCTGTTCAACAATTTATACCCACTACGCTTGGTGTGGCCCTGATCGAAGGCTATAACGGTATGGGTTTGGAGACGAGTCTAGGAAAGCCATTCCTGCGCAAAGAGATGGAGATAAAAATGAAGGAGATATGCGCTGGAACTAAGAGCCGTAACGACTTTGTCAATGAGACATTAGAACAGTACACCGAAGTCTTTGTCAGAACACAACAACAGGTGGGGGTTTTGAAAGCGGTAAGTCACCTTACGAGGTGGAACGAGTCTGACCTATTGCTCACGCTAATTCGCAATGCGCCAGGCCTGCAGGAAGTACGTCTTCGGCGAACAGCATTGACAGCAACTACATTCCTCAGTCAAATCACAATGAGTTGATGACCTTTTGAAGACCGACTCTGCACCGTTCCAAGACCGTTGGCACGTGCTTATCAATCAGAGACCACAAGCTGATTTCATCCAACTGTCATCGCTATATCGTTATGAACAGCAATTTCGTCAAACAAGGCTCTGGCATAAGCACTGTAGTTTCCGAAAATGGCTGGAACACTAACATCTCCGTAAGTGACAGGTGCTAGAATATTAGCCCCCGAGACATCCCTGGCGGGCGATCTATTGCTTACAAGGCACCTTATAGCCTCGCCTTGTTGAAGCTAAGAAAGGGACCAGACTTGGCTTGGACAGGTCATCAGGGCTCTGAACACACCGAGTACATGCCTTGGCAAGCCGCAGTCCAGACTCCGAGACTTCCTTAACAGGCATTGGCTGCGTATTCTCAGGTCATGTGCTACGATGTTGAAGTTCGAGTACCGGCAGCAGATGGATTACAATTGGTAATAAATGCCCCGACGATAGTCGCATTACTCAACACACCAGTTGGTGTGTGTCCAACTCGGTTGAAGAGCGGCGACATCGCTTGACATATCGCACCTAGTCCGTCGGGCATAATGTTTCAAGGTGTGAGGACTCTGTATGAGGTCAGTCTCCGCTTCTCCAGAATCAGGTATACGAGCTCCTGTAAGCACGCGCGAGCACTGGCGCTTGTCAGAAGTTGGAAGCAGTTGGGATCGTGATGAGAATTGGGGTCAGAAGCAGCTTCTAGGATATTTGCTGCACTCATCTTTGCCCAGCTCGGGTTGGAGGACTATATTTGACATAGGCGGCAGTAATGGTGCTGACTCCGCCTGAGTCCGCGCGAGATTCCCCGCACCTTGTTTCTTTCCTAGTGCTGCAGCCCTGCCCACTCAAGGCCGTGTTGAACCCCCATTTCCATTTCATGCCAAGAAAGCGCCAAACTCGCCGAGCGAACACGACAGGACACGAAATGAATGGCTTGACATAAGCCATTCCGCATGCGCATGGCCGGCCAGTGATCAGTGGGTGATATGGCCCGCATTGTTGTGCATTGATTCCTGTTGGTCGCCTATAATTGTCTGACGTGTGTTTTGAATGAATGCGGGCTGATGTAAGGCCTGCGCGGACTGCTATTCGGCGCATCTTGTTCGCTACCCGCTCCTACTGCAATCTGCTGACACCCATCACCACCCATGACCACCCATGGCCACAGTACAAAAACATCAAAAAAAATCAATAGCTTGCAATACCGCTGCAACGGCGTTGGACCCTACCGGGGTGCATCTGCAGCAACGGCATCTTCCCGTATGGACACTGCACCTAAAAGAATCCATAATCCATCTCTCTCGCTCCTCATGCACATGGTATTCGTCGTTTGTGCTGTTCATGCTTACACTTTGTTGTCTCCTTCCATCATTGCAAGTCCTTCCAGTCTCTGTCAATTCCCAACCCCCCTTTACCCCCGCATGCTCATTTATAAGGGCCCATGTGCAAGTCCGTTGTGGCTTGCGATGCCTCATTGACCCCTGCGTGCCCTCCTCAACTCGATCGATTTATTATAATCTTATAATCGAAACAATTCGAGCTTGCGAGCACTTTGGACCTTCACCCCAGACCAATTAACCTACGTTGGTTCCTCTTACACTGCGCCGGTATATGAATTCCATACACATTTAAACCACAATATTTGACTTCTGACGCCTGACGACCCATGACTGACCATGCCGTCCTTGACGCACAACCAATTGAGCTCGCTGGAAACGACTGAACGAATAGCATCATGTTTCTCGCTCGTGGGAACCATCTTCATCTTCATTACCTTTGTCTCCTCACCTAATTTTCGCAAACCTATCAATCGGCTCGTCTTCTACGCATCATGGGGAAACACCCTCTGCAACGTCGCCACCCTAATGTCCGAATCCCCCATCCGCTTAGGCCAGCACTCTCACCTCTGCCAGTTCCAAGGCTTCTTGATCCAAATGTAAGCTTTACATCGCCTTCCCAGCTCTTCTACCAAACAAATCTGCCCACACACAAACTCTGCAGGTTCGTCCCCGCCGATGCCCTCTGGAATCTCGCCATGGCCATAAATGTCTACCTCACCCTGTTCAAAAAATACAACGCCCACGCCCTCAAAGCTCAAGAATGGAAATACTTCCTCCTCTGCTACGGCTGCACCTTCCTCATCGCCTTCGCCCTTCTCTTCGTCAACGATTCCTCCAGAGGAAAAGCCTATGGCTCAGCTGTCGTACGTTCCCCCCCTCCACCCCCCGCTTACCCTTAACCCAAATAACCCCAACCCCCCAACTCTACAGAACCCAAACATGGGGCAAAAACAAGGGCTAATCCCATCCCCAACAGCTCTGGTGCTGGATCGCAGATGACTGGGACTTCCTCCGCCTCGCCCTCTGCTACGGCCCCGCCTGGATCTGCATCCTCATCGCCCTCTCCATCTACACCATGGCCGGCCGCTTCATCTTCCGCAAGCGCCACGACCTCCGCGCCTTCAACGTCCCCCACGAAGAACAATTCCCCCTTTCCTACCCCGTCACTGCACCATTCGACCCCCCGGTCGTCGCTCCCTTAACTTCCATAAAAGTAACCCGCGAATTCGCTAGCTTGCCTTCTGAGAATGTTGCAGGCATGTCGCCATCGCCGGACGCTTATCTGACTAGCGATCATAAAGATAGTAAAGGCGTTGGAAATGGGCGATTTAGCGAATTGAGTACCAGCAGCATCAGCAAATCCTACTCCGTTGCCGTCACGACTGAATCCCCCTCCTCGCGGCCTGGTCTCCCGCATATCAAATCCTCATATTCTTCCTCTACCGGTGCGGGTCGTCGACCCAACCGCGCAGCCATGGAAGCGAATCGCGCCGCCTACTCGTACACCTTCATCGCTTCTCTTTTCTTCGTATCTTTGCTCGTCACTTGGGTGCCTAGTTCGATTAATAGGGTGTATTCGCTTATACACCCCGAGGCTGTGAGCGTGGAGTATGCGTATGCGGCGGGGGTGGTGCTGAGTTTGATGGGGTTTTGGAATAGTGTTATTTATATTGCGACGAGTTGGAGGGCTTGTAAGAATTTATTTTGGGGGGTGTTTTCGTGTTGTGGAGGGAGGAGGAGGAGGGGGGTGGGGAATGGAGATGGAGGGGGGATTGGGGGGAAGGGGTTGGTTTTGAAGGGGAGTGGGAAGAGTGGGAGGGGGAGTTGGGGGGAGGGGAGTGTGAATGCGGAGGGGGATAGTGTTGAGGGGTTGGCTGTGGGGGAGGGGAGGATGGTTTGAAACCCTCCCCCCTTTATTTTTTCTTTCTGATTGGGGAAATGGGGGTGTCTGGGTATGAGATTTATGCATTTGGGAAGGTGCGGTTTTTGGATGGATATCGTTTGAAACGAGTTCTGTGGATATAGCTGGTATATTTACTTTCCTATACCATATCGAAAGATATACTTATCTATAAAATCGGAGTTCAGGCGTAGCCCGGGGGGTGGCGGGTGGGTAGGGGGGATTTAGAACTTGAGCAGAGAGTTCACATTGATCTCAGTGAGAGAGACCGTCCGTTGCACCTGACTCCTAATAAGAGTCTTTCTCATATTCAGCACACTGTACTTATTAGATTCATTCCCGTCATACCACATAACCAGCCGCCTGAATAAACAAGAACCACGCTCGCTTTCCAATCCTCAAACCTCGCCCTTACAAAGACCAGATAGATTCTCAGCTTCGGTTCTGAAACGAATTGCTAGTTCAAAACCTAGCAGCGCGTCCGCTGTGCCACAGATATAAACGAAAGACTCAGCGGCTATATTATGCATAGCCAAAAGAAACCCTCCCCCCCCCCCCAAAAACGCCACACAGCAGCCAGCGTTTGCATCTCGTACGGCAATACCCGCTCTTTCGTTCCACATTTCTCGTACCCATCCTCGCCAATCACAGCCCCCCCCTCCTGCAAAACCTTAAAATAGTAAACCTGAAGCTACTACCTTCTGCTTGCCTTGCTTTAAAGCAACTCTCTTTCTTGTCACAAGGCTGAGCAGTGAGGTAGTTGAAAAACTTTAGACGAGGTCAGGTGGGCAAAGATACCTTAGGTAACTTTTTATTACAGCTGAATGGTATACACGGCTGTAGGATAGTGCAATGAGATTTATTTCGTTGGTATGGAATCTAGAATAGGTCGTGAAATACACAGAGCTGGCTTAGTTGGGGAAGGCTTTCTTAGACTGTGGAAGGATCGTCTGTGATGGTCCGAGGCGGTTCAGGTGCGCGGATTGGGCAGCATGAACTTGAAATGTTGCAAGGGTAGCACTTGATTTAGCAAGACTCTTGTGTAGTTCTGGGAAGACGAAGAAATTGCGGACTGCATTACAAAAAGCATGTCGTTTCCCTCTGAGTGTAACTTTCCGCAGTCAGGGCTCGTCGCGAACATCCAGGGTTTCAGGTCATCCACATAAAAGCCAGCTGACCAGATGACTATTTTCTCCTCTTGCAGCTGTCGTCATTTCTGAGCTTGCCTATCACCGTATCTGTTTGAACCGGAGCCCTAGCATGTACACTCATGCGCTTTCAGCTTATTGGATGAGCGGCGACTTTGCAACTTTGTTCTTGCATTCCATGAATCAAAGATCCTAGTAGCTATGCAACTGTCTCCGTAAATAAGCGTATGAACTCTGCATTCGCTCTGGAAGCTGAGACACAACTACCGACGTCTCTACTTGCTTATTCGAGTGACGACGATAGGGACACTAGATCTGCGCCATATTGATGCAGAGGCGTTATTGGAGCAGGCCGTGGCTGGGTTCTCCAGGCGAAGGCTGATGTATTTTTCATTTCAAGCTCAAATGTCGCAAATCCATGCTGAAAGCCTTGCGAATTGGCATCTCCTATGCTTTTATATTATAATAAATGTTATGATTATCTGTTAGGTAGTCGTACATATATATCGTTTATTCCCCATAAATATTGGGTAGTGTCCAACTTAGATGTCATGAAACACACATGGTCCATCTATTCATGCCCATCCATGTAAATGCGGTGCAACCCCCAAGCTCCTATGCTGTAATGCTGTATGCAGAATCGAATCATTTCTTCGTGTCAGTCGTCATGAACATTTTCGCAGGTTCAGGTCTTCCCATCCTATCAATACCAAGGTGCTCCATACCGTCTTGCCTACCAAATACTCCAAACGCATATCTCGGACTTGCTTCTTCCCCCCTCGGTGTTCCTATAAGCTTTGTTTGTAGATCAATCTTACTTCTGGGCTCTTGGAAGGCTGTATCGCTCAACAACGGGCTTTGATAAACAAAGCTGAGAAGCTGGCCAACGGTGCTTATGTCGTGGGGTAACGCTCGCTGTCGTCCAGGCCATATGATCAAGAACGAGAGCGCATAGATGACCGAAAAGACAACTAGTGCGTAATACGCTGGCATATCGGCTGCCATGCGAACGCTCTGCAATTGGACAACGTATTGAGCCGTGAAAACGCCTCCAGCCAAAATGGGTAGGCTAACTGAGACAAGACTGATGAACGAGATCCAAGCAACCTTATAGTGGCGATCTAAAGCAGCTGTGAGTGTGATGCCGATAGGCAATCGGGATGTGTAATCGAGTAGGAGGGATGTCTCTGCAGGGCATCCACGAGGATCGGCAAGATTGGCGAAAGGCTGGAGAGCGCGGAAATACATATCGATAGGTTGCCAAACGAGGAAGCAAACAGTGCCGATAAATGTTGGCACAAAACTATACAGAAAATCGGCAGGCGAGAAGCCATCAGGCGTCGTAGGCGCGGGTAGCATCGGGTTGAAGCCTGTTTTCACGGCGCTGTTGACGAAGCTGACCACGACAAAAGCGATCATCAGGATTATGGCAATGATAATCCAGGCTACTACGAAGCCATCCTTGAGGAACCATGGTAGCCACCTGTATCTAACCTCCGGGTTATGTATTTCCCTTTGTAGTGTATTGAACGTGGAGGACTTCATAGGCCGCTGGCTTTCCAGATCATAAGTCGATAGGTCGGTAACTGGTATCATCTTGCCACGTTCTAAGGAGTATCTCCTCACGGGAACGTTCTCCTCCCCGACACCATATAAAATCTCGTTCGTATGCCGTGATGTCATCCAATAGCCGAGTCTGAGGTGCTTCAGTGGGAATTGCCTTTTTGGCGAGTCCGCGATCTCAGAGCGCTCGAAGTCCGAAAGAAAATTTCCCCGGTGGAAGAGTGTTAGAACATCGGCGAGGGAATTAGGGTCCCATTTGAGTCCAGTCTTGCCAGATGCAAACCTGACCAACAAGGATAATAACCCGATGGCCAGAAGTAGATACAGAGCAAACAACGTCCATGCAATTGGTTGCACTGCCGTCCATCTCCAAATACCTCCTGGAAGGTAGTACCGTGTCTGGAAAAGAGAGCTCTGCAGGGGAATAGTAAAGAGCGCGAGCCAGGATGTTAACGAAAAAAGGCCTAGCAACGGCTCTTGGTATTTAAAGAAGGTCAGATTGGGCAACAAAAAGTTGGCCGGAAACAGGGGACAGTCGTGTAGCACCCCGGAATTATCTGTAATCCTTTCATGTGATAAGGTAACGAACGGGAAAACTCGGTATATTGCGCTTTGAATGATCAGTAGCCAGAGAATGATAAGGCTCGCAAGCATGGTTGGTAGATATTCGAAGACGAAGTAGCGGCCAGTTCCAACACCGTCGTATTTCCACAGACCGCTGTGGGTCGTGGGCCATATAGCGCAGAACAGAAGACCGGCAAGCATGAGAAGGCAGCATATTATTACGGTTCCAAGAGGTAGAACACGAAGGACACCAGGTACGAAGTTCAGCTTGGGGTGTCTGAAGGTCTCAGTGGTAGGCTCTGTGGGTAGCAGGATGCTTTCGGCAGCTGTGGGTACCGTTAGATGCTGAATAATTCCTGTGAAAAGAACTAGACTTACGAGGTGAGTCCTGATGTCGTCTGTCATGATGCTGATACTGCTTCCGCAGTTCTGGATTGTAGTAGCCCAAACCCTCGTCTGGGACAATTCGGTCCACTGGATATGATGCTTCGCTACCGATAGCAGGATCGCGAGGGCCCACCACTTCTTCATCTCTTGTCAATTGATCGATTGCGAATTGTATATAAGGTGTGTCGTCCACGCCCGGTGTCGGTGGGCTTACTCCATCCACTGGTCGTCGCACAATTGTTCCTTCTGATGCCGATGAGGAAGAGGATACCGGCTTCCGCTTGATCTTACGCTCTCCGTTCTTTGTCCCTTTCGCGAGCTCCTCGTCGCCAGGATCCTTATGTTTGACCGGCTTGATGATCGGTATGGTTGCCTCGGATTGTTTGGCTTCAGATTGAAGGGCATCATGACTTGCATCCGCCGATAACATGTGCATTGGCGGAGTTTCATATCGCCGAACGGTGTTACGATCTTCATTACTGGACTCCTCAGATGCGAGAGAGTAATAGTCATCGGACGCTGTGACGGACTGTTTGGAATCGGAATGAACGAGTTGAGGTCTGCTTGTGTTGACATATCTGAGATTGGATTCACCCAAATTCATGTCGGTCGTAATGTTGTTGTAGAATGTAAATGACGCTTTCAGATTGCATAGTACTAGAGTGTAGGAAGTTGAAGAGGTACATGATTGCTGATGTGGCCGTCAGGTGTGAGGCTGGCGATTGGTGAAGAGGCGGGAAACTTGATGGCAGGGCTGGGCAAAATTCACAGGGCTGAACTACTGGGTTGCCCCGTTGACCGTTGAGGGCTAATTTAGTGTTGCCGGGGTAGGCCGGTTTCAAGACTTGGCAGGCCTATTCCTTCCCCCACCAATAGATAGATCCTAGATTCTACTCACCAATATCAACCAATCAGCTCTATGATTCCACCTCTGTTTGTGCTGTGCCAATTCTGCTTTGTAGATCTTCCATTGTTGACTTAGCCCGCCACCAGCGGGGTTGCAGCTCGGCCCACGGCGGCCCAAAAACGCCAACCTGCATGATAATACTTCCAAAGAGCCTGATACTGCAGCATTTTGACACCATGGTGCTCTCCGTGCTTGAAGTAGGAGTGCGAAAGACCGCTTACTGCCTCTGCGAGGACCGAAAGTCTCGTACTTCACGTAAGTTGCATCGGACCCCAGAGAGAGACGTATTGAATGCCAGCCATCCTGTAGTTTGTTAAGAGCACCAGGGAAAAGGTGCTTACTCTCAGCCCACATCGATCCCTAGAAGCCCGAGTCTCACTGTTGTCGCTGCACTCTTAATGCACTTATTGCTTACAATTTAAAAGATTATGTCCTCAACACGAATCCTATTAAAAAACCACGACAAATCGTTTAATGTGATCTTGCTTCCTTCTCCTCCGCACCGTTACTGACGGAGGTCCCATGTCAGACACTGTGTCGTTCTTCATCCGTTCCGAGAGGGGAGTCTTGAAGAATATAATGAGTCATTAAAATAATCTCACCTCCTTTCGCGGGACGAATCGCAACACGGGAGCATCGTTCTAAATAGGAATTTAGGATTGTCAATGGGGCATTGCAGCTGACACGAGTTCATTAATTCTCACGTGTCACCTTTACTGATTCCTTCTCGGATATTTTCGAGTAATGCTACTAAATCTGCATATGCCGGCTTCGGTGAATATAATTGACCTCGAGTTGGCTACTCCGTATGAACTCAAACCGCCTCATTATACACTCCGATGACTCTACAACACGGACAGGATGACATTGAAGGCTGTGTTCGTCGTCTCCAAGGTACCAATGTCATCACACAAGGCATCCTTCTTTTATATAAAGAAGCATCAGAAGCCTCCAGTCTTCATTTTCCATTGCACATACCGTCCATATGGCACAAATTCTTCGTCGAACTTGCTTGGTCCTCCCTTTTTTCGCTTTATCATTAGCATTCCCAACATCTCGTTCGACGCTTCCTCTTTGCAGTGACATATGTCGGCCTTGTTCCTGCCCAGCTGGTGCAACATTCGTGAATACTACCACGTACGCGACTATTGGCGCAACAGCTAGTGATATTGCCTTTGTAACGAATAATTGTACGATTGATCAGGCCCAGTATAGCACGCCAGGCTGACTGGAAGACAAACAGTCTTCAATACCACTTGGTTCGATGTTGATATTCTAAACACTACTGGTGTATACGACGAGTATGGAGCTACTCGCACTTTCAGCATCGGTGACAATGTCACCCTTACCGAAAAGGTACATTATACTTTTCCCAATAATCTCCCATGAATCGCATTGACTATTTCTAACGGCATTAGCTCATCGAGGACGAAGTATATCCAGATGGGTCGTTCATTCAACGCTATAGACAGAATCCAGGTCAGTTACATGTCGTAGCCCAGAATTACAAGAAACCTCATCGGCATCATTCTGACGCTTCTTACATCGTCAGTACCCGCTGAAGTCCAAAAACCGGCGGCCGAGGGCGGTGGTACTTTCTATGGGTACTGGGATACTCTTGCAGTAACGCAGACATCAGTCCCAGACCAATCGAATGTGACCTATTCAGCCTATCGGTGTAATATTGGGGACCCTTTTGGTAAGTTTGCCAATTCTTGCACCTCACCCATGCTGATGTTGGTCCGTCTAGACACAGTGACGTTCCACGTAGACTGTATCAATGACGCCATCTCCGTACTTACCAGTGAGGGCCTACTCACAGGTACTAATGTTGCCCCATATACAATTTCTTCTTGAGTCATAGGACTTTTAATTGTAATGAGATACTTGAGGAAGGACTTAAGGCGGGTGTCATATCAATCATTTTCGAGGACGATCAGGACATGTTACATCATTCTCAACAGATAGACCGGGAGTTATTAGAATCATTCGGAATAGTTGTTGTTCAGCAACGCGTCGTTTAGCCCTACCTACCACAGCATGTACGCTTATTTAAGCGCTAAATTTAGATATCCTCAAGTCGGGAGATGTCGAAAGATGTCTGCTACATCTTTAGGTATAGACGCACTATGATACCCTTTTACGCATTCGTCGCTACACTAATAACACTCCTTATGATTAGGTGAGGCGTATATGCACAATTGGGCGACGACGCCGCCCACCCGTGTTTTTCCGCGTCGATGGGCAGCAAAAAGCTTCGCTGACCTATCCAGATCCAAGGTCTTTCTTACGGGTAGATTCTATATTACTATGCGATCAGAGTATCTGCCCCTGCATTGTGCACTATGCTATGACTGGGAGGGGCCCTGCATCCTGGCAGATGTACCCATAAAACAACAACAACACTGCATGGTATCTTACTCCCTTAGGTTACCATTTCTACAGCTTTGCTAGCTTGTCTTCCTTTCAAGCAGATTCCAGGCCATTTCGCTTTCTCCAAGCTAGGATATACTTGAGATATCTAACCAACAATCGACTTCGTACCTACCTACCATCGATACTCAGTGAATGCCTCCAATGCGATAATAGAGGATTTGCTATTCTTGGCGAAATTGTCTTCCCCGAGAGCATGCAGCCACCCCGAGAATACGAACGTGCAAATGACCGATCAGCCGCACTTCTCTGCATTAACCTGCCTTTGCTAGGTGGATCTACCTTATGCACGTTGTCATGAAGCTCAAATGCACCTGCTCTATTGCCATGTTTCCTCTCAATAAGATTCCCATTTCAAGAATAAGCTAAGTGAGGCCGTGACCGTCCATGGGGGAGGCTCTAAAGCCTCTAAAAAGCGGTCTGCTTGCTTCCCTCGGGATGGGTCCAGAGCAATTTTGGGAATAGGCAAGGCTTCGGGCCGGCCGTAAATATCGTGTCACAACACTTCACATGAAACGTACTGAGGGGCAACGGGTTTGTTTATATGGACGCTGATTCTCCGCTGGGACACTCGCAAGTCAACATCACTTTCAGAACCAACTTCGAGGTTGACTCATCATGAAGGTCTCCATCAGCGTACTTCTTAGTATCTGTTTTGGGGAGATAGTTGTAGGCAACATACCCGTCAATTATAAAGTCACACTCTCATGCGATCACTCCTCCCCCTACTTCACAGGATGTCTGCGAGGTATGAAATGCGACGACGACGGAAGGTAGGCGATCGGATCATATCTATGCAATTCATCATACGTGGACCTAACATCAGGCAGCTGTGTCAAACCTGCGATCCAAACACATCCGCAAAGCTTCGAAGTTGATGCTCTCTACAATCCTGTTCCTCGCTCCCTTGATGATCTCATATCTCGGGCGTACTCTCCGGATGGGAAGTGCGGACCAGACAACGACGGTCTAACTTGTGATCCCAATAGCACAGTCTACAACGGGACATGCTGTTCCCAGTATGGCTGGTGTGGGGACACAGTTGACTACTGTGGTGCTGGCTGCATATCTGGGTGCTCATCTCCTGCCGGTACAACTTTCTTGTCCGCTTCATCAACCAAGCCCACAGCAACGGCCTCAGCGACACAGGAGCCGGTCTTGGGGAAGCCGTCGACCGCGCCTACTACTGGCCCCATCACCAGCGATGGCACGTGTGGTGCAGGAAATGGAAATACTGTGTGTGGGGACTGGCCGAAAGGTGCTTGTTGTTCCTTATATGGGGTAGGCAAATGTTCCGGCTCCAAGTAACTTCAATTGACAGAACCCAGTTTTGTGGTAACGATACCGCGCATTGCGGCAGTGGCTGTCAAAGTGGACCGTGTTTGAGCGCCCCGGAAATTCCAGCTCCAGGTCCCTCGCCTGCTCCAGCCGCTGCAAATCCTGGATCCTTCAAGATTGTTGGTCAATCTGGTGTGCCGGCAATGCACGCCGGTCTGATGCCCAATGGACGAGTGATCTTTCTAGACAAAGTCGAAAACTACACACAGATTAAGTTGTCTGACGGACAATACGCTTATTCTGCAGAATACGACCCAGCGACGAACACAGTCGTTGGCCTTCAATATAAGGTATGTACTCTGTCATCATGACTATGACGCTGCTAACTTGTTTCCAGACCAATGCTTTCTGTTCCGGCGGTGCCTTCCTGGCTGACGGCCGGTGGGTGTCACTTGGTGGAAATGCACCCCTTACAGACATTGATCCTACAGTTGGAGATGGTTTCACCGCTATCCGCTATCTCAGTCGTTCTTCTACCGACGCTTCATTGGACGGAAGTAATTGGAGTGAGCCAGGTAACAAATTGTCGACCGCACGATGGTATGCCACTGCCCAAACCATGCCTGATGGCACAATCTTTGTTGCTTCTGGAAGCCTCAACGGACTTGATCCCACAGTTCCAGCAAACAACAACCCAACTTACGAGATACTCAACGTAAATGGTATTTCAAGTGGTGTCAGCATCCCGCTGGCAATTTTGGAGACCAACCAGCCGTACTATATGTACCCATTCGTCCACCTACTCAGAGACGGGAACCTGTTCATCTTCGTTTCAAAGTCTGCCGAAACTTTCAATGTGGTAGGCAACCAAACTGTTACAAAGTTGCCAGATCTGCCAGGTGACTTTCGTACCTACCCTAATACGGGCGGCAGTGTGCTCCTACCCCTATCAAGTGCTAACGACTGGGCCCCTGAGATCGTAATTTGCGGCGGAGGAGCTTATCAAGATATCACGAGTCCGACAGAGCCGAGTTGTGGTAGCATTCAGCCTCTGGCTGACAATCCGACATGGGCAATGGAATCAATGCCCGAAGGTCGTGGCATGGTAGAGGCCACTCTCCTCCCTGATGGCACCGTCATCTGGCTCAATGGCTGCAATCAAGGTGCTCAAGGCTTTGGACTAGCTACTGCTCCCACTCTCGAGGCTTTGATCTATGATCCAACTAGACCTCCAGGACAACGTTTTTCGACTGGCAGTAGTTCGACGATCGCAAGACTCTACCACTCTTGTGCTCTTCTATTACTGGATGGTACGCTCATGGTCTGCGGGTCCAATCCCGTACAGCAGCCAGTGCTTACTCCTGTTCCGAACCAAACTCCCTCTGAAGACTACGTTACCGAGTTCAAAGTGGAAATCTACGCTCCGCCGTATCTTCAGGGCAATCCTAAGCGTCCAGAAGCTGTAGTACTCTCTTCGCTCTCCCTTACTGCAAATGGAAGTAAATTCACAGTAACGTTCAATGCTCCTCCTGGCAACACAGTTTGCGCTGTGGTGTTGTATCATGGGGGATTTGTTACTCATAGTCTACATATGAACCACCGTATGCTATTCCTTGACAACACAGGTTATGAGGCTGGCGCAACCTCGCAAAAATTGACAGTTACCATGCCCCCAAACAACAACGTCGCGCAGCCTGGACCATATGTGGTTTACGTGACTTGTGGTGGTGTGCCGGCGATTGGCCAATTTGTTATGGTTTCATGAAGAATTTGCTCAATGAAGGTGAGGACTTCCCCGAGGCTCGGGGTTTATTTGAATTTTGCTTTCAAGTACGGCGATCAGTGCTGGCATTCTGGTGGCGCTCCAATATCTGCATTCATTGTGGGGGCTTGCTTTGAAAACCTGGTCCGATGACTTGAAGATCGGCGCTTTTCCACATGGAGATACACTGTATCTTGCACATAGATAGTTACTTTACCAATTTCGAAGTTGCCGTATCCAAGTCTATGGTAACGTCCTGCATATGTTGGTAGCAAGTTCGGGTTCTCCCCGAGCCTGGACCGGATTGAAGTGCTGTTATCTTCGGGGCGGGAGTCCCTATGATCTCACCACACTTGTGGATACCGAAAGCATGACCGCAATGGGAACCCAATCGGGAGTTAAGAGGAGCGTCCTCAGCCTTTCCACTCTAGCCTATTAGACAGACTACTGCCCTGTTGATCATGGCAGCCTCAGCACCGCGATCAACCTTCGCCTCGATGTTCTCGCTTCACGGACAGACAGCGCTCGTCACAGGTGGAACACGTGGGATCGGCCATGCAATGACACTGGCCCTGGCCGAAGCGGGAGCAAACATTATCCTTGTTCAGGTGAATCGTCTTCTTGGTAACAATCCTTTGGGATTCAGGTTCTAAGCAGGGGTACAGCGAGACAAGGCCGACGGCACCACTTGGGCTGCTGTCGAGAACCTTGGTCGAACTGCCTGGATCTATGAAGCAGACCTCTCAGTATCGGCATCGGTTGCGGCTCTTATTCCTCGTGTACTTGAAGATGGTCACAGGATAGATATCCTACTCAATAGTGCTGGCATTCAGAAGAGGCACCCAGGTCACCAGTTTCCCACCAACGACTGGAATGAGGTTTGTATGTCCGCTATCTAGCACTTGCACTGGAGCATACTTACTCTCTCAGATTCTACAAGTCAATCTAACTACAGTCTTTACACTCTGTCGAGATGTTGGCGCTCACATGCTTGAGCACAGACCCAGTCCTGGTGGTAGAAGAGGAGCCATTATCAATGTGGCATCGCTGCTATCCTTCCAAGGAGGCATTACAGTACCCGCTTATGCTGCATCGAAAGGAGGAGTGGCACAGCTGACGAAGGCTCTGTCGAATGAATGGGCAGGCAAAGGAATATGCGTAAATGCTATTGCGCCGGGGTATATTGCCACCGAGATGAACTCGGCGTTGATACAGGATGAAGATCGGGCAACGAGTATTTTAGGCAGGATCCCTGCAGGTAGGTGGGGCCAGCCTGACGATTTTAAAGGTCCGGTTGTGTTCCTGGCGTCCGAGGCATCGCGATATGTCACGGGAGAGATATTGATGGTTGATGGGGGTTGGATGGGACGATAGTCTGGGACAGGAAGGCCTAGAGCAGCTCTAGAGGACTAGAAAGGAGCACCAGACAGTTTAATGTATCCTTAGGGGCTGTCAGAAGTCACACTATCATTGCTTGTGTGACGTAAATGGCCCGCCATACCATGCTGCTTTGGGTCGATGAGTCCCTTAGCCATCTCGAAAACAGAACAGTATAAAGAGTGTCAAGGAAAAAAGGCGCAGGCAAGGTTTGGTATTAGGGGATTACGACTCGAGGTCCCCCATCCCATTGGACGGGGAAGCGGAAAAGGAAAGGAAAGGATGAAGGCCCAGGGTTGGGGGTTGCCGACGTAGAAGTGACAGGCTCTTGGGGCGCGATAACTTGCAATAGTCAGGGTTTTGTTGCCTCACTAACTGGTAGTTGAGTCAAAGATCGTGGGCCCGATAACTACTACCTAATCTCCCAATCAGGGTGCGCTTCCGAGCACACCTACCCACTCACCCTACACCAACCAGGTCATCGCTCACTTTGAGACGGCTCTTTCACCGAAGCACCCCACGAGCCCCTTCTAGCCCTCGTCCCACTGTGTTCTAGCAGTATGCAGGCTCTCAAGCCGTTGGGGTCATGCATTCGAATGCCGTCTACGCCGAAAAGCCCCAAGCTGCCTGCTCTACCAGCCAAAAACACTCTCGATCCCAGCCCTGAACTTCTTCGTCCACATGTAGGCCGCAAATCGCTCGCACGATACTCCCTAGTCTCGGACGATCCTTTTAAAAGTATATGCAGCAGGTATGGATCATGGAAAGGAGATACACAAGCGCTTCATCACCAGGAACTTCTTGCAACAGAAATACACCAGCTTCTTTATACTTTCCATTGATGCACCAATCCCTTTCCCGCTGCCGCTGCATTCAACATGTCGCCAGAGGAGAGCGTGAAGCCAATTGTTCTGCTACTTGGAGAGGTTATCTTGGCCCATGCTGAATGGAATGCCTTGAGCGAGATAGCAGAACTGCGCGTATGATCGATTTCTATCCCGAAAAAATTCCACTGTGCTGACCTTCCTTCAACGAGCAGCAAGTCAATCAGGGCACCAGAGAGCAATTCCTGAACGACTGCAGAGCTGGCGTCTATGACGGAGTTTTGGTGATTTCGAGAACCTACGACTCAACTCAGGTAAGTCGCTACAATATACATTACCCCTCACACGTGCTGCAGGGTCAAGAAGCTCAGGAATTGCTTTTTCCTAACAGATTACGGGACGCTTCGACAAAGAATTGGTCGACGTCCTCCCCTCCAGTCTCAAATTCGTCTCTCACAATGGCGCAGGCTATGACTCCATAGATGCCCATGCCTGTGCTGCACGCGGCGTCTCCGTCTCCAACACTCCCGGAGCTGTGGACGCCTGCAGCGCCGATACGGCCATATTTCTTATTCTCGGTGCCCTCCGTCGCATACACATACCCTACACCGCTCTTCGCGCCGGCAAATGGCGAGGCAATATGGGCCTGACGCACGAACCTGAAGGCAAAATGCTAGGAATACTGGGAATGGGTGGTATCGGTACGGCTGTGGCCCGGCGCGCATTACCGTTTGGCCTCCAAGTTCAATATCACAATCGCTCGTGTGTACCTGAGCAGCAAAACCTTACCGGCGCAAAATATGTTAGCTTCGAAGAATTGTTGCAGACAAGCGATATCATATCAGTGCACCTGCCGCTCAATGCCAGCACCAGAGGACTGGTATCCTATAAAGAATTTGCCATGATGAAGACAGGCGTGGTCCTCGTTAATACAGCGCGTGGCCCCATCGTCAACGAAGATGCTCTTGTGCAGGCTTTGGAAGACGGAAAAGTATGGGGCGCCGGATTGGATGTTCACGAGCGCGAACCGGACATCCACCCGGGGCTGATGCACAACGAGAACTGTGTGCTTTTGCCTCATGTAGGGACGGCAACAGTGGAAACGCAAAGGAAGATGGAGGTCTTGGTGGTGGAGAACGTGAGGAGTGCGCTTGAGAGGGGATGCTTGATTACGCCTGTTGCAGAAACGAGGAAAATGATGGCTAATGGGTGTACGCAAGTACAAGGATTGTCATGAATGAAGGGATTGCTAGGTGCCTTGGAATATAGATGGGACAGGGATAGAGTGTTTTTGATATTGATGAAAGACTATGGGATAGAGGTAGAGGTAGAGGTAGAAGAGATAGAAGGAGGGGGAGTCCAGGTAGACCAAAAGTGTGTATGTATGTACGCATACGGTCGATAACCCTTAGATGCAACAACGTGTCGCTCGCCTCGAAAGCTCTCTGTCATTCCTGGGTGCTTTTCTGGGTGCTTTTTTTTTCGTGGACGCTCAAGCAGCGATCGATATGTCTGATCATCTACAGCTGACAACAAGGGAGGCCGATCTCCTCAGACGTACCGAGCCGCATTTGCTCTACGAAAGACTAGTTACGGAAGAAGGAAACGAGGATTCTCATACTTGATCTTGATGTTATGATGTCCCCCAGTGTCTCACACAGCTCTCAATCAAGCCGAGTCTCGACGGAATGGCTGATGGCTGAAAGAAGGACGCTTCCAGAACACACTCTACATCATCGCACGCATCTAGTTCAGGCATATGAGACGTGGCTTTTGCGGCATCAAGCCTTGCAATATCACGGACAAAGATCCACTCCCATTCCCCAGGCCCAAATCGGAAGTGAAATGCATCAAGAGGTTCCGGGCACAAATCTCCACCAGACAGCAGAATCCATCGCGCCTTCACATCATACCGCTATCATACCCACTACACCATATCAGTGGAGAAGAGGCATACCTACGTATCAGAATGTAGGTAGCCTTATCAAACTTCAAGGTTCAAGGTGTACAGCATTCGGGACGTTCGGACATCCAAATTGAGATTTGTATACTAGTACGCAGAGCCCCCGGAATCGGAAGGCAGTCGCGTTGAATGACATATGCACCTAGCCTTGACTTTGGTGTGACGGACGGGCACCGGAGGCCATTACGGCTTGCGCTATGGGCATCTCCCTTCCCTTCCTCCCTTCTTCCCTTCTTCCCCGTCGCAGCTTGGACGTCAGATCATCTCACGGGATACGGCTTGTGGGACCCGCCTCTCCCCTTCCTTCCTTCCTTCCTTCCTTCCCTCCTTCTTCTCTAAGGTCGTCTGTAATCCGGAGATCCGTAGCCTGGAGCCTGAAGATAGAAACAACGACATGGAATGGGCCCAGAAACGAAGCCTCTCTCCTCTCTCCTCTCTACATCCACAAGAACAAAACCCAGAGATCATCAAACCCCCCAACTCGGCCCTCTGCACCAGCATTTCCATTTCCTCCAACTTCCTCAACCAAACCCCCACCAACTTGAAATCCCCAACCTCGATACTATCCATTATCCAACGCAACCGCACCCCCTCTTCGGGCCCGAGCAGAGCCGCCCCCAAACAAATAGATCTCGATCGCTCTCACCACCTATCCCATCATCCTATAACCCCCACAAAAAGAACCTAAACCCCCACCCCCTCCAGAAACCCAGCCGCTGGAGCAGAAGGTCAGACGAGCTACGTAGGATGCTACAAGAAAATTCGCAATGAAACGGGATGAACTGGACCCCTGATATCACGCTCAATAAAGAAGAAGAGAAGGATATAGTGGCGCGAAGTAGAATAAATGATGTCTGATATTTTATGTTTTGAATATTGAACATGCAGGTGGCTTTACCACTCACGATAGCGGATTAAGAGCCATGGGGATGGAGATAGGGGATTAAGAGTGCATGGGTATGGGGGGGATAGGGGGGTTGGATTGGGATTGGGATGAGGGATTGAGGATGTGGAGAGGGGGGTTGGGGGTGGGGGATGGAGGAGGGAGAGGAGATAGGTAGAGATGGTGGGGAGCTGGGTGGAGATGGGTATGGAATGGGGTAAAGATGGTACAGAGATGTGTAGGGCTCGTGGGTTGGGTTTGTGGTTCTGGAGTGCCCGAGGGGGGGATTGGGATGGGAAAGCAGAGTATCTACTCTTTGACTTGAGTTGAGAGATATGTGAGGCAATAGACTTCACGTCTGGGTACCTGAGAGAAGTATGAATAGATTGATATACATAGCAAATGGAGTGACTGCTCGGATTCGGATATACCCATTACCCAAAGGCGCCGTATGCATGGTATGCTCTTTCTTACGCTTTGCTTTGTTCATGGGATGTGAATGTTAATTATCTATCAATCTATATATCAGGACATACATACATAGGGCTTTACGGGCGAGACAGAGAGAGAGAGTGTGTGTGTGTTGTGTGTGTGTATAATATAAATCAATGACAAGAAGGCTGTTTTCCTACTTTAATTACTAAGGTTAATTATCAAAGTAAAATAGATATAGCACAGCAGTGTTTTATATACATGGGTATCAGCGCATTTGTAATAATTGGAACTGGAATTAAAGATGGGGAAAAATCCGACAAGTCCCATCCAGCAGTTTCGGGGGGGTTTAGGCCTTCGGTATGAGATTTTGGCGGAATGACTAGAGAAAAGAAAAGGGATTGTGTGTTAGTTATATTTTCGTTGTGTCGGATTGGATTTGGAAAGATAGGCTTGGGGATGGGTAAAGAGGGTATATGTACTTACACCAAGCAACCTTGGTCCATCTATTGTCATAGGTCGTGATGTGAATTTGATGCAGATTGCGAGTGTTGTTGTGAGGGAGGTAGAGATTGTAGAAGGCCATTATATATTTCCGTTTTGTATACCGTTGGGGGGAATAATTAGAAATTCCAAAAAGCCTCGAGGTCCCATCCGGCAATATTAGTGAGGTCTAGTCCTTCGAGATTTTGGCCGAATTCCTGGAGAAGAGGAAATGGATTGTATGTTAGTTATCATTTTCATTGGAGCAGATGATAGATTTGGGGATGGTTGGGTAAGGTATGGGGTATGGCTTACATCAAGCAACCCTGGGCCATCCATTGTCATAGGTTGTTGCGAATTCGATATCGATTGTGAAGCAGGCTGTGATGGAGGCAGAGGTTGCAGGACGCCATTTCCATTTTGTATACCGTTGGGGGTTTGGACTGGCTAGAGAGCGAATTGTCAGCTCGCGGTGGTAGGGAGTAGAAAGGCTATATACCATGTTAGGCAAGCTGGCCAATGTGGCTGCCGCAGAGTAATTGTCTTGTGCTGCTAGCACTCTTTGAATCATTGCAGTGACTCTGTCCGCAGATCTCATTTGCTCGTTTCTTGATTGTTCTGGCGATGGTCTTTTGATTAGACCGATTATGGCGCAGACGCAGTAGTATTCTTGCAAGCCGACGCCTAGACGCATGATCTTGTCTTCGAGCATTGTGAGGGCTTTTTCGAGGTATTGGAGCGGGTCGCCGCTTAGCTGCACGATTGAGCTTCGTGATGGTAAGCCTCGACCTGTGATTCTAAAGTTTAGCGAGGAATAATGGATGAGATTCGAATTAGATTGTTACCTGGCTTTACACCGGACATGGAAACATTGTAGCAGATACTTAGTGCGGCATTGAGGGCGTCGTTTCTGAACAAGCATAGAAAGCTGTTTCCGTTGCTGAGGAGTTGTTCATGAAGGTCAATGATGGTCATGGCGCTTCTGAGATGGACAATCGCAGAATAGTCGTATCTGGAGCCCCAGGGTTCGTCTCTCGCGTAAGGTGCATGTAAGAAAAGGAGGAGTTGTTGGAGCTGTAATTGTAGGAGGATGCGCGCAACTTGACTTTCCAGTTCATGCCAATGTGGAATGTCATCTAGACATTGCATAATCTTTTTGTCGTATAAGAGCACGTCCTCGTAGGGCATGTGCGACTTCGGCCCGTTCACTAATGAAACAACTTCAAGCCGCAAGGACCAACTGGAACGGGAGAGATGCTGGTAAGAGGATCTGGTGAACTGCGACAATGGACTAGGACTGGGGAGCTGCTCGGATGATTGATCCATGTCTTCATCGTCAATGTTGTTGGGAGCACCGCAATCCTCAACAAGATCTCTGGTCATTGCCGGCATCCCCCTGTCGATTGCGGCTTGCAGTTCTAGCTCGGCGACCGTCGTCCAGATGCGCCTTCGCATTTCTTGGTCGAACACTGAAACTCTTTTGAAGGATGGAGTCCCATGTCGAAGGTTAACAATATGCGCATCTCGGTGAAGTCCAGCCGACATTGCTAGTCTGGCGAGAGTACCTGCAGAAGTCCAAGTTCGTTTACGTTTAACAGAATTCATCTGTTTCGCTATATACGTCAGACAATTGAGCTGGAAAATGATGAGCGTGGTATGCTTTTGGCTTTGAGATCTTAGCCAGGCATCACAATTTCGAATCCACATAATGGCTGTCTCGCGGTCAACAGAGCTATCGCCTCGGAACATGATTGGGCCTTTCTTTCCAATGCTGTTGCCGGTGGCGAGGATTAGTAGAAGCAACGCCACAAAGGCCGGCCTTGCCTCCCGATGTGCATTCCAGAAATCAGAATATTCTGCCCAGAAAGTTGGCAGGTGTAGGATTCGATAAGTAGTCTCAAAATTATTGATATAAATCTCTACAAGCTGGTCTGTGACCTTTCGAGAGGGAAGTAACGTGGCCAGAGTCTGATCGTTGGGAGGAATTGTATCGTCTTGTCCAGCGCCCTTGATCTTCGCGCCGTTCAATTCCGTTTGGACGTGTGCTAATTCTGGGTGGTGCACAATCATATCCTTCATAAACACTCGGAGCTCAGGAAGCTACTGTTGTCAATAACGAGATGATTCAATATATATGGGCGATCATACATGGGATAGATAGCTCATATGGTAACTAGCACCATAAAACTGAGTTTTGAAACCCTTGCCTCTGAAAATCATGGACTCTTTGTCTGCAGCCTCTCTTTGGTCTAAGAGTGGATTAAGCTCGGTTTCGGTCAGCTCTGGACTTCTGGTAGACCTGGGCCAGTGAGATCGACCGCTTCCATTGGTTATTCTTTCCAGTCCAATGATCCTGTTCTCAAGTTGTCGGATACGTTCCTCTTGCGCGCAAAGCCTCGCAGTAGCACCATCAGGTTGTCGTCTTGGGATAATCTCATCCCCATCATCACCTGCAAAGCTGCGAGCAACCGATGGAAGCCGGGGTATAGCTCTTGGTAAACCTCCAGATGCAGAAAAGTCACGTGTTCCTTGGTTCCTCTCCGCCGAAGACTGGTTCAGCGTGTCGACAGCCTCCGTATCGTAAGTACAATTCTCAGGACGACCGCCTTTCTGACATCGACTACATGATGGATAGCTACGATCACATTTCAATTTCCTGCGGCGACAAGCAAGACATGAGAATGCTATCCGTCGTCTCTTGGAACCGGGCGTTTCATCATGGGGAGACCGCTCTTCCCTGGCAGTACCATTACTCGACATTGATCGGACTGAAATTAATCAATTGACCATTGGCGCCTATGTCGAAGCATTCGAATGGATTTATATGTGTGCAGGCCCACGATGGTGAACAGAGCAGGGATCTAGTGCTGAATTATAAGGGATACGCGTAATGAACTTTAAATCCGTTCTGATAGGCTAATTGCAATAGCGCCTTGGACTGCTCAAGATCTTTCGAGGTTGTCCATACAATTAAGCAGATACATGTACATGGTTTCATATAGGTCTTTTATACAACTTGGGTTTCCACAGTCCCAATGGGTCTCTCCACGATCTCCATGATACCCCTGACGACGCTCTCTCTCGCTTCCTCACTAGCTATATGATCACCGGCCAAATACCCCATCCACACGAGCCTACTGATCCTTTCGTCTTTCAAACTACCGAGCAAAGTCATCTTCTCTCCTCTTCTACTTGGGATTGCCGGATCCGCTGTAGCTGAAGAAGAATCCTCTTCTTCAACCCATGCTCTTAATGCGCCATCAGCTCCCCTACCCAAAAGCAGAACCTTTCCTTTAGCCACAGAACCTCGGCCCCCAAGCATGCTCTTGAACTCGCCTACCGCCGCTTTGAAATCATCCCCTTCGAACTCTTTGCCTTTGGCCCTCAGGTCTATGCCTCTCAACCAGCCATCCCTCAGATGCGAGAAATTGGTGTTTCTGGTGGGCATGATCCTCACGGCACTCCTCACTCCTCCCTCTCTTAGCACCTCTTCCCACACTTTGGTACTTCCTTCACCGTCCACCAATGTTTTCTGCAATTGCTCTTTCTCTCCCTGAACCAGGGTGCTTGCACCACTACCCACTGATGCTTTTATTAGTTCCTGGTGTAATTTGCCCATGTCTGCTTTCGCAACGTATAGCCCCACGACGTAGACTTGAATCCTGAACAGAGATACCTTTCGTATTCCCAACCCAAGCAGTTGATACTCGTCTTCGTCCTGGGCTGCACCCATGCCAGCAGGTAGTGCAGCAGAACTTCCTTCGTCTCGCCCACCAGACTTTGGCAGCCATATTGTGCGTGGAAAGTATGGTATTGTAGATGTGCCTGTAGCGACTTCTTCCATGTCATCGCCCTTGTCTTTTCTTGTAATTTCTACCTTGACACCGCTCGTCAAGGGAGGCCTGCCTGCACTGGGAGGGGCATCGAGTCGCTTAGGTTCGCGGGTAGTTACCACCCAGGTACCCGCCACTGCTGTGAGGCCACACAGTATTGCTACCTTGTAATTGGGCTTATTGCTGGGCGAAGAATTAGGCCGTGAAGTGGAATACGCATGAGGTCGTTGGGAGTATTTGGGAGATATGAAAGGAGTTCGAGAAACATCATGAAGACATATATTGGCTCTAGGACATGAATATCGCAACGATCCAGAGGTGAGATGTGGGACCCTAGCCGCCATATCGTCGGGTGGTGATAGGGAAATACCGTGCCCGGCGATGATGGACAGAAGCTCAATGTCGACATGCCAAGACTTGAGAGCGGAATCATACCGAATCCCATTGGTCTTAGTTCTGGCTCCAAGGTTGTATTGACCTTACCTAGTCATTGAGATATACTAGATGTTCGTGATAATGAACAATTCAAGTAATTTTTGTTGCTTCAAGTAGCACTTCAGGATCATAGAAGCTGTATTGATATCTTGTGAAGCTCCACTGCAAAATACAATTTTACAGATATGCCTCTCCAATAAAGCATGGGCTTGAGGGGCCTGTCCTTACGGCTTGAAATCCTAAGTTGCTCCATAACATAGCCGAACACGAGGGCTATGAACACTCTCAAAGTGTCTCGGCCTGTCCAAAGTAGGAGCGGCTCTTCTTCAAGACTGGCTGCCAGGCCCTTCGCTTGAGTCTGATGCATGACCAATACATTGTCCCTTTCCAGCATCGGTTCCCTTGCCAAGCAGATCTCACTGAAAAGCCAAAAGCACCGGCCAGGCACCAGCTCATCGATTAGTAACAGTAGAGCTACTAGACTTCCGGCCAATGCGCTGCATCTGACAGGAGAACCGGGATGTAGATCTCCAAGTCAAGTCTGCAACACCTATGTAATGTCAGCACGGTGAAATTGGAAGTAGTCTCATCATCAGACTATCCAGTAGTCGCAGCTCCAATGTACGACTTGAAACGGCGGAGGGACATTCTCAAGAGAAAGATGATTTACTGCATGCATTTCGTGTACAGTTAACAACCCGCAACATATACTGTCTTTTGGTTTACCGACTGGGCATACCCAGAAGGGCACAGTGTGCTAAGGATTATAAACTACGAAACGATTTTCAGACGCACTGGTTCGATCGAAAATGTCAAAAGATCTTCTACCCTCAGCTCGTCAAAGACATGATAGTCTCTTTCCCCCTGGCTCGATTTTTAGCGTATAAACTCAGCCAGGACTTTAAAGTTTACGTACCCCTCCAGTCAGTTGCCAGAAGCCCCTGTTGCTAAAGGACATATACATCAAGCCTGCTTGTACGCTAGTAAGATCATATATGCTGACAGATAGGGTTGATAGCGACATTTGGATGCGCATCTGAGTCCTATAGAAAGCTTTAGAACCAGCATAATGAGAGGTACGTCATAGGTGGAAGACGATATAAGTACTTTCCGTGAGCGTGGCAATCCGGAACTTGCGCTTTTGAACAGATCTCTCCCAGCCTTTTTGGATGCGAAGCCATTTCCGGCACCCAACTAGACAAGAGCGTTCTGTTAATACCTTTTGTCGCAAGTGTTTCCCAACGCGTCGAGATGTCTCGGCGAAGAACACAGCAAGCAAACTTCAAAAGTTGTTGGCAAGGATGACAAGAAAAAATAAGACTCATCTGCACCCAAAATGTTCGCCAATAGCTCCTCCTAGCACAGGAGCAGAGTTTAGACTTGGAAATGATACCGAAGTAGCTCCTATCTATGGATGGTGTGCTAAGAGGCGTACCTGCAGTACATAGCTCCTAGAGCGTCTTTTGGTGGGCTGGCATTGTCCCTTGCAATGTCGTCAGCAACTCACGAGTGGAGGACATATGGGCTGAGTCTCACCAGAATTACCTAAGCTCTGCACCACTCTGAAGATCAGCAAAACCGGATACGAACTCTGTAATGCCAGGCCCACATTGCAGCAACTTATATGCTAATAAATTCTAGATGAATAGGATAACGCCCCAGCATATCAGGTATATCACCAAATAGAATTGGTGCAATACTGGATAGGACCGTGTATAAGGTTACGTTCAAAGCGGTTGGTTTGATCGAAATATAAAGGCCGTTAGCCATGAATATAATAGCAAAGTATAAATGAAGCTGCTCAAGCGCAAGGGCGTAGCCGCAAGTGCCGTCACGATAATGATTAGGCGCTTTTGATTTTTACTTATCATTGAATAGAGTCCTGCAGTGTGAATGTATACAAAGCTGGAATCACCATTTCAGCAATTTTCAGGCCGCGGCTCAGTCCTCGCTGCAGTCGGTATGAGTTGAGGACACCATGGCAGTGTTATTAAAAGATCTCACACTTAGAAAGTTATCATCTCCGAGTGCAGGCTTGCATTAAGTGAAATAACACATCAGGCATGCAAATTGCGGACGAACCTTGGATGACACATATGGAAACACCAGTTACACTCTTTATAACTCAAGGTAGAAATCAAGAGTAACCAGGACCACTCTATTTCTCGTGAAAGCAGGGCACTTGAAATTGCTCGAGCATGGACCATAGGCATTTGCAGACACACTCAGAGTAGAACAAGACGACTCAGAACTTTCAGAGGCGCTCAGTGGTTCCTAGTTCCGGCTGTCACATCTGACATACGGGAGCGGAGAGACCTGAGGCATAAGTAGATCTCTTAAGCGAAAGAGTTTTGTAAACATGCTTCAATATCTTACACCAGATACTTTGCTACATGAGACATGAAGGCCGACATGAAAGGCCGAGCCGAGATCAATGTCGCCCAATCCACGTATGAGCGCTTTACACAGCACCAGCATCTTTCAATAACTTCGGCAGCTCGCTCTTTCTCGCCTGCAAGTCTGAGTTGCCGCCAATGTGTTTCTTGGCAATGAAGATATTGGGGACGGAGCGCTGGTTGGTCATCTCTTCGAGCGCGTCTTGGATCGCGGCACCATCGTCTAGGGGAGACAGAGGTGTCAGCGGTTGGCTCAGTGGGCTATGGTTCTTCGAGAGCTTGAACTTACCGATTTGATCCAGCTCAATGATATAGGCTTTGGCACCCATCTCGCTCAAGAGAGCTTTGGATGCCTTGCAATATGGGCAATATGACTTGCTGAAGACGGCTATAATACAGTATCAATCAGTATGCGTAGTTGAGGTACGTTGGAGGAGCTCAACCCTACCGACAGCGTTCTCATCGATAATGCTTTGGGCTTTCGTCTTTGCTGCGGACATGGCTGCTGGGTTGACGCTCGAAGCGAAGAATCTGCGTAGGAACGAAATGTTGGGCAATTGTATGTTAGGTTTGATTAGGTGTGGTATGATTTGTTTCCTTAGGAGGGATCTAGGGCTTTATTAAAGGATGATGTATGGAGTTTTAAAGATCCGTAATCAATGGAATGAATTCGCTAGATGACGCCATCGATGCTTGCTCCTGTGGTTCCCCACCCCATTTTGTTCTGGCATGTCAACTATTAACACGAGAGCAGCAAGCTGAAGACGAACCTGATTCCATAATCATCTACTTTTAGACAACTCTTGCTATCACCCTGCCAAGTGGATTGGTCGATGGTCACATCGTATGCGTCCTCGGACTCATCCGTCTGAGATTATCATTGCACCATACTCCTGGCGCTGCACTCCCTCTCCGGAGGGTCCCTCTCTACAAGTGCAAACATAATATTTGACAATCTGTTGCCATGGAGCCTTACCTAGATCGCGCCTGCCCAAAGGCGTATGCAATGCAAGATGCAAGGCAGCAGCATGCATCTACGCTAATGCCTTCGGCCTCGATGACTCATGCAGAATAACTATTAGGGCCAGGAAAGGATTCCTTTGGATATGAGTTGAATTATCATGGAGTTCAGAACAAGTCGTTTTGTTTGTGTCTCGGACACGCACAACGCGTCTCCGGCAGACGGCGCATTCAAGTTACCAAAAGGCGATGTCCTAATACATGCTGGCGACCTGACCAAGCAGGGAACGTATGCTGAGCTTCAAAAGACGCTGGATTGGATCGAGCAAGCTGACTTCGAAGTCAAGATTGTGGTTGCAGGTGGGTCTACATATCATTCGAACAGTATCAATAAGCTGAGCGGATTCTCTGAGGCAACCACGACATCACCCTTGATCGGGATTTCTACGCGGAGCATGGCCTTTACTTCCATAACCAATATCCTCAAGACTCTCAAGCTTGCATTGACTTGGTCAAAGGCTACAAATCGATAACATTTCTCAACCATGAAGCTACCGAAGTACGCTTGACGAAAGAGAGCGGCCCCAAAACCAGTTTCAAGGTCTTTGGATCACCTTATTCACCTGCCCATGGTCTCTGGGCCTTCGGTTACTCACCAGAAAAGGCTTCAAGGACATGGGATGATGCGATACCCCTAGATACCGATATCGTCATCACCCACACCCCTCCTAAATACCATTGTGACGAGTCAAAACATGGAGGAGCGGCAGGTTGCCGAGCTCTACGAGAGCAGCTATGGCGAGTGCGTCCCTGTTTAGCCATTTGTGGGCATATACACGAGGGCAGGGGTGCTGAAATTGTATATTGGGACCTCGAGACTCCCAATACACGCTACAAAGAATCAATCACGGAATACTGGACGGACCCGGGGCTTGACAGTAAAAAGCAAAGCCTTATCGACTTGTCTTCAAAATCTCCAGCCCCGTTAGAAAATATAGTGTCATGGGGTAATGAAGAATCTACTATCGTCCCAGAAGATGTCCCAACAATAGATTCAGGGTTAGGGTCGCTGCCTAACTGGAAATCCAAAGCGCGTCCTACGTTTACCTTGAAGAGTCCGACAGATGATGGTCTCATTCCATATTACGAGGGCATTCGGGGTCATGGAGGCTTACCACCGTCTGGACGCTGTGACATGGAAGCTTTGGCTGGCAGATTGGGCCGGAAGGAGACTTGCATCATCAACGCCGCTATAATGGCTTCAAGTTGGCCATACAAGGAAAAGAATCGCCGTAAATACCATAAACCTATTGCTGTGGATATAGACTTGCCAGTCAGGCAAGAGGAGTAGAATCGGCATGAGGCGATGAACAGGCCAAAGAAGGAAAGCATATCGTCAAGCGCAGACATTCGATCCAGCCTATTAGCTGTGGCTTAGCACACATGCCTTCCTCTTTGCTCCCAAGGGATTCCAAAGGTTCGCATGAAAGTACCTCTGCGTGCGAGATTCCATGTATCATGGCTGTGTGCATGCAGGTATTACTTTCCGTCTTGTTTCGCCTCGAATAATGTTCCCTAGTCCATGCGGAAGTCGAGCCGACAGCCAACGTTCAGCCTCAAAACGCAGCGAAGCTCGATTAACGCCCGATTGATACCTAATACCTAGATCCTATACCATTAAATATCAAAGCGTTACGCTACCAATGTTTCTATACCCGTTATCATGAGGTTTCATATGTGAGTCATGGTTCAACCTTCTCACAATGACTTCTGGAACAGTACAACCCCACTACGACGTACCTCGCGTGGGAGCGATATTGAGTCCTGTGCTGTGATATGCCGTGCATCATCCTGCAGGGGCACAATTGCTTCAGCCCTTGTGTCATTGGTCGAATACTCTGTGTAGCCGCTGAGCCATGCCCCGTTGAGGGGGCGAACACTATCTGGCCAGCTCAGCAACACTAAAACTTCTTACTTTCCTCTATTCGCTCAGTCGCAGCTAACCCCACCCTCGATTTCAATAGTTGGTTTAAATGCCCGTGGTGTTGCCGCGGACCATCAGGCCTCGTGGCCGGCCCGCAACCTAGAGACAGGTTGTGATTGCGCCTAAGTCTGAAGACATCATAGTCGGGTTTGGCCCTATGCAGCTCCGAGGCTGGCAGAAGCCAATGAAATCCGCTGGCCATTCCGCCCACGGACAGGTAGAAAGGTAAGCAGTGCGTGACTTGTAGATGTAATACTACTAGGTAGAAGGCTAAAGAACTACATGTTCCAGCACTTTTGCTGCTTATGATAATCAACCTCTTTCATTCCCACACTGCTTTTCAGATACTGCCAGAAACCCAATTGCACCTTCTCCAAGGCTGGGCCTATATATACTTATATCCTTTGAGGATTCCCTGCCAAAATTAGAACAGCATCCAAGCCCAAAGCCAGGGGTTAATAACGCCCGTATCAGCTGTTGGGTCTGCTTTAGTGCCTGACTGCGGGTTGTGTGCCTGACTGCGGATGGTAAGCCTGACAATCTCGATCCGTCGTTGCTTCACATCTCGAGGTTCCTTCGCTTTCACTTCTTCCCAAGAACCACCCGCTCAGCGGTGAACGGGATAGCCAGGAAGGCCCGTGAAGAGAGTTCGGTCGCACTGCAGCAAGCATTGCACTAACCCACTTCACCGCCTCAGTACCCCAGAAAGAAGACAGCACATTCAAAATCAAGACTGAACTCCCTGTCTCTTGGACTTGTCAAACTAGACGCTTCTCTACCTGTCCAGAAGACTCTCTCGCTGTCTGCGAGAGTCTGTGGATGTTGGTTTGTCATCAAGACGGTAAAATCACTCAATTCTGTTATTGCCACCCGCAACCCGCTCTCGTCCTTCTTGGCGTCGATCTAACGACTCGTACGTCAGGTACGTAGGTTGGGAGCAACAGCGAGTAAATCTTTGTTTCCGGTACTACTAAGCCCCAACTGCTGACTCACGATACAGTTCTCTTCTTGAATTCAACACCTCCGTTCTGGAGATTCTCAAACGTTCATTTCCATCGATTAGAGATCACAAACGCATTCCAGGCGATAGCCCAGCCACGCGCTCATAGCTTGACAGGCTGATCGAAAACCACGCAAACCGCCGAGATAAACGCGCATGACATTCCTTTCGCTGTCTTCAAGAGGCATATCTTATTTTTTGATGCTCTTCCCTTCGTGTTGATAACTTGACCACTGTACGACCGCATAGTCATGGACGATTTACCAAAGACAAGTTACTACAAGACGCTCGGTGTGCCCAAGGATGCCACCCTCGCAACTATTCGGAGTGCTTATCGAAAGCTTGTGCTCTCCTGCCACCCGGACAAGACGCAGGATGAGGCAGAGAAGGCGGTCAGACAGGAGAAGTTTCACGAAGTGCAGGAAGCCTACGAGACACTCAGTGACGAGTCGAAGAGGCATAAATATGACGAAAAGGTCAAACTGGCAGAGTTGAGGGCGGAGAGGACCGAGATACTGGGGGACAGGAGCACGACACGCCGGCCCGATGAATCCTATGGAGCCTCACGGACTGGCAGATACGATATGTACGACGGCGTGAGGTACGAGGTGAGGGTACCCCCCAGCAGCCCCCGCACCTATGACCGGGATACCTACACCGCAGAGTACCCCGAAGAGCGAAGGCCAGCCGGAAAGTATGATGACCATTATTCTTCCCGACGAACCTCTGGTCGCGCTTCAGAAGACAAGAGGCGAACCCGTGAGGTTGAAGAGGAACGAGAGCGAGAGCGCAGGAGAAAAGAGAGGGAGAGAGAGGCTTATGCTCGTGAATCCAGAAAGAGGGATAAAGATAGGAAGAAGGACTATGAAGCCAAATCCAGCAGGAAGTTCTCTGCTCATGTGGACGATGAGGACTCGGATTCCGAATTAGATGACCGATACTATAAGGCTAACCGAGAACCTGCACCAAAAGTCAGGTACGAGGAGCCTCGAAAGCGATCGGGTGATGAGGGGCAGCGGAAGAGCAACAAACGTGATAGCAAGGAGTATGCCGACTCGGACCTGGAATTAAAGACCGGTGCAGTTAAAGATTATATCAAGAACAACAAATCACGCGAAGCCGTCGAACCAGAGCCTTCCCGTCGTCCAACACACACTAGGACTACTTCGAAGCTCGAGACTAGAACACCACAACCACCTCCTCCTCCTTCGTATCCGGTAGCTGACGCTGCTAAACGCTCGTCTGGTCGTGGTCGGGGCGGAAGCCGTGCTGTAAGTCCGATCAGATCCAAAAAGGACAGACGCATGCCTGAGATTGTTGAGATATCTTCGAGGGGAAAGAACAATGTTTCCAGTATCTCATCTGCAGCTAAGGGAGTGAAGAGCTTCATCAGTGCTACTTCCACTGGGAGAGGCGCACCACATCGCTCAGTAACTTATCAGGACACCACAGAGTACCGACCGAAGCCTCTGCAGCGGTCAGAGACAATGCCGGTAGACCGCATGCACCGCGGTGATACCAGGCCATTACAAACTTCGACTTTGAAGAACATGAAGGCCGCCTCGGACTACAGTGGCAGCAGTAGTGAGTCAGAGTCTGAAGTTACCGAGGAGAGCTACCCAAAGCCGAGAAGACCCAATCTTCGCCAAAAGTCTACGAGTTATCGATACACGGAAAACGATGGCGACAAGTTTGTGCTGGAGCCCGAGGAAATCCCGGTTCGAAGAAGCGAAGAATCTACTTCCAACCGACGTCCAAGCTTGCCTCTCAGGGGCTCCACCGCTCGCGCTCCGACTGCCGGCCGCTCGATGCCATATGTTTCTGATGAGCGCTCGCCACGACAGAACTATACACGCACAGAATCTGCCCGCGCTCCCCCATCAAAGACCCAACAACCCTCCAAACTCTACGGAGAATATTCACCGCCGCATGAAGAGTCTCAAAGGGCCAAGCATTCCCCACCAAAGGTGTACACTGACGAGGTGCGCCACGCTGATAAATATGCGCGACGAGGCTCAGAAGACCCGGACTATCGAGATGCTTGGGCAGGAAAATTCCATCGTCGTCCGAATATGCATCGGAACGAAACTACCGTTGCGTAAGACGTTGAACTGGGCGGTCTTGGATGGTCTAAGCCTAGAGCACGTCAGGTTTGACTGACATTCGAGTCTCCTTACTGCAACCAAAATCTATTTCGACGGTTTCTCACCTTGTGTTGAGGTTTCAGCGGGAAACCTCAATGCATATGCTCGTCTAATCGATGAGTACTGCGCTGGTGGATTGTGTTACATAGAAGAAAAGAAAAAAGGGTGGCATTTACGGGAAGGTTTAAGTTTATCCTCTGTTCTTCGCCTCCAGGCTTCAGTGAATGCACACTCTAATGCTGATTCAACCTGTCTGAATGGAGGTCTACAGTAGCGACATGGACATGCAGTCGCTAGGTATTTGGCATTGTATTACCTACATAACGAATTATGACACGTACCCGAGAATGCATAAATATTCCTTTCATTCGTGCTTTTCGGTGCTACTGACTGTCGGAACAGCTACTCTTGATCTAGGGAAAAGTCCTTTTCACTGCAAGGCTACTAACGCCGCCTCAAGAAATAGTCATTAATCTCAAGGATAATGTAATCGCCACAATGCACGAACTTCTAATTGCCAGCAGAACATCCGCTTTTCATTTCCGTCCAATCATGACAAACATAAAAGTCAGCCACCGCCGCCTCAGGTGCAATCTCAGATACTGTGGGGTCTGGTGGAGTCAAGCTCGCTGTCAGGGCAGCTCCTTGATGCCCAATCAGCCAATCGTCAGCTTATATACTTTACTATTCATTCACCACTGCGATGTGGCGCCGCTAAGGTGAAGCCGGCGCCACCAGCCTTGCCAAGTATTGGGACAGAATGTTGAGACCCTCACAGCCTTATAACAGCTTTGGTTGTGTTCCTGGCACGTCATGAAGTGCAGCGCTTCTTCAACTTCTCAGCTTATTCAAAAACGCTGTCGTTTGTGTATATACTTGGATGAAGCATATGCCATGGAGAACTGCTACACCCACTACCATGGACAAAAAACCTCTCTTTCCACAGCCACACCTCAACCATTTTGTGGGGTTCTGCGCAATTGGACTGGATCCTTGGTTCACATGAAATATACTCTCAGTTGTGGAGTCTTTTTTTTTCCCTCTCTTTTCTCTTGGCAATCTCTGTATTTCTTGCTTGGTAGTCGTCGCCTGTTCCTACTTTTCACATGCACTCTCCGATACTGGCCTCTTTTTTTCACGTGCGCTCTACAATACTGTATGGCTCTGGTAGCCATCTTATAAGAAATGTGGTTTTCATATGTCTAGTATGCTCCTATTCTTTGTGATACCCTGCTCTTGCAACATCTTATGACAGTCATCACTCTCTTTCATCTCATAACATAGCGAACATCCAGGACTAGCTCATCTTGAATACGACTTACGGAAAAAATACCCATTGATAGCGTTTAAAGCGAGTCCCCTACAGCACTCACTATGGACATTGGAAGAATACTGAATACTAATCTTGACGGATCTCACCCCTCGGAAGCGTCAGCGGACAACTCAGCCAGTAACCCTCGGCCAGTTGCTGAGATAGCTTCTGCTTCTACCCCTAGCATTAACGTTCATACGACAACAGCCATGACTGATGGACCAGTTCCGGAACTGGACGCCATCGCTGAGGGTGAACTCCCCTGGCCAGGGTTTGACGCCATGTATGACGACGAAAGACGTCCTCCGCCTGAAGTAAACGCAGGCCCTGACAATGGATTACCCACTCTCCCTCCGATTAAGAAAAGCAATGGTCGTAGCGACCCACCAAAGGTCAAACCAACACCGCGAATTATATCTTCCGCAAATTCCCACCGGACTGACACGAGCCCGGCCGCTCCAATTCCAGTCATTATCGTCAATGGGACGACAGTAGCAACTTCTTCTGATACACGACGTCCTATTTTACCAAATGTCCAGAGTGAATCCCCACTAGCTTCTCGGCCAATTGATACGACCACTTCTGCTTCCTCTTCTGGCATTAACATTCATTGGACGGCTTCAACGACTTCTCGTGGCTGGCCACGGGAACCCGCACCATTGCCGGGGAGAACATCTCCCTTGACTTCTCGTCGGCCTGACCCGGCGGCGAGATCCTCCAACAGCATTCCAGATGTTGCAGAAATCATCGACGTCGATGCAACAGTAACAAGGCCTAACGCCGCGGCGAGATCCTCCAACAGTATTCCAGATGTTGCAGAAATCATCGACGTCGATGCAACAGTAACAAGGCCTAACGCCGCGGCGAGATCCTCCAACCGGATCCCAGATGTTGCAGAAATCCTCAACGTCGACGCAACAGTAACGAGGCCTAACGCCACGGCGAGATCCACCAACCGGATCCCAGATGTTGCAGAAATCCTCGACGTCGACGCGTGGGAAGCACGACGGCGCATGCAAGGAGCTCTCTCACTTCTAGACCTTTCTGTGCAGGTTGGCTCATCAGCCCTGGTCTCCCCGGTGCAAGCATCAAGTCGCACCCTATCGGAAAGCGAACTCGAACAGAACGTTGTAGCTTTCTTAGCTTCAAGTTCTAGCATCCGTGATATATCACAAGAACATTCAGGATCAAGTAGGGGGAACAATGGCGAGTCTGGGGACGGCGACTCCTTTTCTTTGTCACAAACAGAACCTTGGTATAATCTTAACATTGAGTGGGCTCGCCAGAACGATTACGACCGTGAGCTAGGCGGCGCGCTCCTTTGGGATATTGCCAATAAGTGTCGCAAGAGTGATGAGATTCAATGTGAGTCTTGCGATGAGGAATGCGAATCCTGCGACGAGGCTGCAGCAAATACGGAATATATATATGTTCCAAGGACACGCCAACAAACACGCAACGGGAACGCGCTCCAAACGATAAGAGCCCATCCAGGAAACGCCGTGTGGGCGCTGGTAGGAAGTAGAAATGGCCCCGTAAATGATCCTCGCAAGTGGGAAAGGGCATGCGCTCGCTGCAGCCCCTACACTGAAGAACAGCGTGAAGAACAGCGCGAGCAGACCATTCCACTTGAAGAAGCAGCTGTTGACGACAAGGAAAATGGAATGACTGGAGCTGCCACCTACAACCCAGACCTTTATACCACGACAAGCTCCATGAGGGAACTACGAGTCAAACTCCCTCCGCCGAAGGGAGAACCCAAAGACATGGCCTCGTCACCCAACCCTTCCTCTCCTCCACCCCCTGATCAAGCACCCAGCTCCAGCTCCAGCTCCAACGCCAAGGGCAAACAAAAGGCCAATGGCGATGACCACTCTAACCAGAGCCAGCCTACCCCACGCCTAGCCTCTGCCCGAGCCACCAGGTCCAGACCCATAGTTAGGGGCACAAGAGAAGCCAACGCCAATGTCAACAGTAACGCCAGCGGGACCCAGGCTCACTCACCTCCACCTCCACCGCCACGTTCACGTTCACGTTCACCTACTCGCACAAGTCTTCGTAACCGCCTACTATTCAGCCTAGAACCACAACTCCCTCCCCTCCTATCTGCACCCGTCGTCGCCTCATCATCTATCCGTAGCCAACGCTATGTATCATCTCCTCTCGGCCAAGCCGTCGCTAGGACCACCGGGCTAGTTCAGACTTTCTCAAACAATAAGACGAAAGAAGCCGATAACGAGGATGATAATGAGCAAGTAAAGAGGGGTGGGAAGAACGAGAAGAAGAATGTGAGCAGGGATGGCAAGGGAAATGTGAAGGCCAACAACAAGAGAAAGGCAAGTGAGGCCGTCGAAGATGCTGATGCAGACATCGTCCGAGTAACGCGCGCGAGGAGGACAATTGTGTCGAACTCTTCGAATGGCTATTATATGTCGGGAGCGTTGCAAGACAGTCAAAACTCTGCTGCATCAGGGACATTGGCAGCAGGTTCAGGCACTGGTACCAACCACACTGTTCCTAGCGGTCTTGCGGCCCATACACCAGATCCTGCTATGCGTTCCACCCCTACTACAACCGCTCCACGAAGTGAGGGTTCAAGTGAGAGGCGAGTAAGGCTGAGATTGCGTGTGTCTGCAGAAGCTAATCCTGAACATCCGGACCATATGACGTATTTAATGGCCAGGGGAATGAGTAGGAAGGGGGATAAAGAGTAGTGCCGAGGGGGTCTGGGCTGGTGGAGATTTCCGGGGTTTGGCGTTGGGCGAGTGGACGTTTCGATGTTTGGTGATAATTCGGCGTTTGGATCTGCTTTTGTGGGGTGAGATGTAACTATTGGTGTCTGGAACTGGGTACCGTTGCTCGGGTGTATTTTGTTGTGACTTGGCCTTGGGATGATGGATGTTTGGATTTTGGTATGTATGTCAAGGTGGTACCCTTGGAATCGTGCAGGTGGGTGTGGCATATGGTTTGTTGTATCATCGCCTGGCGTCGTGTTGTACCGGATCCTATGCCTGTTCCGAGAACCCTCACCACATGAGTGGAAGGTCTCCATTGCGGAAGTGAAAGCTGTCTAAGGTCGTGTGCCGTTATGTTGGTAGTTGCTAAGCTCAACAAATCAACATCGTGTATCAATAATTTGCCTAAACAAGTTGAGAAATGACCCTGTAAGAGATGGGGAAATGCAATCAGCAAGGTCTTCAAAAGACTCAATTTATTTGTCATCGCTATGAAACGCTTATCCGGGTAATGCAAGAACCCACACAACATTCGATTCCCATCTATTTACCTACAATGACATCCCCAGCATTAATCTTTCATATCACATCCTCACGTCGGCTCCGACCAATCCACCTGATCAGTCACAGGCGCCATCCCATCTTTCGTATAGCTAACCTTCAGCCGTAACCTCAGCTTCGGTGGCAACGCCTGCATTTCTCATCAGCACCACTCTCAAATCGCACAAAGGGTAATTGGACTTGTCAACTCACCCCTTGCACAGCACTAACCCTCATCGCCTGCGTTGCCTCTTCCCCACCCTCTAGATCCCCCTTACTAACAGCATTGAGCTGAAGTTTCTGACTCTTCGGCACAGCAGCCTGCAGATTTACACCACTGAATCTGTCGAAGTTACTGGTATTTCGGAAACGGGCGAGGACCTGGGCAATGCCGGCACTGCGCTGGAATTGGAGGGTGAGAAGCATGCTGTTTTTGTTGTAGACGGTGTGGGCTTGGGTGTTTGGGGCTGGGGAGGCGGCTTGGGGCGGGGGAGAGGTGGAGTTGAAGAGGTCGGCCGAAGGTGAGGTTGGGAGATTTTGAGGCGGTGGGGAGGAGAGGCCGTTGGTGGCGGAGGCAGTGTGGGATGACGCGAGATCGAGCATTGAGGATGTAGTGTTGGGCATGGATGGCTGCGAGGGAATTGACGGACCGCCTCCAAGGATGTCGGCTAGGAGGTCTGCGTTGTTTTGAGCGCCGTTCATTGTTGCGCTGAGATCTGCTGCTTGGACGTCTGAGCCGCCCATCAGATCGAGGAGCATGTCTTGTTCTGTTTGTTTGGCAGGTCTCCTTGCTTTTGCAGCGGCCTTTTTCTGCTTTGGGGTTGCTTCACCGAGGACGCGCTGCTCTTCTCGAATTTCCGGGGGTGGCATTCGCTCGAGAACGCCTCGCCGAACGTCATCATAGGCAAAAAGGTTACCGTACTCAACGGCTCTTTGTTGTATTTCGATGCTTAGGTCTGATGTGCGACTGGATAGCAGCCGCCGTATCCGATCTATCTGTGAAGGGTCTTTGAGCCGGGCTGTGAGCTTCATTGCCGAGGTAATGATATATTCTGTCACGATCTGGGATGAATAGGCGCTGTTTAGGATGGTCGTGAAGAGTTCGACAATGTCGCTTTCCTTGACTTCCTGTACTAGTTCCTCCTCCTCATACTGTCCTCCTCGGAGCAGTAGATCTCCGTACTCTCCAATGACCCAAGTACCGGCCAATGTCAAGCCTTCCTGAGTGATATCATCCTTCAAGGCGGCATACAGCTTCTGCACTGAGTACGTCTGGAGATCTGGAGTAGTGGCTATAAGGCGTACAAAGGATGAAAGAATCTGTTCCTTGACGTAGTTGCCAGCCAGCTTTAGCACCCTAAGCATAGTATCGACGTGCCACCTTTTAGTGGGAGCAAAGCGATCTGCGGCAACACCAATCTGACTCGTCATGATCGGTTTGAACTCGTTGTCTGCTACCTCCAGGAAGGCTAGTAATTCCCGAATTAGAACACGAACATTCCCTTCGTTGATGAGTGTGAAGCTCAAGTCAAGCGCTCTCCTTCGGATACTGATATCTGGGTCTCGAAGACATTCCAGGATGGTGTTTCTGTGTCGTTGAACCGCGTTTGGTTCGACAGCAACGACTTTGATTAACGTGTTCAGTGCCACATATCTAATATTGTTGTCCTTATTCGTTAAGAACTTCCCCAAGATGTTGACGCCCAGCACACGCAAACCCGAGTCTGCCTCGATATCGAGGATAGTCAAGACGGATTCGTAAAGAATCGAGTTGCCCACATTTTTAGCTGACTCTGTATTCGTGGCCACTTGCGCTAGGATGTCGTTGATCTGCTCACTGGTTCGAGCATCCCCTCGCCCAAGCACTCTGAGTAGCCGAAGGATCTTGACTTGCAAGAACGGATCCGTTATGCCGTTCACATCGTGCTCCGGTGCGTATCCTGAACTTGCTAGACCCTTCAGAGTCCTCACTAGCCCGCCAGTCAACGGTCTGAACATGTCCACTATCCCTTCTTCCCCCCCCTCAGCTTCATCTGCCTCGCACATACTGGTCACGAAGGTGAGGCCACATAACAGTACGCCATGGTTTCGGTCTGACAGTAGCAGCTTCGCTTTCTCGATAAAATGCTCTTGAAGGTCGGGAACCTTGCGACATATTCGCATAGCACAGAGAGCAGCTTTCCGGCGTATATATGGATTTGATGTAGAAAGGAGGGTTTCGATTTGAGAAAAAAGGTCCCTCGACATCTCAATGGAAGCGATGTTACCCAGTGTGCAGAGGGCAAGTCCGACAACGTATTGATTTGAGTGATTGAGGTCGCTACCACGACCATCAGTCAAAGCTTTGAGTCACAGCTAGATGTTAAATGTGGACATACTTCTGCAAAGAGTTGGTCACTAAGGTTAGAACTTCCTGGTTCTCATCCAGCAGCAACATTGTGCCCAGGTATCCCAACCGCTTGTCTGCGAAGCGCGGTGATGCTAAGAGCTTCAGACATTCTATCTGGCCGAAATGCGTTCTCTCTCCGAGAGTAAAAAGATATAGAAGCTTAGCAACGTTATTTCTCCTGCATTGTCGTCAGCTCCCGAAAAGTCTGTACTCCAATGTCATGCTAGGCACCGTATATTATGATCCCCGCTTTCTTCTCGGAAGCTCGCTCTTATCGCAGCACTCTCTTTCTGTACCACAGATCTCTCATCCGCGATCGTCTTCGAAGCACGCACATTGCGAATGAACTGCTTCACTATTCCAGACATTAACAGCACGCAAGTCAGGAAAGCAGGGGAACTTGCAGGAGCTCATGGCGGTCTCATGGACCCCAGTCTGGATATAAAATCTGTATGGCAATAGTCTCAGGCGAAACAAGTCACAGTCCTATTAAGTTTTGAGGGATGTAGTATGAATATAGAGTACGCATTGCACTGATATCAAACATGGACTTTGTTTGAGGATCTAGGACTAAACTGGACACGCCCGCAATTTAACCGGGCAATGGCCCTACCAAACCAGCGAGGTACCTTAACCTGCACAACTAAACACCCTAAAGAAGCCTCAACGTAGCTTTTGCATAAGATCCTGGTTGAATAATTGTAGATTTAAATAATCTTTCAACAGAATACTAGCTCTTAAAATCACCCTAGAAGATAATCTTTGACCACAGAGCGTCATTCCAATTTACGATCAGGCCAATTACGGTAGCCTACAATGTCCTTTTTGCTGAGGTACGCAGTCGGAGCTCGTTGTTGTCCGGAAGCTTGAACAATTTATGCTCGGCATTTCTCCAAATCCCCTCAATCCATGTCAGCTGCTATCTCTACATCATTCACCGGATCATGGTGGAACAGGTTGATAAAATCGATGTTGCCTGTATCACGATTATAAATCTTTATCCTCCCCTCTAATGTTGCCTACCCAGTCTGTGCATGTCAGACGAGAGCAACATATAAGAGGACACCTTTCATAAACAGAGCTCGGTAGCCAACGCTGGTCGTCGAAATCACCTGAAAAACAATGGCAGCAAATTCGCAATCCTACCAGAATGGTGGGACCGACCACATATTACGCCCACGTCCTATCAAGCTTGGTAATCCCATGATTCTTCGAGCGCAGTCAGAGGAGGGTGTTTCAAAGCCCAATGGCAACCACGACGGACACCTGTCCGGTATATCTAGGTGATTAGATTCCGCCCAATATTCCGAGAGATGAAGTTACTAAGGTTACACAGTGGGCGCTCTACACCTTTACCTCCAGACGCGCCTCCGTCTGCTCAATCCATTTCCTCGGCGCGGAAGCAAGTAAGAGCCCAGCAGAAGCATAGGATGTTCCCTACCGTTGAATATGCTGCCCGTGTATCCCACTTCGATCCAAAGAGTGAATATCGAGACTTTAGAGGATTCTTTGTGCTGTTCTGGATTGGACTGGCAATCATGGTTCTCACCTCGATGTTGAGAAACATTAAGGATACGGGCTATCCACTAAGACATCAGGTGTGGGACCTATTGACTACAAGGACCTGGGAGCTGGGTCTTAGTGATGGGGTCATGGTCACAAGTACAGCCTTGACTGTGCCGTTGCAGATGTTGTTTAGAAGAGGTAGCGGAGCGTTTGCTTGGTTGAGATGGGAGAATCTTGGAATGCCCATACACAGCATTTTTCAAGCCGCTTGGCTGGTGCTCTGGGTCAAGTACGCGACCCACAATAATGGGGCAGAATACATTTGCTGATGGGAGCAGTTGGCCATTCATATTCAATTGGACATGGACAGCCCAAGTCTTCTTCACCCTGCATACCCTAGTCCTGCTTATGAAGATGCACTCATACGCGTTCTACAACGGCCATCTAAGCAAAACCGAGCACCGACTCTCCGCTCTCGACAACCCGGAGAATGCTTCTACTGCCGCAGCAGTCCGATACCCAAGCTCAAACGCACAGCTCAACGACATGGATAAAGCCGTGGCGGACAGGCAGAATCATGAGAGAGAGAGCTTGACGCAGTTGCGTGAGGACCTTGCTCTTGAGCTAACTTCACCCCTTGGCCAGGTTACATATCCTCAGAATCTGTCATTGTTGAATTACGCCGACTACATTATCTGTCCCACCTTATGCTACGAGCTCGAGTATCCAAGAACGCCGAAGATTCAATGGGTGGAGCTTTTCTGGAAGACACTGGCTGTCTTTGGCTGCATCTTCCTGCTGACGATAACGAGTGAAGAATTCATCGTGCCTGTACTCAACGAGTCCGCTACAAGGCTTCAGGGAGTTGAAGGCTGGTCTGATCAGGGCCTAATCCTTGCAGAAACTATCAGCCTCCTTCTGTTCCCTTTCATGGTGACTTTATTGCTTGTATTTCTGGTCATCTTTGAGTATCTATTGGGAGCTTTCGCGGAGATCTCTTGCTTCGCTGATCGCCATTTTTACTCCGACTGGTGGAACTCCTGCGACTGGTAAGAATCGTGCATGTGTATGTCTTCATTTGCTCATCTTGTGACAGGCTTGAATTTTCACGCGAGTGGAACATTCCAGTCCATCATTTCCTTCGTCGGCATGTCTATGGTGCATCCAGACCTTACGTGTCCCGCAATACAGCTACACTGATCACCTTCCTTGTCAGCGCTTTCGGTCATGAACTTGTTATGGGTTGTATCACTAAAAAGCTTCGAGGGTACGGCTTCGTTGCGCAGATGACCCAGTTGCCCATAGTAGCATTGCAGAGGACAAAGATCGTAAGAAGTCGGAAGCTGTTCAACGTATGTATATCAATGGACTAGCCGTGGGACTATGCTCAGGATGCTAACGAGGTTAGAATGTTCTATTCTGGATCTCAATGATCCTTGGTCTCTCTCTGGTAGGCTGCCATTTTCGAAGGCTTTAAAGTCCACGCTGACATGATAGCTAGATGTGTTCGCTTTATGTACTTATGTAACGGCCTTAGCTGTGCATGTTAGAAATCTACGGCCAAGGGAATTGTATGATTCGGTGGGGGTTTGCTTATGGCATAGGCATCTGGCGCACTCTATTTGAAATCCACTCGTTACATTGGGAGAATGTAGACCACATTAGAATGTACATAGGAAAATATTGAAAATCCAATTATAACCAATTTGGCATATAGGATTCACAAGCCTATAATGGTGTGACGAGTAAGCTGGTAGATGACAATGGTATCACGAATGGTAGATGCTGGTTATGAACAGTTCCAAGAAAATTTCGACGAAAGGATTCCGTGACGTTTTAGCTCTAAAAAAGAATCTCACCACATAATCCCACTTCTTAGCACCAACCACACGACACAACTACAGAAATACCTCAAGGTGGCGTCCTCACTTGTAAGTGAGGCTCTCACACTGGCTACCTCTCAGCTGCAGGCTCTATATACCAATCTGCCCCCCTCGCTCCAAGCCTACATCAACCTAGCCTCCCAGACCATCCACCGCAACTTGCCCCACCAACTACAGAAATACTCACGTGCCCCGCTTGAAGAGACCAGCTCTATCCTCGCAAATCTCGACCCGACTACTATCGCCACTGCTTGGATCCTCCCATTAATCGCACTTCTCTTCTTTATGACCCGCAACTACTGGCATGGAGCCCGCTCGGGGGAGTATTCCCCCGCCACCCAGTACGGCGGTGCTCCTCCACGCGTTACAGAAGGCGACTATGAGTACCTAGATGAAGGCGACTACAACCCTCAGAATCGGTATCGGAACGATCGTAGCGAGAGCTATAATTTCCCTCGCACCCGCCAAGCAGAACCAGTACTGGATCCCGATATCCTAATAATGAAACACAAAGGGACTACCTATCCGCTCCACTTCCCAGCCTACGACATAGCAGAAGGCAGGCTCTCAGTCGGGGACCTCCGCAAAGTCGCCGCCGAAGCAACCGGCGCCCGCGATCCCCGGTGCGTTAAGCTCCTTTACAAAGGCAAATCCCTCCGCGACGACCACCGCGCCTGCAAAGAAGAGAACCTGAAACAAAATTCCGAAATTCTCTGCGTCATATCATCTGAGCCCTACCGCGGCGGCGACGATGGCAACGACTCCAGCTCCAGCGCATCTTCAGAAATGCTCGCCAACGGCATCGACGACACGGGCAGAGGAGGACCACGAATCGATGTCGACGGCACCGTAATCTCTGACCGCGAGCCCAAAAAACGCCGCAACCACCGCGGCGGCCGCCAAAAGAAACGACGAGACCCTTCCCCCTCCCGAGCCTCTCCCCCGTCCTCCTCAACCTCCACATTCCTCCAACCCCCCACCTCCACCTCAACAACCACAAACGGCTCCTCCCACACCCCCTCCCGCCAACCCTCTCCCCACCGCCCCATCCCCTCCTCAACCGAAACCAAAAAACCCTCCACCCCCTCCGAAGCCCTCGACCTCATCGCCACCTCCTTCCACCAAACCTTCCTCCCCCAATGCGAGCGCTTCATCTCCCACCCGCCTCTCGATCCTAAAACCAGAGATTTCGAATATAAGAAATTAAGTGAGGGAATACTGGCGCAGGTTATTCTGAAATTGGATGGGGTGGAGACGGAGGGGGATGAGGGGGTGAGGGCCAGGAGGAAGGAGCTGGTTAGGGAGACGCAGGGGTGGTTGGGGAGGTTGGATGAGAGGGGGAGGCGGTGAAAGATGGAACTGTTCTTGTAGGAGAGGACAGGTTGGTGGGGTGGGTTGAAAAGAAAGGGGGGTTGAGGGGATGAATGTTGTGCTTAGGGGGAGAATGGATGGGGGGATATGCTGCTATGCGATTGGTTGGCTGTTATTGCGTTTACATATTGTTCTTGGTGTGGCATTTGAATGGCGAATATGGAGTGAGTGGTATTTTGAGAAAGAGAGATAAGATTAAGATAGCTTACGTAGATAGGCTCTATTGGCATATTGGAAAGGAATGGACTCATTATAGAATTTGATTGCGTTTAATCCGGGGTGCTTGATTAGGTTCTTTCCCGCGGAGACGTGTAAGGTGGATGTAGTGAAGATGAGGACGAGGGGTAGGTGATGGTATGGAGCATGTATGGGCTTGCATTGCAGTGGATCAGGTAAGGTATGGTTGGAGAATCGTACATGATTGCACCATATGTACATCTGATCGCTACCCCAATTCTACTCAATCATTCCTTTACTCATAAAGTTCGTGTTAGAAAATACCACAACGCCCCTCATTATCCCAGACAACATAACTCCCTCTTCGTATCCAAGGACATCACCTCTTGGTTCTGCCCATCCCATCTCCCATCCCTACCACCCAAACCCCTCCTCCAAAAGATCCACCTCCCTCTCCCCCTGCCTCCTCCTAACCGCCTCTCTAACATCATCCCCCAACCCCCCCGGTCCGCAAACCCCCACCCCCATCGCCCCAACCTGCTCCTTACACTCCATCTCCACCAGCCGCTCCACATTCGGTTTTCCCGGAAACATCTGCACCGTAGCACTCGGACTATGAATCTCCCTACTATTCCGCGGCCTCGTGACGAATAACTGGATTCGGAGTAAATCTCTTCGCTTGGGCATGGCGAGTATGCTGGTCATCCAGGGGCGTATCCATTCGAGGTGTTCGGGGGCTTGGATTACCCAGATGAGAGTTAGTTTTCGCGCGGCGACGGTGCCGGAGGCATAGCCTGCGAGGAGGGAGCGGACGAAGGGGAGTTGATGGGTTATTCCGACGCCGCCGGCGAAGAGCATGATGGTGCCGTAGGAGGTGAAGTTGTGGGAGCCTCCGTAGGGGCCTTCGACGAGAGCGAGGAGGGAGAGGCGGGTGTTGGGTGCGGAGGCGCATTTGGTGTAGAGGCGGTTGGTGAAGCCGGAGCGACGGCGGATTACGAGGGAGAGGGAGGTTTGTGACAGGGAGAGGATGTCCGAATTTAGGTTGGCTTTTTCGAGGTCGTGCGAGGGGGCGAACTGGGGGAGGGTTTCGGACCAGGCGAGGGAGAAGGGGTGGGCGGTGTGGAGGCCGATGGAGGGGATTGCGAGGAAGATGTGTTGGCCTGGGTGGAAGATCCAGGGGTGGGCGAGGCTGATGTTTACGCGGAGAGCGTCGCCTGGAAGGAGTTCGATATTTGCACTGGTTGTGGTGGGACCGAGGTTGCGGTAGAGGAGTATCAAGAGGCGTTGGACACGCTGAAGAGTATTTAATAGACATGTAGGAAATTGGAAGAGGGAGTTGACTCACCTCAACCACCCAAATCGCAATCACGGCTTTAACGTAGTTCAATTGGGTCAGGCCTTCCAGATGGATCCACAAAGAAGCCAGTATAAGGGAGACCAAAGCGACGTGGATGTGCCAGAAAGTTTCATAGAAGGCGTGGCGAAAGGCAGCGTGGCTCGTTAATATTATAGCAATGAATGCTACGAGGGCCTAGGAAGCGTTGAGTAAAGCCTCCAAGCAGAGAGATGGAGTGTAGCTCGACTTACAACAAAGCCAAAGGTGATGAATCGAGTGTCCGCGAGAACCTGTTGGAATATTTCGAATCCAGAAGGGTGGACCTTACCCATAGTCCCCGTAACAACCATAGCTATAATTTCGACTGTTGCATGAGTAATGACCAAAGAGACAACAATGCGGCCGAACCAGCGGTGCATGAGATTAAAGGTATCGTACGGGACATTAAGCAGCCAAATAAGAGGATTGTTTCGACCAGCTATGATTACCAACGGGATCAGGTTGACAACAGCGAGTGTCCCTGATCGGTTGCGAAAGTGCTTTAGCTTGGTTACGATAGGTCCGTGCCATTCAATGCCGTACACACATAGAATAACATTCATGGCAATAATCCCAACGATCAGAAGGCCCTGCAAACGTGTCGGTAGAGTACCCAAGTCTACAGGGCCAGCCCGCACCGGCCTGCTGTGACGCTTTCTGAGTAGGGGTGCGTAGAAGATATATTGTTTGAGAAATCCGAAAATCTTGTTCGGCGTTCTGAAATAACGTTGCGTGTCATTGTTCAGGCATGTCAGGGTTCGTAGATGACGGAGAGAGCCAATGGCGATTCTGTAAATGAAAAAGCTGACCACAATTGCAGAGAGCACTATAAGAATGTAGTACGAGAAGAGCAGGTTGTCTACCGCAATGGCGGCAAGCATTTTGGGGGAGCCTTGGACACTCATGGTGGTATGCCAATGGCGTTGGGCACGCAATTATAAATGTCCAAAATCTATCGTCCGATCAATTCGTCTGATGTGTTCTTTGACAAATCTTCAAGAATGTATTCATGGCGGGTGACTCCTAGGTGAGATTCATCCTCAATTGAGCCAGCAACAAGGGCGATCGAATGTGGATGTATAGGATTGCAAGCAAGCTTAAGCTTTGAACGAAAGTAGGCCAGGAAAGGTCAACTCCTGTAGCAGTGTAAGTGGCTGTGAGGGTACCAAAGCAGCAGGTGGACCTTTCAATGATGACACTCACTCTTCTGGCGGGAAACTGCATGGGCCAGCCCGATTGAATGTAAGTCAAGTATCTATCGCATCAATCGAATGGGGGAGGCAAGGGGAGCAGGCGAGGAATGGAGGCGATGAGGCACTGGAGGCGGGGGGTGGTAGCGAAAGGGAAGGTCTTTAACTTCTGATATGGTCTCAAGGAGACGCCAGGAGGTCGTCTGATGATGCCGTAGCTCTGTCCACCATGATCCACGTCGGCATCCATGACGGCGACTAGGTATATCAAAATTGCGTGGTCTCGTCTGAGGAGGACGCAGCTCGCAGGGTGATGATGTGCGGATGGTGACGGCTGCATGGGGAAGCTCCCGGCTGGTGCCCGCTGATGGGGCGTGGCCAAAATCTCGTTGGCGGGCTGAGGATGCCAGATCTGGGGGGCGTATGTGGCTCTTGCTCTAGCTGAAACCATCCGCCCTTGGCACCTGCACCAGAAGATTATGATGAGGGTGGCCCGAGTTCATTGCATCGGCCCAAATTGCCTGTTCGCTGAAACCTCCATTTCCCTACCTGGTTGAGGTTGCGATGATGCGGTATGGACATAGAGTAGTCCTACTACACTATTGCGGAACAAACCATATACATCAATCATATTTGTACTAGCTCCTATCTACAATCGCCATTGTACCTCAAACATCCGTGCAACACCTCAGTACGAGGACGCCTGACTACTGCCTCCGGAGTTTGTAACGCACCTGAGGCACGTTGGCAAAATCACCTTTTGTAGGGTAAAACGTGGAACCGAACTATGAGAAGCCCAACTCATCTTCGATATCTGAAATATCCTCCATCTCGAAACGATAACTGCTGGCTGGACGTATTCCCTGATGCTTACAATCGTGACTTCCTGATGGGCCAGTATCCTTCCTCCTTTTGACGCCAATTGCCACATTTGGAAATGCGCGTACAGCGGGCAATGCCAATGTGTTCTCTTGCGAAGACTCTGGCGTGCAAAGCTCATCGACCTCGTCGTCCACATGGTCAGTGTAAGTCTTCCGAGACTGTATCACTTTAGCCATGTGCTTGTGAGCGCGCTGGCGAGTGTGGTAAGGTTTGGCGAGTCGTAGCTCTTCCAGTCTAATCCGATCGCCATCCTCCCTTAAGTTAGCCTTTACACGAGAATCAATTGATTCGACTTTGCCCTTAGGAGGCCAGCCCTCTAGTCTAGCAACCTTCTTGTTCATTGCACATGGCGTCAATTCGGACAAAAGAGGTATTCTTTGCGGAATTTTGAGCACCGGTGTTTCGGCAGCATCGTCAACTTGGCTTGACTCTGATTCCAGTCTACTTGGCTCACAGACCACCAAGGCTGGAGTCTTTGCAATCCATTCGCAAATTCCCTCTTCCCATCGGTATCCGTTTCTGCCTTGCTTGATATCGTGAGCTGGTGTCTTCTCAAACGACGGCTGACCAGCGGCATTGGCCGTACCACTAACAGCCAATTCTACTTTCAGCGCCCAATTGAGATGACTGGGCTGACTAGTGCTCTCCGCGAACTCGAAAGCAGCAGCTAGAGCGATTTGGCCAAATAGCCCTCGTGTAGCTTTATCACAAGATCCTGATATTGATGGAAACACGGTAAGGTTATCAACCATAGCTTGTATAAAGTCAAAAGCGTCATCGGATCTTGCCGTTGCGCAGCATCTTGCAACAGCACAGAGGAAAGAGCCAGCACTGCTGAAGGTTTGCCCACTGTTTGGTAGTTCGGCCAGTGATGTGAAATGTCCAAAATCAGACGGGCAACGCTGCTCGATGGAGCCATCATGTATCATTCCCACCATCCCAGCGGCCATCAAGGATAGACGTAGCCTTTCTAGGATGAGAATTGAAGCGTGCCGAGAGTCAGCGCTGTATGTTACTAATTCGAGAGCCTGGCGCACTTTTACACCTAGGTCATGTATTGTCGTGCTGCTTATTCCTAAAGTATTGTCTAGTTTCGATGACGAATCCGAGTACTTGAGCAGACTGAAGGCTGAAAAGACCGTTAAAATGCTGGAGATGGTCGAACACAAGCCACTATCAGTGTTATCGTACTTCGAGTCTCCGAGATGACTAAAATTTAATTTCGTATCAGTGGCTTTAGATGCTCTCATCAATGCCGCATGTCTTAGTCCAGGACGATGAGATGATTTGCGGATGCGGAGCCGTAGGTCATGGACCTCCGGCAATGGTATCGTACTAGCCTTTTTGTACCATTGAGACAAAGAAGTTTGAAGCAGCACAGTAGCAGACCGAACGTGCTCATCCTCCTGCGTGATTGATCGAATTACACCATTCCAACATGAGACCATGCATTGATTCGATATCCAGTCGAGTGGAAGCACGCCGCTTTCTAGCATGGATGCCGTCTGGCGATATAAGAAGCCATATCTTCCGGTCTGCAACGCGAACTTAATTATGCTGTCGGAAACCATCTGCGCCCCATTTACGGATAGTTCATTTCGCTTCGAAAAATGGCCGGCGGCAGCTATTTGCGACTTTACTGTGCTCTCGAGGATCGTTTGTGCCTCATCAAAGGCTGCAACCGTTAGGCAGGAAGAGGATAGTTGCCGAGCGTCGTTAAAACCAATTGCTCCTTCCTCAATAGCTTCACTAATCATCACTATTCCATGTGCTCTGACCACATCTTTTAATGGACTCCAGCCTGCACCAGTCATGGAGCCGAACTCTTCGAGATCATTGTAGACTACTGATGCTATATCATCATCATTGGCTGGATCATTGATTTTCGCCAGCATTTCTTCTTCTCTGATGTACGATGGAACCCTTCTTAGACAGGTGGAGAAGAGGGAGCAGCAACCAATCGGGGATGTCTCGCTCTTGGAAGTAGCCTGTAACAATGCCATCAATCCCTTGCAGACTCCCTCGATCAACCTTGACTGCACGGATGCCGTATGTCTGACGAGATCGGGGATGGCGTTCTGTTCAATCTTCGACAGAGGCTGGGAGTTTCGCTTCGTTGAATCTGATCGTATGATATTTGATGTTGTTGCGAACTCAGGAGGTAGGCCTATTTCTGTTACCCCAGGCGGGTGAAATGTTTCAACTTGGTTCCCATTTTGGTTGGCATCTCCAATGCCTACGCTTTTATTCTTTGAGGAATATGTAAGTTTAACTTTTTTCTGTGGTCGTGGACTAGAAGCCCACTCATCACTCCTGTATGTTGATAAACTGCCTGTTACACCCGCTGGATGCGAAGGAATTCCGCCGTGAGATCTCGCTATCCCTTCCGATATATCGGTCGCACTAGGACCATTGCAACAGGAAGTCTCTTGAGCCGTTCTGTTTTGTCCGAGATTGATTTGTCTTGCTTTCCTGAGGGCAGCGATCTTGGACGACAAAGGACGAAGGAGACGATTGCACCGAGCCGTGGTCCACGGTGCCGTTGCGCCACTGGGGGCCGTTTCAGAGGGCGGCCAATTTCGACGCTGAGGATGACATGTCTGGTATTCGGAGTCATTGCCCCAAGTCGGCTCGACCATGTCCTTCTTTTGCAAGTAAATCTACAATGAGTCCGGAGGCAGGTCTTGGATTCGCTCAGCCAATTTCAAAACATGTAGTATGTGTAGCGGGAAGTTGAGCGAAATCAATGCAATGCAAGCGATGTACCAAAAAAATGAGCAAGAAAAGATGCTGAAGCAATGCTGCAATGCCGTAGCCAATTGAACGGAGTGTCTGCGAGCACAGGGAGTAAACAATGCGCCGGACTCGGATCAATAATTTTCCGGATCCCGAGATATGATTAGCCGAAGAGCCAAGACCTTGGGCGGGTTTTGTTTTTCCTTTCTAGAACAATGTTGTGAAGGTCCAGCAACTTGATATAAAAACCATCAAGGCCGGATCCTGTTCACATCTAGTGACACCAAACATCCCGCGATATCTTCCATGAAAAACGAAAAGCATGCTCTCGTAGGGATCGTTATATAGCCTACCACTGGAAAATACTTCTCACTTCCGATCCTTTATGATTCCTCATGGAAGGGTTTGCTCAACATTGACAGCATCCAGCCAGCCACTGTGCAAAGTGTAAGACAAGCGCCAATCCACATGCCAGGTGTCTTTGGGTCTTTCCGGCTGCCGCTGCTCAAAGTGATCAATGAAGTCCGTGATTATCTCAAGAGGGCGATTATTTTCCATGGACTCTTCTGGCTGAGTGCCATTCACCTGATACATAACTCTAAGGTCATCCTCCCACCATGAAAAAGGGAAACCTTAGTAGAACCCGGCCGCTTACCCAATTTGTCCTTCATTCCTCTTACATGGACATACAGTGGCCAGGTGATTACTCGGCAGCCTTAATAGAATGCTTCTCTGTGTTATTACTCTCTACTTGCAGCATCCGGCTTTTGTAAACAACTGCGCTGGGACTGGTGTTGGATTCTAGCCTAAGGATCATGTTGCAATATGGTAATTCCATTTCCCCTGTTCTATCCTTAGGTAGCTTAGTGCTCGCTTAATATGGCCCTACCACCATGCTCTTTTTCAACAAGGTCTTGCCATTCTAGCGTATTCTACCCCTATTGCTGCCCATCTTGCCTGCAGAGCATCATGTATATAGGAGCTTCCTCAGGTAGATCCTGATTACTCAGACCATGAAGTATCTACCGTCAGATCCATGTCTTCCTAAATTGTGACAGATCATGTAATTACTGCTGTTTTTGCATATGATACGATTTTCAATTGTCACACTCTAATCGAATATGAGACACAGTGAAAACTTCCTTTTCTTCTTAGTTGTTTTGGATCTGAATTAATTGTTCGTCGTGAGACAGATAACCTTGATATCTATTCCGTACAACGGATAACCTCGATAACGCTTCCGATACTATACATGGCTCCTTTTCCTTAAGAGCAACCACACCACTCCCGCAAAGACGCGGATCCAGCGCAGGCATGCCACCAAGGCAAGCAAGCGGGAAACATGATCACCCAAATCTGACACAACCCAAAGCCACACCCCGGTCAGATAGAGGATTCCAATTGATAACAAGCAAGACCCGCTTGCAACAATAGAATCGAAGGGCTTCCCGTGAGGGTTAAAGTCTTAAAGAGTCAGGATGCAAGACAAACGGGTAATAAAATGCAAGGACAAAACGCCGCCCACGGTTTGGTATATCAAGGGTGAAGGCAACGCTCGCTGGAGGATATAATAAAAGCATGAAGACAACGCTCGCTGGAGGATATAATAAAAGCATGAAGACAACGCTCGCTGGAGGATATAATAAAAGCATGAAGACAACGCTCGCTGAAGGATATGATACAAGGACGCATGAAACTGCAGGAGAATAGGACCTAAGCACAAAGGAAATGCTAGGGAAGGGTATCTGGGGAACACAGGGGCTGGTGATAACGCTGGAGGGGATTGTTCAAGGACAAGACGGTGAGGCTGAGATATACCCGCAACTCAGCTGTCAACAGAACAAGTAGGCAACGCAGATGTCAAGGACACTGCGTGCAGGATCAGAGCCGGGCACGGGACTTCGTCGTTACTGTTCGAGGCTATTTGGTCCTTGGCTTCTCGAAAGTTTTTTCTTTGTCCCTTTCTGATGAGTAGCAATATGGCGCTTGTGATGATCTTTACGCCGCGTCTTGTAATCGCAACTGGGGCAGATCAATATTGCTAACGAACATGATGCTGAGCCTGGATGGACTGTTGCTTGGTGACGACGTAAGTCTTTCGACAATTTGAAACTCTTTTCGCAACCGCGAACGTCACACAGGAACTTTTCATGGGTCCGTCCATGGCGCCTGAGCTGGCCTCGAGATGGGAAAACTTGCGCGCTTTCCGAACATCTGAAAGACGTAGCAATCGGAGGCAGTCGCATTCGATGAGGTGGGGAGACGCCGATGGGGCCTGGCAGCTCTATCGATACGGTTTCTTCGAATGACAAATCCACATGAAAATTGCTCGATTGGGAAGGTTCGGGAAGCGAAGTTGCCGAAGATGATGGTAAAAGTGACACGGGCCAATTCAAACTTACAATCTCACTAGACGCTGAAGATGACGAGAACTCGGCTGTTGAAGGCGTCGGCTTGTCTGCCACTGCTGACTGCTCGAAGCTTGGTAGCGAAGAACAAGCACTGTGGTGGAAGTTGAAGTTTAAATCGATCACTGGCTCGCTAGGGAAGGTAAAGTCCCAATCTGCTTCTGGAAGACCGAGACCAAATTGGTGGTACGTAGACAAAGGCGAGAATCTGTCTTGATCCGATTGCACAGGGTACGGATGCTGCTCTGCAAGTGTGTGCGCATGAGGAGTAAGTTGTGGCGATAGCATTGACGACGTAAACGATCCATGGCCTGAAAAGTCCGGATTTTGGGATGGAAAGGGGAATATGAACGGGTCTCGGCCTGCCGATATCTGAGATTGACCAAAGGAGTGGACAGATTCATGGGAATCAAAAAACGGTGGTTGGAATCCTCTTTCTGACTGCGGTGGGTCGGGCTGATATGTTATGTGATGATCATATTGTTCTGCAGGGATGACTTATGCGCGAAGGCTCGCCTCCGCGCAAAGTCAACGCAGTATATTGAAAATGTGAATCTACCACATCTAGTTAGCAAAAGTAGTAAGATCTGGAAGTGCTTCCGCGGACTTGCCTGCTCAAAGGCAGAGGGTCAGAGCGCGCAGCAATAGGGCTGCTATGTTTCTATTCAGGATCACGGCCTTAAGCTGTGGTCCGTGTGGTCCGAAATCTCTCTATTGTACGTGAAGGATTTGATGGGGCCGAAATACTGAACTGCCTGGGCAATCTGGGCCTAAGCCCAATTGCCAACAACCGCCAATCGTCCTCAGCAAGCAGATTCTGCTGATGGTGTTTCGATGCTCGAAATAAGGGACAGAAATGGATGAACAGAAAGCAACTTGGTGAGAAAGGATGCAGTCAATTTATAGAACTTGCGCCCACACAAAGCGACCTGAACAGCCTGACAGCTCATTGGCGGCCCCGGGTACATCTAACGCCTCGAAATAGCGCATCCTGATTGGCGGCCCCCATCAACTCAGCCACCTCTGCGAGAAGTTGACGGAGCAATTATGCCTCAATTGGCCAGCATTGAAGCTGCGCGGCAGAGGACTTGGAATGGGAACTACAAGCTGGTACGTAAAAAGTTCGATTCAGCCAAAACATCGGTGCCCAGATTCAGCAGAGAAGGTCAACGGCGACTACGCTTAGAACCTCGCCTAAGTTACTCTGGCAACTCTAGGGCAGGGGCTCTAGGTACTTCGTAGGGTGGGATCTTCCCATTCGGAATAGTCGTATGCCTGAACAGGTTTTAAGAGCCGAATAAGCGATTGGCTGTCAGCGCAGGCCCCAAATGCTCATCATTATGTAGCCTTATGCTCAGAGAATACCATTTTCATAACTAGAAACCCCTTAATTCTGCATACGTCGACGATCATGACAGCTTCAACTCTAGCAATATTTTTCTCTAGCCTCGTCCTTGAATTTCTATGCTGTCTGAAACATGGCTGCAGCTAGAAACCAGTCCTACACTGAGTCTAATTTCACGAAATATCTGAATTCACTTCCAACGCGGACTCAACGGCCTAGAATTGGAAGCAAGGCACCCCGAGAAGTAGTAGTGAAGCAACAGGATATCCTGCGAGAATATGGACCAGTTGGGTACGTCTCCCTTGCTCTGAGGCGATTATGGATAAAATAGAAGTATAAGGCTGAGAGGTATTATACCACATTAGGGCTCCCACAAAACAACTTGACCAGTTATGGAGAGATCATTATCCTGACCATGACTGGTCCTGGTCGAAAGGCTTACCGACAAGAACTGGAGTCAGTAGGACCGGTGAAGAGAAGTCCGATCAAGAGGCATACAACTTTGTTGACGAGTTTCAAAACTATTTTGACGAGTTGCAGAACCAAGAGACAGCGTACGGCTTCAGTCTCCCACCGTCCTATTCTACACGCTTTTGGGTGAACCCGCAGCTTAGAGGCGATCTTACTGCATCAAAGTCACCATTTCTCAACCGTATTGGCAGCCCAAGAATTGGATACGACAGGCAGGCTCATCGCAGACGCGATAGTAATGAATTCCCGTCCGACTGGTGGCCCGATCGGTCAGGAGATGAGAACACTACTCCAAAGTCCCCCTTTACTATTTCTCCTGCCGCTTGTCTGTTTGGAATGGACCCTGATACAGAGCTAGCAATGCTTTTCCCACTAGAAAGAGCCAAGTTAAGTCTTCATAAGCAACTAGACGTAGAGGGCAAAGGCATCCAGGCTGGCTTGGTGATGATTGAAGCCAAATCCTTTGGTTTGAACGTAAGGCAACGTGCAATATTCCAGCCCACAAACGATCAATCTTCAAGAAAGGAGCGACGTGAGAAGTGGAGCAACCATGTATGGTTTTGTGACAATGAATCCTCCAGCAAGGGCATCTTTACTTGGAGACTAGACAATCAAGTTGATACTATTTTCTTTCCGGAGAAAATGTCGTTCCAGGGCCCCTACAATAGCAGGTCCAGTACTGAGATTGGTGACTCGGATTTACTAAGTCATTCGATTAGCAAATCGACTATTGCGCCTGGCGAACTAGACCTCTTCGGTCGCGATAGGGTGCGTCGGTGGAAAGATGGTCCAGGCCACAATAAAGATTGGAGGTCGAGCCGCTACCTGAAGTCTATGAGAAAAGGCGAGCGGGCAAAGTATCAGCTTTCATCTCTAGGACGCAGATCATATTCGAATCCATCCAAAGCGACGAATAATTACCTAGCGATAACCCAATTTCCACCCCATATTGCGATTCCTAAAGACATGCTGAGACAGAAGTCAGCATGCTGTCAAGGTCATTCGTCATATCTCAGGCCAAAGTCTTCTTGGCAGGCTATGAATGAAGCGGGGCTCAATAAGAAGACCAATTTTCTACGGAAGTCTCGTGCTGGCTGCCAGCCATCGATGACTGGACCTATAGATTTATTGGATATCGAGGAAGACTGGAAGTCAAACGATAGATTCAGTGCTGGCTCAGAAGTTTCCAAGTAAGCCTGGCTCGATGGTTTGCCATCATTCGCGCTGATTTTGGCTAACGGTCTGTTAGTGCCACAATAGATGATCTGCTCACTGCAATGGTTTCCACCTATACTGAAACGGCAAGCCCAAAATTTGAGACTCCAGATGCCAAGAGCATCTCACTGAATCATCTACTTGCTCCCGAATCGTTCATTGATACCATCCTTGGGGCTTGCCTGCGTCTCAAGCGACTTCTACGCACCGAACCACATTATGAGGTGTATGACGCCGAGGGTCTCTCCGACAGAAGCCAAAAATACGAACTCAGGGCGTACGATCTTCGGGGACTTTCTCCTAAAGTACGAAATTATAAGATCAGGAATTTGAAGCGAGCTTCGACGAGAAGTTCGTACATTGGATCTTTAGAACAAGGAGGAAAGAAATGGCTTGTCTTTGCGGACCCTCGAGCAGATCTCGTTCCAGAGCCTTATAGAGATTCCAGCCCACTCTGGAGCACTAGGAATGAGTATGAGCGCGCTTTCCCAGCCCTGGAACCGCACAAACCTGATAGTCTTGAAAAAACCGAAAATGACGCCCTTCAAGATGGGGTAGTCATCGAGTCGTATGAAGCTGGCATCGCAAAAGCACTCGAAGAGGTGCTCTTGGAAAGATTGGACGCATATCAGACCCTTGAAGTGATTGATAGGCTCCGCGAACGACTGGTGGCCTCGTCCCAGCCTTGCCATAATGATGATAAAATCATACCCCTGTCAGAGAAACGGAAAAAGATAAAGTCTCCAGAGCAGGCGAAGTGGCTCAGAGATCGGCAGCGGCTCTCGAGGCAAACGAAACGGAGGGCAAAGGCCGCCCCGACATTGGGTGCGAAAAGTGATAGCATGTCCCAAACCCTTGATGTAGCTTCAGAGCCTCCAAGAGAGACCACTTGGGGAATCGAATCTAATCGTGTTGCTCCTCGTAGAATTTTTGCCATCAAAGGGCAGGTGGATGATCAACTTTTGTGCGACGATTGTTGCAGGAAAGTACGAGCTTGGGGGGGTCATTTATGTTTGAAGAGCTTGGGGGGCGAAATGCGGGTTTGATAGAGCGTTGGCGGGAGGATCTTGAAAATCTTTTTTTGTGCAACAATTGTCGCATAACAATGCGAGTTTTGGGGGGTTTCTTCATATTTGAAGAGCTTGGGGGCGACATGCACCTTTGAGAGAGCTTGGAGAGGCTAAGATCAGGAAAACGTACGTTTGAGGATGATTCTAATGGCCCAGCTCAGGAGCCATTTCGTAAGCCCACCATGTTTCTTAGTAACTGCTTGGCTAGCCTTGATGGCTGACCTACAAGGGCATGGAGGCTAGAGATTAGTGGGGAACCGGCGTCGAAATAAAAAATCAATAATACTAGAAATGTTCATCAGGATATATTTCCTACCATACCACGTATTGCGGAGAGCACAATATTATCAAGTTATATAACGCAGCAAAATAACCTCAGACTGACAACATAACATTGGAGAATGCAGTTATCATCTCAACTTGACAACGATTAAAACAGGAACAATTCTCTCAATCTAGGGGTTTGACCAATGGATCGTAAACCCGTCCCAATCTGACAACAAGAAAAGAGAGAATGATCATCTCAACCTGACACAGCCGGGACCACGCCACGCAAACGAAATAGCCAACATCTATACGTAGTGTGGTCCAACGAAACAATTACAGCAACCTTCACGACCTTCACGAACTAGCCTTTTCCCCGATGATTTGGGTGTTACACTATCCCTTTCCTCTTTTTTTCTTCTCTTCCTTCTTTTGGTGTTTTCTCTGGTGGCGTCGAAAGTGATCTACTCGCCGTGTCTCGTACGGACAGGCTTGGCAGACCTGTAGACCAAGAGGTGCCAAAGCTTTGTCTGCGTGGACTGTTCGTTGGTGCCGGTCAAGGTCTTTTTGACTTGTAAACCCCTTAGTGCCTCGCTTGCAACACTCAAAGTCACATAAGAATCTTTTTGTGTTACACTGGTGACTTTGGAGCCGAGCACTACATGACACTACTTTTTGACAGGTTGGACATTGTGGACCACGCTTAGGCTGCAGCACTTGAGGGGCGCCTGTTAGGGACGGTGTTGCACCTCGTGGCCCCGTGAGCATGGGTGTTGGACCTGAAGAGAGATTTGAGGACGAAGAAGAGCCGGAAATGAAAGGAGGAGGTGATGATTGGAGTGATCCAACGGTAGTCGACCTGATTGAACCGCTTGATGCTCCAATAGACGAACTAGGGGTAGTTGGTACAATCAATGGTGGATCGGACAGAGAAAAGGAGGGATGGTCGCTGTGATCAAAGCCATAATTCAGAGCGAAATCAACGTCGACAGTAAAACCCGTATCTGGTTGTAGCCATTCATCAAAAAAGCTCAAGGTCGAAGACTGGTCACTCTCTTCAGTCGGCTCTGGTTGACCGACTAAATACTCCTCATGATTTGGTCCTGAAGCCCCCAAGTGGAGGCCTGAACGCAAGTCCGAGTCATACTCAGTAGGAAAGTCTTCCAGAGGTAGTCCAAAGAAAGGATCGCAGTCATGAGTCTTGAGTTCTGGTGTATGTGGTAAACGCTGTGTAGGGTCTTCGGCCGTCGATGTCCGAAGTCGGTCGAACGAGTGAGCAGATTCGTGAGAGCTATTCCATGAGCGCAGTGAGCCCAGCCATGCTTCGTTTATGTGATGATCATGGTGTTCCGCAGGGATGACTCTGGCGCGAAGACTGCTAGCCTTCGCACAAAGTCAAGAGCAGAATATTGATAACCTGATACAGGCACCTTGTAAGTGATTGTTCACGATGGAGATCCATGGATATGAACATACCTGCCAAAGAGCAGGAAGAGAGCGTGCGGAGGGCTCTCAATATATAAGCGATAATCCGGTCACTGGGGCTCAGTCCGTGGCCCGGGCAGACTTTGTTTGCGGAGTGCTGATTGATTGATTGATTTATAAGCTGTCCTAGCGTGCCGCAAGGCTGCATAGCAGCCTTATCTTCACTTGGTCTTTGTATCTATCTATCCGATCCGATAATGCCTCGCGTAGGGGTGGTGGTATGCGGCTATTAGCCTGAGCTATGAACAAAGGTGTATTTGAGCTGTATATGGTGTTGCTGTTGTAGTGTAAAATACTGAATAAATTTTTAAAAAGTTGGTATAGGACCTTTTAAACTTGGATCTCCTTCCACTAGTAGCCTATGTGTCCGTATGTGTATGAATATTTTGGTAGGGTGATAGGATGGGTGGGTTGTAGTTGTTTTGTATGGGTCTGTATATGCATGTCCAGCTGGAAGCTGCGAGCTGGCCTGTTTTGGCCCGCGTGTTCTGTACTGTATGTGTGAGGTAACTAGGTTTGAGGCCTATGGTCCTGATAGGTTTGGGAGTCTCCCGGCTCTCCTCTTAAAAAGAGAAGGTTCGTAGCTAGGACCACGTACAGGTGGACTCCCTTGTTGTTTACGGACTGCACCACAGAGAAGGCCAAGCAATCACTTAACGCCCGTAGGCGATAGGATTTTAGGACACAACTTGCCTAAGCGGGAGTTGGTTAAGGAAGAAAGAACAAGTGGGAAGACTCCGGGTTAAATAGAAGCTGGGCGGTATAAGGCTGAGATTGTAGCCAAGGTTTCTGGCAATCTCCTATTGGTGGCCCCAATTGATAGAAGCTATTCCAGTCTGGGTTAGCCTACAGTGACACCCATGTAGCACTCTCGTTCAGAAAGAACTTTTCGTTCTTCACCAACGCACAGTGACAATGCATCCATGTCCTTCTCAGTAATGCAGAAATCCCTTATAACACTGCCGATAGAATCTTCAGACTAAGTACTAAGTCGAAGGAAAGCTGCATTTGCTTAGGGAGGCTTATTGCTAAGTGCAGTCGCATCACCATCTCCTTCCAGAATCAATACTCATCTAATTCACAATTCTGAAACCGTAGAGCGGAATAGCGAATCGGTAGGCATTGTCAGATGGGAAATTGCGCAATCAGGAATCTTTGGGTGATAGGAAATGGGGTATAAGTTAGATGCGCCATGGCTAAAGAGAATCTGGAACTATTGGGCCAAACAGATATGAGAACTGGATGTGTTGAAATGCATTTTGTAAAACTCCAGCCACAGGTATTCTTGTAATCATGGTACGCTGCCACAAGAAGTCGCGTGACATTTATAGGGCCACTACTAATAACTCACAATATTCTACGTTTCAAAGCACGAGCGTTTCCATTGCTCAGACGGTCGAGCAATCGAAGCTTTTCCTATTTTACATTTTGAAGAATGGATTTAGTTCAGGTTTGGATGCTGGCTCACAGGATTAATGTGTGATCTTTCCAGTGCCAGTTCCTTTTCCCTAACTTGGGGGCCTGATCCACTCTGTTAATAGTCTGGGCATTAGAAAGGCGCTTGAAAATTCTCGTCAACGACATTCAGGTTTCCTGCTGCTGCAACGCCTACGTTTGCATTTCATTGGACTTTCAGCGTACTTCCAGGTTCGAAATCGATACCAACCATAACACTAGACTATAAGAGACTGCTTCTATGCTTGAAGACTTGAGTGGAGCATGGGTTGGATTAGAAGGCAAAGATCATTCACGTTCAATGGTACCACTTAAAACAGTCCCTTACATCATAAAAGCACAAACAAGATTGGAAGGCCGCGATAGGCCCAATACGTTCTTTGGCAGCGTCAGCCTTTACTAAGTCGTCTCGAAATTCAACGACAACAAGCCATGCACAATTGATGCATAGTTGACCATGGGAGCCCGTCGCATAGTCTGTATTGCTAGTTTTAGCGACTGCTCCTGTTGGACAGCAGGACTTGGCATGCCGCCCATCGGTGTTGAGGAGGGGGAGGAAGAGGGAAGCGCTCTACGAGGAGGCTTATCAAGAGAACGGGAGCGTGGTACGCCGAGCAGAAGAGGATATAGGCTGTGCAGCCATGTTGTCAGCAGCAATATCTGACCGTGTTAAACGAACATCTGGCGATTTCGATTCACAATATTTTTTCGGGGCAGATGGCCAAACTATCATAAGGACTTCCACTTCCGCAAGGAGATATGGTCCACGGGACAGAGCGAGCCGGGAGCTTCGACGCCTGATAATCGCGCAACGAGGAAGGAGGAGACGACCAAATTCCCAACTAGTCTATGGAGCGTACTGTCAGGATGATGGTAATGCCTTTGCCATTCTCCGGGTGTGGAGGATGAGATGGATGATGTAGCTTTTCGCCACTCCCCCATGCGCTTGAAGGAGCCTTTGAGGCCTCAATCTTCCACCTATCGTGCGATCCTTATTATAGTCACTAGGAACGAGAAAGTGGTATCTACTGTCTCGTGCTGATAAGCACAGCCAGCATTACGCCTGCCTTCAGATGCTGCTCTACTGATGTCGCCAGGAGGGAAGACTTTCGAGCGGAACATATGCAGCATTCAGGTTATAATCATTTCCATACCAATCTGTCACATTAAGATGATGTTTTTCATAATTAGCTAATTTCGAAATTATGCATATTGATATCTGGGATACCAGACTATGGGATATGGGGCCTTCAATCAGAACGCTTGATATCAGTAAGGCGCTGATGCACTCGGCTTACACCTGCTTGGGGCCTCTAGTTAAGACCAATCGACTTCAACTCGTTCTAGGCCAGTTTTGGAACCCTTGTCCCCGCAGGATCTTCAACCTGAGGCCTTAACTCGGGACAAATGGATCCCAAGAGAAGCAGGAGTTATTCCCCAGCCACGAATTTCGCTTGGAACCTCAATCTGGGGCCTATCTTCTCAACGAATGCCTTTGCACCAGATCTTGTATTTTATGACCTCCACTATGCACGCCACGTTTGAGGCCTTAGTCCTCTACCACTCGATGAGCAGGCGAAATATACGAGAGTCCTGGCGATATGAATGTCATTGTAGTAGACTTTCCCACACAATCGTCTACATAATTCCAAGGCCTTCTCTTCTAATACTGTTTGCAACCGCTCATATTCTCTTCTCCCAAACCCCCGGTATTCCATCCTTTTCGTGCTTTTGTTTGCTACCCGTGAACATACGCAAACGCTTTGCCACATCATACGTCAAACATCACGCCCGAAATTATACATATAAGAGTGCAAATTGCAGTACTTTCTCTTCTCTATCTACATGGTACATTCTCATACTCCTGTTGCAGCTGAGAATAAGTGCTAAAGAACGCAAAGAACAGTATCCCATCTCAGACAAGTCACTCTCCCACTTTAAACAAAAAGACATCCGCCCGAAGCACAGCCCCCGCCGCTGATAATATGTCACGAAACCCCTCCAACACCTCCCATACGACCAGCGGCGCCCATGGACCCCCTACGCTCCATGGCCCCCCCTATTCTGGCGCAATAGAATTTCCCGATTCCGCTCAAAACAGCACCAGCAATCTATCCGGCCAATACGTTGGCAACTCAGCCTCTGGCGGCAACAGCGCTAGCAATGCTGCATCCGGTCAACATTACGGCCCCTCTGAAGGAGCTGGATCCCCAAACCAGGGCTACCAGTCCTATGCAATGGCGAGTTGGCGAGAGCAGAGCGCGCGTGCGGAGCCATACCATGGTACTCAAGGTGTTTCTTCGGATTCTCGCGGAGGTGCTGGGGTTTCTGGAAGTGCAGCTGGGGTCAATCAGAGTGGAGGGCAAGCAGGAGGGTATGGAGGTGGTGATTCTCGACAAGGGGACCATCGGTATCAGAATGGAGATGGAGATGCGCGTAGTCAGGATGCGACTTGGGGTTCTCGAAGTTCGTCTGGGAACCGGAGATAAGGAAATAGTAGGGATGCCATAGGGGAGAGGAGAGTAGAGGACCGCGTTGGACTTGATGATAGTGGAGGCGAACGCGGGACGGCTTGCTGCGCAGTTTCGTCCTTTTTGGCTGATTTTTAGTACTCCAGACAGGAGAATTTTGAAGACCTCTTCATCGCATGGCCAAATTTGATTGCATCGTGTATTATAGGAGGATCATCTAACGCAATAGGGGTGACTTTATATTGTGCGATGACGATTCTTTACTCTTCCAGAAAGGTCAACAAGACTTAGCCATTGGTTCGGAAAATCTGATAGGGAAGTCTGCGTTACTTCAGAAAATGTCAAAATGATCTGCTTTAAGGCAAAAGACTTTCTTGTGTCCCAATGCATGGCGTCCATAATTCCCGATTTCGTACCTTCGACGCCCCAAGACCCAAGTGAAGCCCAACATATACTGCTCGATGGTCCATTCGTATGTATATGGTGTGCCCTATTTTGCAACGAACCATCATGGTGTCAACCGAATGACAGTCTTATGTTGGCAACATCGCGCAGCTTCGTCTGAACTCCAAGCGTTGCTTGTGTTCCGATAGAACAACTTCGACGTACCCATCTATTCTTGCACTTCTGTACACTTGAGAGATCGAAGGTTGTCCGATTGCGTTGGCTGCAAGTATTTTCCGATCAAATAGATCTACCAAACCCGAAGCAGTAACCGCCAGACCTCAGGTCTGGTGGTTACTAGAAATGGATTATTGCTCCTCTGGTCAGGATGAAAAGTTGGTAATCTGACGCTACAAAACCTTCATCAGCTGGCTGAAACCTCAGCTATCGACCCTAGCTTTCGATGCCGCCAACCCATGCTGATTGATGCTGCTGCCATTGGTCGCGACAAGGAGCAGAGATCCATCTCCGAGACCCCCTCGGTCCAAGCGACACGAGAATAAGGGCGTGATAGCCGAGGTATCTGGAGATAGAGATATACTGCAGGCGTAGGTGGGTGGGGCAAGCTTACAGTTCAAATCGCTATTGAGGTGCTGAGAAGAAGGTGCAGAGGAGAGTCCTAGAGACAAAAAAAAATTGAGGAGCAGGAATGGGAGGTCCCCCATACTAATACCACTGCGTCGATCCTTATTCCCCCATCATGCCGGTGGAGTCGCTAGTCACTACCGGCGACAGTGCCCTCCAGCACTAACCCCCAACTAAATTGGAGCCAACTACTATTGTAAGCTGCTGCCTCACCCATTTCCAGTCTTTCGTGTCCTCTTACAAGCACACTAAGGCTCGATACTTGGAGCAGCATAAACTGGAGGCGTTACACCACTCCCCCCTATCCTTTCTGGAACATTCATATCCATTCGACTACGTAGTTTGTGGCTAGTCTCGTAAGCCAAGTACCGGACTCGGGGGCCGTTGTCGCATGATAATGACTCAGACTCACTTGCAACATTGATATCGACAGTCGCGGTGTTCGGGAAAGGTTTTGGATTGTATTGGAGCGGAAGTGGAATCCCCTTTCACTATTCACGCAATTCAGCGCCTTTAGCAATGACTTTGACATGTTGTTTGGATATCCCGGTGCGGCTGTTCATTGCGTTGGAACAGTATCCCGAGCGATATATATCGTTGTCGAAGGGATTCTCTTTGCATTCGTGAATGACGAGAAATTTTTTTATAGAAAACGAATACGTCTACGAATTCGGATTAATAGTACCGTTCATCAAAGCATATGTTTCTCCACTTTCGAAGCTTGGTATGCATTCAGATCTTTGAATCGGCTCAAGGGGCGAAGGTGCTCAAAGTTTTGGTAGGCTCGAATTGGATTGCTATTTCCATGTTTAGGTCAAGCAGAGTGCTGAAGTCATTTAACCGGGGCCAGAGTCTAATTCCATGCAGCGACAATCGCAATCGGGCACGGCGCACACATCATGCCCTGAAAACCATTCGTGAGCGTGGCCGCTGTGTGACATATGCCAGCAGTTCCTGCACACGTTCACGAATTTGTTGAGAGCTTCTTCCTTGCTCGCTGCCTCAGCTACACTGCCACGAGAATGCGGGTCCGGCATGCCAAGCCAGAACATGCAAACAACGCAACGTGGCAGATGACGGCCACACCTGGGACAGACAGTGCCCGACTTGTCATCTCCAAAGATAGAGCCTTGATGAGTACCAAATATTGTTGACATTTCTGGTCGAGGCGCATTAGCTGCGCTACGATCGAGCGCTTGATCGCAGTTGTTGCAGCGAAGGCTGACCTGGCGAGGAGGTGGTGTCAGCTCTGGCTTTCCATTCGGCGGCGCAGAGAGCTTGGTAGACTGCACGTCAAATTTCACTCGGGCAATGAACATCTGAGAATCGTTGAGGTACGAGCGGTATGTTTCTCGCCATTTATCGACGCGAATATCTGTGAAGTAGCGCGGAGAAGTGAAAGACATTGCTAGAGCTGCGGTTTGGAGGTCGGAAAACTTGTGGATATAGTTCTCGAAGAGAGGAACAGCTTGCTCGGTAAGGCCGGTAAGGACAACGCCTTCTATGTCGCCTTCCTTAATACTCTCAGCGGTGTTGTCGTTTATGTACTGAGTGAGTTCCTCATCGTTCAAATACAATAGAGCGATGCCAAGCCGATCTCGCAGTGGTAGAGATGTTTCTGATAAAACGTCATGCCAGTGACCATAACTGACTAAGGCCAAAATGGATCGGCCATATGGATCGTCGAGGTCGTTCTTCAGCGTTCGAATAGTCTCTTCCCATGTGTCATCCGTGATACCTTTATTGTATCCAGCAAGTGCAATGGAAAGCTCTCTGTGTGCTGAAGTTGTTTTGCCATTTCTCAAAGCTAGGAAGGCGAGCTTTGGTTGATCATGTATCATGGCAAGAGCAGCAGCCTTGGTGTTTTGACCATCGCGCACAAGATCCCTGACAGTGCTTTCGAGCTTCTCTAGTGGAAGTCCCAGCCCGCATGTATGCAAACACAGTCGACGATGGTTTGGAACTGAGGATTGTGTCATATGGAGGTTGGGAAGATCAAGCCTCTCACACAGTGTCTCCACGGCTGCAGCAACTTCTTTGCTATATGTGGGCTTGTTTAACTTATTAGTAGCCCTCTGAGAATCTACAATGGTGTTAACAGTGAGCTGATAAAATGGTAGAGCTCGGCTTACCCAGATCATTGTTCCATATGCTAGCAACGCCGAAGAAGCTGAGATCGAGCGTGTCGGTAATCATACCTTCATTTTCAGCGTTGGTTTTTGCCCCTGAATCCGATTAGCTCTATGCTCACAAGTAGGCTTCGCCACATACGACTAATCCAGGTCCACATCTTTTGAAGCCCTGGATCATCGCGTACGATCTCGATGTTTTTCTTGCAATCGAATAAGTAGCCTTCTGCACAGCGGCCACGTGAAACGGTGGAGAATGTTAAGGCTTCCTCCATACTGAGTTGCTTGTCAGAGAAACGACCGTTGATGTAATTTTCTTGCGCCTCGCGACTTGACCAAAGCTTTCCATCCCTTATGTGACTTTTGAGGGTGAGATTAGGATCTGCTTTCTGATTGGTCACTCGGCCAGCTCGGGGGTGGAGCAAGAAACCGGCAACACTTCCATACGCACAAGGCTTAATTAGATGGACTGTATTTGTCAAAAAGGGATCTTCAAATGATGACTTTCCAGAATGAGACATGCTTGTATTCCTGACTTTACTAACGATCATCCTCCCAGATGAGGACACGCTAAGTGCTGAGGGAGCACCGTCCAATTCAAGGATATCAACACTCTGATCACCACGAAGTATAATTGCACAAGGGGTGCCCTTGGATCCTGCAAGATTGGTAAAGTCAAAAGCAGCGATGCGAACCTTCTCAGGCGGGAGATGGATCTCATCGCGAGCGTGCTCGATATGGTGAATGCGCTTGGTTAAGATTGAGTTTTCGGTAGTATTTGGAATATGGTAATCAGGATTTTGCTGTGCCTTATACTGTTCCTTTAGTGAGGAGTATTCCTGCTTTGTCTCGAAGACCTTGAGGGCACCATTGCTCGCAAGGGCCCCAAGGTAGCCGCTTCTGCCTTTGCAATACTTCAGACTCCATATACTAATGTCATTTCCTTCGCTGCCTCTTCGCTGAGGTGCGGTTTTGGTGGTGTCGAATGATTCTGCGAACTGGATCACAGGCCCTTCGACCTGACCACCGGCTTCTGAGCCCGATCCAAGACTCGCTGCGGTGTAAGGTGTTCCTGAACGACGGTCCCAGACCTGGATCGTTGTGTCTCTCGAGCCACCGGCACATGCAAAGTAGTTCTCATCTAGAGAATCGATAGCAATGTTGAAGACGGCATTGGTTTGAAAATGTAATGAGGGACTCCCAGCGTTCTCTCGCAAATCGTAGATCCTAATGCCACGCCCTTTGACTCCAGTCACTAGGACTTCAGGCTGACCGGCGAAGAATTTGATACTAGATATTGCTTCTGAACTCGCGAACTTGCGATACGGTTCGACGAAAGGCTTGGCAGCCCCACTTCCTGGTGAAGAGACACTTGCGAAACGTTGATTTATATCCCATATATTTAAGCAAAAGTCATTACGAACTCTTTCTAGGCCAGCAGCAAGCAGCCCCGCTCTACTGAATGCAACAGCATTGCAAAGACGTTGATGCTTTGCTGGTAACGAAACGCTCGGAGAGGCGTCGTCAATGCGGAGAACGGTGACTTCCCCAGACCACTGACCTACAGCTACGAGCGTTTCATCATAGGGGGCCCAATCGAAAGCGCGGAATGCCTGAACCTGGCTGTAAGTCGACCGAATGTCGTAACGAAGGGTTTTGCTGAAATACCGTTGGACTGTGCAACGTTTGAACGAGCGGCCAACAACATCGACCAGAAGGAAGCGCTGTTCAGACAAAGTAGAGGTTGGAGACCATCTAATCGCGGTCTCCATAGTTGGGGACCAGATTTCTTAGCTCGGGATTATATACAAATTGCAGTGCAGTGCGTGACATGGAAGGTGTGGAAGAAAATGCGATAGACTCCATGCTATGACATTAGCGATGACACTGGAGAGACCACTACTTGTTCAGAGGTTGGAAATGGACGGCGGTGTGCTCAAATACTCAGATATGGCATTCTGTAAGTACGCGACTGGGGTATCACAGTCTTGAGGAGATAATTTGCGAGCGTTCTAGTGATGTACCGTAAGTTTCACTAGACCTAGCGTGGTTTTATCTACGATAAGTCCGGGCCCCACTGAAAGCTTTCTCTTCAACATTCTCTGACACCATTCTCATGACCACACCAACTCGAGATTGCGACTCCTTGTGGCAGCTCGAATGTATTGGACGCCCTCGGTAGGACTCTGTAAGTCTCTTGCAGGCCCATTATTATACTTCCTTCACCTCAAGAAGACTTCACCAAGTGGATGATCTTCTCGAAAAGATGGGCAAAGGAAGCACTTGGAGACCTGGCAGTGGTCGCCGTGAGCCACGATCAACACAACATAATACTGCATATGAATCCTACAAGCCAGACTACTCCCGTCACTCTCACTCAAAACACCAAAATACGAACACAGAGCGAGAGTCTTGGAAGCCAGACTACCCAAAAGCTCGTGGCCCAAGAGATGGCCCTGGCCGGGCCCAGCACAGGGTTCAAAAGAGCAAACCTCATCCACAGCACGGTCCCGCGAAGCATTCTATAAACCCTATCAAGAACAAAATTTTCCATCTGAACCGTCAAATCAAACAAGATCTTCCAGCCGATATTCGAGTTGAGAAAGAGAGGGCACTAGCTGGCTACGAGCGGGACTTAGAACTTGCCATTGAAGAAAAGAAGAAGCAAGATATGATTAGCAAGTACCACATGGTACGATTTTTCGGTTAGTAGTCTTCTATCGACCCAGCGCTGTCATGGGGATCAGTCATGCTGACGTTCGTCGATAGAGCGCCAGAAAGCCACTAGGCATGCTAAGCAATGTAGGAAAAGCCTCGTAGACTGTCCACCTGACAACCCCAACTACCAAAAACTACAACAGGTCCTCCATATCGCAGAGGTGGATCTCGCTTATACGCAGTACTCTCCTCTCTACCAGAAATACGAGGCCATCTTCCCCCAAAAGAAAGCCCAAGAACACATCGAAGATATTCCTAATGAGCAACCACCCCCAAGGCCCGCCATGTGGAAAATCGTCGAGAAATGTATGGAGCAGGGTACCCTAGACGACCTGCGAAATGGCACATTAGTGGATGAGGATCTGGTGTTATCGTTCAGGAAAATGACGCCATTCAAGCGCACACTCCCTAAACGAAGCATTCAATCAATGATCCAAAAAGGCCGGATTAAAAGTACAACGAATTATGATCATGATGCTGTTGTAGCTGGACAGGCGGATGAGATGGACGAGGACAGTGATGGCGGTTTCTTTGAAGAAGCTGGAGGCGTGAAAATTTGATGCGCCTTGATGTGTTGAGGCTTAGGAGACGATCTAGAATTTCCAGTTACGAAATCTATTGTTCGCCCTTATGCGGAGGAAATGCAAAACCTTGGAGGTTGAACATTATTAATTAACCAGAAAACCTGTTATGGCGATGATCAATGAATTATGAGAATCTGGAGGAATGTGATATATGACACTTAGGTGAGTCAATCATATCAAAATTTGTGGCTTCAACCACTGACTTTACCAGGACTAAGAGAGTTCTGCTGCATGCATATTTAATTGCCCAAACAGCATTCACCCATATCTGTATCATTAGCAGATCACTCAATTATCCATTAGAAATAGTGATTAATTCATATCAAGACATTTTGCCTACATAAGCCGACAAGTGCGATTCTCCTCAATCATCCCAGTTCTCCTTTTCCGCCCTTATCCCACTATCTTCCTCCACTACTCCTCCACCACCACGCGCCCGCCCCTCCGGCACCTCCTCAAGCCCCGCCACCGGCCCCTTCCCCCCTTCCTTCTTCGCGTCTTCTGCCCTCCTCAAAAACTCCTCCTCAGCCTTTACATCCTTCTCCCCAAACAGCACATCGCCATTCCTCCTCTCCACCCACCTCACCCATTCCAACCCCAACAAACCCCTCACCCCCTCGGTAAGCACAACTCCATTCTTACTAACCCACCACTCGACGCCCCCTTCCTTAGCACTCTTCTCCACATCCACCCATACGAAAATCGTACTCGTTTTCCTAACACCGCTGATTACCTCATCCCCCTCTGGCTTCGTTTGACTCTTCGACTGGAACTGCCTGTCTAATGGAGGCAGTCTTTTCGGCAGGGCGGTTGCGAAATGGATATGTGTTCTCGCCATCGGTTTCAGGCCCCCGGAGTCTTTGATCTTGAGCCAGGACTTTTCATCCGTGCCGTGGACGACTAATTTAGGGCAATTAGGGTCCGAAGGGTCGAGGCGGGTGTAGATTGCTGACGAGGAGATGGAGGTCAGGGTGTGGCCTTGGGAGGCGCGGATGCGGTACTGTGAAGGGTCCATGATTGCGGTGCTGGTGTTCAGGGCTGGTGGCGGAAGGGTTTCTGAGGAAAGCGGTTCAAGGCTGAAGCGCTGCTTTTCGTTGTTGGCGACTAGGGTTTGTAGTTCTGTGAACGTTACGTGCATGGATGCAAGGCGGCGCCAGAGGAGCTGGGGAGGGGTTGTCAGAACTTTGGATGACAATTGTAGAGATATTTCCTGGGGGAAATCTGAGAGCTTGCTTGTGTTTTAAACAGAAAGGACTAATCGACGAAACAATCAAAACATGCATTCAAGAGCCGCACAAGCACGTTGCATGCCTTCCCACCCACTGACTTCCCAAGTAAAATCTCACAAAACTCAGTCGAAGTGACAAGACCCAAAGACCGAAATTATAATCAAACCCTCCCACAGTCTTTTCCAAAAGTAGAAAATTCATACATAATACCACAACGATTCTTAAGAAAACCATCTGTAAAAACAATTACACATAACAGCCAGAAACTAACATACCACATCCCTCACATTCGCCCACGCCCCCTCATCAAGCTGCACCCCCTCATCCTTCGCCCCATGTCTCAGCAAAAAGCTCAACGCCTTCGAGACCGTCACTTCCCTGCTCTGCGGTTGCTTGTGCTTGCCTCCCCTCCCACCACCACCACCGCCGCCGCCTCTACCTCCGCGGCGATTACTGGTACTCATATTTACCCTACAGAGAACCCAACGAGATGGAGTGTTTAGAGAACGAGTCACGGTTTGAATTTGTAAAGGATTGAGTAGAGGCAGTTTGTACGGCTGCAGTTTTGATAAAAAGTTTCGTGGGGAAAAGGAAGTACTAATATGCCGTGATACTGGTACAACAGCAGGCGAAGACCAGTGAGTCATATACGCTTTGATACTGTCTCAGACAAAATACATTGTTTTGAGTGAGTCGTTTTCTAGCGTTAGATTAGTTTGCGGGTGAGTCAGAAAATTGAGACTCTGTGAGGCCATCTATCTACAGCTGGCGGCCAACCACAGCCTCGGTAAGCCAATCATGAAGTCATTGAGCAGGTAAGGAAGACCACTTGATAAGGTAGGGACATACGCCTTCTGCAAGAGAAGGATTTCCTGGGTCGTGTTGAGCTGCTGCCAAACGGTCTAGACTTGGCTTACTGCTGCAAGGAAGGACTTCATGGGTCATTTAGATTGGACAGCAAGAAGGTCTACTATTTGTCTAAAAGCGTAGAAGCCATCCGTCTTGATATCTGCATTTGCAAATGTGATGCCTCTCCCTATCTTCACCTTGCATGACCCAGAGCACATGGATGAAGCTCATACCAGCGTTCTATCGCTTCCTCCGATGCGCCCATTTCTGTTCCTCCTTCACCATCATAACGCCAACGCCGCTAGACCTGAGTCAACTAAGTATACATGCGCCCTCCCAAAATCGTGGTAAGTCATATAGCTGAAACACAACTCCAATCGAACGCTCGCTTTTCGTACAACCTGGGGTAGTATATTACATGCGTAAAGCTAAAAGTCCCGTGGTCAACGCTGTTGCAGTCCTTCAGACTGCCTTAGCCTTCCAGTCGAGATGCCGATACGTGACTGTCCTGCAGATGTGTGCTGGCCAAGTGACGCGATCCTGCGCTGTCGTGCTTCTGTCAGTCGAGCATTCTCTGCTGATGATGGTGGCGTTGAACGGTCGAGATACCTTCTGTTGCCAGGTTGCACAGTGGGCGTCAGTGGTGATGTTGAGACCTGAGAGAAATAGCTCTTTCGGGGTGGTAGGGAAGATTGCACAGATGGAGAGCGGTCCGATGATTTAGGCATGGGATGTTGCGAAGTGTACTCGCGAGATATTCTCGTCTGTGGTGAGGACCGCAGCTGCCCAATTTCTGTTGTAGCTCGAGATGAAGGTCTCTTATTGTCTGTAGCCCCTTCTTCTTCCTCCTTCGCACGACTGCGCAACGTGACGGTAGACGTTCTGTCGAGTCTACTGGTCACGGGCGTCACTGTCTGAGTAGGCGACGCACCATCCTGGGTGGATTCCCTACGACCGTATAGAGGACTAGAGCTCAAAAGACTCGTACGACGCGCTTCCAGTCGACTCATGACTCTAGAACTAGCTCGAGCCTCAGGCTCGAGGCTAGCACCGCGCAGGAGCCTCGGATCTGGTAAGGTTCCATTAGGTCGCTGTGCGGTTGTGGGGGTGTCGTTGCTCCCGGGTCGAGATTTTCCATTAGGTAGTTCTGCTTCTGGCAATTCCTCAGCAAGTGCTATGCAAAGTTCCGTCAAGCTTCGGCACATATTATCAGCCTTTCTGCGAAGTTGCCTGTCAATTCCACTTGCGGGTCCAACTACAGACGCACTTTGTGAAGCCTCCTGCGAACCGGAGGAACTGCCTGTCATAGAGGCTAACTTCAAGGCATCTGTTGCAGTAGCCTCCAAAGCTTTATAAAGTTGTGCATTTATCGCGGGTTTTGCCTTCGCTAATGCCGAGTGAAGTAGTGGGTGTAAATTGGTGAGTCCGGGATCGAAGGTCATAGATGGCTCTGAAGAGATATGGTCTGTTTTGCGGTGCTTTGGTGAGGACGACATGGTTGTCATGGTAGTCGTTGCTGTAGGGGGCCGTTCATTCAATGCATTTGACATTGCGGCGTTCGACGAGTTGGGTAGTGCTCCTGTAAGTTCGAGCTTGCGAAGTCTAGATTTTAGTTCGTCTAACTCATCCCAGACAGTGGATGGCGCCGTCGTCGATACAGTAGACTCTGTACCAGCAGCAAGAGGTATCCCTGAAGCTGCTCCCTGCCCGTGAGCTTGTGAGGACCTATCTGGGAAAGGCGAAGGGCTGTAATTTCCATTCGTAGTGTATGATAGATTAGATTGCTTGTAGCTACGAGGTCCCACTCCGGGAGATATTTCGCGAAGCGACCGTCGACGTCCATAATTTGTAGTTATTTCGGGTGATCCCTCCTGCGAGTACCCATCTAGTGGGGAAGTACCAAACGATGTTCTTGCATTACGAGTCCGGAATCGCTGGTCAAGAGGATGTGCAGAAGCAGCATAGGATTTGTTACCGGAGGTGACATCTCTGAGTGAGCTAGGCGAGCCTTTCTCTGCCGAATGTTGGAATGCCGAGTCGAAGGAAGATTTGTGATGGTGGACCTGTTTAGGGAAAAGCTGTTGGCCTGCAAAACTCGCACCACTCGTGCTTGGACGACCAGAGGACGAAGGCCGAGACGTTCTTGCTTGAGGAAAGCTTGATGTCCCGATGTGTGACCGTCTTCTTTCACGCCTCGTTGAGGTCTCAGATGCATCATCAACTACCGATTCTGCCCTTGCCAGGTTGAGAAACAGATCTTCATTTGACGAAGATGGTTTGTCCTGGAGACTTTCTTCCATAGATCTCCTATCTGCATTCCACGTTGTACCGTTCATACGAATTGTAGAATTTTGATCCTCCTCATCCTCAGATCGCGTGCTGTTGTATCGTCCAGCCATTGCAGTTCCTATTCCGTCATGGGTCAAAGACTTCGATCGAGCGACTCTGGCTACAGAAAGACTATAGTCCGAGTCCTCATTAGTACTTTGGTGTGCCTGGTTGACTATAGAGTCGATGCTGGCGCTGGTACTTGGTCGTTGTGATAGATTCGGACGAGCAATCTTTGACTTAGTTGAGGGAGTAATTCGCCAGGGTGAATCAGTGTTGTAAGATCGCTGAGTACTGAGGGCAGGAGGAGGGCCAGATGAGGTTTCTATTCCGTGACTGGAACGTGAGGCAGGTGGTCTTCGCGTTAGTGGAGATCGAGGTTCAACACCTGAAGCCCCGGGTTGCTGGGCAAAGTAGGAGCCCCCTTGGATAAGGGTTGGAGCGGGCAAAGCTTTGGATGTAGGAGACAGATCCAGCTGCTGTCCACTTGAAAAATTAGAAATGCCGTTCGCCGATGATTTGGATGCAGTGAAGTTGGTAGGCGCAATGGATTTTGTCGAGAGGAGCGGTGATGACGATGATGGTGGCGCTGATTGGCCAAGACTAAAGCTGCCTTTGGTCGACGTGTTGTCTGACTCTGCGGAGACGAATGACTTCTCGCTGTCTGATGGAGTCGACGTTTCGCGCGCATTGCTTCCAATCACGCGTGCAGGCATGTCCGGATAGGGATGGGGGGCCCAAAGTTATGTTTTCATGCACGACATAGCCTGCCTTACCCCTTACGCAGTTCAGCGGGCCCTGCAGGAACAATGCCTGCGTCGCAACGGCGAATTTCAATTGTCGCAATTGACCTGCAACGACAACGGGCAATTGATTTCATGTGTATACAGACAATTTATTTGCGCGAGGGGCTAATCCAGCTTCTCCCTTATTGGTCAATGCGTGCCGACAGGGGTTCCTCCTAACGGGGACCTACGTCGGCTGCTCTAGACAAACTGAGACCAAGCCTTCTGCTAGGTGAAGCAGATCGTTCAGATCTACTTTCCGCCATGCTCCCAAAACTTTTATTATGTACTCGTAGAGTCTATATATTGTGGCTGCTCTATATGATGTGGAGATGAAGTGGCTATCAAGGGTTCAGGTGGGGACCAATTCGAAAGCCCCGTTCCAACTTGCTTCTGAACTTCAAACGTGAGAAGTGCTATTTTTCTCTCACCCAAGTAGACAGTAAGTCATTTACTTGGATACGAAGAGCGTAGGGGCAGTGGTCAGCTTCGGGTTGTCCTCTTGGAGTGCGAGTCACTTGTCTTCTGCCGGGTGGTAACCGACAGGAGCGAATTTTGAATCTGGGAAGCAGCATGATCGGCAGAGGTATGATGACTTGCCTTACAATGATACCGGGAAGGTAATTAGATTCCTAAGCCAGTAATGTTTCTTATTTCGGATCTTGAGTTGGATGAACTTCGACCACGATTCCGTCTCCTTGGTCTGGCCTGCCACTGATAGTGTACTTCCCGGTTATCAGGTCTTTAGCAACGATTTCTCTTGTCCTACCAAGGCTCTCAATGGTAGCGATCCGATCCAGTGTAGCTTTTAAATGCTCCTCAAAGCCAGGTTCAATGCAAATCTGGCGAAACGCCCTTTGCATTGGTACTGAGTCTGCCCGTACCATAGCCTGTGCATCAATAGTGAAAATATTGATATGGTCATAGCTTTTAATGAAGTCTGCCCTTGTCATGATCTCCCGTGCTTTATGTAAAGGGATCTCCGGTAGCGTGTCTGTTCTAGCGTCGCTATTGCTACTGCTTATTTTCTCCTTTTCCTTGTCGACGAGAGCCTTAGCCAGCACCATAGCCGCTGAAGCGTACTTCTGCTGATTCATGACATCGTCATCACAGTCTTCACCTAGGATCCAGCAATTGTTGAGGAACCAAGTTTTCTCTACCTGACATATTTGGTCACATGTACGTAGCATGTCCGAAGACTGGGCCACCCGGTTGAGAAATGTAAGTCGTCCACCGACCCTGCTGTACACTTCGGCAAGGATTTCGGACGTAGGCAGCTCCTCTTCATTGAAATAACGCCGGCGGAACTGCTTTAAGGCTAAGATAGCCTGATCCTTGGGCAGATCGAGTACTGGTAGGACTTCCATACGTGTAGAGTATTGTTTCAAGCGTTCATACACCCAGTAGTCATCACTATTCAGAACTACTGTGACAAGATTGCTTGCGGCCCATTGCTCCGCTCGTTGTTGGATGAGCTCGAGAAGATCACGTCCATCATCATCATCTCTTAGGAGATGTGTGCTATTAATGATGAGCACTAAAGGTCTGCCGACTGCCTTTCGCCGCTTTAATGCAACCTTTTCCAGTTTATTGAATGCGCGTTCGATGTCTAGCAGGCTGCCTTCACGCGGTCCTTTGATACTGAATAAGCTTCCGATATAGTCCTCATGGAACTCGTAATCGAGAGCTTTTCCAAGACGTATACGAAAAATGTCCAAGTCTGCATGGGCTTCAAACATGGAGACGCCCTCTCCCGCGATCTTTTGCATAGCGTGTAGTAGCATGGAAGATTTCCCTATACCTTTTTCGCCGATCAGGAGATGATAGCGACCTTGATCCGTTCCATTGACAATAGCGTCAATCTTTGTTTGCTCAGCATGACGAATCCAATGCTGGTCATCGCCTTGGAGTATGTCGTGAGGAAGGCCTTTCCCAAGCGCAGCCAATTCGAGAACTGGATCCCCTGGTTCAAATGCCTTTGACATCTTTTTGAGGATCAAATACTTATAGTACCTATGGTAGGTGTACCCAGCCAGCCTGGTCGTCTGTAATCAGTAACATCTTCGAAGTGCGTCTTGGACTCCGTATTCACTAACCCTAAAACAAACAGAGATGCAAATGTTGTGGCAGCACTTTCGAGCATCTTGAAGAGGGTTGGGCCCCATTTTGACGTTGATTTAAGGTACTCACTTTTTGTTTGCTCTTCAGTGTCCTCTTCTTGAGAGCCAAATTGGCCAGGTGTAGGTCCAACAGATCCATTGACATAGCGTCTTTCTAGTCTAATAGCAGAAGGTCTCTGGGGATCTCCAAGTCGAAGTAGAGGAATCTTCCCGACTTGGTATGAATGACGACCCAAAGCAACGGGGCGAAGCAACAACTGCATTGGTTTCACGCAACTTGCAAGATTAAGCGAAAGAATATACCCTATGAAAGAAAGGGAAACTCGAACAAAGACTGGCCTCCAGCTCTGGTAGAATCCTTCAGCTATAATTTATATCTGCATTGGCGCGACAATTCATGTGTGGAGCGCTCCATGAAGACGCGTTCAACAGAGTGATTACATATTAACCGTCGATCTTCCTTATATGACATTGGAAGATCAAGCTTTGGGAGCTTGGACTGTTACACGCCGCTTGGCGGTCTCGGCCAATCATCTTCGAGATCTCACACGTCATAATAAACACCCTGGCACGCGTTGGATTACCACCTCTGTCGTCCGCTTCCGGACGCTTTTGCTTTCATCTACATATATTTCGAAGCAACGGCTTAATTTCGCGGCCATATCCTTCACAATGGTGAAAACTCGACATGGAAGCAAAACGGGAGTTCGAGTGGAGCCACCAGCCACCTTGCCAGCACTTTCCCCAGCGCCAAATTCCAAGCTCCCTGCTCAGCTACGATTTCCGCTTCTTGTACTCATGACCTGGACACTGTTTGGTACTCTCTGGTCGACCATCAGCCCCTTCACGGCTGGCGACCTCGCGACAGTGAGCAGAAGCCGCGATGATTGGTGGAATATTGTCGGCTTGATGGTGTGGAAGGCTGCACTTGTCGCGGTTGGGTGGTATGGTGGTTACGACAGTATGCGAATGCCATTGACAGAACTCGTTGGCATAGACTAATCCTCTCTCTCCAGGCTCGGATTTTGCAGCATTCAACTTCCTGTCAACGGTCCCATACTATTATTTCCTCGCGACTTTCTACTTGATTCGACCCACCACGGTAATGACCGGTCTTGCGATTGATACTTTGGTGGCTTACATTCCATTCTACACCTTCAAAGTGTCTTCCAGCATTCACAGCATAAAGACACCCAAAGGGGTTGCTGCAAACCGTTCAGTGATCAATGACTTTGGAGTACAAGCAGCTACAAGCCTTTTCGCAGCAGGAATCTACGCGGTAGTGGTATTTCTAAGCTATACTACCTGGCTACCTATTCACCTGGTCTTGCATTTCGAGGGTATAAGGGACATTTCATTGGCACACAACAACAACTTTCCCTATCTTGTTGTCTCTTTCTTTCCAATCGGCTTCGCGGCAAAGGTTTTTCTATTCACTCCAGCTGAAGCCGCAAAGCCCGACGCTTATGATAAGGATATTGCCAAGTTCAATCCAGAAACCGCTACCTTGAAAGAGACATTAATGTTCAACCTCTGTGGATATTCCAACCGGACCAGGACATTAATGCGGAGAACCGCTACGTTGGCTGTCATCGGTGGGCTACACACGTGGCTCCGGACCTACATTACGGTAGAGGGTTCAGAGATATTAGGAGCTGCCGGATGGTCGGGTGTCTGGTCTATCGCGGCGGTCTGGACGGGCTTGATGTACGTGTGGGTTGGGGATGTGTGAGGATGTTGGGGGATTGGAATGGCCGAGTGTGTGGCCGAGCGTGCAACGACATTGCTGCGAAGGAGCAGGAGTACGAGAGGCGGATCAGGGAAAACTAACATGTTGCTCATTTCGGAAGACGGCGTTCAGCAGGATATACCACGAGAGCATTACCTTCTGTAGTTCGGGACCCTTTTACCCGTACCCGTTGATAATACCCAGTACTTTTGCGCTCGCTCCAGTCCATAACAGTAGTGATTCCCAAGACGTAGATTTAATTTTGCCTTGGCTTTACAATGCCATCGTGCACAATGTAATATAGGACTGTGGTATCGTCTCCTAATGTAGCCAGCAACACTCTCTTGCCTCCTCGCCTTTCCCTCCTCTCCCACCTGCGTCCTACATCTCCTTTCTCAATGATCTCCTCCTCCGCTTCTGTGGGCGGCACCTCTCCAATTCGATCAAACACTTCCCCAAACCGCCTCAAACTCCACTTCTCTGCCAAATGTGTAGGCAGTACCCACTCCCTCTCCGGCTCCCCCTTCAAAGGGTCACCTCCTCTCTTCAGTTCCTCTACCTGATCATCCGGATGCACATATATTTTATGAGGCGGTAATCCGGACACCAGCGGTCGAGGAAGTAAAGACTTTGTGAGTGGAGAGTGGGTATGGATGCGGAGACAAGTCCATTCGTGCTGATACTGGAGATTATGAAGAATTTGTAAGGCGAGCGTATGATTAAATGGAAGATGAGATCCAGGGGATGGATTAGTATCGATGTACGAGGTAAGGGCGGACGGCTGTGGAGCAGCTGCAGATGTAGATGTTTGCAAAGTCATCAGGTAAATGTGTGGTGGTCCGAGGCCGAATGCGAGGTTGATAAGGCCGGCTAGAAGCTACTTGCTGACAGGCAGCAGTAGCAAGGAGCCTAGCTAGTCAATGCCCAATAGAGTCGGACTCTCACGCGGGCACTTTGAAGGTAAGATGCTGACTGATGGAGCTTAAAGTCATGGCTAGACCGTACCCACTGCGTGAAGACCCGAAAGCGGCAAATAGGTCGAGACATCAAGTACAAATGTTGGATATGTCGCCCTCTTGCACCTCCAACACTTGAAATGGTCAATGGCGCATTCTTTATTTTCGTTAGCAGAATGTCGAGATAATCACGGCACTTAGTTCTATCTCGGCCTGCTAGGATCTTGAGCCAGAAAGTCACAATTTAATAACCGCGCTAGTCGCGAGAAAGCTTCGTACCCTTCCTTGCTGTGTTTGTCCGCCACCGTCCATATGTTTGAAGGGTGCATCAATCTTCATTCCTTGCACTGACAGTCCCATTCAAACCCAGTCGGCTGCCAGAAGATTATTCTGCTGTTTCCCGAAGCCGCATTGTCCCGAAAAGTCTGAAACACAGTGCAGAAATCGTGAAGCATAACAACCGGATTCCGAGGACTGCAGCAAGACCCTGATTGCTACAAGGCTCTCAAAGCTACTCAAAAGCAGCCATGGCCGGCGACGAGGTGGAGTCCTTCCCTACCTTGGACACGCCTAAATCTCCAAGCCAGACACAGGAATCCACAAGTCATGGGTCACCAGGCTTACCGAGTCGTAATCGCGACTCAACTACAAGCAGCCGTATACGCAGCGCTTCCCTACGATTCCTTGAATCAAGTCCTCCCTCTGGCATGTGGCACGCCACTGGTAGTGTTCTTGCCCAAGCTCCTACACCTTTAGAGATACGGAGAGGTAGTTTTGGACCCAGTGGCTGGGATGAAGAAGGACAAAGGAGAAACAGTACCGTCAGTGAGGAGAGTATTAGGAGGTTGTCAAGAACGTCGTCAGGGCAGACACCTGGGGGCATGGGAAGAAGTCCAACAAATCAGATGCCAGCACATACAGAAACTGAAGAAGAGCTTGAAGCTGTACCGACGACGAGAAAAGAGTCTAAGAGACCTGCAACGACGGAAGCTGATGACGATGATCCATTCTCTAAGTTTCTAGGACGGGGCAGAATAGATGATCAATCATACACGCCACAAGCAAGGACCACTGCAGAGAAAGAGCAGCTTGCTCTGAAGAGGAGAAGTGCTGACCCATACGCAATCCCGGACGACGATGAAGACGAAGACGAGTTTGACGCACCCGTCAAACCCAAGGGTTTACCCAAGAAATTTCTTGACCCAGCAGGGGAGAAAATCTCCAAACCCTCCGAAAAACTCACGACCATTACCTCCGGCACTGCCCGCCCATCATCCTCCTCTTCCACCGATAATAAAGATCAAGGCCCCGACGAAAATGGTGTCTACCCTACCGGCTACAAATTTCCCCCAAAACACACCTGGGGCGAAGCCACCCTCATCGGCCTCAAAGCCTTCTGGCGCTTCACCATCACCCCCCTCGGCTTTCTTATTGTCATTTACGGCCTCAACGTGGTCGCCTGGGGTGGCATGCTCTTCCTCCTCCTGATCGGCGGCGGCAAAGAATTCATGTGCTACCCGCCTGGTTCCCACGGCCAGAAAGAATGCAACAATATCAATTCCCCACGCCGCGTCTGGATCGAAATTGACTCCCAAATCCTCAACGCCCTCTTCTGCGTCACCGGCTTCGGTCTCATTCCCTGGCGCTTCCGCGACCTCTACTACCTCCTCCAATTCCGCATTCGCGGCAGAGTCGACGCTCTCAGACGCTTAGGCGGTATCCACCGCTCATGGTTCCGCCTCCCCGGCTCCCACGAACTCCCCGCCACGCCCATCGAAGATCTCCCAAATCCCGAATCAAACCCCGCCATTCCCCTCCCCATCACCAAAACCCCCGAAACCCCACTCACAGGCATCCGCGCCCCAGAAAGCAAGCTTTGGAAACTCGACTACGTCATCTGGGCCTACGTGCTCAACACCTTCCTGCAAGCCGTGCTCTCAGGCTTCATGTGGGCGTTAAATCGCTACAACCGACCCAGTTGGAGTACAGGGACTTTTGTCGCACTGGCGTGTATTGTGGCGGGGTTGGGAGGGTTGATGGCGTTTCAGGAGGGAAAGAGGATTAAGGCTGTGGAGGGTATTCCGGTTAAGGAGGAGGAGGTGCTGAGGGATGTGGAGAAGGCGGTTGTGGAGAAGAAAAGCAAGAAGCAGAAGAGGAAGATGGGGAAGGGGATGGTGGATGAGGGGGAGAGTACGGCGCCGGAGGTTAAGTCTTAGGATGCTGCTTCATTGAATTGATATGAGGTTTTTGGCTTTGGTTTGACCAAGCGCTTTTGGGGCAGGATCCAAATGGATCCTACTTTCGGTACATATAAATCGTGTTCAGCGTCCTTTGTGTGAATAATGGGGGCGGTTTGCGCAATTCAGACGCACATGTTCTCTTAATATAGTACAGGCGGTCGAGTCAATGCATTTTTGCACAGGATAGGTTTTTCCAAGATATGGAATCCTATGCAGTGAATGCTATAGCGTGTATCGCAGAAAAGTCTAATCTATCCGTCTAGATTTCTAATATAGTGTATATGCGCTATATATCCCATTTTCCCCATATATATACACGAAAATACCCTCGAACTCCCCTCCTCAATACAAAACTTTTACAACCCTTTCACCCTCTTCTCCCTCTCCTTCACCATCTTCTCCCTCCTCTGTATCCACCCCTCCGCCCCCACCCCCCCAAACACCAACCCCACCCCCAACCACTGCATCCCACTCAACCGATGTCCAAACCACACCACACTCAACATCATCGTCAGCATCTTCCTCGTCACCGTCACCGTCACGAGCACCAAGCTCGAAAACTTGCTTAACGTGTAATAAATGAATATTTGGCCCACAGCGCCACAGGCAGCGAAGGAGAGGATGGCGGGGAGGATGGCGGGGTTTCGTTGGATGAAGGTGAGGGCAGCAGTGAATTCGGAGGTGGAGGTGGAGGTGGGGTTGAGGGGCGTGGTTGTGGGGAGGAGGGGGGAGAGGAGGAGGTAGGAGGTTGTGAGGAGGGTGGAGAGTATGTTTTGCGCGACCATCATTTGGGGGCCGGTGTAGGAGCGATGGGTGGTGAAGATGTGGTCTTGGGTGCTGTTTGTGAGGCCGTCGAAGAGGAGGTTGATCGCTAATAATGATAATCCCCAGATTGAATTATTCGCGCTTGCGGATTTCTTGGAGGAGGATGAGGGGTGGTAGAGTGTGAATACTGCGACTCCGGCGGTCACGAGCGCTACGACGAGGTATTTGTAGAGAGGATAGGATTTCCGGAAGATGGTGAGGTGGAGGAACATGACCGGGAGGAGTTTGCAGGATTTGGCGAGGATGAAGGTTATGTAGTCGATGTGGGCGAGGGAGGCGTAGCCAAAGGGGGAGGCGAGAGAGGAGGTCATGGCGACGAGGAGGAGTGGAGGGAGGATGGAACGGATAGGGAAAATGGAGGGGGTGGGGTTGGGCGTGGTGAGGTGGAGGTAGATGTAGCCGACTAGGGCGCCGAAGGTGGATTGGATCGTGTTTAGGAAGATGGAGTAGGTGAAGCGTTCGGGGGCGGAGGGAGGGCCGTAGGTGGTTGTTGTTATGCGTTCTTGGAGGACGCCCCAGGAGAGACTGAGAGTTCTTAGCTGGTGTCGGAGACTGTAGAAGGAGCTGGAGCTTACAATGATGCGTAGATGCCAGCGACGCATATGAGGAGTTGGGTTAGGCCGGGTTGTTGTTGTACATTGGAGGGGGAGGGCGCTTTGATCATGCCATTGCTCGTTGTAATCGGGTCCGAGGGAGCGTTACCATCACGGTGCTTCCATCCATGACTTGGGGATTCTGGTGGTCCTTGTGAGAAGTCTGAGGGCTCTCTTTGCAGCGGAGCTGCTTGCTTTCGTCGTGCCATTGCTGGAGTGGTTAAGGATTGTATATCCACTCAATGGCTGGATTGAGTAACGTGAGCGAAGGAAGGAAAGATTGCCAAGCTATATATTATGTGGCCTTACAGCTTCAAAGGCATCAAGTCGTGAAGCATGACAATACAATGCTGTTGTTGAAGATGGGAGAGTCAGATATGCGATGTGTCCATACGGTAACTCCAGCCTTGTCTCCGTCGCCAATGATTTTCCTACAGGGATTACCTACAGGGATGAGGCGCCTCGGAAAAAGACGGATCTGCGGGAGACTGCCGTTTTGTTTTTTTCTACCGGAGCTGTGGAGTGATTAAATTTCTCTCATGTTGTTGATCTTTTGTAAATTACTCGTCTTTGACATTTACTCTTGCTCCAATCTCTCATTAATTCTCTCAATTACTCCATTCCTTCCATCTTAAAAGTCTGACGTTCCTTTCTGCAGCTTTTGTATAACAACTATTCAGGTATAAAGCTTTACTATGCCAGAGAGCGGTAATGATGCAACTTCAAATTCCGGTAAGTACTGCTCGTGTGCTACATGATTTCGAAGCCACGCTTTGGTCTACATGGTAATATATACTAATGTCTTTATGTACAGAAGATTCAATTCACAATACAATTGAAAAAGAGCAACCACAAGATCCCTCGACCGCCGTAGAACATGGAGAAAATGCAATATCGACGAAAGGCGAGACGAAGGAGGAGCAGCCTGTCGATAGTACGTCCAGTCGTAGCTTGGGATGTGCAAAGCTTATAGGAGGGTAGATGTCTTCCAAGTCAACATCAAACTCCCTCATCACCCATACCAGATTCAGATCATGGTTTCCACTCAAGAGCAAGTCCAGGACCTTCGCCAGTCGATTATGGAGTCACCGGGCACATTCCAGTACTCCTGTTTCCATCTCGAGTATAATGGCGAGCGAATCAACGACTTTGTGGAGTTGTCAGAAGTGAAAGGACTTGCAGCCGGTTCGGAATTGAAATTGGTCGAAGACCCATATACAGAAAGAGAGGCACGAATGCACCTAATTCGCATTAGGGAAATCATCGGTGCTGCTGGAAACAGGACAGATACTCTTCATGGCATATCGGCAGGGCTGTCCCTCCATGACACTGTCGCGCCATGGATCGATCCAAACTCTCCGACTTCGGCAAACAAGGCCAGCAATAGCAACACGTCAGGAAACCCTAATGCTTTGTCAGACTTTTCTTTCGATGCTCCCGCCTCGATCTCCACCATCATACCGCCGAAACAAGAACCACCTCCAAAGACCATAAAATCTATTTGCCTATCTCCTTGGAACCCTCCACCTCCTTTCCTTCGCCAGCAGGGTCACCTACTCTATTTACAGCTGACCACAAATGAGGGCGAGCAATACCAAATCACTTCGCATGTCGCGGGGTTCTTTGTGAATAAGTCATCCAACAGCAAATTCGATCCATACCCGAGGCCAGCGCCGAAGAATCTGGCTGCTCATTCCCTCTTTACCATAATCAAAAATCTTTCACCATCTTTTAACAATTCCTTCGAAGCTCTACTGGAGTCGAATAACAAGCGAGATCCATTAGTAAATTTTCAATTAACGAATGCTATCCCAGCTAGCCCCTGGCTTGTTGGCCCTACCATCAACTCTTTGCCAGCACACCAGCCAGACATCACGAGAACGCAAGAGACATATCTCTTGTCCGGAGTTGAAAATACGGACACTCTGAGGGATTGGAACGAAGAAATTCAAACTACTCGAGAATTGCCAAGAGACACTGTCCAGGACCGAGTCTTCAGAGAGCGGCTTATCTCCAAGATCTTTGCAGAGTTCAATGATGCAGCTGCTCGCGGAGCCATGATGGTCGCACGTGGAGAAATTGCTCCTCTGAATCCCACAGAAAGCAAAGACGCCCAGATTTACGTATATAACAATGTTTTCTACTCTTTCGGAGCTGATGGTGTAGGTACTTTTACCTCGGAAGGTGGTGATGAAGCTGCTAGAGTAGCTGTTGCAAAAGATGTTGGTGGAGTAAAAGCTATCAATCAACTCGATATACCAGGCTTAGCAACCCCTGGTACTATCATTGTAGACTACCTTGGAAAACGTTTAGTGGCACAGAGCATCGTCCCCGGGATCTTCAAACAGCGGGAACCTGAAGAGCATCAAGTTGACTACGGTGGGGTGGAGGGTCGAGACGTCGTCGCCGAAAACGAGGCATTTGTTCCAACATTTTCGCAAGTTTCAAAGGCGTTGAAAGTTAAAAAGCATGCTGTGTGGGATAAAGAAGGGCAGAGGCACGTACTTGAAGGCAGCGTTGAAACAAAAGGCCTCTTGGGTACCGATGGTCGCAAATATATCCTCGATCTATATCGGCTCACGCCGCTGGATATTATCTGGCTCGAGAAGTATTGGACTGATAACGTCGAAGGAGAAGATAAGTCCGCTACGCACAATTATCCTCATCGTGTGACTGTGTTGAGACCAGAATTAGTTGAAGCATACTGGAGACTCAAGATGGGTGAATATGTGAAAGAAGAGCTGGACAAGCGAAAATCAAAGGTCACAGAGAACGGTACTCCCGCATTGGCCAATGGCTCCCACGAAGACAAATCGAACGTTGCAAAAGACGAGAGCGCCGAGAGCGCAGCAGAGAATAAAGAAGAGACCGTCCTGGGAAACACTGGCCAAGAGCATGTGGATATTTCAAATTTCTCCTTGGCCCTCAATCCCGACGTCTTCTGTGGGCAGGTACCACAGACAGACGAAGAGAAGGAAGAATGGGCAAACGACGAAAAGGAAGTGCGAACCGTCTGCGAATTTCTTTACAATAAAGTCATTCCCGATATGGTAAGTACCCGAATCGCCTTTATCTATATATCTAACCATGTCTCTAGATACATGATCTGAAGGAAGGCGAGGTTGGTTTCCCAATGGACGGTCAATCGCTGAGCCGGTTAATGCACAAGCGGGGTATTAACATACGGTACCTTGGAAAGATCGCTGCACTGACTGAAGAGCAAGATGCTCGATTAAATGCCCTCAGAGCATTGGCCATCCAGGAAATGATTGCGAGAGCTTTCAAGCACCTGGCTGATCAATACCTGAGAAATCTACCGATGGCCTTTGCTACAACCTGCTTAGCCCATCTTCTGAATTGTCTACTTGGTGTGGGCCTCAACAAGAGTCCCAGACCGCATCTCGACGAAGACCTTCAGGACCTGTACAAGGACGCCGACTATTCGTTTGCTGACGTGAGTGCTGAGAACTTGAGACATGACATCGAAGCTCAAGTCCAACTACGATATCGTCACGTCCTGGAAGCAGATTGGTTCTGTCATGTTAAACATCTCCAGCTTTTGCGAAGTGTTGCTCTCAAGCTTGGTTTGCAATTAGTAGCGAAGGATTATCACTTCACAGCAGAGACCCACGTTGCTGACGCGGATTCGAAGACGTTGACCAATGGAGGCGCTACGCATCTTGAAACGAATGAGCATGCTCACACCAATACCAATGGAAAGAAGAAAAGGAAGAACGGTGACCGCACCTCTCCCACCAACACTAATGGTTCAGATACGCCTAGCCAGCCGCTCACATTTATTGCGGAAGACATAGCGAGTCTAGTGCCTGTAATCAAAGACGCTTGTCCCAAAAGCGTCCTGGCAGAGGAAGCTTTGGAAGCTGGCAAGATTTCTATGATGCAGAATCAGAAGGAGATTGGCCAAGAGCTTCTACTCGAATCTCTAACGTTGCACGAGCAGATTTATGGTATCCTACACCCCGAAGTTGCAAGAGTATACCATCAACTGGCTATGCTTTATCATCAATTGGATGAGAAGAATGCCGCTATAGAATTAGCACACAAAGCAGTTATCATCTCAGAACGGACCTTAGGCATTGACTCGAGCGAGACTATTCTGGCCTATCTCAACCTTGCCTTGTTCGAACATGGTAATCGCAACACAGCCGTAGCCGTATCCTGCGTCAGGCACGCTCTGGAACTTTGGAAAATAATATACGGCTCAAAACATCCCGATTCCATTACTACACTTAACAATGCTGCTGTCATGCTGCAGCATCTTCAACTCTACCCAGAATCACGGCAGTGGTTCGAAAAGTCTCTTGCCATCAGCGAAGAGGTATCCGGCAAGTCGTCTGTCAATACGGCTACGCTCCTCTTCCAGCTGGCCCAGGCACTGGTCCTTGACCAGGACCACAAAGGTGCCGTCAACCGAATGCGGGAAGCATATAGCATTTTCCTTTCAAAATTAGGCCCTGAGGACCCTAACACCAAAGAGTCTGAGAAATGGCTTGAACAACTCACGCAGAATGCAGTCTCCATGGCTAAGCATGCTAAAGACGTGCAAGCTCGGAGAGTGCGGAGGGTGATGTTCAACCCAAGGGTGACCACACTGGGTCCGCGACCGCAACCGCAAGTGGGGCAGTCTACGAGTGATATGGTCAACGGTCACCAATCACACAATAGCAGCAGGGCGTTCGACTCACGAAGTATTGATGAGCTCATGAGGTTCATCGAGGGTGGCGGAGACATTTCTAAATCACAGAACTCTAAAAAGCGGACGTCGCGCGGTAATCCGAGACGTCGAGGTGGAAGAACAGCAGCAACAGCAGGCGCTGCCTCCTAAATAAATCATTGACCCCACTCCATCCGTTTCTTCCGTACAGATACCTTTTGAAACTTATTCTAAGCAGCATACTTTGCGGGACTCTTCGCTTCATGCCATTGTACCTTTACCCAACCCCACTTTTACATAGATACGAGGGAGGTCATCTCAGCACATTTAGCATCACCGCTCACGGTATGGAGGCTTTGTATCATAGCTAGGCGCATATACAGCATTATTTTGGGCGCAGTGATATGAAACTTTGGTTCCTGCTCTCTATGAGCCATAACCAACCTTTTGTCTCTTCAATTGATTTGGTAACTGCTCCTTGCTGACTTCAAATGACTCCTACTTCCACCATCTCTCTCCTACTGACTCTCCACGAGCTATGCTGTCTTGTGAACTTTGCCGTTTCGTCTTGGGCGCAACGTGCGGACTCGTACTTTGTGCGTTCGCACGAAGAGTGTTCGCGGTTTTCTTCGGGGGCGTTGTGCGTGATTTGGAGCCGATTGTGCATTGTGCAAACTTCGCTCGCTCTTGATCTTTGCTTCCTCTGATCCTACCCACTTCTTCGTGCATTCAGGCTCCGGGGAATCGTCCTCGCTTGTGTCAGGAGTTTGCTGAACGCGAAATTCTGGGTAGTCTTTGACCGGGAAGATTGTGTCGCGCATGGTTTTGTAGTTCACGGTGTCGTCTCCGCTGTTCTCAAAAACGAATTTCAAAAACTCCCCCCCTTCACCCGTCGAAAGATGCGTTTCGCGTCTTCTAAGTTCGTTGGGTCTGTGGCCTTTTGCGATCTCGTCATTTAAGTATTGGTACAAGGGTGAGCCCGTCTGGTTATTGGAGTTTGGATAGCGACTATCAAGCCAGCTCCTGGCAGCATCAACGTTCGAAAAATCAGGCTCCATCATTAAAGAGTGCTGGCTCGCAAATTATCAGTGTTGAAGATTTCACGGATGTGCATGCTCCCTTATATAAGTAAATTGCTACCATATCTGTTTCGACGTAATTGAAACGAAACACCTTTGTGCAAGAGGCTGTTTTGAAGTAATTGAACCGAAACACCATTGTGCAAGGGGCAGGTACCACAATTGCGCTAATATTAGCAGTGGCTGTGGCTGAAGCACTAAAATAGACGCATCAAACGCCAGATAACAGCCTTATCACAAACTCTAACAAGGATATCCTAAACATTGTAATCACGCAGCTCCACTTGGGAGCGTAACATTCTATTAAAGCTCCAGGCGCTAAAAATTTTGAGTCTTCACGCATTGGATGTATGCCCCGCCCACCCCCCTCGACACCCTCCGCTACCGCTTCCACCACGGCACAAACCTCGGCTCCATCTTCGTTCTCGAGAAATGGCTCTTCCCATCAATGTTCGAACACACCGCCCGAGGGGACAGCGAGCTCGATGCCGTTACCGCGTACGCCCGCCTCCTCGCCCTCCAGTGCCTATCAAAGCGAAGAGGGCTGACTACTATTGAGCGGATAAAGATCTATTGAGAAAATAGGAGTAGATGCTACGAGGAGGATATGGGAAAGGCATTGGGCGTCTGCGCTTGAAGATGATGAGATAGAGTGGTTGGCGTATACGGCTGGCATCACGAGCGTGAGGTTGCCGGTGGGGTATTTTACCTTGGGTCCGGGGTTTACAAAGGGGACGCCGTTCGAGGGGGATATAGCGATGGTGTATGTGAATGCGTGGGAGGCTGTGATACAGCTTTGTGAGAGGTTGTATGCGGTTGGTATAGGCGTGTTACTGGATTTCCATGCCCTGCCTGGCGGAGCAAATGCTCAAGATCATGGTGGGACGTCTAGTGGGAAGGCTGAGTTGTGGGGAAATCGAGAGTGTCTAGATTTGGCGAAGCGGGGAGTGGTGTTTATGGCTGGCGAGGTGAAGAGGGAGAGGGTGAGAGGGTGTCTGGGAATACAGATGTGTAACGAGGCGTGCTGGGGGGCGGAAGGCATGTGGGGGTGGTATGAGGATGTTGTGAGGGCGGTTGGGGAGGTGGATGTTGGCTTGCCGCTCTATGTTAGTGATGGGTGGGATTTGCAGAAGGGGATGGAGTGGTGCGGGAGGGTTAACAGGGAGGGAATGGGATGTCCAGTGGGGGTTGCGGTGCCGAAGTACTTTTGTTTTACGGAGACTGATAAGAAGGAGAGCCCAAACCAGATTATTCAGCGCGTTGGGGGCGAGATGGGTGATGTTTTGGTGGGGAGCGGTAATGTCGTTGAAAGGGGTGCTGTGCAGGTTATGGTGGTGGAGTGGAGCTGTGCTATGAGTACGGAGACCTGGGGTAAAGTGAGAGAAGAGGATAGGAGTGGCCTAGTCGAGCGGTTTGGAAGGGCGCAGAGTGAACAGTGGAGAAAGCGAGCTGGAGGGGCATTCTTTTGGACGGCAAAGATGGACTGGATAGATGGAGGTGAGTGGGGTCTTTTTGAAATGTTTAAAAAGAGTACGATTGTAGCGTCTGCGAATTTGATGCTAGGTTTTGATCAAATAAGAGAGAAGTTGGAAAGGGCGAGGCTGTTGAGAGATGGAAAGGGAAGATTTGCTATGGACAACCATGTGAGGTACTGGGATAATGCTGCCCCCAAGGGGCGTTTTGAACACTGGAGGTTTGGACAAGGTTGGGACTTGGGATATGCAGATGCATCGGTCTTTTACGAGATGAGGGCCAGTGGAGCTGTGGAGGGAGCGAAATGGGGCGCGGATACTATCGGCGTCCTAGAGCTATGGATATTGAAGAGACTGTGGGAGAGTGGACAACGCAGTTCCTATGTGTGGGAATGGGAGCATGGATTTCGCCAGGGAGTCTCCGCCTTCGAGGATGCCGTCAAAATATCATCATAATCATCCGGGATTCCGATGTGAGGAGAGTCGTTTTCTTCGCCCGGTCGTTCAAATCGAGCGTAACGACTGAGAAAGATCGGCTCTGTGTCGTCTTGCTTGCAGCCATCACTGTCACTCGTGTGCTGCTGTCGCTATCGTGGACGGCATCTTTCGTATACTCACCATCGGACTCCAAGGGTAGATCTACAGTTCGGAAGAGCACATCATGCCATTATCCAAAGTTTGCAGGTGGAGAATGTTTCGATTTGGAGGGCCAGAAATTATTGTCGAAGTCATTGGGCTGATGACTTTTGACCCCTCACAACCTTAAGTGGAGGGAGGTTTGTCGCAAGAAAGGTATAGTCTTTCAAGTGGATGTTCAAGAATGTGGAAGAAGATGGACTTTCATGTCCATTTGAAGCTTATCTAATAATACATCTAACCGTATTGAAACAGTGATTTTGGTTTCAAGTCAACATCGTATGGAATAAATTAGCCGCTCGGGCCTATTTGAGGTTGCTACGTAAGTACGGGTCCTGTGACCATGAGTCCCACCCACCACGAGCGGCCGCAGGGCGCAGCACTTCTCCTTTTGGTGTCACTCGGAAAATCCATCACCAACATTTTCTGAATTTCCACACGTCCATCTGTATTCAAATTATCACAGAGTTTTATCCCCTAGTCCATCATTCAGCCAGCTATTTAGACATGGACGTTAATGCAGCAGGAGATCAGATTACCAGAGCCGGATACCATAACCCCAAACATCCGAAAGGAAACTTCACTTTCAAAGATTGTCCTTTAGGAGACCCGCTTAGCAATATTCGTGTATTAGGCTTATTGCCTGGCAGACTCGAGAGTCCTATCGAATGCACCTTAGCATCTCAGTCCCTCGTGCCTGCGACAATGCTTGACCAGAACCCAGCATACGAGGCCCTTTCCTACGTCTGGGGCCAGGAACAGCCGACCGATAGCATCAAGATATATACGGATCGACAATATAAAGGCATGATGTATATCACGCCGAATCTATCTGCAGCTTTCAGACAACTTCGCAATAGTAGAAGCGTTAGATTTCTATGGATCGATGCTATTTGCATCGATCACGCCAATACCCAAGAAAAGAATCGTCAAGTGGCGCTCATGCATAACATCTATCGCAGAGCTGAGCACGTAGGTGTTTGGCTTGGCCAAAACAGTGATGACAGCGATAAGGCTCTGCAATTCATAGGTGACGCTGGACATTTGATTGCGACGTCCGCATGGAAACAGGACGAACCTGATTGGAGGGCCTTCTATTATTTCATCTCCAGACCTTGGTTCCGGCAGCGCTGGGCTATACAAGCGATAGCTCTGGCAAGAAGAGCGACCCTTTTCTGTGACGACCGCACTATTGGTTGGCATGAACTTGCCAACGCGCTTTCGATCGTCCAAGAAATTATGACAGAATTCAGTAATGACAAAGCCAAATACAAGTTCTACTCCTGGTGGGGTCCCATGTCGCTTCAACCTGCTTTCCGACTAGCAGAAATGAGAGATGATGTACGCGGGATTTCCAGAGACGAAGATGACATAGGACGCCCCTGGTCACTGGAGACCTTGATGTGGAAGTTTCATGACTTTGAGACCTCAGACCCTCGGGACGCCATTTACGCTTTGCTGGCACTCGCAAAGGACAGAACACTGATAAGACCCAGCTTCCATTCACTCACGTACCTCCCTATCGACTACTACAGGCTTTATCTTGACGTGTGGAAAAACTACATTCGCTCCACCGTCGAAATCTCGGGCTCGCTCGACGTCTTGTGTAGGCCGGGGAGGCCTTATGACACAGAACTTAAATACGGTTCTGTTGCCACACCATCATGGCTCCCGCAAAACTCGTCCATAACTATCGGACACCGTACGGATGGCGACTTCGTTCGCTCGAACGCCGATGTATTGGTGGGACCGCCTGGGCCCGGAAAGAAGTACTATAATGCATCTGGTTCGTTTGCTATTACCAATGCTTTCAGGTTCGGCATAGGCATGAAGAAAAGCAGTCTATTTGTAGAAGGTCTCGTCGTTGACGCAATCGCTGAGAATCATCCCGCCGCGATGGGTGGTAACGAGCGAACCGCTCTAGATGACGGCGTCCCAGACCAGTGGAGAGCAGCTGGAGGCTGGATGGATTCGGCTAAGGAGCCACCTGATGCTTATTGGCGTACATTGGTCGCCAACAGAGGACCAAACGGAAGCGGCACTCCGGACTTCTATCCCATTGCTTGTCGAGACCAAACGAAAGACAGATATTATCGTGTTGCAAAGAATTACAAATGGGATCGGGAACTGGATGCAACACCCATGTCTAGGGCCACTGACGCGCTTGTGGTCAAATTTGTGCACAGGGTTCAAGAAGTTGTGCTCAACAGACGATTGATTAATACTGAGCACGGAGGACTCGGTCTAGCGCCTCTCCTGGCTGAAAAGCGTGATGTCGTCTGCATTATCTTCGGCTGCAGCGTACCAATCGTGCTAAGGCGACAACAAGATGCCGGTACCGGTGAGGAATATTTCCAATTTATCGGTGAGTGTTATATCCACGGCATGATGGAGGGCGAAGCGTTGGAGTCGGCGAGATTTCAGAGTGGTAATAACACCATTCCGAAGCAAGAATTCGAGCTTCGGTGAGCTTGGGTTCCTGTTTGGGTTCTGTGTGGGTTTCTGCTTGGGTCTCCATTTCGGTTTCTGCTTGTGTTTCTACTAGGATCCTTGATTGGTGAGGTGATTGGGCGAAATTGGAAGGCAGGCTGTGTCAGCCTCTGCAAATCATTTCGGTATCTACATGCAATCTAATAAAATCTAAATCAGAACATTACTTTGAGATTAACCATTCCCTCTGCTCATGTCTCTTCTCCACGAGCATATACTGTTCAGCATGGCATGAAATTAAGCCATAGATCAACATTTCGGTGCTCATACTACTTCAACAACTACCCTCCAGGGAGGCGAGAATCAATCTAGCCATTCAGCTCACTTCAACCAAACAATACATACTCTTTGCTCTCTGGGTCGTAATTTCTAGGTCCTGATATTGCGTGTCCAGGTCTTGGGTGCCTTTTCTCCGAGGATTGTTCTGAGTGATGAGGGAAGAATTCCGGATTTGAATCTGGGCTTTCTGCGCTATCATTTCTGGTTCTCCTACTAATTCCAACAATATATCTGCTATAGTACCACCCAACAGTGTTCAATCTCTACGTGTCTATTGTCATCGGATATCATGGTAACAGAACCCGCGAGGTAGGATCATATAGCCCAGCCAGGATTAACCTCCGAGGATATAATCTCGATACCCGGTTGGATGATGTAGGATGCTTTGATCAGGTCATTGAAGAGCCGGACAGGCGGGATTACATACTACTGTGAAGCCAGGTAGTGAGCGGGATGATGGTGCGCCTCGTTGTTGAGAGGTGGTGGACGATGTGCTAGGTCCTGATCGTCGTGGTTGCGGATTTGAACACAGCCGCTAGGACACAGGAGGTGGAACGAAGATTGTTCTTATTGAAAGTACCCGATAGATTTCCTTTTTCACGAATCGAGTAACAGATGTCATGGTGGTGATTGGATCTTTGAGAGTGTATTGAATGATTTTCATATAAGTGGCATGCAATAGCTTTTAGGGATTGTGATCTTATCTATCGCCGCACATCATTAAGCAGAGAAAGGGAAATATGATCCAGATAGTAGGCAAGCAAATATCCATCAGCACGTCTTCTTTGCTCATTCTGCGCACTTGCTTTTGCGATCGCTATACAATTCATCAAGCAGATTGCCAAATACTCAGGCTAAACCACGTGCGATCACATGCCCACCTGGAAGAGATATCTCAACCGCAGCTGGGCTACATCGTAGCAAATGTATTCATTGTGTAGCAAATACCCACGCTGGGTGTGGGCTTTATTGTCACCGAGACCCTTTGCTGGATCAGGCTGTAGGTACGCCCAGTGTCAGTCTGCAATTGACTTATTGAGTGACGGTTTCACTTACTACGGTGACCCCTTTTAGACTCTCATGAATGGCTTCTCCATCCATCCATCCTTGCGGTGCTGTCCTACCCACACCTAGAGTCGAAATGCAATTGTGCTTCTTTGCATTCTCTTCGGCCATGAAATCTCCGTCTGGAATTTCGTACATTGGGCTGCCTAACTCAGCCTCGCAGAGAAGTAACAAGCCGGTTCCACCACTCATGCCTGAACGGCAGTATTGTGCTGACTTGCTGGACATATCAGCTAGGTAGATACCCTTGGAAAATTAATCAGCATGCCGAACTTCTCATGAAGGAAGTCATCTATTTATGTACCTTTCCAAAAGCATATCCGCTAACAGGCGCCTCCGGTGGTGCAATGCGTAAGCCTTGCGAAAGGATTCCGCCAAAGTTCGTCGTCCGGGAGCCGTGCCATAGCAAGCGCTTATCAGATTTGTGGATCTTAGAATGTTTGGATTTGGTAAAGCGATCTGCTTCTCCAACTCGCTCAATACGGAAAACATCCTCTAGGCGGTATTTGATGCCGTGAGCCGTGCCAGAGGACTTGATCAGGTATTCGGAGAGAGCTTTGTACTCCGAGGACTTGTGGTCCAGAGGAGTCATCTCATTCATGTTGAGCTCGTTGAAACGCTTGTCTAAGGTATTGATACTGTCGGCGTCCTTCTTCTTGTCGACGGTTGTCTTCATGATAGTGTTGGCCACCTCCATATCAGTAAGCGTGTCCAGCATCGAAGTCTCTTGGCGGAGTATATCATTGTTGTTGATTAGAGGTGGGCGGTTACGACCGAATTCGTGAGGTATAGTGGAATAGTACTTATTAGAGAAGTCTTCGATCACCTGTTCATAAGGGGCCACTGTCAGCTTTCGTAAACTAGCAGAAAGCAGGAACATTGAGATAGCGACGCTTGTAAATTTGAAAAAGTAGAGACTTAAGGGCGAGGAGCTCTCAATTCACGTGCTGGTCAAGATCTGTAGCCGTACTTCTTATTCTGGTTTATTTCGATTCTTTCTTTGCGGCACATTGCCGGCTTTGGCTTTCTTTTTTCAAGTTTGATTTTTATTCGACTGTGTGGGATACGTTTTCTTTTGCATTGCAGACCCGTTCCCGGGTAGAGATGCAAGCCAAGACAACCTCAAGTTGCTTGATCTTAAACTTGCTGTTGACTTGAGGTACACGGCATATATTCCTTGTGTCGACATGGTCGGCAAAGAAAGTCGGATGAACTCACCTCTTCCTGAGATAGACCATACTTGTTCTGTGCCAGAGCAGGATGCTTGATCAGACTGGCCAACTCTTTCAAATGTTCGAAACCTTGCTTCAAGGTAGCCTTGGATAGCTTTCCCAGTGGTAGCTTGTTTGCGTTGTACCCGATAGATTCTAGGACTGCGTTGAAATGGTTTTGGTTGAATATCAGTTCCATCAGTCGCTGTGTTTGTCGTGGAAGTTTGCTTTCGGGTTCGTCGTCGTCTGCGCCCTCTTCTTTCTTGACCTTCTCTTCGTCTTCGTCTTCGTCATCCGCGTAACTTCTCTCGATGAAGGTATACTTTCCCTTTTTGGCAGGCTCGGATCTATCTTCCCATTTGTGGCCCGACTTGTCTTTAAACTTCTTTGCATATTCTTTGAGCGCAGCCTCCAGGTCCATTGGGCCCATCGTTTTGACTTGACCGAATTCGCCAACACGGCCCCAGCGTGTGTGCACGAAATATTGAGTCTTCTTATTACCATACAAAAGCTGCAGTCTGTAGAACTAGTCATGACTTAGATATGACAAACAATCTATCTCTTAGTGGAAGTTACCTTGTTATTGTTTCCGCCGATGTTCGTTTGATTCAGGGAGGCATCGTAAATAATGCTATCGTCGTCTATATAGACCTTGCCAGCACCATTGAAGCCTTCGTCAAGTGGGACATTGATATCGTGGGAGACAGCCTTTTGGCCATCTTGCTTTGGTTGTTTTGTGTCGGCTTTAGGGGCCTGCTTCGCCGAGGCTTTGCGCTTTGGAGGCATTTGAAATATGAAAGAACAATAATATAGGAGAATTATATTCTTGGGGTTTTGTGCGAAAAAACAGTGCAGCGAGAGAAAAAACAAGATGGGAAGACCTTTGGCGGTGGGAAGATCCCTAATTCTTATGCAAGTTCCAGCTCTCGAGTCTCCTTCAGCTCCAACCCGCTAATGCACCTTATTCGTTGGTGGGGCGGCAGGCAACGCGAGGCAATTGCGCATTGGTCTAAGGCACCAGCCCACGAAAATGACACGATATCACGTGGAACTAGGCATCAAGGTCTCAATGATGCAACATATCTTCTCCATGTTCATTCGATTGGGCCATGCCTGAAGAATTTCTTGCAGGATTGAGGGTGTTGCCTTGGGTACACTTTTAGCGCGGCTGCCGCCTAAACCGCGTCGGACCAATCTTTTTCCGGGGACTACTTCCAACACGAACCCAGCGCCCGGAGGCCCGCAAATTCCTACCCAATCCACGGCTAGAGATTAGCTCATCGTCGTTATAGCCAGCATGTGCGGGGCTCGGATGTCGGCAGAATGTTATTCAACTTCCATCCGACATGGGCCCCCAATATATTGCCTGCTCTGCTCAGAAGCATTACAATATTGAACGAACGCGTCAAAATGGAGCCACCCTATGGTCACACGCGTCTGACAACTAGTTGCCCTGGATTGGCCGATTAGCGTAGCATCCTTGGGCTACCTATAAATTTTCTAAGGGTTCTACCCGATTTTCTCGGGTCCGATTCTCTGACCGACACACACTTCAAGGAAGAGTCTTATGTGAGAATACAATTGTTGTTAGGCTGTCCGTCACCTTTCCCACCTCTAAAACATGCATCAAATGAGTCAATCATCTGCAACCTCATCTGTGGGGGTAAAGTCACACTTACGCAACTGGACACCACTAACGGAATTCAAATCAGCACGATCCTGAGGGTAACAAGCATATCGCTGACAATACTGAGGATACACACCTTCGGGTCCGGATCTCCAATTTTCCAATACTTGTTGTAATCAAAGATTGCCGCCTGCCTCTTCGCCCCCGTCGCATAAGCACCGTCTGCATAAGGCGGCAGACTCGCGGCAGCATAGCTAGCCACATTATTCTGATATTGCTCTGTGAGAGTGTCTTCGCTCCATTTCTGATTGTTAGGCAAAGGTGGGTTGGTGAACCAATTTTTGGTGGTGTTGTAGGCGGGTTGGGCCAGACCCTGCCATTGTAAGTAATCACCTTTCTTTACGTGGATAGAGTGCGGTTCTATGTGCGTTCTCAGTCGCAAAGAGGGCTTACATCGTCCCAGCACTTTGTGAAGAACCAATACACCTTCTCCGGGTATTCTGCCCCGTTCTCCAGTGATGAATTGTCTGCTGCTGTCAGGCTCCCTCTTTCGTTCACGAAGAGAAGATCGGCTTTGATTCTATCGATTTTAATATCTGCGGGCGTTGCGCAATATGTTGGGTCTGCGGGATTGGTGCTACATATGTCAGTTACCTTCAACATGACATCGTCGCCCGCTCCATAGTCATCATCGTCCTGGTTCCTAGTACCTTTGGTTAGACCACAACTGAGTAGACTGGCAGATCGATGGCAAAGTCACCAGACTGAGATACAAACATCCTGCATACAGTATCCTAAGAAGACGTTACTACGATGCTCCCCAGTCTCAGTGACGACGGAACTAGTGCTTACGACTCAGACCGAGATTTTCAGGTGCATAGTTGAGCCAGTACGGATGGATGGCAACCTTTTGATTAGTTCAGCATGGACTCGCAGATGCAACGGAAGTCGAGTACTTTGCTTGGCCAGAACGCATTGTCCGGTATCCCACAAGCACTCTGACTGGCATAATCATCCACACCTGGTGCCCAAACATCCGTGTACGAACCTGGACTATTCAGCTGGCCCGGTGTGAAGAGCTTCAGATTGCCGTAATTGAGCAGCGCAAACGGTATATCCACCTGTTTCCGATATTGTTAGGTCTGTTATCGGAGAGTCGGGAGGACTGATCTAACTGAGCGGACGCCGTAGACAGCTGGCACAGGATCTGATGTATCAGCCGGCTGTCCTTTCAACTGCGGGACTCCAGGTATGTTGAAGTGGTTGTCTGGCGTTGTAGCTGTCTCAGGAACGGACTGAAAGGGAGGGTCTGCCCGAGGAAGGAGATGGGCTTTCGCGAATAGCGCATTGTATAAGAAAGGGATAAGACATAATGTCATTTTGCATATGGTACAAATAGAGTATAATTACCCCGTGGTGCCAAGACCCTGTTACTATATGTAACAAGGCTGCATTTGTCGAGTACGATGGGACACCTGGCGGCCTTTATCTAGGAATCCTCACACAGTCGTATGAGATTTTATTCCAGGGCGAATTATTATTAGGTAGTGCGGATCGCATAGGACCGTCTTGCGTATATTTTTGTCGTAAGCACATAGCAAAACGGGAGCTACTGTCAAGATTCTTTGACATCCACAATATTGGTTTCATTCTTGCAGCATTCGCCAATGAAAAGTGGAGGAAGGAGAAAGCGAAACGTTAGAGTAGGCACGGCTTAAAGCTAACATGACCAGCGTCATCTCCCACTCTCAGCCTGGGCGTATATGGGAGGAGAGGCGCTTGCCGCAGGGACGGCTGGTTTGCCGCTCCAGTCTCAGTGGGTCTCTGGATATCCAGGACTTCATAGAATCCAGACTCGGGATTTTACCGGGGCTTTATTCGATCGTTAGAGATGCAGGCGTTCGCTTAGGTCGATCTATGCATGATTAATGTTGTGCCGAAATCTCGGATTTCTGGTGCATCTCGACTAGCGTAGAAATTCCATCTCATCAGTCTTCAGCTCCTTGCACAGTTAATCTTGCGCCATGATAATGAGGCGGGAAATATATTCAAGTATATGGTATAGACATCGGCCCTTAAAACTTGGCAGACGAATGAAGCCGGGCTCAATACCAACCAAAATATAATACGACAAAGCATATTACCACAGCGTAGCCGGATACACTTCTATAACCACACCATCAGCAAGCATGTGAATATACCCAAGCAACCCATTACCGCAGTAGCTCCTAGGCCACTCTCCCCTATTTTCACACCTTTTATACTACCACTCTCCTCGCCTCCAGCCGCAGCGGTAGGCCCAGTTCCAAGGAGATTTGTGGGACTGGGCAGACTGTTCGTAAAACCCGGCGCCGTAACTGCAGTAGGGAAAGTAACGGCGCTGCTTAGGCTCGCAAATTGGCTGGTAGCATCCGCAGTGTTACTGGCATATACAGACACAGCCTGAGTGGTTGAAGTGCGTTGTGAGGTAGGCTGGCTGATGGGCGCTATGTATGTTATGTAGTAGCTGTAGTAAAACCAGGTGAAGGTCGTGGTATACCAAACGTACTCTGCTGCCAACGCGGTGGGAACCGTAATTGAGGGAACAGTTATCGATGGAAAGGTGATTATGGGAATAGAAATGGGAGTGAAGGATATGGGGGTAAATGAGAACGGCGTGATTGAGATTGGTGTGAATGAGAAAGGCGTGATTGAGATTGGTGTGAATGAGAAAGGCGTGATCGAGAATGAGGGGGCCGCTGAGGGTGCCGCTGAGGGTGCCGCTGGTCCTGCTCCAGAGTCGAATGAAGTACAGTCATAATCAGCGCAGCAGCCTTGCACCCCGTCTAAGGTCACGCAGTGGAGACCTCACCATGACTTAGCTTGATGACTGATATGGTCAATTAAGATAAGTCTCACTGACCTGCATCACAATACGACCCATCTGCGCAGCACTCGCCCCCGTTCGGCGCACAATGCAGGCCTCCACAGCAGAACCAATCTGTGGGACAATACGTGCCGTCACTACAGCAATGGCTTCCTGCCGGCATGCACGTTGAATAACAACAATCCCAGCCGTTTGGGCAGCATATTCCAGAGGCTTGAATTGAACAGGTCAGTCCCATTACGAGGAGACGAATCTTGCGGCAACTGACCATCGCATAGACCGTAGCCAGGGTCACAGCTCTGGCGAATGCCGAGAAGTGTCCGCTTGGAGATTGCAGAAGACGGACTAGTAGAGATACGCTCCTGTGGAAGAATTGCTAGATATTTCATTCGAGGTAAAAGGGCGCTGGGGAGATCTAGACCACCCTGTCGTGCGATCATGACATCGTGCAATTCAACATTGCGTGGTGGCTCGAAAGCGGCATATGGAGCGCGTGGTAGTATTTCAGTTGCGGTACACAAAAGGAGGAAGCTGAATAATGCAGGGAAGACGAATTGCAGTGATGGGAGCATTGTGAACATACGAACGCAACACCGCGTGTGAAACTAAAACGACTGACTTCCTTAATAAGAGAGTGCGATCGGAGCTTTAAGCTGGGAGATTAAACAGGCAGCCAGAAAGACGAAATATATACGCGCATTATCCACGATTGAGATCAACGATTCCCATCATTTAGGGCCTTTCACGCCCCGTTTCTGCCTCGCTGTTCGAGCTGAGCTGTAGCTAGCTAGATATTTAAGGCCTTGGCTTGCAGATTGCATCCACCATTGATACATAGGGCTTGATTAACCAAGATCCCATGTCTCTAGAATGCGGGGCCGGAACTTCCCATTTGCAACCCTGGCCAAGGGGGACCCAATCACGTTGATTTTGCTTGACCTGTTGAATGCCCCAGCGGCCTAAGAACTTGGTATATTTGCATGGACTGAGGCAGTGACAGATTTCCCTTGAGAAGCACAATAGGACGAACCGTCTTGGCTCCTGCTTGGCTACTGTTTGGGCTGTGCTTGGTCTGAGCGGATATAAAATTACAGTACTCTGAGGGCTGATGCACTGATGTCCATCAGGGTAGAAGCAGCACTAGGAGCAGATCATTGACTATTGCAACCTAAGCTCTAAGCGAGGAAGCTGCCTGTGTGAGTCAAAGTTTATAATGGCAGGTTTTCTCGACTTTTGGTCTCGTGGGCATGAAGAGAGAAAAGAGAACCCCATAGCTGTGCAGTCTGTGCCGTTGGGTTGCAGCGGACCGTTAGACAGTACCTTAGTGTGGACCATCAAGAGCTCGAAAGTCGGTATGGGTAAGCCACTAAGAGTCGCAGGGCTGTAATTAGAGTCAGCACGGAATGTCGATCCAACCACTGCCTGCAGGAAGTTATATGAAACCTAGCAACCGAATTGCAGAATCGTTGCCGACCTAAACCGGAATTGGAAGGTGATTAAATAAGGGACATGGGGACAAATTGGACAGCGGCACAACGTGAACTTTGACCAATACCTTGCTGAGCAACTCTAATGAGACGTCGAGATGGAAGCTGATAAGGTGAATGAATTGATCATAGTATCTCCACGGGCTCCGAAAAACAGGAGAGAAGTGATGGATTGGTCCGAGGACGACTGAAGGAGTGACCATTGCCGGGTAACGAGCGTGAAAATTGTTAAAGACACCGCCATGTGCCTCGAGTTCTGATTATAGAATGGCGAAAACCCCGCCTACTCATTTAGAGCCAAGTAACCTTGGTAACAAGGAATAGTAATTTACCCTCGCGGTCCTTCGAGCCGAAATGCCAGGCTGACCGTCATCCGCCAGCTGGGACGTAACCTACGCCACCGACCTAACAACCCACGTCTCCACTCCCTCCCACACTGGCCAAACCTGGTTCGCCGACGTCAATGCTTCCCAAAAGACCCTCAAATACCTCACCTCCCCCGCGCTATCCCTCTCTCGGGAAACAACCTCCTTTCTAGACCTCGGCACCGGGAATGGCGAAATGCTTTTCCTGCTTAGAGAAGAGGGGAGGTTCACAGGCAGACTCGTAGGCGTGGATTACTCGGAGGCGAGTATTGATCTATGCCGCCAGCTGGCTATACAAAAGGGACATCCACTCGGGCCTAGCCTCGATGGAAGAAGGAGTCTAGAATATACCATATGGGATATTATGCGCACGCCGCTTAGGCATGAGTGGGTTGAGGGTTTTGATGTGGTGCTTGATAAAGGGACGTTTGATGCTGTGAGCTTGAGTGGGGAGGTCGATGAGCAGGGAAGGAGAATTTGTGAGGGGTATAGGGAGCGCGTGGAAAAGTTGGTGAAGAAAGGGGGTTATGTCCTAGTCACGAGTTGTAATTGGACAGAGGAGGAGTTGGGGAAGTGGTTTACTGGTGGTGGGTTGGAAGTCTTTGGGAGGCTGGAGTATCCTATCTTCAAGTTTGGGGGACAGACAGGGCAGAGTGTTTGTAGTATTTGCTTCAAGAAGAACAGCTGAAACTATGACATGAATGCTGCCAATTGTCGGACTTCTTGTCATCATCGAAGGCCGGATTGCTGACCACATCCTCCCATTCGTTAAAATTTAAAGATGCTCTCGCGCTGCTCGCTTATACTCTTCAGGTCATCAGCGCCCAAGGAATGTCTGAAGGGCATGGTCCTACTGAGGCGGACCCTAGCTTTTGGCAGCATCTCTCATCAACTCAACAGCCTTCTTGAAGTCTCCAGGCTGCTTGCCATCGATACCACTGCTTGATTTTAATAACAACTTTACCAAGTGCTGGATAGACCCGAATGTGCCTTTATCGAGCCAATGTTTGGAAAGATTTCTCAGCAAATAGCCTAGTACGGTGGTAGTCAGGCTCGAAAACGATGGTCTTGATACATAATATTGCAACTCCCTTTCAGTAGGACTCGACAATACCTCATAGAGCATACTTGCTAGCAGAACAATCCGCGCCGCCCTCTACGCCGTGCCAGCCAACCCAAGCCATGCATTGAGACAATCAGACTAGATTTTCCTCGTTCAAAAGTGGATTAAGGTTGAATAAGAGGGTTCAATAAAACCGTAAAAGGTGTGGTCAAATTGGCGCTGAGATTCCTCTTCGCTCTCAAGGTTTTGAGCTTTAACTTTCTTCCTTGGCCAAAACGAGATCATCGAGTACCTTATGTCCACTCTTCAAGTAGCCGGCATTGTTCACGAGCAGGGGTTGGTTTATTCGGTTGAGCATTCTTCACTGAGAGCTTGCAAATAAGTAGCCGAACCATCTGAGTAAACAGGTTCGTATATAAAAAATGCCGAATCGCGCATATTGCTCTATAAATCTAAATGCTAGCGCATTCCTCGACGACGATACATGTTTCTGCTCACAAAGAAGACGATAGCACACGGCTACCTATACATATATATATATACTTACTCAGGTATGTCGATTTGATTTTTGCATCAGGATAGAAGCATAGTACTGTTGCTGTTTTTCGGCATCCGACGTCTTTCCCAACTTCCGGCCGTGTTTGAGGATAGCAACGACCAACCACCTGTTCCGTTCTTTATCTTCTCGTTCCCTGTCCCAATCTCTTTCATTGCCATCAGCATCTCGCTCCCATATGGTATCAATCTCCAAGCCCGCCTGACGAGTGATATCGAAGAAAGTCACCAATTTTGCTCTGCCGGTATGGAATCCAGCTATTACCCACGCCCGAGCTTCTTCTTTATCGGAGAGGAAATGCGTTATGGACTGAGCAAGGCCGTAGTGGTTCCCATCCATCCACAAACAGTCTGCGCAGAGAACTCTTGTAAAGTGACCCGTATAAGACCTGGAAAATTCGTCGGTCAAGACACCCCATTCGTGGCCTTGAACCCCGACCTTTTTTGGATATCTTAGATTTTCCGGAACGTTTCTGTCAACATTGATCTTGAGAGTGGAAAGTATCTTCTGGGAAGGGTAGTCGGACAGAATGACCTCTCCCCCGCCAGCCAATGCGCTTGTGATGCCTACAATTCCGGTACCTAACTCATAATATGAGTCCCAATTTTTGTACCAATTTCTTATTCTTACACACCAGCTCCTAGTTCAAGAATTGTCTCCCCTTCCACATCCCACCTGAGGTCTCTTTCAGTTTTGCTAGGGTCATTCGCCTGGCTAATGAATTCGGCCATCTGGATTCCAGAGTTCCAGATGTAATGAGCAAACAGAGTCCGGTCCTCTTCAATAAGTGGGTCGGCGAGGCGGAGCTCTACATCGCCAAATCTCTTCGAAAGGTAGGTGACATGAGAGCCTGGATCGCCATGGAATGTGCGTAGATTGTCTGGAAAGAGTAATCCCACCGCGTTGCTGTAAACATCTTCAGCGGACTCGACCGGCACTTCTGGCGTGCGGATGAGGAAAGTGAGCATCTTTTTGACTCTTGCCTTGCACCTGCCGATAGCTGGTACAGGCTATATTATTTTCCAAGCGAGGATCCCATTGCGAGGATGTTGCGACGAAAAGCGAAGTTTCCATGACTAGAAACCGGTACAGTCAGCCCCCTAGAGATACCCTTAAGTTGGTCGCCTACTTTAGTAGGCGATGGGATTAGTCCCTAGAGCCGGATTGGTTCCTTGGGGGGCAGCTTTAGGAGACTTTCGCTCCCTCTAGGTAGGCATGAACCTTGGAAATGACAGATTGCGGAAGGCGCGCTTAACGGCGGTTAAACTTGGTTCTGGTGAACATCTAGAACTCCATGACCTTGTTGCTCTCTCTGATACTGGTATAGCTCATTCCCAAGTATCTTGCTAGACATATATCTAGTAATATCACAGTAGCGATGTCTCTTGTCCCAATACAGAGACCGCTTTGGCTAGACTGCGATACAGGTACGGGACGGTAAAGCAATATCATTGCTTTCTCCATGCCCGAATGTTTCGCTTTCTAACGAGGCTAGGGCATGATGTATGATTGTGCTTTGTATACCACCAAACTCTATACTGAACCCAAAACTAGGACGCTTTCGCTATCCTTCTGGCTGCCCGCCACCCAGACCTCAATCTTCTAGGAATCAGCACTGTTCACGGCAATGCTTCCCTCGAGAATACTACAATTAATACCTTGAGTATATTAAAAGCGATAGGGAGGGAAGATGTGCCCGTATACCCGGGTGCTGCAAAACCCTTCTGCAGGAGTACTGTGTATGCTCCTGATATACATGGTACTCAGCTTCTCGATTCTGTATTTCATGGACGCTAAGGAGCTCAGGTTCTAGCGGTCTCGACGGTACTACATGTCTTCCTTCGCCTTCCGCCACCTCTGTGACAGAACCGAAAGCCATTCAAGCAATGTATGAAGCACTCATGCGGTACCCCGGGTCAACATGGCTTGTGGCAACTGGAGCATTAACCAATGTTGCTTTGCTTTTCGCTACATATCCGGAATTGGTCACACATATTCAAGGCTTAAGCATAATGGGCGGTGCTATCGGCAGCGGCTTCACTGGTGCTCCCATGGGCCACGTAAGAGGCGAAGGTGTCCGTTTTGGCAATCATACACCATACGCGGAGTTCAACATATATGTCAGTACACAGCACCTGGTAGAAGCTTGGTCTCAACAAAGAAATGAAGCTGACCAAACTCAGTGCGACCCAGAGGCAGCAAAATCCATATTTTCTAATTCAACGCTCGCTGCTAAGACTACTCTCATCACCTTAGACTTATCGCATCAAGTCTTAGCAAGTGTTGAGGTGCAGCAATTGCTCGTCGGAGACCAACGCGCACTTGTCACCGGCCAAATCTCCAACGTTCGCCGATTGTTCCACCAGATCCTCGTTTTCTTCGCACACACATACCGAGATGTCTTCGGATTGACCAAAGGACCACCTTTGCACGACCCTCTCGCGGTCGCCATATTACTGGACGGTCTGAGCGAGGTGATCCAATTCAATGACAATGGGGAGAGGTGGCATGTCAACGTCGTGACTGACGGTCTGCACAGCGACCTCGAAGCCGAGCAGGGACAGGTGGGAAGAACCATGTTGACCAAAGCTGAGGAAGGCGGTGTTCGCATACCGAGAGGTCTGGACAGGTTTAGATTTTGGCAAATAATCGACGAGTGTTTGGCGCGTGCGGAGAAAGCAATATCGTCTTAATTGCGCATTGTTCTTAGATTACCTCCTTCCCTCAACCATAATGATATGATACCCATGCCCCGTTTTGACTTCTACATATTTCGGATTGCCAGTTGTGCTAGGCTCCAGCTCATACGCTGCCTTCTCATATGCCGCATCTAGGGAGCCCCTGACTTTCCAGCCCAGACTGCCACCCTGACGAGCTTTGTCTTCGGAGAATTCTCGTGCTACATCGTCGAATTTGGCACCCTCTCGTAGTTTTGCTAATGCTTCTTCTTTCTTTGAATGCTTCTCGCACTGCTCTCATTCAATCAGTAAGGAGAGCTAGTTTATTAGGCTGGCATGAATGGGAATATCCACCAGAATATGCCTCGTGTTGATAGCGGTAGCAGCTTTGAGCTTGCTTGAACCTTCCGTGTCAGCTTTGCTTGGGCTGCCCTTCCCTTTTGCCTTGTCGCCAGCTTTGGCAGGCTTAGCATCTTTCTTCTTAGGAGGCATGATCTGTATGTAGCTGAATATCCACTAGAATTTGTCTTCGTCCATGAGTGAACTATCAATGTGCTAAGCGCTTTGAAGGGTGTAGCCCGTCGCGGTGTAAGCTATATTTAGCAGCAGCTACTTAGCCGTACCGAAGTAGTAGGGATGGTGGTAGCGTCTTGGCCCATAGCAGAGCGCTCGTGAGGCCTTAGCGCAAAATTGTAATTGGACATTGCTTTCTAGCGCATCCCTCGTAGAACTAGACATTACAGATCAAACAATAGAACATCAGGCTGTAACGCTCATTGCACCCCTGCCATAACCATTCTGATTCCCTCCATACCTAGGCCAATAGCTATGATACATTTGGCGCCAACACCCCCGGCTTGGCACTCGAGCCTTAAAAGCTCCCTCCGCCGAGTATTTCGTCGTAGTCCTTTTTGACTGCTGTTATCGCAGATTGATATTGAGCTTCATAAAATCTTGTGATGATTTTGTTGCCATTTTTGTATCTCTTCATCGCGCAACGCTGCTTCTGTCAACTCAAGCAATGCTACAACCCTTCTGGCATTGCGTACCCCGATTTCCCATGTGATCCAAGCGCGAACGTGAGTGCCTGCTGCGGACAAAATTACACATGCTCAACCAATTTCTACTGCACAAGCCCTACGGATCATGGCGTCGTAGGGTCTTGCACCGATCAGACATGGCAGGACCCGGCCTGCCCCTTACCGCTAAGTCCGCTGATCTTGATGTTGGCAGTCCTGATTGCTCCACAAACATTAACAACCGTCCAGATATTGGGCACAACTTCTTCGACTATACCCTGAATACAACAGCTTGCGCCGATGGGACTTTCTGTCCTTGGCCTAACAACCAGACATGCTGTTTTGACCACCAGGGACATAGTCTTATAAGCTATCATTATGATGCCGCTATGCCGACAACTGCCGCGGCCCTAAGCACATTTTACACGGAAAATGGCTACCAAATCGCGACTACTACGAGCAGCTCATCGAATATCTTGTCAACAACATCCCCTTCGTCCCCTCTTCCTGTTGCCCCAAGCACGTCAGCACCCACGTCCACCTACGTCGGTACATCTCCACCAGATCAAAATTCTGCTTCACCGCTCGACAAGGCCGCAAAGGCTGGCATCGGCATTGGCGCAGTAGTCGGTACCCTGGCCATTGCTGGAATATTCCTTCTGCTGCTGCATAGGGTACGGAGGCACCGCCAAAACAACACAGGGCATTCCGGAGCCTTGGGAGCAATCGGGATGGCACCACGCGATCCAAGGCAGTGGGAGAAACCTGAGCTGGTAGGCGAGGATGCTCGCAAGGAAATGGAGGCTAGGGAATGGACGAGGGCTGAATTGCCTGGGGAAGAAGCTCGGACGGAGATGGGGGCTGCCGACCCAAGGCAAATGACTGCCCATGAGTTGTATGGCTAGGTCTTAGTTGGAAAGGGGTTCTTCAAGTAAAAACTTTCCTAGTTCTCGTAATATCATGTTCTTCCTTTGCCAAAGTATAGCCAAGAACAGAATTTCCAGTCAGAGCCGGAAATGCGCACGCAAGTATGTGATCAGGAATGTGGCGTGAAGAAAGGCTTGATTACCTGCAGAAAGAGCTATCGATCTGAGCATCAAATTGTTATCATTAAGGGCTAATAACCTCGCAGTGGTAAAGATGAATGTGTAGCCTGACTTTGAAGTCCCTTGATAAAAGTTTTGCACGTCTCCATACCATCTAGCGTACCGGCCCCATCCAAATCAAAATAGGCCGCATCTCGCATCGCTAGAGAACAACAGCCCAACACATTTGGGACGTTGGTCCCAAAATCGGACCACAATGCGGACAACGATGCAGCTAACATCACTGTGGTTGCCAAGAACAGAACCGTACGCCAACCCTATGACCAGGCAATGACTTTGTGGAGCTGTCTTAGAGATGCGGTGGTATTAAGGATAGGAGCAAATATGCTGGAGCTATGGGAAACAATAGAGCATACTTGGTTGCGTAGCAGGGATATCTGCAGAAATTGCCACAGGCGCACACTCAGATCTGTAGTAGAGGTATTGTCCAAAAATGGTATCCAGGTATACTGTCTGGACAATACGGCGCGCTGGAGCAGCAATGTTCCTTGATTAGCCTCAAGACCTATTTAGTCCGTGAACTGTTTGTTGATGTACCATATCCGTACATCACTTAACTTCTCGAACTCTTTACAGGGATCTGTGACAAAGTATAGACAATATAACGACAATATATGGTATCATATGTATCATCGAGATTGGCGAACGTGAAGTTTTTCTACCAACCAAACTCCTCTGCATGCCAGAAGACACCTCTCCCCTTCGCCAACCACCTCCCAACCTCTTTCCTCGCACTCGCTCCCAAACCACTCGGTCCGCAAACCAAGACTGCCACCCTCTCCTCGCCACCACGATTCAAAGCGAATATCCCATCCACAACGGCCGGAATATCAGGCCTGCCCTTCCGTGCATTCTCCTCTAACGAGGCCTCATCGCCCAACAACCCTTCCCGTTCCTGCAACTCAATTGACTCATCCCCCTTCCCGCGCCTACTACCAATGCTAGTAGCCTTCCGACTCACATAAAGCTCGAAACCATCCGGCAATCTCCCCTCACACTGCTCCTTCAACGCCTCAACACCCCATTGCGCATCTGCCTCGCTCTTCACACTCCATACGAACTTCACTATTGACCCTTTACCCTTGCTCAGCAGATCCCGATATATCGGAAGCGTGAACGTAGCGCCTACACCACCGGCGACCAAAAGCACGCGGTCATAGTTTGAGGCTAAGTTAGGGAAATACTTCGCTGAGCCGTATGGTCCTTCAAGGAGGAGGGGAACTGGCTGTGGGTCTTTTGCTAGGTCGGCAAGCATGGCAGTGGTGCCATTCATAGCGCGGACTACGAGGTGGAGTTTCTTATCTGCATTTGGGTGAGGATTGGCGATTGAGAAAGGGTTGATCCGGAGTTTCTGGGGGAGCGAGGGGAAGCCAAGGTAGATGTGCTGGCCTGGGGTGAAGTTTCGTGAGGCGACAGATTTAGGTAAGGGGATGCTGATGGAGATGAGGCTTGTTGAGGGCAGGAGTTTTATTGTTGCGTTGGCGGGAGATTGGTCGACGTTACGTTGGATGATGAGGAGGATGTAGATGGCGCCAGCTTCCAGGATGTAAGCACGAAGATAGCTGACATGGAAGTATAGCACTGGGAGGATGGTGAGGGAGAGGATGACGTGGAGATAGAAGAAGAGGCGGTAGGACCAGGTACGAATGATGGAGAGTGCGGTAGTGTTGATCAAAAGGGCGGTACTGATGGCTGTCAGGCCGAGTATGACGTCCATGTCCTGAACGCGTTTGATGAGAAGCGAGTGTTGGACATAGAAGTTCAAGTAGAGCGTGGCATGGACGGACATGAGAGTTGCGATAATTCGACCGAGGAAGCGGTGGTAGGGGTTCAATTCTTCGTGGGAGAGACGGGTGAGGTATTGTATTGGAGACCAGGATTTAAGCGCCAATGCATAATGGAGAGGTAGTTGTGATGCAGCCACTATAGCAAACCGTCTAGTAACATGGAGGTAGTCTAGTTACTGCATGTTAGAGCCGTGCAAGTTATTGCTGAAAAGCAATCTTGATAGAGGAAAGATATTGACTCTGCAACACAGAAAGCAACGCATATAGACGCCTCTTATTTAGAAAAGACAGAAGAAAGGGGATTGACGATAATATAGATATTAGTTTTCAAGATATCATGGCGGAAATCTCAACTCTCTTCAAGCATCAACGTATAAAATCAGGACTCACCATCACCCGTATCCTTGACAGCAAGTAGCACAAGCCAACTTGCCCACACGCCCGCAGTCAACCACTGTCCTCTCGTACCCCACCCTTCAACAAGCTCCTCATCCAGCGCCCACCGCAGACGAGCCCATCCCCAAAAAGTCTCACCATTTCTCTGCGTAGACACCGCCACCACAGGACTCTGATGCCCCTTCACTAACCCATGCCTACTGCCTCTCCACACTCTCGAGATCAAAAGACGAAGACCCAGACCTAATTGGTACAAAAGAGGTACAAGGAGTATTGAAAGCTGCGCGAATTGCCCATAGCTGTTGAGAAGTTGGCGACGACGTGTTTCTTGGTCTGGATTCAGAGATACGAAATGATAAGGATAGCCCATGGTGGAAGGGACAGAGAAGTTCTATGTAAATCTAAATCTTTAAGGCTGTTGGGGGTTGGATGGGGAGAAAAGCACACGATACAGCGGATCAAACATTTTCATTGAGGAATAATAACATAGTGGCAGGGAATGCGGAGAACAGCTTGAGAAAGAATGTCTCGAGGTCTTATCAGAAGGATTTTTACAGACTTAAGCACGAGGTCCGAGTTGCTGACAGAGCAATAAGAGTTGGCTTGGACGAGGTCGGCTCGGTCTCGGTTGCAGTTGCAGGCTTGGCGCAGGGTTTGCAATCAACGGCCTGGTCGACAGTACCTAGTATATGGAGTATGCCAGTGGGCGCTTAGATAATGAATTCGAGCTTTTGAGTGTTGACCTAGAGACGGTCATACAAGTACTTTGATGGTAGAGGTTTCAACCACAATGACGAGAAAGCCGCACGAGGACTGATCGTAGAACAATTACAAATTTGCTAATGGCAAGGTCAAGTTTCAAGCGTTCAGCCTTTCTTTATGGTATGCTTAAAACAAGATAGAATTCTATAGTCGACCTTCCAAATTGCTGAACCCTGCGCGTCCTTATCCGCCCTGCCCTAGTCTATAAATGCTTTCGAACTAGCTTTAACAAACGCTCGACAATGCCAAAATCCCAGCCGTAAGATTCTTCTGTGCAGCCAACCAGGACGCCAATTGTGGATAGACCGAATCTAAAGAGAAGAGAAGTTACATATCGTCGTCATATTGGTCTATCAGGCCTAGACAGATGTTAGTGGTGGTCTCCAATTTGGTAGAATCAAGTGCTCACCATTCTCTTCTTCGCGAGAGCCGCGGCCACGACTACTGGTGGGTAGTTGGTTGTAGCCTCGACGCTGAGGGAGCAGACGGGCGCAGGAGGAGAAGAGGATAACGAACATATCCTGAAGATAATGACATAAGTCATACAATTATCAATTAACATTACGCAGTACTTACATGCACAAAACCAAATATGCCAGCCCAAAGATTATAGTTGGGTAGTTGCCTCCACCCCCGTTGATGCATCACTGTACGCTGATATGCGATACCACCCAGCAAATATACAACCGCCGCGATCAGAAAGATGACACCGAAGACCCCGCCTGGCCCCAGTGTCTGTTGCGGATCGATCACACCACCACAAGCCGCCATTGAGCGCGCCTCGAAGAAGTATGTGCATTCATCTGGGCTAGCGCCCAAGAAGGAGACATGGGCTTTTGGGGCGAGAGAGTCATGGTCACAGATAAAGGATATAAGGGTTGACTTTCTCTTTGCAGCTGTGTATTTGTGGTCTTTTTTCTTATCATCTCTATCAACGTCATTCTCATCGTCGTCATCGTCGTCCTTTAGCTTGCGGGCTCGGAGACTATTCGTAGCTTCATCGCAGGGCGAGCCATCGGTGTAGTTCATTATGAGCTTGCGACCTCTGAATATGGGTTCTACGGATGCTTGACTGTATGCGCATTGATCAGTACTCGACTCATTGCGAAATTAGAGACGTAGTGCCGCCCAAGCCCCTCTTCATGAACTTACCCTATCGAATACGTCTTATCATCAAGTTTATAGAACGCGCTGACATTCTTAGCCAGATCATCGCTTAACCCAACCACGTCCTCTAAGTGCTCAATTACAGGGGCACAGAAGTTCATTGTAAAATTCTTGTCGTAGTCGTAACCTCGAGCATGCCAGCTCTCTGTTCGATCGTCTTTGTGTTGCTTCTTGTGGTCTAGCAAGGGCGGCACTGTCATAGTGTTGAGATCGTAGAAATTGCCATTGATGGGATTGTAGATCTGACATGGCTTGACTGGTTTCGAGTCTGCTGCAAGCGCTGTAGATAGGAGAAGAGGGATAAGGGTGGCAGGGAGGTAAGGGCGCATAATGGTCTTAGAGCTGGAGCTGCTCCAGTCGATGCAGGTCTACTATGGCTGGTGTGTATCGCGACCTGGTGCTCGTCTTCATGGGTATATATTGATGGTTATGTCGAGGATGATGGATTAGGCAGTACTAAGATGGATATTTCCTGCCAGGTGTCTTAGAGGCTTCCATAAGGCTGAATATGTTCCAGATTGGGAAGCGCATATCTCTTAAGTCCATCAACTCCGAGCCCTCTGAATCCAGCAATCACGGTGTAGACGCTGCAATGAAGTGTCTTACTAGAAAGCAAGATATGAATCTTGTTAGATAGCTGCAATATTGCCTCTTCAGATCCTAGAACGGATGGCCTTACATTGACGTACTTCGAAGTGGATTGAAGGACTCTTCCTCGTTGCAAGTAGCCATCTAAAACTTAGTAGAGGATAACGGTGAACTCAAGACAGGTACCTAAGTTGTCATGATCTATAACTCATCAGAAGTATGAAAACGGGAGTTGAACGTTGAACTGCGGAGTGTATTGCTTTGGAGGTTATGTAATACGAGTACGGTAACCGGGCGGCAAGGTGCGTCACCACTAAGAAATGAGCTAGCAACAATCAATCAATAACACCTTCTGCTCCCCTTCAGCTTCTCCTTGCTGCGTCTCGCATAGAATTGACATGAAATTGAACGGACAGACTAATTGAAGAAGCTCTCAATTCCAGCAAGTATGTCAAAGAGCGAGCGGAAATCAGTCCTGCCCGCAGAGCCTTCTCATGGCTATGAGTTTGGTGGACCGTCAGTACTCCGCAAATGTATCTTAGGTTGCCATACAATGCTAACTGCGCTCTAGGATTGGCGCATTCGCTACCTCATTTGGCCTCCCCTTAGTCTGCTATCTCTGCGCATTCCTCTGCAATGACATCTCAGGCTGCCCAATTCCCTCAGCTCTGCATCCCCGGACTCTCACCATTGCAAAGCTAAAGGAAGAGACCGGTTGGCCAAAAGACGGTATATTTGGACTAGCCAGTACGGAAGCCACAGTGTGGGTGCTATCATACTACTTCTTGAGCCTCGTGCTTTACACTGCACTCCCTGGTGTTGAAGTGGAGGGTACGGAGCTGCAATCAGGGGGAAAATTGAAGTACAAGTTCAATGGTAAGAGATCCTGTCCTAAGTCTCTTTACGTGACTCGCTCTGATGCCTTGCAGCATTCACCTCCGCTTTGGTCATAATTCTGGCTGCAGCTGTTGGCACTTTCTTCCGAGGAACAGATTTCGTTCTTTGGACCTTCATCTGGGACAATTACGTCCAGATCATTACGGCAAATCTCGGCATCGCTTTTTCCCTTGCGTGCTATGTCTACTATCGGAGCTTCTCCGTGAAGAATGGAAATAAAGACATGCGCGAGCTAGCAGCTGGTGGACACTCGGGAAATATGATCTATGACTGGTTCATAGGCCGCGAGCTCAACCCCCGAATCGACTTACCCATCTTTGGCACTATCGATATCAAGGTTTTCTGTGAACTCAGGCCAGGTATGCTCGGGTGGATCTTGCTCAACCTAGCTTTCGTGGCGCATCAGTACAAACTCTATGGCTACATCACCGACAGCATTCTTTTCATCACTGGGTGTCAGGCATTGTATGTCCTGGATGCATTGTACATGGAACCAGCCATGTTGACAACGATCGACATCACCACTGATGGGTTTGGCTTTATGCTTGCATTTGGAGATCTTGCATGGCTTCCATTTATCTATTCACTGCAAGCAAGATATTTAGCAGTATATCCACTCCAACTTGGCTACGCGGGAATACTTGGTGTACTTGCAGTACAAGGGTTTGGGTACTACATTTTCCGATCTTCAAACAACGAGAAGAATCGCTTCAAGACCAACCCAAAGGATCCTCAAGTTGCGCATCTCAAGTACATTGAGACCAAATCAGGCAGCAAGCTCTTAGTATCCGGCTGGTGGGGTACCGCAAGGCACATAAATTATCTTGGTGATTGGATAATGGCTTGGTCGTACTGTTTGCCCACGGGTGTCGCAGGGTACCTCGTCCAACGTGACGCTTCTCATTCCGCTGATGGGTTCATCTTTGGAGGTACTCCAAGCACACCTGCAGTATACCAGGGAGAAGCAAGAGGGTGGGGCATGTTGGTTACGTACTTCTATATTGTCTACTTCGCTATCCTGCTCATTCACCGCGAAATGAGGGACGAGGAAAAGTGTAAGCGGAAGTACGGAGAAGTTTGGCATGAGTACTGCAAGAGGGTTCGATGGAGGATTCTGCCAGGCGTTTACTAGATCTGCTTCTAGACCTTCTCATGCAGAACTTCGTCGTTTCATCGACGTTTCAATAAAAGCCTCGTAGTATCGTCAACGTGTTCGATGAAGCGTGGATTATCGTGTATCGTGTAGAGATATGTCCTCGACGCGAGCGCGTTCTCATTGATTTCGCGATCGTTTATCGCGCTATCTTGTGACTCACTCACTAGCGGCAACGAGCAAAGTCCGTTATGCAGGCATGACTCTCTTGTGCACTACACAACTTCCGAAACGTTCTCAAGGAATACAAACTGCGTTTCAGAATTGCCAGTGAACAGTCGATGGTTTCGAGATAGGTTGTACACTTTGCGAGTGACTCAGAAACCGTTTGCATCGTGATGGTCACTCTGCCGTTGACCAGTGCCGCTCACCAACACTGACCCTCTCTAGTATTATGCAATGCTTGTCTAGCTCTTAAGGCATTCCCAAAACGAAAGAGGCAGATGATGAGACTGCCGCCATATTGTCTCAGGCAAATCCTGATTTGTACGTCTCAAGGAATCTGTGAGAGCTCGTGACCCCAAAGATAACCGCCCAGGTATCTCCACATTAGCTTGAAGAATGATCTACAAATAGCCTCTCATCCTATTGCACGTGGAGTACAAGAGTCATTCCACAAGAGACGCAACTATCGGCGACAACACATAATTGTGCAAGCTGGCAAATCGTAGTATTTAGTATTTCTAAGTCGAGAAGGATGGCGGCGCTTCACCCAGAAGAATGTTTCGACCGCATGTGTACACGATCGCATGGCTTTGCATTGCGTGGCATAGTCGACCGGTGTTCTCCATTTAGAAAAACCTTAACCGCAGATCTCCCATCGCACAGCCACGAGCCACCGGCCACCAGCCACCAAGATTAGAAGCGCCACAACTCTATTGACGATGATGGTAGCAAAGTATTATGTATTGTTGCATCAGTATCGGAAGACAGCGACCTGTTACTTTCGTTGATAGTCGTGAATCCGAAGCATATTAGGAGAATTATGTAGAAAAGCAAAGTTATGACGATGGAGCCTTGTCAGCTGATGTTCTATGCCGTAGACCGGACATCTGGCACCAATGAGCGCACAAAACAGGGATTAGAACGTCAAAGCTCAACTTCAACCGCAAGTCCCGCAACGCCGCGCAGCGAATCTCATCACTCAAACGGCCCAAGCACGTACACACCATCCTTCGAGTCTTTCAGCTAACGATGATCTGCTTTTGACAGTCGCTCATCGACTGGCCCAGCGTGCATGTCTATCCTTCCAAAGGAGATTTACAACCCGAGAAGCTCGCGGACTGCTTCCACCTGGTCTTCCACCTTCCTCGAAACAGCATCAAGGCCGTTCACATCTTGCTCCAAGACAGCTGAAGGACTGTTCCGGTAGGAACCTGCCACCCCACATGCTGATATTACTGCTTCCACCAGCAATCCCACATCCCAAAGGAGGCTTTCCTCCAGCGTTTCGCATTTTAAATGCCGCACCTGCACCTGTAGTCACCTCTGCGCACTGGACATGCAAGACATGAGGAAGGTACGCCACCATAAAGTGGTGTAGTAGGTACATCGGGTGTCGCCCCGCGCTTGCTATGACATGTACCAAAGCACTCTGTACTGTGCTCCTGTTCTACATACGCACTGCCGCAGCTGTCAGGCTTCCCAAATGCTGTACCACAAGATAGATATCAGGCTACAAGGCAACAACGAACGATGGCGGATCGGATGTTTCTTGCTATTTTCTTACATCGGCCGAGTGAAGGGCGGCCTTTGAGATTACGGTGTGACCTTATCCAGGATTACCATGTGCAAGTTTCAAGAGTGCAATTTTGGGTGGAGATAGGATCATCTACTGCAATCTCAGGCAGTTCACGAACCAGAGCGCGAGTGTACAGATTGTCGCGGTAATGGGAGGCGAATACTGGGGAGTTAGCACGGATTCAACAATGCTTCTTAGCTGCAGGTTAGTTTCTAGTGGGATGTAGTAGCACGGTAGCTGCATATTTCAGGTCTCCACTGCACAACGCGTGTCGGCGGGTTAGTACTGTGTTAGGGCAAGGTAGAGTTGGCACAGGTTAGAGGTTGGGGGGCTGTGAAGGTCCAGCCTGGCGCGGCCTATTTGCCGAGAGCGGCGAGCGGGCATACGGCATACGGCATACTTCTACGGGCATGAGAAGTCGCTCAGAAGTCAGCGCGCATCTAAGGCAAATGCAGCATGTTTTGGGTTAACCTCGCCCTACCTCCTAGCAACTCCTGGCGTCCTGGGCAGTAAGCTGCATAAATCCCAGCTAGACAACCTAGACAACTCCTAGAGCGTGCAGATGGCTAAAAAGTCTTCGCTACAATGAATAGTAATGAATAATGCCCGTGCTAATGTCCACTGGGCTTGGGTCGGTCTGGTGGCTCAACTTGCACTGCGCTTATCCACTCACTTCCTCTCTCCCAATATAATATGGTACGCCCCGCAAACAGTAACACCCTTCCCTCTTCACCCACTCTCTCTCTCTTACTCGGTGCCACCACCCACCACCGAATCTCCTTCGTTTTACACCAATCTTATAATTCTTCTACTCTTCTTTTAAAACAGGCGTGCTCACTATATCCCTAGTCTTGGGAACCGCCACGTTAATTTACTACTTTTCTTTTACGATTTCCTTGCTCTCTGACTCTCACCACTCCTACTCGTATCCAACTCTACGCCTTGTCGCAAACCATCTATCATACCAGATAACCTTATCACAATGCCGGCTCAACTATTGCCGGCCTCTGCGGCTGCCTTTGCGACTCGACAAGCTCCCAACATCGTTCTCAATACCAAGGTAGATCCATGGTTAACGGCGACGCTGAAGAGGATAAACCGGATAAAGAGACCCTTGAACAGTGTACCCCAACACTTTCGTTGCTTGACAGAGACTCTCTCATCTCCTTCAGCAATATGGACTCTGTGTTCACTGTTACTTCCAAAGGCGCCGGATTCAGAACTCGTCAAGAACGATAACCCATTAATAGAAGCCGTCTTCAACTATAAGATGGTCGCCATCGAGGCTTACATTGTCCATGTTGACATGGTATCCCAGAATGAAGTCGCATTCAAGCTTACACCTGAAACCATAGAAGCGCTGGTAGAATTCCACAAGGAAGTCCACTCGAAAGACACCTCAGCTAGCACTTGGCACTGGTCAGAGAAAGAAGTCCAACTGAAGAAATTGCAAGAGGACTTCGTTCAAGCTGCCAACAAGTATGTCTATCGTACCAGCGCTATGGCTTTGGAAGGTCTGGAGGAAGATGGCGCCGGCGAGTTGCTGTGTGGAAGGGCTGAAGAAGTCAAGACCGCCATTATGGGCTTGTTTCTCCCACTCCTACCACCACCACCGCGACCTGTCGATGTCGTCCGCCCAACTCCAGTCCTACCAAGTTCAACAGGTGCAGAGAACTGGTGGCAACCAACCCTACCGTCGTCGTCCTATTCAACCTCTCCAGAGACTTTCAGGTACACTTCGTCGAACGCTGTCTACACATCGGCAGATTCCGGCTCTAGAATGTGGGCGACTATGGACGGCCTTGACACTGGTATGGACCAAGGTATGGATGCTGGAATAGACCCGAGCTTTTTCCTCGAAGATCCAGGGATGAACTCGCCTACTACATCATCATACAGTGACCCATACACTAGTGGCAGCCCAAGCCCACCACAATTCTACAGTCTTCCAGCGACAACTGCTCCGATGTCTCACTCAATACCGATGACGCAGTCGATGTCCCAGTTACCCTTGCCTAGCACACTCATGTCACAGCAATGCGGCACAAGTGAAAGCTTCGGGGGGTTTGTCTGGGACAACTACCAAAACTTTGTGCCGACGCAGTATGCTATGTAATCAGATCATTCGTACCATCACTACTTAGCGCTGGCGGCATTTTCATCGACAACGTTACGAAACGGACTTCGAGCAGACGAAGTGCATTACACCACGAGTCTGGACTGACGAGCCCATGACTTCTGTACACCATTCTGGACGGGCATCATGATAGATCGACATGGATGAGAGCCGGATACCCATTTCTTTGCGCATTTTGTGTTTTGTCCTGCGTTGTTTTAGCGAGCGTTGCCGTACTTTGTGTTTTCCTCGTACGAATCGGCAGGCCATTCACCACCCTTCGCTTCTCTCCTACGATTTATATTTCGAACTTTGGGAGGCTTTAAAATCGGGCATTTATACAAGATCGAGGGCCTCACGGCAAAGCAGATCGGGCGGAGCATGTCACTTTCACAGTGGCGCGCCCGTCCATGTCTTTTCTTTAATCTGTCGTCTTACGGGGAGTGGCTTGCTCGAGGCAGGTTGAGCCCAGCTCCCTTCCGACAGCGGTCACATACCTGTGGCTCTGTCCACTCTGGTATTGTGCACTGGACGGCACAGTGGACAGGCGACGGCATCTAATTGAAACGGGGTGCATCTGGTATGCGAGGAAAGCGGGCTGCGTCGTCGCTGGTGGAGTCGTGCTGGGTTTAGGGAGGATCACGCATCGAGGAAAGCCTGTGGCAGAACTTGAGGGAGGATCAGTGATCGTCTTGGTGATCTGACTGGGGCTTAGGATGGACGAAGCTTGCGACGCGGGGATGGTAGGGTCATCTCCTACGCTTGAAACTGTGTTTCAAGGAGCCACCCATGGATTGGGTGGGATGCTGGGCATTACCGGAGCTGCGCTCTGTACACAATGTAATAAACAATGTGAAATATAATATTCTCACAACTATTAAGTCCCTTGACTTGCTTGGAGTGTGTTTTGCCTTGGTGATGTGTGATTCTTGCGACCCGGCGCAAAGACTTCGCCGGTTCCGATGGGGATCTTCGGGCTGTGGAATTGGCCCATCACCGCGTCATATTGTAAGCTAGGTACCTCTGTGAAGCACCAAGCTTCAATATTCGTAGAGCTAACTGCCATGATTTACGACTTGTTTTTCCTGTAATAGTAATCATTCATTCGTTACGTTGATATATTTCCCAGCTGCTTCTGCCATTTTAGTTTTGTTCATTGAGTAACGTCACGCAGCCCGCACGCTGACATCCTATGATGCAACCTTAGAAGCTCCACCAACTGACCTTAAGCGGTCACTGCGTTCTGATCATTATCTCCTAATAAACCAGACACTAACATGGCCGCCCTTCATGCCGCCCTCCAGACACTCTCTCCGACCCCCTTCTCCTCTGTCCCCACGACCCAAGCCGAAGCAGCCACATACCTCCGCAATGCCTTCCACAAAGCCCAAACAATAATTGAATCCGTCCCACTGCCAACCCCCTCAACCGATGCTCCTACAACCCGTCCCCGCTCCTCTACTACCGCCTCCATAGCCTCCAACATCTCCTCCTCCTCCGCCCGTTCAGAACCACTAGACCCAGCACACCTCCCCTTACAGAAAGAATGGGGCAAGCCGATAAAGCTGAATGCAAAGGACAACCCCTTGGATATCAGCGTGTATAAGCTTGCGGGTAAAGATGGAAGAGGGGCTTGGTTTGCGCGGAGGAGTGTCCACGAAGGAATGGGGTTTCGGAAGTGGAAGCTGGGGCTGCAGAGGGAGTTTCCGGAGACATTGGAGGTGCAAGGGGGGCCGGGGGAGGGTAATATTAGGGGAATTGGAGGTGAGAGGAGGGTAGAGAGAATGCCGGTTGAGGGGGTGGGAACTGTGGAAGGTACTAATCACGATGTCTTATACGCTTTGGAAGGCGCGAGAGGCTAACAGATTGGGAAGTTTATCACTTGTCTGCACAGTTTCCCGGCCCTACTGCTCCAAGGGACTTCGTCACTTTACTTCTAACATCCGCGAATGCTCTCAGCAAACCTGAATCAGACAGGCCTCCGTCACCGGCATCAGATAGCGGCAAACCAAGGACAGATCGTTTTGCTAATACCCCGAGACATTTTATGGTTATTTCGAGACCTTGCGACCATCCGGATTGCCCACCGCGAGACGGCTACGTACGAGGACAATACGAATCTGTTGAGTTTATACGCGAAGTACCAATGAAGGTCAAGAAGGCGGCATCTACTTCCAACCTGCTAGCTAACATACGAGAACATTCAGCGTCACCATCTCTTGAAAAAGAGGCTATACTACGCAACGCAGAAAAGGCTGCGAACGGTTCGGCAGACTATTCGCTAGACACAGAGGGTCTATCACCAACTGTAGCGGAGGAGATAGTCAAAGAAGGTCGAAAAAGAGGGAAGACGATATCTTTCGCGGGGTCGAGAGGAGTTAGTGCGAAGGGTGAAGCAATGGATAACCCTCATGCACATGATGATGATGATGAGATGAACCCAGTTGAATGGATAATGATTACACGAAGCGATCCGGGAGGAAATGTGCCGCGATTCATGGTTGAGCGAGGTACACCAGGAAGTATCGTCGCAGACGCCAGCAAGTTCCTGGACTGGGCAACTAAAAAGGAGCACCCAGAAGAGGAGGCTGATGCTTTGGACAAGGGTGATACAGAACTCATCCAGCAGAGGACCCGCGAGGAGCTGGATGCATACGAGGCGAATATTCATGTAACTGGTCCTGACGGAGCGAAAGGGGCAGAGGAGGTTGAGCCGCCGGCAATTGCAGTGCCAAGAAGAGCAAGTCTGCCCATCGCTCTTGAAGATGCCCCACGAGAAGAGGCCCATCCTCCTGGACTACTGGCCACCATGGCCGGCGTCGCATACGCTGGGCTAGAGAGCTACGCTCCAAAGGCCGTCATCGACCGGCTGCCCGGCCATCACCCGACCGCGTCCATGTCAGACAGTTTATCGAGCATCAAAGAATCGCCTGCCCTTCCCAATGGCACTAGCACCCAAAGCCTTACCCGCAATTCCTCCATTACCTCTACTTCTAGCATCGCCTCCTTCGCTAGCGCTGAAGAGCAAATAGAAGATACCTCGTCCATGAAATCCTTATCTGGCACCCCTTCGCAAACCCAATCCTCCACTTCTAAAACCACAAGCCTCTCTCCTCACGAGAAAGAGCTTCAGAAACTCCAAGATCGTAAGCGAGCTTTGGATTCTAAACTTGCCAAGGCCCGTGAAAAAGAATCCAAAGACAAAGAAACCCTCACTTCAAAGGAAGAAGATCGCATCCGTAAAGCAGAAGAAAAACACGCCCGCGATGTCTCCAGACAAGAAGAAAAATTCAAAAAGGAAGTTGCCAGGTTGGAAGCTAAACGTGTCAAAGAAGCAGCCAAAATCGAAGAGAGAAGGAAGAAAATGGAAGATAGAGACGAAAAGGCGAGATTAATTAGGGAGAAAGAGGAAATGAGACAAGAATTGGAGGTTGTGAGTAAGGAACGGGATATTTTGAGGGAACAGGTTGGGGCACTGCAGAAGGAGAATACGGTGTTGGTAGTTCGGTTGGGGAAGATGGAAAAGGGAAGCGATGTGCTGAGGGAGGTTAGGGGGGAGGTGATGGGGGAGGGTCAGAGGAGTAGGAGTGGGAGCCTGAGGAGGGGGCTGGCGGGGACGCTAACGCCGGAGAAGGAAAAGGGTACGCCATCGCAGAAGAGTACACCGTCCGAGAAGGGGACACTATCGCCGAAGAGCACTTTATCAGAGAAGGGGAAGGAGGCTACCGTGTTGGCTGGGGATGGAGCGAAGAAGGTTCTTGACGGTACCAAGTGAGAGGGGAGTGGGAGACTTGAATGTAAATAGGTGGGGGTGATTTAGCTGTGCATATGTGATAGGATGTTGCATTTACATAGCCAAATGTTGGTCGTGCGTATCAGCCAGGGAATGTGATATTGATGGAGACCGATTTGGTTCAAGCCTTGTTACTAATTTCTTACCCTAACACCTTCCTTTCATCAGATACCATTCTCCAACGTACATGGTTGGAGGGATGAATTTTATATTAAGAGCTTTTCTGATTATTGAATGACGTCTGCTTACTAAGCATCTGAATCTTAAAAATCTCAAGTCTTCGTATTGACTCCTTGTCAATTCTCGTGCAGCTCAATTTAGCAGATATTATCATAGCCACTGCGCACCTTCGATATTACGGTATGAATTATGTCATATTTAGTCCGGCCCCTGCGTCTTATAGGGAGAAGAACCTCCTGCGAAGCTCTATTGCGTTCGATGCGTGGAACCTTTAGAACTATAAGAAAAGATGTTAATTTGAACAAAGGAGAAATGTCCGAGGATCTTGCAGAATGACTATATACGAGCGAGAAGTCCGCCTTGATCACTTGGCGGATTTCATGGCCCCTACTATCCGAGTTCTCGCCAGTATCATCGAGTCGTACTCCGTCCCCAAGCTCTTTTTGGATATCGAGCACTATATCCAGTTCAGTCCCGAGAATGGACATTGCAGACTCTCGTGTGTACATGTTCCGGCGAACCAGGCTGTCGTTCCGTGCCTTGTAGCCCCGAAAGTCCTCAGTCTCAACGAACTCCTTTTCCCTCATTTCCCTGTCGTCTCATCTACGTTTGCCCACGTAGTTGTGGCGAGGCAGACTTTGTCAGAGAAGTCCGTGTCGCAAAGCTTTCTGAACATGGAGAGGTTCCTTTTCTTTCTCGCCGTTTCCGTCATATTTACATCAATGGTACGTTGTAAGTATATGATGCCGCTGAGTTTGATGTCGTCGGCGTATGCTTCATCAAGCCACTGTTATCTTTTTACATTAGCACGTCCTTTTAGGGCGGGAGTACAGCTATCACGCTTAATGTCGGGAGGGAAGATAGTACACAATGGTCATCTAGACCAAATAGATCAAGGATTATCATGTGAGATTCATGCTTACACCCGAAATCTCTTTCAAAACATCAATATCCTCTCGCTTCATGTCGTCAAAGCCCGGCGTGTCAATAAGATGCACCATATATCGGGCTTTGTGCACGAAAGTATACTCTTCGACATTCGCGATACCTTGAATCAGAGCTAGTGAGTATTCCCTGTGTTCGATCGAGCTGCCTAGAAGTACTTACAAGAGAATAGACCATGGCCAACATTAATCTCCTTGCCCGTCAGCTTTTCGATAAACGTACTCTTCCCAGCCCCGGTCACACCCATGACCGCGACATAGACGTCTTGAAGGCTACCCGAACATGACTGTGTCAGCAATGGTACAGGGCAGGCGATAGTGGGGTGAAATTCATACTCTTTATTGTCAATCTGGCTCTCATATGACGCCTCTTGATGATATGGTGGCTGGGTGCTAGCATCGCAGCCGTCGCTCCCTCTACTGTCATGTTGACTTTGCTGGATGAAAGAGGTGTTAGTCTGCGCATCTCCAGGCTCGCCAGCCTCCGCATCTCCAGATCCGCCATTCTGCGCTGGAAGGCTCGAAGATCTCATCATAGTGTTGGAAGGTGCATCCAGATTCATACGGTCTATGACAAGGTCAGGCGTAGCCTCCTGAGATCATGTGTTATCAATTCCCTGCTTTTAGCTCGATGCAATTCCTTTTATTTCGCAGCGTCGCATGGAACAGTATGAAATAACAGAGCACAGCTTTCGCGGACGGAGAAATCAGGCTACTACGATACGATTGGCCCCACTTTATAAATTCAATCGTGCTCAACCAATGAGCCTCACGCGAGCGATGCGTCTCGGTTAATATTGCCAATGTTCCCATGCAACCCTATGCACTGCTGTCACGCCGCCTTGCTTTCCTCGGCCTAGGAAGCTACCAACCCTAAACTCCAACAAGAGTTAGGACTTAGTTGAACCTCAAGGCGTTATCTCATGCCAATCTTTACCAGCGTCCCATTTGGTTTAAGTCAAGATATCGTCCATCCCACTCTGACCTGGGATCTTGAAGGCTGCTTTACCCTATGCACCTCATTCCCACGTAATATCAATGACAGATATGATTGGCTCATACCGTTGGCCTCACTGTATTTCCTGGCTCGTGAGGAGCTTCTGCGAGGGGTCTTCTCTCAGACCGCTGTACGCGGATTTCCACAAAAAGCAAATCCAGTATTTGCAGGAAGGCTGAAGCCAGGTTCTGGAAACAGTAGATTCTAGGGGCTAGACCAAAGCAGCCACATTTTTGATCTGTCTGAAAACTGCTAAGCGTCGATGGCTTTCGTGAACTGCGAGGCGGGCACAATTGCCTTCAATTAAACGGGCAGCTAGCGCAACAGTGGGCAGGCTCGCTATTAATCGGCAAATTCCGTCCATGTGCTCGCAGGCTTTGAAGTTGGACCTAGAGTGACCTAATACAGATCATGATCAAATTCTACGGCCTCCAAGGGCAACAACCCTGGCGCAATCGCCCGAGTACCGTCTCGAGGTCCGTTTGCAATGACGAGAGTTCAAGGCGGTATCCCTAAATGAGAACATAGCAGTCAGCAGTCAAGAGGCCATCATCGCGGTGATAGGAGCCAGTGGTGTAAGTAAAAGCACTTCGTCCGACTTGTTATAAGCGACGACTGAATACGAGTAGGCTAGACTTTACACTCGGGTACGTAAGGCTTTGTTATTCTTCTAAGATGCTCCAGCTGATCTGAGCATCTCGTTCAGAGACCTATACTGTAACGGCATACCGATTTACAGAACAAGGAAAATCCTTTGTGGTCATAGACATCCCTGATTCTGACGACGCGGAAAATCCTGACCGCGGTATCCTAAGAAGTCTATCGACATGGCTGGAGCCCTTGCATTGGTCCAGAAAGAAGTTGACAGAGATCTTGTACCTCCAAAGTATCTCCGATCCCTGCATGCAGGGTAATGCTCTACTGAATCTTCATATTTTCGAGTGTCTCCTTTGAGAACACTGTTTTCAAAATGTCATGCTCGGCACCACCTTCTGGTCGACACTCGCTCATAATGCGGATACTACAGAAAGAAAAGAAAGCAAGCGGATTGATACACAAGAATTCTAGGAAGGTATGATCGACTAAAGCACGGACATATGCCGACTTCCAACAACGCAATATGCCGCCAAAGCACTTCTGCAACGTATGGCGAAGAAGGAAGCAAAGGCACTCAGAAATCAGGAGGGATTTTTAGTTCACCGGCTAGATTTCGAAAACACTTCCTGTTCGCAATCAAACGGTTGAACAAGAAGTCAAGAAAGCTGAGGAAAAGCTGAAGTTGGAGACCGATGCTCGAAAGGAGGCCATAGAGGCTGAGATCCGATCCAGCGAACAGGAGCGCCAAGAGAAAATGAAGGCAAAACGGCGCGAGATGGAGAGAGATATGGAAGCGGAGAGAGCGAGAAATGATGCTTTTGAAGCAGAAATGACAACGTCAACTTAAAGAGCAAGAGCGACGAGCTGCGTATTTACGAGAGGCGGAAAAAGATTGCAGGAGGAGAACAAAGAACAGATGAGAAGAATTGCACTCCAAGAGGTCGAACAACAGGCTTTGGACCTTCGAAAACAGAAAAGAGCCTAGTTTCGTAGAGAATGTGGCAGACAAGAGAGGCTACTAAGGACAGGAGATAATAGTCATCAGTGTTATTCCACGCCTAACAGTCGACCTTACCGTACTGTCTGCGATAATTGCTTCAGGAATCTGGGTGACCAAGGATTAGTCAGTACTTGTGAGCTCCAGCGTATATAACTCCTAGAAGATTGATACTGTTCTACCAGATGAGAGTGATGATAGACGCAAGAAATTGACAAGCGGTATGCTTTAGAGTGCCCCTTGTATTACGGCGGTGACTTCTACCTTTGCGGGCCATGTCGCAATACTCCTGGCGTTCCTTGTAATGACAAGGCTCATTCGTCCATGTTGGTGAGGTGACAAGATCTTCTTGGTCAATCACCGTGTCCTCGGGTCAGAGTTTCCCCCTCATGATAGGCCTATGAAGTGCACGCGATGTTCGAATGAGATCGGAGCCTGTTATATACGTGAGTCTATACCTTCTGGAATGGCACCATATCTGGGCTTCTGCATTTCGTTGAATCGCGAAGAATGAAGATGCAAGAACTACCAAGTCTCAGACTGCTGTACCTGCTAGAACGATGCACTGGATGTATGCATAAGCTGTGCGTTGAATGGAAAGACATGTACCAAGTCTTTGCTAGGACTTCCTAAGCATCGTATGAGTATCTGCTTTCGCTTTCCCAAGCATGCGGGGTTTGGAGGGACGCAGAGTGTGGCGCCTATGTCACCAGTCCTTCAGCAAAACGGTTTTAGCCTTCAGCCTTATCAGTCACCTCAGCCTTCTTGGCCCGAATGCGCCACTGCTTCAGTGCGAACATCTTTCGCCCAGGACACGATCACAGTGCATCTCGGAAGTCCGATTTCCTCAAAAACCTGGATTTTCAATCCTAAATGAGAGGACTGTTGGGAATATGGGAAGGGGGACCTGGGAGAAGGAAAAGCGGAATAGTGAATGACCAGTGTGACTCGGACTCGGACTCGGTTGGCGGATCGGCTGCCTTACATTTTACCTTGAAACAGCTAGTTGTAACATCTGCAGCGAATCGGTTTCGAAGTAATCAGCGAAAACGGAAATCGTAATTGTGGAGTGCCGCTTTAGCAAGGCTCCCATCTACTCAAAACCAAAATTCATCAAACTTTGAATATTACAACAGAAATGCCTACTCCATAACCTAGATCAACATCCAGCCTAAAGAGGGCAGTTGAAAGTGATCCTGTTCCTTGTCGATTCCGAGCCATCCTGCCCTTCGGGCTTTTTTCTGCTCAACGATTCATCGATGGATTTTCCCGACGAACGGTCACAGCCCTCGAACGCACGTAGGCAACGTGAAAGATTTCATGGCGGATCATTTGACAGCGCAAGACACGAATATATAGACAATCACGGCCAAGTCTCGTTGTGGCTACACAGTGTTGATGATTCGCGCTCCCAAGACTCTAGAGTCACGAAAAAAATGCACCACGGTCAGTAAATTTGCCAAGGCTTATGTGTGGCATTATGAATCAGTCTACAAGGGCTGACTTTACAATACTCGACCAGAACCAGCACGTCATAGCGCAAAGAAGCACCGCAAATATAAATCACGAGACAACGGGAGTCGGACCCTTAAGGACTTGGCCGAAAAGTCTGGATACGAGAAGCAACGAAGCCACGGGAGAAGAGAGAAACACCCTTACCCACCAACAGCGCCTCTGTGTAGAGGAAGCCTTGCGAGAGACCCTAACCAGCTAACAGGGCATCTGGGTAAAGGGAGCCTTGTGGAAGAACCTCACCGATCAAGAGCATGCCGAGAATACACCCGTGAACGCCGTTCCGATCCAGTACAGTATGACAGCGACGACTCATTCACACTGTCTCAGAGAAATTTACGAAAATCAAACAAGCATGAGACTGATGCTGGAAGAATGCGCCAGCACAAATACGGCGATAGCCTCGAAACAGCTCGCGGCTTTCGATACCACGAAGAGGTCAGACCTCGACTCGTTACTAGTCGTATGTATGCATTTGACGGTTATGATGATGATGATGATGATGATGATGATGATGATGATGACGAAGACGACGATGATGAGGATGATGATTATTTTGATGATTACATTGACAGACTCCTTGATGGGTTTGATGATGATGTATTCTTCTACTATCATGTAGGGGGTAGAACTGTCAAGTACGGTTCCTCAAGTAGATGTGCAGAGTACCGCGATCCGAGGCCACACTACCCCCCACATAAAATCCACCGTGGAACATTCAGTGATGGAAGCAGCCACACTCGACGGAGCGACCCTGCTCAACATGGATACGATGGAGACAGGTACACTCGACGGAGCGACTCTACTCAACATCGATGTGATAGAAATCGTGATAAAGATGATTATGTTGCTCCACGAAGGATTGCAGGTTCTGGTAAATATCATCGTCTCATCGGACCGCCTAGCAAGAGCGGTGGTCGCCGTGACCATCACTAGCGACTGACCGGATATGTCGGACCTAAGAATGGCGATGGGACTGGGAGTAGAGGCTACACATGAGATACCTCAGGGCATCAGCGCTCTTTCTACGGGCAAGAGATCCTGGAGAGCAAAGCTGGTGGTTCCTTGCTGCATAAGCATATGATTACCTGGCGTTGGATGGGTGTACACATCAATTCGGCGACAACTTTCGGTATGGTTAGGCTTTGTCATGCAAAGGCATTTTTTGTAAGGGATGGAGGCTTTTCAGTCACCATAAGCGCCGGTTTGCTATGGCAATAATAATCTTTTCGGTACATCTCATCTAAGGGCTTTTACTTCATGAAGGAAACCTGTCTGCGGGTTTAAGTAGCTAGTCAAATTCAGTCATTTCACGAAAATCTATGGATCTTTTTGCTGGACCCCGTTCCTCGTTAACAAATACCTGACCAACCCGGCTCGTTCCAGACAGTCAGTAGGATTGCCGTTTGCCAGAGCATTCGTAAGTTTAACAACACAGTAACATCGCTAGTCCTTTCGTATTGAAAGGCTCTAAATCCAGCTCGGAACCATAACGGTTCAGGCTGGAACAAATATGGGAAATTCAACACGGGACCCGAATCGTTTGCTACATAGAATGCATTGAAACGACGATACAAAATAGTTGTAGTAACGGTTAGAAGCCAAAGGGAGTCCTCTACTACAATATGTATCCTGAAGCATGCGAATTGAATAGTTGGAAGTTAGTTGAAGAAGGATTTGAACTTGTTTACATAGACAGCATAATTATACCAAGGTACTACAACGCGTATGTGGACATTATTTCCCATAGTGGTGATGGCGCAGTCGAGTGACTTCTGGTCATATCAAAGCTTTGGTGTATCGGGGAACGCTGGGGAGTATCTCGGCATACGGCTTAGGATCCTAGGGTCCAAGTTGGGTTAATTCTAGGTTCGAAAGCCTGTTGAGACGAAGTAATATGAATGATGGTGTGAATACACTGAAACAACAGCCAGCGCCGGATATACTCTCATGAATCACCTGCCCTGAAGGACGTACCATAGAATCGCTACCCTTGAGCAGCTGCTCGAGTCAGTGCAACGAATATGATATGCTCCGAAGGCCTTGCATCAGTTACCATGAAACAGCTGCACCTCGCTTGTGGCACAAGCCTGATCCACATATCGGAACGGAACAACTGTGGGTTTCCGGTCGTACACAAGAGATCTGCTGCCTAATGCCACCTACCCATCTCAGCATTGTGCCTTCATCAACATCCACAGCAACTGAAAGTACTTCTGAAAAGTTCGAACGGAACAAAATCCTTTCTACTTGTTAGACTGATCTCTGATACTAAGTGCATAGTACGAAGCTCTTTGTGAACCCTTACCTACTGAGACACGAAATGTCTGGATATCCTGAAGGATATTTTCCGCCAGGGCATCCTCTAGCAGGGCGTCCTTTACCAGGGTATCTACCACCAGGCCATCAACCAGGGTATGCTTCACAGGGGTATCAACCAATGTATGCTCCACAGGGGTATCAACCAACGTATCCTCCACAGGGGTATCAACCAACGTATCCTCCACAGGGGTATCAACCAACGTATCCTCCACAGGGGTATCCTCAATCTACATATCCTTCGCAGCCGTATCCCAGTCAATATCCTCAACGCTGTGAGCCTCCTCAATCACCGTACACCTCTAGCTCTCGTCCAAAGCCGTATGGCCATGAATATTCCCCACCACCGCCAGCCCCTGAGCCTCCTACACAAGGGCTGTCAAAGGACCCCGGCGCCGATAGACACGGCAAGGGGAGCTCAGGGAACCCAGCTGGAACCGAATCCAGGCATGGGAACAAAAAGTCAAGCATTGCTACACATCATAAACACGGCAGCAAGCGTCACGGCGAAAAATCGCAATTGAATCCCTCATTTAAATTCGGAGGGGATGGGGGAGTCTCCGTAAATCCTAATGGCGCCAACGTGAAATTCACGAATGATGCTGAAAAGGGTTACAATTTCGAATTTACACGGTCCGACGAGAGCGAGGGCGAACACGGCAACAAGAAGGCTATTGAGCCCTCACGGGGCAATAGGACAGGAGACCGCGTCGCTGATTCTAAGAGCCAACCAACACATGATGTCTCTGTTGATATCCTTTTCGGTAACGGCAGTGTCATAGCATGACTTTTCCTTAGTATTTCGGAACTTTGGTTGGGTAGGAACAGCTGGTTCATATTTCGGTTTTGTGATCAGGGTGCCAAAGCACACGTTAGACAAGTTTCATGGGACATCTCGGCTTTGGGGTTAGGGTGCTAAAGCACAAGTTAGACAAGTTGCATAGAATATTTCGGGGCTCACCTTTCGGTTTTGCAGCATGTTGTATATGTTGCAATGAACCAACCACATCGATTGAAAAACCGTGCCTGCCAAGGTTTAATCTACTGATATGCGTTTACTAAGACAGAGACGATACTGGGGATACGTCTTAGCTCACACCGGCAATCGAGTCTGGGCAGCATATTAATCGTTATGCAATCTTCGTCTTAGGTATGGCAGACCCGGAGCTCAGTATTGACAATCGTGTGGTCGTTTTACAGTATCTCGGAGGGAACCGACTGCCCGTCAATTGATTGACCCACCACAGCTAGACACTGAGCCGGTATTTGCGTGTTCAATTCCTGCGTCGATAAAGGCTGTAAGTGACTTTGATGGTTGGAGAAAGACCCGCCATCTCAACTAAGGCATCATCTCTTGGAACTCTTGGAGAGGACGAGTAAAACTTGGTCGTTTCAAAGACGAAATCCTGTCAAGAACGGTCGCCAATTACTGCTAATCATGCAGGTATCATGACGGAGCTCACACTGTGATCCGCGAGCGCAATATTTGCAGAAATTTTGTGTGCATTGCAGCGAGACCCGATAAGCCGTTGCGTCAACGAACCCTTTCTCCGCATGCATAACGTATCCTGGCCTTCTGCTAGCAGAATTGCAGCAAATTCATTGACTGAAGAAACCCAGAAAGATTTGAGGTCTTCATTGTCTCGTATTTCATGTTGAGGCGACAACCGCAAGCAAGACGATAATCGCGCGCTTTATGGTGATGAGCGCGATTTTTCGGGCAATGAACAGGCGCTAGGATCGCTCAACCCCAGAGACAGAAGGATAGTGCAGTTTTTGGCAAGATTGCCCCTCTCGACAAGGTTGGCAAGTCCGGACGGCTCCCATGTCGAAATCCATGCCGAAATCCATTATCTGCAGATAGCCAATCGCCGCGTATTATCCTTTCTCTGCGGGCCTTTGCTACTCCTACATTCCCAGCTCCCATCTGGATCTAGATTGACAATCTTAGTGAATAGCGCATTCTTAATCATCAAGACTTCGTATCAGCCCCTATGCCTCAACGCCCCTGGAGGAGATCTATCTCCACACAGAGGTGCCAGCGCAAGTTTCTTCGTTAACTTTAAATCAACCAAAATACAGCATATAAAGTTCGAGGGGACGGGGTCGTTTATGCCATGTTGCCAGGCGATACATTAGACGTAAATAGAGAATGCAATGCGCCAGCATCATTGAAATGTCGCCGGATAGCCAAGACTTTAGCGCCGGGAAAGTCTCGGCAATGATCCCTAGCAAACTGGAATAAGATCTCTCTCCAGGATGGCGGATATGCACTCAACTCCTGTCAAACGTATATGTCTCATGCATATGTCTCATTTGTGTCACCAGTCATCAATAGCACCTGTATACCTAGTGATTTCTTTGAACGAATCGCTATGGCTCCTAGGTCGAGCTTTGAATTCCACTCATCGCCATTGTCGTTCGAGGGTTCTTCTCAGTGACTTTGGTGCAGCCTTTGGACCCAGGTGTACAAACTGGCTCTGGAGCTATAGAGGAGACTATCGGTTGGAGCAACTGCTTTTTAATCTAATATTACTTCCTGCTAGTCGAGTACAGGCAAGGACAGAATATACCTTGCTCAGACGTCCACCTATGCGCATTGGACCAATGTGCAAGTCGTTCCGATCCGAGAAGGATTTCCTTCAAGCCAAACTTTGCGTCTTGATCTCATGTATCCAAATGTAACTGATCGAGCTTATTGTATATGACGTAACGATGCGTGGCGCTTTTTACCTGTTAGCCTTCCTCTTGGCCCGCTGTGGGACTGCTTTACTCACGCATGGCAAACTTTCGTCGTCCACGATACCGACATTCGGGACATCAACTTGGTTATTGGCGACTCTTATGCGGGGCTGGTCCCCCGACCAGCTAACTGTAAAGGAACTCGGCAATTAGCTTTTTGGTTTTTCCCTTCTACCTTCTACCAGTCCATCAGCTATAGACGAGATCGCGAACATGGTGAGGAACACGTTCGCAGTCAAGATCCCATTACAATTGAACCAGGTTAGTCTTCGACTCAATGGTAGCCACGGTTGCAACGTACTCAATGGTATCCTTAATGAGGACGGAAGATTGTCCTCTTTCATCAATGATACTGCGAGGACTAACAAGAAGTAGTAGTTGCAGGAACAGATGATCCATGGCTTGGTTTCTCAGCGAGGTCTAACTTTCTTCGCATAGCACTTGTTGCAATATGACTATTCCATTTCCATCTTCCATCCTCGTTTATCATCCTCGCTTGGCTACCTCCACCAACATATGCTCATTTCCATGTACCTAGTATTGGCATTCTAGCCTCTTCTACCCCTATTTCTGCCCTGCTTGCCTGTAGACCATCATGTATATAGGAGCTCCCTCAGATAGATCCTAGACAGGCTATGTAGTGTTTACCATTAGATCCATGTCTTCCTCCATTGTGACACCACTCTACTAGAGCTACTCACAGACGCCCTGGGTAATCTATTGTCAAAGCCTTCTTGTATCGCTCACCTTCCTTCTAATCCTTGAAGAGGAGCCGCATACATGATGGTGGAACTCTTGCTAGGAGAAATCATAATATAATGAAGCAAATCGATAGGATCTTTTTTCCACAGCTCTAAATCAAGTTTAGTGATTCTGCTAACTGCTTGCTCCATGAAATACCCTTCGTACCCTACCCCGCATATACTGTAAAAGCAGTGGTGTGCCTCTCCAATCAGGTGGCTGCTCCACTCCTTAGCATCCTCGATGTCGTGGATGGTGAGGCTTATTAATATTCCTTATCAATTTTAGGGTTAGGAAAACATATGAATAAGCAATCTTCACTTGCGCAAAGAACCAATAATACATGTAAAATTTGTATATTTTTTTGAGTTATCGCGCTACTCTGAAGCAGCCAGCTATATGATATCCATGTCCGACCAATATCGATCCCATGGCCATATTGTCATACATTAAGGCTACCCCCAAGTAGAAAAACCAAACGCGTTCCAGATTGGCCAGGTCCGGAAGAAAGACGCTACAAAGGAAAAGTATTGTTGACTGTAATACTGGGCTTCAAGAAGACCCTAATAGCGATTGTCTGTGCTGGGGCTTGAAAACACCCATCCTCCGCATTGCTCGCCTGAGAGGTATTGTCTAGTTATTGCAGGGAGCTGGCGGATCAATGGAGTAGATAGTTGTTCAGAGGAGGCTGCAAAGGCCAATGTCGAGGATGCCCTGTGTCATGTTAGTGAGTGATTTCGCAAAGAAAGGAGACGTGGTATGACTTACGCTCTGGTTGAGCGTGCAACAAGCCTGCTGTCCACCGTTGAGGACACCGCATGTAGCGACTGATGATGCCTAGTCAGTAACGATCTCCACAGTGGAAGTGAATTTGATGGGTGAGCTAACGTGGGATGATGCCGCACTCGAGGATTGAGAGGCCGCTTGTTGTGCAGCACTGCACAGATCCGCCTGATTGCGTGCAGCCTGCAGGGGTTGTTGGGGGTGGTGATCCATTGGGGAGAGCAGTGGCTGCGAGGGCCATGGAGAGGGCAACGATGATGGATGTGAATTGCATTTTTGGAGGATTGTTTGGAAGACGATAGTCTTGAGATTTTCTGGAAGCTTTGGAAGGTTGTTTGGAAGGTTGTTGATTGTTCGTTGAATTGAGAGCTGATGTGGATGGAAGATGGGGGAGGAGAACAGCCTTCTTATAGAAATCTGGGAGGACTAGTGGAGGTCTTCTCTTGACATGGCCGGCAGCAACAGACTTGCTCTTGCCGTGTATCCAGGTTCATGTTGCTCATAGGAGAGGTGCGGATGAACCGAAAAAAGCCACTGCCTTGGAAACCATCTGGAAATGCTTCCAACGCATCAACAGATCGTCATTGCGGTCTCTGAGCCGTTGCATGATCAGCACTGTATTGTCTGTAAAGAGGTATAATGAGGACTCTGGGATAGTTTTGAGTCAAAATTTAGGGGCATGTGTCGCGAGAATGACTATTTTCGTCCCCCAAATAAGCACCAAGCGTCAATGGCCCAAAGTATTGGCCGTGACCGTCCTGAACTGAGTTTTGTCAGGCGGGACGCCGACGTAGGTGGTTCAATGTTCATGTACGATGATAACATAATTCCGCTGGTCTAGTATCTAACACCTGTTTGGAAGGCTTGAGGGCATTCAGCCATCCGCAATTTGGTAGCGCAACTTGCCTTCACAACCTCTCGCCTAGCACATGCTAGACCCGCGTCAGAAAGCCTTGGAGCTACGCTAGCTCTCCACACAACGGCCTGCCAAGAATATGCAAGCCAACTGCGACGGCAGTCTCTCCGTGCCATCTACAAGCAGGAGGTCTACCAGGTGATCGTACGGTTCATTAGAAAAATTGCTTGTTGATCGTTGTCGTTCACACGGTCCAAGCCGGATAGTAGCTTCATAAGCAGGAGCCGGAAAGTAACAGAATCTGTGGCCAGAGAAGCAGGATTTCCCAGTTGCAATTGAAATTCTCAGTAAGTGCATCCAGCGCATCGACCTTCGGCTGCGGTCCTCGTAGATTTTCGCTAATCTGTCAACCACATCATCGCCGCACACAGGATATCAAAGGGCGAGTAGAAAACATCCGCATCGCGCTCTTGCACACATCAGAAGTCTGCGGAGGATAACTACGTCAACAAGCCGTGTAATTTTCGATGACCATAAATCTTTAGCCCTATGTCATGGCTCTTGACGCAGGGTTAGCGTGCATCATGTACCCCATAAGTCGGCAATGCAGGAAGCTTAGTGAGATCAGCCGCAGACAGGGGCCATGATCTTATGATGACAGCGGCATTTCATGGGGAATACCCCCTGCGGCTTTGAGTTTTAGGCATTCCCTCAGCTGCCTTCGCTAATATTCAGATCCTGCAGCAGTTCGATTCTAAACGCAAGCACCACGTCTCGATTGACGAGAGGCTGCATACATCTCACCCGATGTTGCAGGCATCGCGAGGTGCTCTTGTTATGCCATTTCGTCTCAGCCTGACCTCTAGAGTAGGACAGCACGTCGTCTGAGCAGTGTTCGGATGACATTCAGGGTTGTCGATCCACCGGAAGCGCTGGTGAGACATCAGTGTGCTAGTTCAATGACAAGTAGCACACACATCTAGTTAGTGAACGGCTAGAGTAAGGAGATTGACACCATCTAGGAAGGCATAGCAGGTTGAGAATGGTTAGACTGTGCTATAGGACCATATTGGCGCTCCACCAAGTTGATAGTTCCTTAGGTTCGGCACGTACCGGGCAACGGCAGCAACGGGGCCAAAATGACGAAGGATTTAGATCTGTAGATCTTAAGTAATGAAATCCTTTGATCGCCTATGTCCCCCAGCGTGGTACCCATCGTGGTTGCAGTATCTCCAATCAAATCTTAAACCTGTCAGAGATACCACCCAAACAGGGGTTGCTACCAACGTCTCCCAGATGTCTGTAATTCAAGCTGTTGATGCGAGCGAATCACGTCCCGGCTCTGGCCGTTTCGTCGCACATCCGTTAAAGCTTGGCTAAGGCGTTGGCGCCTTCTCCGCATTTTTCGTATTTCTGAAATTTTGGTTGAGCCGCTTTGTCGATCATTGTCTTTCTTCAGCTTCATCTTGCGCAAATATCAGACCACGATGAGCTGTTTGACGCCTGCATGTCCATCATCCGTTGGTAGTGAGTGACCCGAGCTGAGATGAGATGCCCGACAATAAAGGACCTTATGCACGGATATCAATAGCTCCGCATGAAGTTTCAACGGCTGACTTGGCAGGAAGTTTGCTGGGAAGGCGCAACTCATCTCTCTTTTTCGGGCAGGAAAGCATCTAATAGAGAGATGTTGGGCGAATCGCATTAGGCATACCAGTGTAGATAGCAATAAACAAAGGCGGCCACCGTTTAGGATAGTTTCGTGGCAAAAGAGGTACCATATTAATGGGACGCCGCTTGCGTAGATGGCTTTCGGAGTATGAATAGCGAATAGCCATAGAAGGGGTATGGATACTGTCGGCTGAGGCGTAGTGGAGATGCGCCATTTCCGTAGGACTTTGTGTCAAAATTGACGTCTTCTGGTACTCCATTTGGACTTTTAAGACGATGATGACTGACACGGTGATGCGAAGTAAAGAGCCATTGTATTGACTGAGTCTTCATCTCAATCTTAATTCTCATGTTCGACCCAAGACAAGGCATGGACGTCGAGGACACCATCACCATGGGGTCTTTACCAACAGAGAGCTGTACTTGCTAGTAACCATGGTCTTTCGTGGTCCGTACTTGAAGTCCACGCGGGCGAGTCTGCGCAGTCTTTGATACCCCTCCGAGATGGTATCTATATCTATCGACATGTCAATGTTGATAGCCGTGGCTTGCGTCAAGAGCAACCAAACCCGCTGAAGTGGGAAAATTCAAGAACGCCTGGAAGATGAGCCGGAGACAACGGGTGGGTCGTCTGTTAGGCAGGGAAGCTTCACATGTGGGCAAGACCTTGACAATTGGCAAGCCTGGGCTCCTCAGCTAACAAGAGCATCAAATAGTGCGGCTTCAACGCTTTCCGCGTTCCTTGACTTTGCAATAAGGTAAAGTTGGCCGCTTTTTGAAAAGACGGAAACTGAGAGGATGGGCGGCCCCATATATCACGCCGCATTCACGGACCAACTCGGATAGCTTTTCAAGAGCTCATAGAGTGCCTCGAAGTCACACTGCTTCTGTCTAATGTAAGCGGGTCCGCGGATTTGCTCGTGCATTGCGCTCGATGACGCCAGATACTACTTTGGAATTGTGTATGGAGAATAATAATCGATACTGCAATGGAAGGTGCAGCATCCACATAAGCGATGCAAACAATTCTCACCGGAATTATTTGAATTTGCGCCTGCCATGAAAGGGTCTCATTTCTCCGCTCTGTAGCGTACCATACTGATACTTTCTTGGATGTTATTAGATTGCGATCAGTCTTCTTTAAACGATATCGCAGGAGTGTGTTAGTCTCAGAATGTTCAATTGCTGGCGTATGATTCTCAAGCCCTTGAGTTGAAATAATGGCAGTACTCAAGACCGGGCGGACATTGATGCATCTCCTGTGGAAACTGACATTTGGCTACTCACAGTCCAATTTGAGCAAGCCAATCTTATCTTTACCTTCAATCTTTAGGCCTTTCATGGCTGTCAAGTCACGCAGTGATCGATCATTGGGCTCTTTGGAAGTTAGCTTTACAGTCTTGTCCACTCAGCTGGCTGGAGGTTCCTCCTAAATTGATGCGCCCGTGACATGTGTCTCTGCACGTCACTTATCCGTGCACTTATCTGAACGTTTGTTATCTTGCAGTCGCCGAATGAGGCACCTGGGCTTGCAGATCACTTGATTGACCGAAAGACCCCAGTTAGGATGTGGTGGATGAGGAGTGGAGCAATTAAATACCGATTGTCGAACCTCTCCCGCCGTCAAAGGCTCTGTTGGAAGAACATATTTATGTATCGTAGTGGCATAGCTATTGCGCCGAATTGGACCCCAATCGCGTCATATATGGAGCACGGAGTACTAAGGTAGGTAGAGGAAAGGCGGAGGAATAACTCTTGGCGCCAAGAGTGTATGATGACTCAGCTGCGTCCGATGGGTAAACGTTTCACCGAACTGTGTCCCTCGCGACTGGAGCTTTGATGATTATACAGACGCGAGAGTCTCGACTCGTGTTTACTTTATATATTCCAACCACGCGCTAACATGGATATCTATACTCTGTATTCATTTGCAGCATTGTTTAATTGATCGCGCATCTGTTCCTCATCCCAGTCAATGATGCCACGTCCAGGATCCTATTTCATCAATCGATAGGCTTTCATACATCAAGGTGTGAAACTGGCGCTGGCAAATGACTTGAGAGCATATGCTAAAAACGAGTCCCTGGGAAGATAAATAATAGCTTCAGGAAATGGCACAAGCAGCTCCTGCAAGACCCGCTCTTGTTGATCTTCCTCTCAATACCTTCGGTGCCTTCTCTACAATGAACGTTATGAGAAAGAACCCCACCAGCCATAAGAGGCAGATCCACGAGGTCGAGGACGCGGAAATTGGCCAGCCGGCATCTCGCGTATGCACATCGCCTGCGCGCTCGGCGAGTACCCTTAAAGCTAGGAGCCCCCAAGATGATGTATGCTTGATCTTGAACAGTCTATGCATAGGCCGCTAATAATGTGATTCAATAAGACTCGCCCGGTCATCCCCACGCCCAATATAGACTCTACCGTATGGTTAGACGAAAGTGAAGAGGGAGATTCACAGATCAGCTACAAAGATTCCATGTCATCTCGACTGGATTTTGATCCCGATGAGACTATAGCATCTCAGCAAACGGCAGCCACGGAGTTGACCCAGCCATCGCCATCTATGATCAGTCGGGTGAGTTTTCTCAAGCCTGCAACGTTCAGACACCCAGCTGACAATGATAGCATGCCGAAACGCTACGTCTACGACTACGGCTTGCGCATTTCAAAGTTCAGACGAATCAGACAAACGTACCACTCTCCCAACTGCGAACCTCCAGGGATGAAAGCGAGGATCCACCGCTGTCTACAGATTCCAGCTTTGGCCCAGATGATCAGCCTTCATTACCCAAACTACTTCCAGCACCAGTTTTGCGCCCGGCAGCCTATTCAGCGCGTACGATTGCACCTACGCAGATTCCGTCTTCTCCCCCAAGCTCTGTAAACAACAGTCCATACAAGGCTACTCGTGATGACGTCTTCAGGACTCCTGCACTACCACGTCACGCCACGCACGCGTTGCCACAGCAGACAAGTAGTCCGCCAGACAGCCAGGAGCGTAGCAGAGGGCGTGATGATGTCAGTGGTTTAACCAGTAGCGCTGTTCGGGGTAAAGCTGCGATTGGGCTATTAGGTTTAAGGGGAACACTGATGAAGGATTCCGAGACGGGAAGTTGACACCACTATACATAGTCATTTCTGCATCTTGGTGTACCAAATGGGTGTAATTGGGGCTGTGGCATTGTTTGCATGGCTGGTACTGGCCTGTGTACCTGGCAGGATCTCTTTATAGCATATGAGCAAGCCGTTTAGCAAGGCTTGCCTAAGAACAGTCTTCATTTTAGATGACTAAAGTGAAGAACAACGATGCTAGACGCTTGTTCACGTGCTTTTTGTTCTTTAATACTTCTACCTAGAAAGTAGCGCTATTCTGGTCCGGGCCGAGGTGCGGAGAGAATGGAACCCGTCATTAAACAGCGACCATAAACTAGCCAGCTGATATAGCCACGAGAGTACAACGCCGTTCCTATCTTCCTCGCATGACTACTTTATCAGTATAACAAGCTTCTCTACAGCCTCTCTCCCCAGGCAAGAGGACTTTTCTGCCCGCAGCTCAAGATCTCGCAACGCGACGTGTTCAATCCAACCATGGCGAAACAGGTCATGATTCCCTTCCTGGTAGCCATGATGCTGCTCACAGGAGTCTGCAATACATTATTATCAAAGTACCAGGTGCGCCAAAGACCCACTCTTTGTCTAGACCTAGCTTACTTGTTACAGGATCTCCAATGTGTAGCCAACTGCGACTCGACAGATCCAAACGAGATAAGGCGCTTCTCTATGCCCGTTATTCAAACGTGGTCAACCTTCACTTTGTATTACAATACCTACTGACTCCATGCTAGTGCGCAGATGTTTGTTGGCGAAATGGGCTGTTGGCTCGTCGTTTTTGGATTCTATCTCTATAAGCGCTACGTTGTCAAAAGTGCTCCACTCCTACATGGTGGCTATGAGCGAGTGAACGGTCGTGATATGGTTGAAGAATCAGAGGATGAAGACGACGAAGAAATGGAACGATCCTTCTCTGCTCTCGAAGCTGTAAATCCTGTCGCGAAGTCACTCATTGCGAATACTGAAGGGCGGAAAGAGTTGGTGGGCTGGAGGGTCATACTACTGGCTCTACCTGCATGCTGCGACATTACAGGGACTACGTTGATGAATGTCGGACTACTCTTTGTGGCTGCCAGTATATACCAGATGACCCGTGGGGCCCTGGTATTGTTCGTTGGCTTGTTTAGTGTCCTCTTCCTCCACCGCAAGCTCTACATCTATCAATGGTCAGCACTATTTATTGTAGTTTTGGGTGTCGCAATTGTTGGGCTAGCAGGCGCCATAGCCCCAAATCCACAAGCGCAGCCCGAACCCCAGTCACTCGTTCAGACAGGCCTCCTCGCAGTTCGAGCACTTGTGGAGGACATAAAGGTTCAGGCACACACATCCGAAGCGCTATACACGGTTATTGGGGTTCTCATGATTGCTGCGGCACAAATATTCACAGCAACGCAGTTCGTACTGGAAGAGTGGATCTTGGAACAATACGCACTGGAGCCTCTCAAAGTTGTGGGATGGGAGGGAATCTTCGGATTTATCGTGACAGTCGTAGGTATGATCATCCTGCATTTCGCAGTCGGAAGAACAGAAAAGGGAAGAAATGGCTACTTTGACGCCGAAGAGGGCTGGAGGGAAATCACACAATACAAGGCCATCGCCGTGTCCTCCATACTCATCATGATCAGCATCGGTGGCTTCAACTTCTTTGGCCTTTCCGTCACCCGGACTGTCAGTGCCACCGCCCGCTCTACAATTGACACTTGTCGCACCCTCTTTATCTGGATCGTCTCGCTTGGGCTCGGTTGGGAGACGTTCAAATGGCTTCAGATTGTGGGCTTTGCTTTGCTGGTCTATGGCACCTTCCTTTTCAATGATATCGTTAGCCCTCCTCTAAGGGCATGCATCCGAAAGCACAAGAACGAGGCTCTCCTTGCTGAGGAGCCTATAGAACATTCATAGAAGGAATATCATGTTCGATGTTAGAAGAAGATTCACGACCTGAGAAGCCGAGTTTTGAGACTCACGGCCAACGACTCCACTGGCGAAACGCGGCATTAGGGGCGACAAGAGGTGCAAGAGAAGGCAGCGACGAAACGTGGAACTTATCAGCATTTTGAGGTCTCGTCCCTTGAATCACTATAATCTATAGGTTGTGGCTGGGGCTTCCTTCTTACCCTCACATCCTCACCATCCCGCCACGGTATCGGTAACCTAAAACCGCAACAGCATCCTATACTGTACAGCCCTCTAGCCAACTCCCCCTAGGTCAGACCTTCGGAAACTCCGTTTGCTCTTTCTACCGCTATTAATCCAGTTCCATATGACGCTGTACGCAACCACCGCAGAATTTGCTATGAGAATCCCTTTTCCTGATTTGAGAAGCAGGCTCGGACATGAGGAGATTGAGCAGTCAAGTCGTGTCAACAGAGCTCACAACGAGGAAGTTTGGAATCTTCACAGCGGCTAAATTGGTGAGGGTGGGGAGATCAGGATGTGTTTCTGCAGAGTCTAGAAATCTATTCTAGTCTAGGACAGAGATAGAAAGACATTTCAACACCGGCTTGGATTGTGTCGTTATCGAATTCTTGACAGCAGAGAAGATTGGGATGTGATTGATCGACTTCCCTCCAGATAAAGAATTTCATGTTTGCAAACACCAGCAATATTCAAATTCAAAGGATTCTAATCAAAAAACCAAACTCTAGAAATTCGAAACAAGATCTATTGCTGGTGCCTAGTCTAATACTCAAGTTTCATTTGAAAATCATTACTAAAAACATGTCGTGCATGGTGAAGCATGTGTACAATTGTACCCTGCAACCTCTCTAAGCGCCATCGCTAATTCATCCCCTTTTCTAAATTGAAATGCATGTGTGACCTCTTGTTAGCAATGATGGCAGGTTTCATGACGCTGATTCCTCATAAGTCCTTCTTCTACTCCAGTTTAAGTGCTGTATGCTCGTCTCATCGATTCTGACCCAAGCCTTTCTTCTTCGGCTTCTCTAATTTTTCCGGCGCCCAGGCTCTCAACCACTCATCACTCGTCTCATTGGCGTCTCTTTTCTTGCCCTTCCCTCCATTCTCTTCGTCCTCAGCTTTACCGAACGCCGTATCCCAGTCCATGTCCATGATATCAGGTATCTCCAGGTTCGCCAAGTCGTCCTGCAGGCTATCATCGAACCAATCCGCCATGACCCAGTCTTGATCTTCGGTAGCGACTAGCTTGATGCCGAGCTCGTCATTGGTGCTGATGTCGCTCTTGTGCGGACTGTCCTTCTCGGCAGAGCCACTGGAAGGGCTTGTTGGCGGGGTAAGCGGATTTCGATCGAACCAGTCTTTTACGACGTCCATGGGAACTTGACGGTTGAGATTGGCGACGTCGCCAAAGACTTCTTTAAACCATTCGGGCTTTACGTGACTATTGGCCCATGGATCTGGCGCGTCTGGTGGAAGCGCTTTCGTTTCTGCTGCTGCACTTGTCGCTGCAGCCGCTGCATCTTTAACCACCGTCTTGGCCTCCGACGCGGGAGTCTTGACGTTGGCTGCGGTCTGAGGAGTCTTCAGCAAGTTGGACGATGGGGAGGGTCCTGTCTGTGTAGGGTTCCGGCTCATTGGGGTCGCAACTTCTTGCTTGAACCCTTGGGAAGATGCTGTTGTCTTCATTGGTGCAGCTTGTAGGTTTACATTCTCGCTTTTGGGTTCTTGTGCTGCCGGCTTAGGCTTCCCGTTCTCATCGACGTTCAGAGCTATTTGGAGACTCTCGATGGCATATCTAGCAGCGTCAAGCGGATCTTTGATGTTATGTGTGGGATCATGAGCTTCGAATGTATGCTTTTCAAGGTCTTCCCTGTTGACAAATCCGGCTGCACCACTCTGGCAGTCTGGTACGGGGCATTTAATCACAGACGGCGCTGCTGGCGTTCGCTGCGCTTCAGGAGACTCAGTCTTTGGGCCTGGTGATGATTTCACTGTGACTGCTTGTGTCTGAGCAGGAGTCGCTGGACTCGCTGCATTGTACCTTCTCTTTTTCTTCTCCGGCAAGACTAATTTCTCTTGAGTAAGTTCATTCTTTGCATAGACAGGAACACCGTGCGGAGATTGTGCTCCAAATGCGAAGGGCGGTTGGGACGTCGTAGGCGCAGCAGGTGCTCGGTTGCTGTTGTCGGCATGGCTTTTCTGTACAGAACGCGCTCGTTGGAGATTAAGCGCTTCTTGCTGTTGCTGTAGATTGGCAGCATTCAATTGCTGGGGTCGCATACTCTGTGCTTGGGGTCCTACTGTCTTCACCATCAGAGCAATATACTCATGCATTTTGGTTTCACTCTGTTCCAGCTCTTTCAGGGTCATGGTGAAATTGTCAACGGGCGTGCTAAAATTTGAATCTCGAACTTGCTGAAGCAGATTATGCCGCTGCGAGCCGTTAGAATAGAATGATTCTTTTTGCTAAGGAGGGACTCACAATCCGAAGTAATTCTTTGGCATGGTTCTCATCCTTGAATAAGGTCAGGTAGGTAGGAAGAGTCTTTTCGACATTTTTCAACATTTGAGACATTTTTTCACTCAATCTATCAATCATTTGTTTTCTGGTTTTCGGGCTCATCGGGACTTCTTGTCGTTTGGGAGTGGTTTGGGCTACTTCTTGCATCAACTGGCCATATCGATTAGTGGGCACTCCACTGTTTCTGTTGGCATTATTTGCAGTCATTGGATGTTGACCAGGTTGCCCGCTTGCCTGCGCACCCTTGGGACGTTGACCGGCTTGGACTGCCTGAATGTGCAAATGCCGTTGTAGCGCCGCCGACTTTTGCTCGGGCGTCATTCTTGCATATTGTTCCCGTGTCAGCTGACCTGGCATCATAGGGGGCGGTTGCCCAGCTTTAGAGTTGGGGGCCCGGCTCTGTTGCTGTGCAAGCTTAGGATCAGGTACTTCAATTACATCCTCACTGCTTGTACGCTTCAAGCTCTTCTGGTTCATTTTCGATACATCAGATTGACCGCTTGTCCACGCAGGTCCTGCACCCGGCTTCGGTGGCTGTATAGTTTGTCTAGGTTGTTGTTGGGCCTGGCTTCTCGGCTGACCCTGTTGTTGCGCTTGAACTTGAGCTTGTTGCGCCTGTTGCAATTGACCCTGTTGACTTGGTGCCCCTGGGAATTGGTTTCTTTGCCCGTCCAAAATCTGAACTCGTTGCAGAGCATTCCGATGTTGCTGCTGCTGTTGCTGCTGCTGGTCCCTGATAGCCTGTTGAGCTTGAGGAGTTTTGTAGAAGTCTTGTTGCTTCTGCCTCGTTAATATTGCACGAAGTTGATCGTCGCCAAGGTTTTTCATGTGCTGTGGAAGTGACATCCTTAAACCTTGAATCTCCTGTGCAGTAGGCTCCGGTAGTGCCGGGAATCTGAACGGATTTGGTGCGGAGGTGGTTGGACCATGCGCCGGTTGGTTAAATGGTTGGGGCATCATCTGGCCCACAGGAGCAGTACCTGTGCTGCCTTGCGGCTGTGATTGATTTTGCTGAAGTCTTCTTTGTATCATGTTCATATTTATTTGATAATGCATACTCTGGAGGCCTAGAACTTTGACTAAACTTCCTGGAGGCAATTCGCGCTCTTTTCGTCGGACATGTTCCTTCAGTTGGCGCCAAGTCCTGATATTATCTGGCAAATTGCCAAGATCGCTTTGCCTATTGATGATCGTAGGGGGGAATTGCAAAGGGTCCATCTGGCTTATTTGTTGATCGTTCAGTGGCATTCGCACCAACTTCGACGACATATCGCGGGCACCGTTCGAAGGCATCTGCTGCTGATTTCCCGGAGGTTGCATGTTAAAGGCAGCTGTTGGGTTCATCGGTGGTTGGGAGGCGGTGGGATTGCTAACAGGCGCCTTAGCCTGGCTATTCGGGACACCAGCTGGACCGCTCTGTTGACCGGACTGAAAAGGAGCCTCCGAAATTGTGGTTCCCTTCGCATCCGCCATTCTCTTCGCCCGCTGCTGCTGCTGTCTTTGCTGCATCGTCATCAACCATTTATTTCGTTCGTTCTCGGGCATGGCCATCAATTTGGCACGAACCTCGGGCGGAAAGCTGGGCGGCCCTTTGGCCGGCACTTGAGGGGCTGGGGATGCTTGTGGTCTTTGTTGTCCTGGATTCTGCTGAACATTGGGGACTGTAGCTTGCGGCACACTGGGCACTTTTCGCTGGTTCATGTTTGGAGTTGGTTGACCCGGCCTTTGCGTCAGATCGCTTTGCGTCTGACCTTTGGAATCCAGGGGCTGATTGAGCGTTGGCATATTGTGGTTTTGTTGAGGTGTTCGCTGCGGGCGATTGTTGCTGAGGCCCCCCATTTGGCCTTGCAATTGCGCAGACTGTCCGGGAATTCCACTGAAACTTTGTATTGGGGTTTGCATTTGCACTCGCGATGTCTGGTGCGGATTTTGCTGCTGATTCTGCTGGTTAATCCAAAAGGGCTGGGTTTGTGGTGGCAAAGTATTTGGAGGCTGCATTGGTCGATTTTGATTAAATTGGGTGTGCCCCTGTGGATTGGGCGTTCCTCGAACTTGAGACGGCGCGCCTTGTGGAGTACTCATTGGCACCACCATCTGCCCAGCCTCTTGGTGTCGAAGGGCGTCCTGCTGTTGCCCTAAGAATTGATCCATGTTACCAAGAGCGAAGCCTGGATCAGAAAGCCGTGGCGCTGAAACGGGCATGGCCTGTTGTCCTGGATTACCCGCAGAGACTTGAGATGGAGGACGGCCTTGGTTGGCCATTCCAGGGGCACCGGCTGGAGGAAAACCCTGGGCATTTCGCTGTCTTCTCTCTCTCTCGTCAAGAAATCTTTTCAACGTTTGATTGCGGCACCAGGTCTGTATCGGATCCATTCCTCGTGCCAGCATATGCTGGTATTGCTGCGGCGGTATAGTGTTCTTCACATTGTTCTTCTCGTCGGGACTCATGGTTTGAAACATATGATTCGCAAAACTGAGAATTTGCTGTTGCTCCTGGTGGCTCAACTGTGATGGACCAGGATTCGCTTGCATTGGCCGGTTTATATTCTGTATGGGTTGGTTGTTTCGAAGCGTTTGTTGCATATCTGGGCCAGAACCCATACGGGCCATTTGTTGATGCTGGGGTGGTTGCGGTTGCATGGGATTCACTGGAACTTGCCCAGGCTGAAGTGGCTGCTGCATCCCAAAGCTTTGTTGCATTTGATTCTGAGCCGCCATACGTTGTGCCATGATCTGTTGCTGATTGGGCATCATTTGAGCCGCTTGGGAGTTTTGGAACTGCTGCTCCTGGAGAGTTGCCTGTTGCTGCCGAGTTCGTTGGATGTCGTCAAGTTTCTGTCTAATCGCATTGCCGTAGGTTTCCTTCCATAAATTTCAGTCCTGCTGGAAGTTTATCGCGTGAATGAACTTACGCGATCTGGGGCTTTCTGTAACTCTCCCAACTCGTACTGTAGCGCTATGTGGGCAGCATGTTGATGACCCATATCAGGTTTGACAAGAAGTAGTGCTGATACCCTTTAACTAAAGTATTAGTACTCTATATCTCTGCATTTATATTAGAGCTCATGTTACGTACATCTGGTGTATGTAGGCTAGGCGTTGTTGCGGAACGATTGTGGACTGCCATCCCATTGGGACTTGATGCTGTTGACTTTGTAAGAGCTGGGTTATGAACTGTCGGATTTCTGTTGATGCGCCGCCGTTCTTTTGCATACCACCAGAGGCCTGGTTACCCTGAGGCCGAGAAGGCGGCATGTTTGGGAAATTGCCGGGATGATTATTCATGTTGTAGGCTTAGAGCGAAATTCTTTAAGCAAGTCCCGGGGTTTACCAGGGCCAAGGTGGAGAGCGGCCGTAATCTCGTGCATATGAGTCTTACAAGCCTCTACGAGACACTCTGTGCTTCCGCGTGGAAGACCACAAAGGTATCTTATACGGACAGTGGATGTTGGCTCAAGCGTTCTCCAACACTGATTCACAAACCGTTTCCCAGTCTTTGGAGTCCACGTGGAGGGTATACAGCCAGACGTGATAGGTCGTGAGACTGCTCTTCCACCCTTGAGCGACACAGTACCAGGTACCAAATGCTGTAGCAAAATCTTTTGGCCGGTTGGGATACGATAGAGAGGAGGATGTGGTCTTCAAAGAGGTGGAGTTGGAGGGAAGGAGGCAAGACGAGCCTTGTATTGTCGGACCTGTGATAGCTCGGCCTTGTTGAAGCGGTGTGACGGCAAAGTCAGCGCAGTCCTTCTCTGGAGATTAATCCTAGGGCACGATGGCCTCACGGGCGTCGGAGCGAATGACCGAGGTTTGAATAGACCGTGCGAGGATACAGAGGGCCGGTTCCGTTGCTGGGAGAGAGGAATTTTGAATGCATGTGACACAGGGATCTAGAGTTGGGGCAAGAATCATTGTCAGCTGGGTACCAGCAGTATGACTAGGCAAGTAGGCTTAGACAGGCGAGAACAACCGGGGCCGGGCGAGGACTCACCTTCACCAATCGCCTAGATGAGGGTAAAAGTGACAAAAGCAGGCTGCAATGATCATAAGGATGACCGACAACGACAAGCAGGCGAAGGAAGGGACGCTGAGACTTTCGGATAGCTTCGGTGAGCAGAGAGTGTGAGTGTGAAGGTGGTTGTTGCTGATGGAGAAGCATGTGCTAGTAGTGGGGAGTAATAGTCTCCAAGGGACCCTACCCTACCTTACCCTTACCCTTAGTAACCTTACCTACCTTAAGTTCCGGAGGCAGTAAGGTAGGCCAAGGTGCCTGGCAGTAGAGTTACCCTCCTACTATACTAGTACATGAGGCGCTGGCGATCTTTTCCCGGCCCGTTCATTCGTTTCAAGTCAGCCCTACATGCCAGCCCCAAATATCATTGGCAGCTGCTCCTACCGGGGTCTCCTCAAAGGAGACTGATTATCTGCAGCAGTCCTATCCCAGCGACACTTTACCGCCATACAGGGGCCTTTGGGACCCGTGACCGGGGCTTTCACGCAATATTGCATGCTCTGTCGTGTCCTTATTCAGTGATCGTGAGGATCCACGTCACGAACCCTAAATCATACCCTAGAGCCAGGCCTACTCCGGGCACTACCTGCTACACGAATGATACTCCCCTGCTAGATAGTAAGCACCGGGCGCGAAAAGGCTTCATCGTACGTATGCATTTGGTATACACTCTACCAAGACAGGTACCTTTGAATTCTTCTAGCCAAAGGCTCCCTGTCCCTCAAGACGATGAAGTCGTCTATAGGATCGGATGCCTTTGCCTTGTTGTCCTTGGCTCTTATCTCCATCTTCGTCCTACTTCTTCTGCGTCACTTTCTACCCCTTCGTACCACCCCAGCCTACCTTGTCGTCCCCATCTTCCTCGCCCTCGCCCTTCCCATCAGCATCATCCTTCTCGTGCCCATCGATCTTGCATCTTCTTCGAGGATTGATGACGAGGCTTCAAGAGGGATCTGGCTACCCGATGGCGTCTTACTGGTAGCATGGCGAATAACGTATTGGCTGACATTCGCTCTCACTTGGTATCTGCATAATCACCTTCTACCCTTGGCTTGTTCTTTGCTAACTCCTCAGGCTGATCCTCCCCCTCCTTGGCGAGTACGTTGACTCAGGCTACCGAACGCCCAAAGACCGCATCTTACACTCCCTGAGATCAAATGGACGCTATCAGCTCATCGTGCTGGCTTGCGCTGCCGCGGGGGGCATCTACGTCTTCCTTCAAAACGGATTTAAAGGTGGCTCAGTCAAGTCTTTGGTTATGGCGTAGGATGGATTGCAACCTTACTCGAAGGACATAATGACTAACGAAGTGCTAGATTGGCATACTGTTGGGGTTTGGTCATGGCTATATACCTTATGGGCCACGGCTTGGTCGCCGTCCCTCGACGGCTGTTTCGCAATGCAAACAATGCGGGGAGATTGAAGAGAATACAAAGTCGAGCGCCGAAGGTCAACGATCGACTGAGTGACGCAACCATTGAGCTTGAAGAGTTAGAAGCACAGCTCACTCAGCTGAGGAAAAGGAAGAATGCTGTGTCCCGTGACCATGAGGAATGGATTGAGGATATATCAGATGCATCGAACGTGCCCAATTCTCGTCTTCCCTCCGCAGCTGGTCACGGATCAAACCTTCCTTTACCGGCTGTCATCACCGATCGCTACCTCGCAGAGCTGACTAGGAAGCTAATTCGAGCCCGTCACAAGCGTGTTCGCTTCATTGACGCTTGGGATCGCCTAATACAAGAGGCAGTAGATGTTCAAGCTGTAATAGATGCCAGTGCATCGAAGAGACTAGATTTTGGCAAGGCCTCCCCCCTCTCCTCATGGTTCGAGCGCCTCAGCATTCTTACGCCCTATACCCGCTATCTTCTATACTCTAAGATGGTCCCCGCGATCAGAATCACACATGCCGCTATTTTCTCCCTGGCCTCCATTTGTGTCGTATGGTCTGAGCTGGTTAAATACATCGCGCCAAAGCTATCAATCATCAGCTTGACAATACTGTCACATAATCATCAAAACAAACCACAGATAGGCTTCGTTGGCCAAGTCATTGCCTCTCTATGGCTTCTTTACATGTCAATGGCCGCACTCGCTAGTTTTGATGATGTTAAGACCTGGGGAAACCGAGCACTCGTACAACGGAATACATATGGCGAAAGTGCGACGTGGTATTCAGGGCAAATTGCTAAACTCACCGTACCGCTGGCTTATAACTTTTTGACCTTCTTCCCACGCGAGGTACACAGAGAAACCACGTTCTATCATTTCCTGGGCCGACTTATCAATCTCACACCTCTAGGTGCAGGGTTTGACTATTTCTTCCCAATCTTCATTCTAGTTCCGGTCTGCGCGACGCTTTTTAACCTCTACGGACGAGCAAGGAATGTCCTTGGCTTAGGTATACTCGAAGACGACGAAGAAGGTAACCCAACCGGCTTCGGGACAGGAGGTTGGCGAGAAGGTCGTGCCCTCATCGAGCGAGAATTACAAGGTGCATCGCGTTTAGGGCTGTCCAACCAATTGGACGGGCCGTCTTCCCCTGTGCCATCTGGAACACAAAGTCCGATTGCGCGTGGATCTCAACAAGTTCGCGCATCTAGCGGGCCAAGCTCACGACCCAGTATCCCACGACAATCCACGTTTCAAGAGCGACAAGCTCAAAGACTAGCAGAAGCTACGGCAGCCGCCGAGGAAGAAGACGAAAATTTCTTCCAAGGATTCGCTCACAGAGTGAAGAACACAATCGACAGCGTGGAAAGGCCTGAATGGCTCAATGAAATAGGCAAGCGGCCGAAGTGGATGGGCGGTGTCAATGGAAATGGCGAATCCAGTGGGCGAGCTGACTCTGGTAGGGGAATGGGTAGGTGGTTTGGCGGGAGACCTGCTGATGGACGTTTACGACTGTAATGATATATGGATTTTGTACATAGCGATGGTGTTGGCATTTTTGGGTTTTCTTGGGATACTGAAAGACTTAGTTTGTCAATATCGTAGACTTCATATACTCTATAACTTTATTAATCGAGTCTTTCCACCAGCCTCCGGTGGACTACGGACCAAAGAACCCGAATTTGCCATATGCAGTGAACATCGAGGGCTAGGGCTAGAACTAGCTGGGAAGCTTCCAAGTGAGGAAGGTCATCCGAGACCATTTCTTGCGTGAGCAACAAAAATGCAGAATCTTTATCCACGGCGTTTCCTGGTCATTCAATGTTCAGATTCGCACCGTTGACTCAGGAAGCCTCTGTATGTCTGCGTTGCCAGCTCCGCTTGAGGCTTCGCAAAGGGTCGCGTCAAGATGTCATCAATCGTTCGTCAACGACGCCGCAGCAGCTCCGAGGATTTGCCCCCAGCCGCAAGCTACGCCAGGAACAAGCGATACTCAGCGATGATGGTCTCATGGATGGGGACTTGATTGCCCCGGTTAGGAAGCATGATCCCTTCGGCCCCAAGAGGGAGGGGCGAGCTGTACCGAGGGCAGCGTCAAGACATACAGGAGTTAAACACCGGCACAGAGGACACAAAGATGCTCTTATGTTCAGTGTCTTGGGGGAGCCTGCTGAGGTTCTTGTTCTCGACGACGGCCGTGTGGCGAGTGGAGGCTGTTCAGACTTCGTTGAGGTTCGATCAAAGCGGGCCGCTAAGGATCGCGAGATAAATGTATTGAGCTCTTCTGACATGTTGGACGAGATAGATGCAGAGCGAGGCCTCGCCGACACCGATCAAGTGTTCAAGAACATTGAGGGCATTAGAAACTCGTGGATTGCAAAATCGAAGAGCGACCCAGCCGTTTTTTCTCCTGCCGAACACGCTGAAATCTCCTCGCAGCTCGGCCGTGGGTTCACAACAAGACAGCTAGCCGTATATTTTGAAAGAGCAGATGTGGACAAACCGAAGGACCCATTGGACTTGCGGTATGAGTTTTCGAGCGATGTTTATAGCCGATCTGCATGGACCTCAGGGACGCCATCTCCTCAACAGTCCAGAGCCCCCAAGCTTTTAGGGCCTGGAAAAGATCGAAAGATGCGCAAGAACCTCATATTCGAAGATTTGGACAGGCAGCTCTCGGCTAAATCAATGCTGGTCGAGAGAATACTACGACAATGTTGGCAATTCAATGTTAGACAGGACGAATCCACGGAAGGTGAACTCGATATACGGCTGCATCTGACACATTTGGATCTCATAATGAATCATAGTAGGCTTAAGCTGCCATTGCTTATTTACTGGAGTCAAACTAACCGTGACGCAGAGCGTGGGATTCTCAAGCAGATGTCCGAGACTTATGGCGCGAAAATCCAAGCCTCACGACACGATCGAGTTATGCGGGTAACGTCAGACCACGACAATTGCCTTGATGTGCTCAAAGTCATCATATTCATACTGGAGAGCATACGTACTTCCGAGATTGAACCAAAGCTCCTAAATACAAATCTCAAGTCTGCCCTACATTTCGAACCCGACACCACTATGCTTAAGCAAGTCGAGCAGTTGACGAATACGGTTATCATAGCGAAATATACAGCGAGTCGACTTGAAAATGTAAGTTCTAAACGGCGTTGATCTGGGTCTCCGCATGCACTAACCTTTTGATAGCTACGCATCTATTACCTTGGACCTAATGATGGCGACCTGCAAGATGTGCGAAGGCTGATTAGCCACATCATGAGACCCAAGCCCATCGATGAAGGTTGGCTTTTCTGGTGCGGAAATGTCAACCAAGCCAAAACCGTACCAGTACCAATCGATGTAGGCAGTGGATTAGCATTGATACACAGAAATCAGCAATGGTCGCGGTGGTGCAGTCCCAATGCGAGGAAGACAAGAGAGGGCAAAGAAGAGCGCGGTAAATCGGCTTCATCAACTCCCTTAGGCAATGCAAAGGCGTTGAATGCCCTGAACAAGTTTCTAGCTCCCCCACAGCAACACCATGAACTGCCATCGGAAGCAAGCCCCTACTGGCAACCAAATATTGTCCACTCGGACTCGGTGACTATGGGAAACGTAGTCTTTTCAGGGCTATTGGCTGCGAAGCGGTCACCCCCAAATCAGGCCAGAAGGGAGGCTGTCAAAGATGATCAAGTTACGGGTAGACCAAATAACACACGTCGCGAGTTCGTTTCCTCCATCGCCGGTGTATTCCGTCTGCTACAGCCTCTCGGATCAGTGAAGTCGAACCCTGCAATTGCAGAGTACGTCCAGATCCATCTTACGCCTTCCCTCGGCACGTTACCTGTACCAATGGAAGTCCTGCCGAACCTTGAGATTCGAATTAAGCTCAATAACGATACCATGACGACCTCATTCGAATATGTTCGACTGGTCCATAATAAGCACCTCGACTTTATGCTACCTCAAAATACGGTAGATTTGCGCTTCATCAGAGGTTCATCTGTCTATTGGCAGACTGAGGGACCCTGTGATCCTCGAGTCCAGCAGTTCATACAGGACAGCAATTTCAATATATGGGGCACAGATCGCCTTAGGACGCCAACAGAGCTTGCCCTGGAGATCCCTGCGCATGCTATGCGCCCCCACAAAAAGCTTCCGGGAGAGAAGGTACCTGGAGCGCTGTTAGTCGATTACACATTCAGCAGCCTCGAACATCGCAGCGAGCTTCTCATTCCAATCGGAAAAGCCGGAGAATGGTCCCATCTCACATACACAAACATCGAAGCCGGTAAATTGGGTGGTAGAAGAGATGAACTTACCCTCACCAATCCCATGGAAAGCGGAACCACGCTGCCTAGCAACGAGGACCCAAAGGCTATTGCACAAATCAGTTTCGGCAAGGATCCAGGCTCAGCGACTCTCCTAGCCAGACTTAACACTTTGATAAACGCGCTGGAGAATCAGCCTGAAAATGAGTACTTGGCACAGGCTTTCACTCATGGTGTGGAGAAGGAGAAAACACAAGAGGTCGGGGCGGGAAGAGAACCTTTGGGAAGGACTTTTCGGGCTCGACGCCTTGCTCTACCTGGAAGAACGCCGACAGCGTTGAGGAAAAGGCGGAGCAGATGATGCTGTAGAGAAATCTACGCCTGGATTGAAAACTGTCATACTATCACGATTACCTTATTTCAAAGAATCATCTGCCATTGCATTTAACGACTCCCTGAATACGAATGAGGCTTGTATACTGGAATTCTGGCATAAGAGGAGGCTATTGCCACACACGTGGAAGCAGCGCTGTCCATGAAGATCGCAATCAAATATTCCTCAGAGACTCCTATCATTAGATACTCTGTAAGTTTTCAGATACTGAACATGTTGCTTGGATTAGCTATGTAGCATAGCGTAGTATACTGTACAGATTTCTCTCCGCTGCTACCTATCTTATGATCTTAGGTGAACGCTGAGGGATTATTTCGTGTTTATGTTACAATTGCTCAAGGAGCATGAGAGATGAAAACACTTACCTCGTCTTCATGAATATGAGACTTAATAAGTACAGTACCTACTATCATCAACTTAGATCTTGCCATACAATATCGGAATGCACGCTTCATCTTTGCAGTCTGTTCTGCTCTTCTACTACCTCAGTAGAAGAGAGATAGTGTATATGCCATGATCTATATGTAATTGATGCCTCTATCATTGAGTTTTCTAGGATGCAGGAGGTTATTTAGCTGTTTCAGAGCTTAGAGATGGCCAGCTCGTGGTCGCCTTGGGATGCACGTGTATGCGGGTTGGTGACACTTGGTGGTTTTTGCTTGCTACGTACTCAGGCTGACTGGATTTTGTAACGCAGAAATGAATTTTTGGGTATATAGGTGTCTGTCTCGCCCCGTCATGAAAAAGCTATCAAAGCCTACTGTATGTATAGCCGCTGGCCTAGGTATTCGCCTCCCTCCCTCCCTTCCTTACATAGAAAAGGTTGTGTCCCGTATGTAGAATGTCCGTTCCGCGCTCTGCGCCTGCAGAATTTCTGTTATGTCGATCCCGATATAAATACTTCAGCGCTTGCTGTGCTGCTTTCTCCTCGCTTCCTGCCTATGAACGATATGAACACCTCGCTTCCTATGAACGATTTGAGCACCTGGACCGTCTGAATGCTCCTTCCCCGCTACCGCTTGTTTTAAATCAGACCATGAAGAAAACCGATGCCGTTGGAATGCACTGCCGCCTCTACACCCCTGGTGAGGAGATGAACGCCCATATCGCTTTGTAGCCGTTTCTAGTTTTTTCTCCCCAAAATGTCACATAACAATACAGCACCCGCATCCGCCTTCCTTCTTTTTCTTCACATCTTCTCGGTCTTTCTCTTGCTCCCTAGCTATCCTTTCCTTTTCGAATGGATCTACCGGTTTCAAATTGCCGCTTTGACTTACGGGACTTAGTTCTTTCATCCTTGGTATGGTGCTATAACCCCCATGCTGTGAGGTATCGGTGTTTATCGGACTGCCTAAGGGTCTCTGATTGGGATTTCGCCCAGGCGTCGCTACCGACAATGGCCATTCCGGGCCCCGCTGCTCTTGTAACGACGGTTCGTCCGCATCCCTTGACGATGGTTGCAATCCATTCACTGTATGCTCGGCTAGTGGACTAAATTGGGGCGGCAACTGTGGAGACTCCTTGCCGTCAAGTCGCCGCTTCTCGGCTTCTTTCTGTGCACGGTCCAACTCTTCTTGTTGTAATCGCTTGGCATGCGTTGGGAGGAGTTGTTGATCTGGTGGTAGGCGGGGGTCGGGTTTGTACATTGTGGCCAGCCATGGAGGCTCACCCTCTGGTCGATTTATAGCGGTTGGAGGACGAGGTTCGAGGCCAGAGCGTGACTTTGGTCTAGGAAGAGTGGGTGTACGTGGGGAGTTTGCAGAAGTGGAGCGCGTTTTTTGCTGGGCATCCGGTGTATGTGTTGTGGAGGTTTTTCTGCGAGCGGTAGGTCTATTGTTGCTGGCAGCACGGGTCTTGGTGGGCGATCCTTCAGATCCAGGGCGTGAAGCTGGAGTGGGTGTGTTGTACGATGCGTCCGCATCATCGAGGAGAACCTGGCTCCCTACACTGTTGCCGCGGCTGCGGGCTTTGTACGCTATGCCGTTCTCCTCTCCCGTCCAGTTGCCGCTTGCACCTCTCTTTCGCGGAAGCGGCGTACCTCGTTCGATGTGTCCTTGTGGTATAGGCATTGGGCTTGATCTAGGAAGCGGTATCCGTGAGGAGCTTTTCCGTAGATCTGGCTGTCGATAGACTGTCGAATTTGGCGATTCCATGTAATTGTCTGTAGCAATTTCCTCTGGCGTCCGTAGGTCAAATTCATGCATAGCTGTCCCTTCTGCATCTTCTTCCTGCCGTACTGGTGAACGAGTTCGCTGCTTCTTTCGCTCCTTCGCTATTGGTACCTCCACCTCTTCCACAGGCATCTCCAGGGCCTCTTGGCGCAGATCATGCTCCCGACGCCCTTTTGATCTGCTAATTGACCTTAATTGTTGGGGTGGCAGCTTGATGCCTGCTTCTTTCATCTCATGGCTTTCTATAATCGCTAATTTGTCTCTGTGTATCCATCTTGAGCGCTCCGGGTCCTCGTCGTCCAGGTAGTACTCATCTTGCGGCGCTGGTCGCTCACTTCTATCCATACTACTACCCCCTACACTCTTCTCTGTGATGCTCCTAGGATGGCCGTAGAGATCTATCAAGCTATCGGCTTCACTGCCACTTCTGCTTTCATTGAAACCAGGTCGCGTGCCTTGTTTGTAGGGTGATAGATAGGAAGGATCAATGTTTGCAGTCGACTTCGACTGGCTCTGTGTAACACCCTGCGTGTTCTTTTGCTCACTTCTATCTGGAGTACTGGGTCTGTTTCGAGGTTGTGAAGGACCGTTGGATTGATGTGGAGGGGGGTTGAAATTCAGTTTCTGTTGTGAAGGCTGGCTAGTCCGAGGAAATTGTTGTGACGAATCTGACTGCAAAGTGAATTAGTGTCCACATTCATGTCTGCGATATTGACATTTCAGCTACCTCTTGACTTTTCGATGATTTGAAGTCCCATTGATTTGTCTCCCTGTCTGGCATCCGGGGAGAGTTATACTCGCGACCATTTGAGTATGTAGAGACAGCGGCCATTGCCTGCATAGCCAGCCTCAGCACGGTGTGTGGCGCAAGACCAGGATTGTATTGTGTATGCTTCTTTTTCCTGGTGCATCAAAGTTTCAACTGGCTGGACAGCGTTCGTTTTTCGGGTCCGCGTTGGCGAGATCTTACGATTGACGTTGCAGGTGTCAATCGCAGGTTGCTACGCAACGTCCACCGGTCCAGTTGTTTGAACAAGCGCAAAAACAGTCTAGTGGCTGAAGGGTTGTGCATGGAAGGTTTGCGCGGAAGGATTCAAAACATCCCAGCTAGATACTTTGGATTAGGAGTGGGGGTGGACCACAACGCAGACAAACCCTGTTGCGCGTTCTTAAAAGACCTGTAGCAGAGTCGATATAAACACAATGAAAGTCGTCGTCGCAAGTAGTCCGTGGCGGCTTTGTACAATAGATATTGCAATAGGAGTTCATCATCTGTCAATTGTAGAGGCGTTTTTCCAGCCATTTGCTTCGAGCCAATCAGGGGCTGCCGGCTTTGGCTGGACTTTGCCTCCGCGATTCCAGCCTTATCAATCGACGACCACGATGCAAAATACATTGCACTATGAAAGGGAACAAGCACAGTTTTGATCCCTTTGAGCTGTACATTACTCTACAATTTGAATTTATTAGGAGAGCAGTTTCTCTGTGACATCAGTGCGTTCTGCACAGACCATACTGTCTAGTGCCTATCCAATAGTTTACTACTATAAAGAAACATTTGACGCCTATAAATGTCCCATTAGAGGCGACCTCACAGACATGCAGGCATATCTGTTCCAGCGGGCAGAACGATATTTCTAATTAGGTGCTGTAGTGACTGTCCCAAAGCTATAACAAATCCTCAAGGTGTATTAGCACTCACATCAATAAAATCGCCAGACGTCTAATCTTGCTGCAATAGCTCGAGCACGACCCTCTCGATAGAGTAACCATAGTCCGATGGTTGCTAGGCATATGCTGATAAGTGACTCGAGGCTATTTGGTCAATACTTCAAGATATTGCAGGCTTAGCAAGGGAGTTCAGAGATCCCTGGGAGAAGGATAGGAGGGTACAAAGCGAATGTCACGTAACATCCCACTGCGAGAGACCGTTCAAAACACGTTTGGTCTCCTTTGGTAATGGAGAGAATTCGGTACTGTTGAACCTCCCTCCTGTGCCAAGCAGAAGGCCCTTCCAACAGCTATAACGAGCATGCAGTCTGCATGCATGGAAAGTAATGGAGAGGCTGTTGGCTCCAATTACATAGGGTTTACCTATCGATTCCTTATGATTTGCGCTCTTCTCGTAGTCACGGAAGCCAAGCAATCAGGGCCTTTCATAGATATTCATAGCACTAGGATATGCTCAGGGTATATGTTTTAAGGGGATTGACGAGCACCTCCGAGTACACGCCTCAATGTGTGCTTTCGGAGTAGGTTAATAACAGAGAGAATTCCGAAGCCACTGCATCGAGGCCATGCACGAAATGATGAGGTGATGAGTAAGTGTTCGGCACTCAACTTGAAGGTTATACGAGGAGGGTCCAGAAGAAAAGCCTCGCGGTAATTGACAGACCAACGAGAGTGCGCAGTTCATGGCTTAGAAGAGTATTCCCAAACATTATTCCCAAACATTATCTGTCCTTCTCATTAACGAGCCTCCATTAAGATGTTCGCTTCTCAAGCTCCATATATGAGTTCTGATCATGGGAGTTGGCGAGAATGGTTCTTTTAGATCCGGCAAAGCGAGCAATGATAGGAAAGGGGAGAAGCGCAACGCTGCTCCGAGGCAATTTGGTCTGAGGCGTTTTTTCGTTTTGCGGGGTCCTGTGCTTCCCAGGGACGATTAGCGAGGGGTATCTAGCCTGCGATAGTTCAAAGGAAGCAGTTGACAAGTGGTGCACGCCGCTTACTGACAACCCCGGGCTTATCCTCCTTGAGTAGGGCCAAGCCTCTAGACAGGTCCTAAAGCCCTTGGCCGGGGAAGTAGTCAAGGAGTAACGGTGTAGTTGGAGTCTAGAGGGGGCCCCTGGAATGCACTCCACGCAGTAGAAACAGCGAGCGGGCACCTCCACTCCAACCGCTCAGAAGACGCCGGCAGCGACGACTGAGTATTTTATCAATTGCCCCTCAAACAAAAGCTTCACCAATCCCTTCGACGCAGCTTTCTTTTTGCCACATCCTAGAAGTAGATATTCTCCTTGCGTTAGTACCTGCAGCATCATATATTCGTCGAACGTGTCCACGTCACATGCTTCATGCTTCACATGCTTCTTCATCGCCGCTTTCAGGTTTTCCGCCGCTGACGATCCTGCCTCGTCCGTTTCCGACATCGCTTAAGCACGCTCACTGCGTTGAGCGCGACCCCAAAGAATCCTACGACATCATACAACATCACGACGTCAGAAACACCCTCAGTGTTGAATCTAGGTCGTTTCTTTCAAGTATTTTTGGACGAAGCAGAGCACGAGCATCCAAGGGATAGGAAACGCGACGGTGATTCCCAAGAATGTCGCTTGTACAATCTGTGCAGGGCCAAGCTGCAGGTATGTTTTCTCTAGCACCAGATAAGCGCTCAGACACGCAACCACGTCGCACAGCGATGCTAGGGGCCACTGAGCTGTCAACAACTCCCCCGTTTCAAGTCTCTTTTGGACACATAAAGACATGGGGCGTCTGAAACGCTCCCAACCCTCCACCACCCTCCGCCTACCTGCTAACGTGTACCTCCCTCCAGATTCAGAGAGACAAACGTCTCCTGGACTCACAGCAAATTTGCCCTCAAATAACCCTTTCCGCAACCGCGCTGCATCGCCTGCAAACAATTTACCCTCACCCCTCGCGACAACATTCAGCCATATCCCTAGCACAGCACCTGACAGACCACTGTCACGGAATCCTTTCCTAGATCAGACAGACAAGAAGAACTCAAGCACTGTACAAGTGAGGTCTGCATCGCCAGAAAAAGGCTCCTTTGCGATGGCTGGAAGGGCATCACCACAGAAAACAATGTTGACTGGACATGCTGCAGAGCTATTCGTAGGCGAACCATTTGAATAGCCTCAAAGCTTTTAATACTGATTCGAGTCTTCAAGGACAATCTCTCTCTAGGTGACAGTCCCTCCAATTCTACCAATGGCATACCACCTGGCCAGCCTCCTCCATACACGAATCGTCCACCACGATCAGAGAATTTGCCTCCTAGATCCAGAAATGCGATCGCAGGCCATCAACCATCGCGATCGCAGGAGGATCCTAACCAACGGCCACGCAATGGAAAACCTCGAGGGCCTGAATTTGACATTTTTGCTGACCCAGCGTCCCCTGAAAAGGAAGGAACTCGACTACGACCTAGGCGTAACTCCGACTCTTCAATCAATAGCCGAACAATTGTCTCAGAAGAAGAACGAAGACGTAGGGAACGCCATCGCCGAGAGCGAGAGGCCAGGTATAGAGGAGACAAAGGGGGAAGACCTGGGACTTCTTCTTCGAGGCCCAAGAAGCCGAACAAGCAGCTTGACCTCATTGATTCCCTAGATGTAACCAGCATCTACGGCACTGGCTGTGAGTGCTTTTGTCTACTGCTCATGCCTGATCTTTAGTACTGATGTCTTATCTAGTGTTCCACCATGATGGCCCCTTCGACGCGTGCAATCCCCATCGCAACCGCAAAGGCTCCCAACGCGCGCCCATGCAAGCATTTGCCAAAGATTCGCTGAATAACACACTGGGAGGGTCCGGACCTGTCAACAAGGAAATCAACTTTGCACAATTTCATGGTCGTGGCGCCGAAGGTTTTACCGATTACTCAACTTCAGGCGCCAAACCTTTGGCAGAACCTTTCACATACGAGCCATATGCTGGGTCAAGTGCTCCGACGAGAAGATACAACGGGCTTAATTCCACCGTCGATCGAACTTCGAGCTTCAATCCTACCAACAGGGTTGATAAGATACATGGCGAGGAAAGCATGGGCCTTGGTACGACCACGCATCTAGAAGGTGCTCCTGCTGCTCGAACAGTCATTCAGCGCCGCGAATCCGAGAATGATCAGATCCCAGGTACGGGAAATAGCGGTGGGCTGGGTAGAAAACGGAGTTTGGCGCAAAAGATTCGAGGGATCAGCAACGCCAATCGTGGAGCTGCTTTCGCCCCATCTGGAAGGGTCACGAGCCCCGAGGGAATCTACAACAAACCTTCGACCCCAACAAGCCCGGAAGCTGTACAGAGCGCTGGCGGTATGCCGAACATTGAGGAAAAGGAGATCAATCCTTTCTTCAACGATTACGGTGACGAGTACGAGAAGAAGGGTCAAAAGATTCAGAATGCACAGCAACGGAACCGGAATGGAAGTATAGGTGGTGGTGAAGATCAACTTACTGCTCGTTCTCGAGCGTTGAGCAGTCCTAAACGTGCTGCTACCGGCGGAACACTTGAGAGGAGAATCACCAATGATGGAACCATTAACGGGCAATCAGAGAACAGTGGAGGTGGGGGATTTTTGAGCCGTGTCAAGAGCTTGAAAGGAGGCAAGAGGTCGAGGCCTGAAAGGAAGATCGAGGCCTGAGAGGTCAAATACATGAGGCGGCAGACTGTCAGTACAAGCCTTGAGGATTATGTAAATATATGCAAAAGAACACATTGGCACCGCTGTCGATCAGCTCGGGTATTGCCACCGAGCTTCTGGGACGATAGTACGCGTCGAGCACTGGAGCTGCACTTTGCGGCAATTAGTATATTGTTATTGGCGTCTTTATTATGATGATACCAGGATAAGATAGACCGGGCATACACACTGCTACTGCGAATGAAGCAACTGGAATTTATCCTACAGTCACTTCCAACGCCTGAAGTAACCTCTTTAAATGATGACAATCATCACCCTGCAAAATCCTGCTCCAACTGTCTTCTGTGCGTCTTCGCCCTCTTCTCTGCTCAGTGGCAGACCTAAATTCAGATGATGTCCAACTGCGAGCCCCAGTTTCCAAGTCCCCTAGTCTGTTCACCCATAACTTTGTGCTCAAGCTCAGTCTTGGACGTCCGGTGGCTTCCCAACGGGCTGTATCATCTTCTGCAAACACACGCGCGTCAGCATTATACCCTTGCAATCTCCAAAGCCAATACGCCTATCTCCTCTTTCTATCCTCTTTCCATTCCTTCCGCGCCCCGAAGCGAAAAGTCATGATCCACATACTTCGATCATCATACCCCTCACCCGCTCCCTACACTCACCCATCCCAACACTCATGTAAGCGAGCAGCGGCGGGTGGCCGATATAGGAAGCGTAGCTGTCACGGTGGATGTTGGATGACCATTCGAATTTTGTGGTGTCGGCGTGGCCGGTGCCTATGTAGCGGGATTGGAGCTGCTCGAGTTGTTGCTGGGTGCGGAGTTTGTCTGCCTATTGGAGAGGGAGGTTTTAGTAGGGGTTTGTAAGGTGGGATGGGAGAAAGAGGAGGAGCTGGTGTAACTTACCATGATTGAAATGGAGATTTAGGAGATTGTGATAGTGCTCTACTTTACAAACATCATCACAGTCTCCCTTTCATTCTTTAGCCTGATTTATGAGTAATCATAGAATACCTGTTCCCTCGCCCGCTCCCCTTACTGCATAGACCCTCTTACTGGATAGCCCTGTAGGGCTGGATCTAAATGAACCCTAAAGCGTCCTGGCTTTAGCGCATCTCCCGATGTGACGCTACTGCGAGCTAGCTTTTCGGCATTTTAGTTGTGAGCTGCGGGCTGTAATTTCGGGAGAACATAATTCCGATCGCATCCTATAGAGCACCCAAAGTCTCTGCCAAAGATCTAGCTAGGTAGTAGTTGGCAGTCGGCCTGATCTGCAATCAAATGCTGGGTCCGGCACTATGGGGCTATCCAGTAAGGGGATCTATACAGCAAGAGGGTGAACTCTTCTAGCGCCGTGGGGGCGAAATGATGCATAAGTTCAGGACAAAGCTGAAAAGTAAGGAGCCAAGTTGCATACCCATTCTCACCTCTCGATAAAGACAGATCGGTGTAGAGTCAGTTCATTGAGATGTTCTGATTTCCATTACGGTTCAAAGACGATCATGATTCTGCTACGCACTCTTGCTATAGGTTGTCTGCTCGCAGGCTTGGCCAATGCCTTCATCGCTTTCCAAACTACATGCAGCTCTCCACCTGATCCCGTCACCTGGGTGGCCTCTCCACAGGTCCGGGGAACAATTGACATACTCTGGAGCTGTTTCTCCGTTCTTTTACTATGTACCTGGACGATTCAGCATTTGTCTGTACCTCCTCGGAAGGAGCATGAAGGGCATTCTTGGAACCGTCGCTTCGTCACGGATGCGCATTATAATGCTTTCGTAGACAATCTGCACTACAATATCACCAAGTTGAAATTGATGGCTTTATCTCTCCTAGCCCCAGAGTATATACTAGCCAAAGCGCTTGCGGAATGGCTAGCAGCACGGGATTCAAAAAGGCAATTTAGTCGGAGAGAATGGACAACCACACATGGCTTTTTCGCCAACATGCGCGGCTTTGTGTTACGCTTTGATGTGACCGCTGTGCCTAAACCTCTCGAGCCCCGTCCGCCTACGGGGTACGAACGAAGCTTTTTCACGCCTAGCCTTTCAGGTCACCCACCCTATATCCCACAGGACCTCAAAAGGGCCGAAACCGAAGAGATCAAGCACTGCTACGACATCTGCGGTCCTGATTGTCAGAGTCGCCTTTCTGTCGCCCCAGAAAAGGACCGAGAGACTGCAGCAGCCCGTGGATCAAGTCCTCATGCTCTGACTGCGACGAAGTCTGAAAACAACGATCCTATTGGGATTGAAGTCGATCAACCAACCCAGCCTAAACCGACAGGAAAATTGGCTAAGGCTTTGGCTCCACCAAGCAGCTTAGCTGGTCAGCCAACAGATGACTTCATTGCCTTCCCACCCAGCATCCAGATAAATAGTCCAGCAACCATTCCACGGGTGGAGAAACGTGAATACCACACGGATGCTACACCCACTGCCATTCCAGATGGTGATTCCTACTCACTTCCATCCGGTACGGCACTTATCCAGCCACAAAATAAACCCAATCCCCAGAATCAACCCATTGATGAGGCGCTCCCACGGCATGAGGTGCACCCGCACCACCATACGGCCACTGTTGCGCAGGGCACGGTGACGCTTATTCCCCATGAGAGATGGAAGGCTACCTGGGCACTATCGTCCATGCAAATGCACTACGCATATCAAGAAGGCCTTATACCCCTACCAGATGTTTCAGAGGAAGAATTGAATGACAAGAGCAAGGGCGATGCTCTCGTCAAAGGAGCCGCCGTCCTACAAATTACATGGCTTGTGGTCCAGATCATCGCTCGCACTTTTCAATCCCTAGCCATCTCCCAGCTTGAGATTACAGTCGTTGCGTTTGCAGCCTGCGCCATAGTCACCTACTTTTTACTCTGGCATAAGCCTCAGGATGTGAAAATGCCTATGTACATAGACATCCCACACACTCTGACAAGAGAGCAAATCATTCAGTTGGCTGCTCGTTCAGCGGTCTCGACCTTAATGGTGCATCAATTTTGGCTTCACGGCGTAGCGATCCGGACCATGGCAGACAGTGTATTCCCCTGGACGCCTGGAATTAAAGTTCAGTTTCTAGGCATGAAAAAGCCTGTATATCTCAACCAGTTTTTCGTGGGCATCGGTCTTGGCGGCGTAATTTTTGGCGGCATCCACTTTGCCGCATGGAATTTCCACTTCCCTTCAAAAATAGAAGCCATACTCTGGCGTTGTTCTTGCACTTGGCTTGTTGCCTTCCCACCCATTGGCATCACCATCTACTGCGTTGCCCAACACATTGCTAAAAAGTCCAGATTCTCAGACGATGAATTGAGTAGATGGCTCAGGCCGATGGGTCATGTGACTCTACCCATCTACCTCTTAGCACGCTTGTACCTCTTAGTTGAGGTCTTCCGTTGTCTGGCTTACCCTCCGCCAACTTTGTTCGAAGCTGTTAGTTGGCCGAGTGCCATTCCTCACGTTTACTGAATGAAAGCTTTGCCGTCAACCTGCGTCAAATGCACTACTGCGATAATCGAGAAAGTATGGATTATTGCTACAACATTGAGACCCTACAAGATTGAAAATATGGTAGCTTCTTTGGCTAGAGTTACGACGTGGAAATTCTATCAAATCAATTCCGATTCTGGTATGTAGCTAATTTGTAGTATTTATACAGTGAACACTATTAGTCCACAAAATAGTACTACAATACCGCTCATGAAGGACCGGCGTCGCTTTTCAATACTGCGGTAAAATTTAAAAAATAGTCATAAAGCTCTCGTCCAGCGTGATCTTCTTACATTATATCTTGGCGTCCAACTTTTTGAGTAGAAGCCCTAACCCTAGCTCCAGATGAGACCCCTGGAGCATAGAATAGAAGTAGAATCAGAATGAGCCCGCTCGTTTAGGAGGATGAGGAGGAGAATGAGGATGATTATGTAAATACTTCGCGACCGGAGATCCTGACTAATAACCTACGGTACAACAATTGAAGCTATGGACACCTCAACATCCCCCCAAACACCCCAAGCCCAACCTTCAGAAGACACCAAAATGCAAATGGACACCGAAGAACCCATTCCACTGACCTCCCTGCTCCGCACCCATCACAAACGCGGCCTCCCGCCCATTTTCGCATCCACTTACCCTCATGGCCACATCTCCGGCCATGCTCGTTCCCCTGCCCAACAACAAGCCTTTGAAGCTCGGAAAGAGGAGATCTTGAAATCGATGAGCACGGCGGATATCGAGAAGAGGTATGAAGAGAAGGTCAAGGAGATTAGGGGCGTGTTAGAGGAGACGGAGAGGAAGACAAAGGAGATGGAGGGAGAGATGGAGAAATTGAGGATGGATAGGGAGATGGAGAGGAGGGTTTGGGGGAAGTTGAGGAGGATGAAGGAAGGTGGTGGGTGAGGTGATATGATGGTGATCATGATGCTGCTTCCGAAGATCTGACTCTGGAGGTTCCTGTTCTCGCTCTCGCCCCTATGCCAGCGGGCTGACGAGGACTGACTCTGGAGGTCCCTGCTTTCGCTCCTATGCCAGCGGGCTAACCAGGACTGTGACTCTGAAATGATAAATTACGTCTTTTTGCATCCGCATCGGCTACGGACTGGCCTTTCTGATGTTACAGACCGCTTAGGACAGAGGAAAAAGCGAGTATGCCGTAGTAGACAGCAGTCACGGCAGCCTGCTTCTTGCCGTCGGCATCAACATCACGACTGCCTACTGAAATTAAGCCAACCTTGGAATCAAATGACCGCTCTGTTTCTGGTCATGACGCGGCTCTTTTGGGAACCAATGATTGATTCCACCCCGTTGGAAAGCAACCGACACTTCTTGTCTCCGGTCGTCTACACGGCAGCCGGCTTCTTGTATTATACATTTACACGCTTACAACCCTGAGCTCCATATGCGATGAAATATGAAGCCTCAGACCGCTTTTTGCTTGACCGTCGTTCAAACATGGCACCAGCAATGGCCGTGGCATGGTTACCAGAAGACCGGGTGAAGCTTGAAACTGCCTTGTTACGTGACATTTGGATAGATCTGTCCCAATGCAAGCCAACCGATTCAAGTATCTGGGACCAGACCATATTTTTCAGGAGCACCCGAGAGTCTGCCTCAGCTCATTGACCGCTCACTTTCCTGTCACGTCACAACATCTCTGTTGCGACATACGACAATCCGGGCACTCACAGAATGACTCCCTACATACGTTTCCCATCTGAGGTTTGATGAAACTCTGCATCGAATCGGTGGAGCCCTGCATTGGCCAGACTGAGTCGTTATATAGAAAATAAACTCACACTAATCATAGCCTTTTTTATAGTCTCTTTAGACAAAGCCTGTGCTAGGGACAGATCAAGGGACTATATAATTCCGACCTATGCCACACCCCAGGCCATCTAGTTTCTACTCTTTGGCAACTCCTCTCCGACCAACGCCAAGCTCTACCGATACCATGAGTGCACCTGGGCACGCTGCCAGCAGTTCTGCCCCGATTGCGGCTCAGATGGGATCGAACCCTACATCTAGCAGCGGTACTGACCAAGTTGCAATCAAGGCAGAATCGAATGATAAAGGAAGTGACTCCGCTGTTAAGAAAGAACTGAACATCACCTCATCTCTCGAAGACCTTCAGACAGATGAACAACGACGTGTGCTTGACACCGTAGCGGACGTTCGCAAATGTGGTCTTGATAGCATCTTATCGCTGCCCCAGCTTGTTGTGTGTGGCGACCAATCTGCGGGAAAGAGCTCTGTGCTTGAGGCCCTGACAGAGATACCATTCCCTAGGAACGACAACTTATGTACGAGATATGCCACGGAGATCATTCTTCGACGTGCACCGATCAACTCGCTCACGATCAAGACCATCCCGGACGCCTCCCGGCCTTCCCCCGAGCAAGTAGCCCTCAAGAATTTCAAGGAGTCTATCACTGACTTTGATGAACTCCCTCGCATTATGAATGTAGCAAAGGCTGCCATGGATGCCGATGGGGGTCCAACGGCAGGATCCAGGTCCAAAGCATTCTCCAGAGACATCCTCAGCATCGAAATCGCGGGCCCTTCTAGGCCACAGCTAACTCTAGTAGACATACCTGGGCTCATCCACACGGAGACAAAGGGAGTCACCAAAAATGATGTTGAGCTTGTATCACAGATCACTGATCAGTATATCTCACGCTCTCGAACAATCTGCTTAGCCGTGGTCTCCGCCTCCAATGACTATTCGAATCAAAAGATTCTGACCAAGGTCAGGGAGGTCGACCCGGATGGAGCACGTACACTTGGAATCATTACGAAGCCCGATCGTCTCGACGCAGGTTCTGGGAGCGAGACTGCATTTCTCGGCCTTGCACGCAACGAGGACGTCAAATTCAGCCTAGGCTGGCACGTACTCAAAAACCGGAAGTACGATGAGAGAGATTACTCCCTTCAGGAACGAAAGGCCGCTGAAGACAACTTTTTCCGCACATCCAATTGGAACACTTTGCCAGATCACTGCCGCGGCATCGATGCATTGCGTAGTCGGTTGAGCCATTTGCTTTTCGAGCACGTCAAGGAAGAGTTACCAAAGCTCCGAGGAGATCTCGAGAACGCACTCCTGACAGCTACACAGGACCTGCATATCTTGGGAGATCCTCGCTCGGAGCTGTCAGAATGCAAGGCGTATTTGTCCCAGCTGAGTCTTGATTACTTCCAAACATGCAAAGCCGCGGTCGACGGACATTACGAGGGAGACTAATTTATCAGCAATACGGGGGAGGCTTTTGATCTCAGTTCTCCGTCGTCGATCCGCAGAATGCGTGCAGTTGTGCAATATATGAACGCCCAATTTGCTGAAACTATGCGCATCAATGCCCACAAATACCAAGTTGACATGTCTGAACAGGCCAGCGCTCCGCCTCAGGTGACAAACGTGTCTACATCGCTCCGAAAGCGCTCGCTTTCAAAGTCCACATCGCCGCAAACCTTGGGGAGGGCTGAAGCGGTGGCGTGGGCTAGCCGTGTTTTGGTTCGCACGCGGGGAAGAGAGCTGGTGGGTAATTTCAACCCTCTGCTCGTCGGAGAGCTTTTTTGGGATCAATGTTCCAATTGGCAAGCCCTGGCAAGACAGTATTTGGAGAGTGTTGAGAGCATGTGCAGCAAATTCCTCAATATCTTGCTTGAAGACAAGTGCCCCAAGGACATCGTGTCTCGCCTTCGCCATTCTTTAGTCGAGGATGCCCTCAAAGCTAGGTACGATAGTGCCCTTGAAGAGCTGGGACGAATCATGGAAGACAACAAGAGTTATCCGATCAATTACAATCACTATTACACGGAGACAATCAATGAACGGCGTCAGAAAAGGCAGAAGGCCTCTCCTGCCCAGTGCATTGAAGACGCAACAACACGCGAAGTAATCGACGAAGCATACTCAACCCGTACATCCGCCAGGGTCAATGTCAATCAAACCATAGAAGCCTACTCCAAGCGTATTGACCCCAATATGGAAAATGTCAGCTGCGAGGAAGCACTTGATTGCGTCTTAGCTATCTATGAGGTGAGTCATGTTCACCACCATCCACCCCTTAGCTGACGGTGATTTGTCCAGGTCCAGTTAAAGGTGTTCGTCGCAAATGTCACCACCCAGGTCGTGGAAACGCCGCATGATCCGCGGTCTCGAGCATATCATCTCTCCCGTGGTCGTCACCAATCTTTCAGACTCTGACGTTGAGAAGATCGCCTCGGAGCCGCCTGCCTTGAAGAGACAACGACGATTCCTGAGAGATCGAATTGAGAAGTTGGAAAATGGGCAGAAGATCTTCAAGGGAATCATGTGAAGCTCAGTGGCCGTGTTGATACTGCTTGATTTGATTTCCATGTGACAGGCGCAGGTATCGTTCGGGGAACTTTAGCTCTTTGCGTAATGAAATCACCTCTATGTTGGAAGTATGCTCCCTTATTTCTTGATGTCTCTCCCACAAGCCATCATTCTAGACAGCCAATTCTCCTGAAATTTGCCTGCGGTCCACAATTTCTCAATCTTTGTTAGACTAATGCCCAGCTGGATCCAAAGCAGTCTATGAAGCGGTACATCCATACGGTAGACCATCCCACTCGTTTCCCAGGTCCTCCCTCTTTCAAGACTTGCGAGATGTTGATACAGGTCTTCACTCTCAACCTCTCCTTATATTCATGGCTTTAGCAACGGGCTCTGCTTTATCTGCTGTCAAGGTATCCGTGAATGGGTAGCGATGGTTCTAAACCTGTGGGTCACTAAAGGCTAGATTCCGTTAGACGACCACTCTACTAGCGACCCTTCTTAGAAGCAGTCAGCGCTATGAGGCATGATTAAGACGAGAAACCGCAACGTACAACTTGAGGCCGTCGAGATATTTGCGTATGTCCAAGTTGGCAATGTGATGGTTGGTCATGCTAGGCGATCCCCCAAGCAAAAGTCGAGGTTCCTGCTTAGAGTATCGGTTCCGATAGCCTCCCCCGTTCATTTCTGTCCGGTGATCGAGATATGGAGGCAATCTGGCTCGCACATTGCCTAGGCCTGGGGTTGAAGCGAAAGTCGAACGCTTTACTCTAGAGCTAGCGTGGCTCGGGCCAGGCTTCACAGGCCCTCCACGCCCTGCCCATATGACACCGCTAACTCCTAGTCTGCCTGCTCCTCATTCGCCAACTCTTTCGTATCGGTAGGATGTGGATCTGGCAGTATAGGGTTTGGCGACTGTATCGAGGTGATCTCTGTTCGCATATCAACATTTTCAAAGACAGAGACTGGAATGGAAGCGCATACGGCAAGTAATTACCTCCTGCAGGGAGGCTCTCCAGGTTTACCCACGTAACTACAATAGCCTTCACCAATAGCCTGCGACGCATGTGGACCTCATCGCGCCTTGTACCTGACCGTAGGTCGGTGGAGATAGCTCGGTCCCGACGACGGAGCTGCGGGTCAGTGACTCGTACTGGTGCCATATCCTGCCTGGGTCTTGTTACTGCTAGCTGGTGGCTTAGAAGCGTAGAGCGTGCAGCTGTTCGCTCAGTGCTACCCTGGGCTAGGATGGTCCACATGAGGGTATCCAAGTGCTCATACTCGGACACGGGTCGTGCAAGACCGAGGGGCGGAAATCTATCGTGGTTATTGCTCGAATCCTCTGGAGTGAATGATGCTCAAGCCTTGTGGCAAAGTACGCTAATGCGAAAGGGCTAAGCGAGTGTTACAAGGCTGGCGACTTCCCCAATAATCTTGAAACGAGGAACATGGAAGATGAGGGCGTCAGTCACATCCGAAACTGCTACAGATTCGGATATCAGCATCGTATCAAATTGCATATATGAAGATGGAACATGGCTGTATTTTGAGGAGCAGCCGTTTGGTCCTACCACTGCAGTTGAAACCGGACAGGGTGTTTGATGCTGGCATGGCCACTTTGAGCCACGGTCTGTTCCGAGTCCAGAACCTGTAGCTGTGTCGCACTGCTGCCTTGCTGCTGCCTGCTTCTTTCCACGTTCTGATTTGTCATTTCATGCGACCTGTCTCGGATTGACAATCAACTAACGATGCCCACTCTCTCTATCAGATTTCGACACTTCGAAAACTTCAACAGACATGCGGAAAACGATAGCGTCTCGGCTTCTCCTGAAAATGCTTTCCAAGGTACATATTTAATGAGCAGCCAACGTCTTGAACTTGCCGACTTCAGATCTTCTACTTACACCGAGAAGCTTTTCTTCTTTATTCATAAATAGGGACCTCCGCAAACAATTAGAACTTCCATAAAAGCTACATGTACACCATGAGAACTCATTTTGTTGAGACACATCCCAGCTCTCGAACAATAACGATCGCATATGACCCTAGCGAAGACGAGCTCTGCGCTTGTGCTCAAGCCTGCAATGTTGACCGTGCGATAGTCGATACCGTGTCTCCGGCACATCCAGAACAGCAGTGCCGCATGGAATGTCACCTAGAAAGGGGCTCGTACATGGAAATGATGTCCTTCAAATTCGACCAAAAGCTGGATCAAGAGCAAAAGCGGTCTCTCATGACAGCCTTCGAAGCAGTACGGTCTAAAAAGTGTCTTTTGAGAACAAGACTGGTAAAATGCAAAGGACAAGTGCTCCAAGTGGTCTTGAGAGATAGAGCCCATTGGACTGAGGCGGCTGATTTGTCTGCATATAAGAAGCAATACAGAGGGTACCGCATGAAATACGGAAAACCGCTATTCAAGTATGCTTGGCTTGAGGAGGAAGGCAAGCCAACACACTTTGTTTGGACTGGTATGTTAAACAGGTCCTCGAAATGCCATAGCTGACAATTCTTTTCTCCCGAATAGTTAATTACAGCTGTCTTCCTTTCTGGTAAGGTCCACCTTAATAACGTCGTCGCGAAAACTTACATTGGCTAATCAGGATGCGAAATTTGGTTCTGGATGACCTACATATGGCCTGTGGGGACATTCCATACTTCACGAGACCTTTGCAGGACCAGGAGCTTGTGCTTCCGCTGGGATTACACGACGTAGATTGGGCTGGTGACCTCCCGCGCCGACAAGACAGGATTTCCAAAACGATAGATGGCAGAGCTTCCAGATTCAACTATTTAGATTACAAGGCCGTCAACAGCAGGGAACCGTATGAGGTGCTATACCGACGGGCTCAGCCCCCATATTCCGATACTAAATTGTCGGTGGTGGCGCATGCTGCCTGGATCCTCGCCTGCCACCAGGATAGGAGGACGTCCGAACTCGAATCGATTTCGGTGTACCCCGCTTCACATGGCCGTCTCCAAGGTTTTCAAATTATAATGGTTCCTATCGCAAAGGGTGTACAGGTCGAGATCCTAATCGAAAGAAGTTGGCAGATAGGAGAGCTGCTGGACTATTTGAGAAATGCCCACGACTGCATATCTGGGAGAGAACATGGCTCTACAAAGGCTCCAAACGCGTTGCTTTTCCGAGGAGACTTCCAATGGGACCAAGTCGATGCCGGCTGCTTGGATAGGACGTTCGCATTATTCAAGCCAGGAGTAGCGTTGGTGTTTTTCAGATGCGTAGGTACCGAAAGTATTCCACCATCGCATGACTACGGCCTATTACTGGATATCCGGAAAGAAAACGGCTTTATCAAGATTCAATGTACCTGGGATACTGTAATGGGAAAAGCACAGGTCGAACGGGTGTTTGAAAGATTCACATACTTCTTCGAGGCCATTGTCAAAGGGCGTGGTGAAACGGTGAACGATCTGCTGGCAGGTCGATGGTTTGGAGTTACCCCAAGATCTGTATCTTCTGTTTGTGGGACATTATATGGCAACTTTCGGTAGTTGTAATAGTTTCTACACTTTCCAATGGGTTGTGCTGCTTCTGCTTTATTTAGAGGTGTTCATGGAAGTCTCAAGTACCTAGGTTAATAGTCAAACAATACTCATGCATGTTCGTGACTCATTTGAGTCATTTATCCGCTTCCTTGGAGACGCACCACATTCGCAGGAGCCTGAAAAGGGAAGACATACAATTTGTTCCTCTCGAGAAGGAAAAGGTCCCCCTACACGAATCAGCTGCACCAACAACGCCGGACCAACAGACCAGCATTGCTGAGTGTCAAAAGATTGAATTTATTTCATCACGCATACGGGACCATGCTCACATTATCGCTTTACATACACGCCTCCATCTCTACCTCTGCGCATCTTTCGCCTGCTCCCTCTGAATCCACTTCGCACTCTCCTGTGCATGCCGCTCCGTCGCCTCCTTATCCGCCAACATCTCCTTCATCCGATGCCGATCCGGCACATGCCTGCCCTTCTCCACTCCCGGCCTTGCCAACATCCTCTCATCCCACGCCTTCAGATGCGGGAACTCCTCAATATCCACTCCCGCCCACCCAGCAGCCGTCACCCATCCCCAATGCGCTATATCCGCTATCGTACACTTTTCTCCTACCAAATACCCCGACGTCGATGTCGCGAGATGTTTATCTAACACGCCGTACAGCCGCCGCGTCTCATTCTGGTACCGATTGATCCCATAGGGTATTTTCTCTGGCGCGTACCGATAGAAATGATTTGCTTGCCCTTGCATTGGTCCGACGCCGGCATTGAGAAAGAATAGCCAGTTGTTCACTTCGTAGTGTTCGCGGGATCCGTGGGGGTAGGAAATTCGATAAGAGTCTTGATCGTATTGTTCGACGAGGTATTGCATTATCGAACCGGATTCGAAGAGGCGGATTGTGTGGCCGTCGGAGAAGGTATCTGTTAGGGCGGGGATGCGGCCGTTGGGGTTTATCTCTAGGAACCAGGGATCTTTTTGGGTGTTCTTCTGGATGTCGATTTTGTGGGTTGTGTAAGGGAGGCTGGGTAGAGTTAGGCTGAGAAACTTCTCGGGGGAAGGATTTGGATGGGTGGTAAGATGTAAGAGGGGAGGAGTCTTACCCGAGTTCTTCAAGCGTTATGGAGATTTTGATGCCATTGGGCGTTTGGGTTGTGTAGAGATGTATGTCGGGGGTTCTGGGCGCGGAGGACATGGTGATGATTTGGTTGGTCAACTGTTTGACCCGATGGAGCATAGATGTGCGATGTCAAGATGGAAAGGAGAGGACGAGGAGTATATTGATAGAATTGCGGAGTGGAAGGCTGATGGATAATCAATATTCATTAATCGATTTCAAAGCAATCACGTACCCCACACTTTTTGCCAGGCGGGTCGGGATGATCTCATCTGCCGGTAGAACCGCTCGCCCCAGCGGCAAAGCCCTATGGGGCTGATGCCTAGAGCAAGCGAAAACCCCCAAAAAGCCGGGACCGAGTGATCAGCTCTGGGGTAGGAACTATCATATCCAACTTAATCAGACCCTCACTGGCAGTCAAGGGCGGACCAAACTGCTACGGGCTACTATTACGAGAATTCTAACATTACTGTTGAAGATATGCCGACCCATCGTAAGTCGGATTGGCTCCAAGTACACTCGCCATGAAGGGAATGGCTGATGAGTTTGGTTAATTGGAAGTTCGAGTACAGTCATCAGGCTGGAAAAGGATATTGGGCATGTGTACGTGCAATAGTAGACGACTTCGTGTCTGCGATCTCCACCTCCATCTATGGGCTTGAGATTGAAAGCATGTCCTCATTTCTTCTGTACAGGAACTAAATCTAGCGCAATCATGACAGTTGCCAGTCCACCGACTACCAAGACCTCTTTGCTGAACGCCCATTTCCATTACTCGGCCACCTCATCATAGCGATTGATGAAGGTGCCGGAGTAGGTGGCCTTGGATTTAGGCTCTGCTTCGGCCTCTGCCTCTCGCTTGTCCTTCTCGGATATCTCATCGTATCTGTTGATGAAGGTGCCGGAGTAGGTAGCCTTGGACTCAGCCTCTCGTTTGTCCTTTTCAGAAATTTCATCGTATCGGTTGATGAAGGTGCCGGAATAAGTTTCAGGCTCTGCATCTCGAACAGCGACGACGAACCCTATCACCAATCAGCCTACCATCAATGCTCTTCAGAGGGGCATGTATATACCATCGACCGGCTTTGGTATCGCCACTGCCATTGTCGAGCCAATGGCAAGGGCCATCAACAGCGGACTCTTCAGATGAACCATGTTGCAGTCGGACCTATAATTTAATTCAATGAGATTGTATGGTTTTTGTGACAAGATTTTCTAGGACTTTGGCGCCGGTTTGAGGCCAGGGACTGGATTTTAAACTACTTTTGTACAATTATGCCATCTGACCAAGAGTGTTGCAAGCGAGGTGACGCAACTACCAAGGTAGTCACATTGCAGCTTGCAGGTGATCATGTCGACAAGTACGGCATTTGAAGAGAAACATGCCTATCTTGTGTATTCCATAACGTACTATGCTTATTCTGTTACGCTTATCTACTCGAATCATGATGGAGGGTGGGGTGCCAATTTGATATTGTACCATTCGGACGGCAAATCCCCCACAAGGATCGACATCGACACGGAAACATACTACCTTCATGCATCCATAGCAAATTATGCTTATCTACTCAAACCAATTGGCTGACCGACTATGCATGGAGTGTGGGGTGCCCTTAGACGGTGTACCTTCCTAGGTCTGGCGCAGCATGCCATCTCTTCACAAGGTCCGTCATCGTCAGGCACTAAATGCCAGAAACAATTTACCACTCATCGTTTGCTCTACGGGGTGGTCCAAACCACTAATACTTGCACGATAACGCTGGACTGCCGCTCTCGAAGGCAAAAGTGCATTATTTACGACTACAAGAGATCGCCATGAAGGCCCTGTCAGGACTCGAGCTTTACCCCGCTCAGGTCTCGGAGCACCTCCAATGATGGAACAGAAGCCAGACTAGAGATTTCGAGCCTAGCTTATGATCTACACTTCGGAGCTGTTACCTCCAGTAAATATATTACATTGATCAGTGCTGGGTTATCTGGTGAAGCGCTTCGTAGGCAGCTCAAACCTCACAGTATTAGTATCATTGATAGTGTCTATCATGAGCTCTCAGAAATTAATCTTGGAGTCGGGGGAACCCGACGATCATGATACCCCTGACCTCTGTCCACGTTGTAGCGATGAAATGAGAAGGAAAAGTTGTCGCAAGACGCCCTGGCACCGAGCTCAATCATTTTGGCGAGATCTTTCCCCCATACATGTTGTGCTTCACATTCTTTCAATACTGGTCGTGCTCGGGCTTTCTACCAGTCTTGCTCGTAGACAGATGTCTTGCAATAGAAAGCAAAGTGTCTACTGTCCGTAAACTTCTTCTGGTATTCCGGTCACTCCGGAAGCTTTCGGCGGCTGAAGGGTTTGCAACAGCTCCTATACTCGACGTTCTCGACGACGACTATCAGACATGGAAGTTCAATGGTTCATTCAAGAATGACTCACCTTACAAGGGACCTCCAAGTCCCGCGGTAGATAAGGCTTGGGCTGATCTGTGGGATTGTATGTCCGATTCTACATTCTGACACTGACAGTCTGGAGAAGTTTTCATCGGCTAACACTTCGAATTTTAATCAAAGATGGTGCCACGCGCATCACTTCTTCTCATCTCCGCAAAATGGGCGGCAACCCCATAGCTGCTCAATTCCCTCCTGAAGCTGGTGGCGGTTACCTTGGATTCGTGGAAGTTCATCATCAGATTCATTGTGTTGTAAGGAGATTAACGCCTCCCCGCCCAATCTTGTGAGCGCCAATAGGCTGAAAACTTTGAGCAGATGATATTGTGGCAGCACGTCTACAAGGATTACTACTCGAGTCGGAGTGAGATCTTTCAAGACACCGAGGAAACTTTACTGTTGCATCTCAGTAAGCATCTTTTATTCTCTAATCACTTTCATTTCCATCCAGCCTCGATTTGCGGCGTGCAGTCATCCCAGCTGTTTCTTAATGAACAGTCAGCAAAGTAGCTATACCCCGAACTTACAATGTAAACAATCCCAGATCATTGCGCGGACCTTCTTCGCCAGAAAATCATGTGCGACGCTGATGTGGGGATGGTACCCATGTATTGGGTCAAGAAGCATGACCACCCTTACCCAGATTGGAGCACCTATCACAAGTGTCGCGACTTTCACGCTGTGACAAAATGGGTCAAAGGAAACCAGGTTGATATGGGTAAGAGTTGGAAAGGTTATATGGAGAAACCCGAGGAAGCTGTGGAATTAGAAAAGCCACCATAAAAGTCGGGCTTTCAAATTATCCTTGGAAAGTCCAGCAAAATAACATTCAAACAAACATTCGATATTCGGTGTCTAGCAACTGCATTCTGTTGACGAGAACTTTCATTGCTTGATATGGAGCTCCTCAATGACCTCCCTCACGGGCCCATAGTATATCTTCCTCCCGTAGATGAACCACAGTGCTACGCTAAGGAGCATTACGGCGCCAAATATCAAACTGGCATAATTCATGTTCTGGGCATTAACAGGCTGGTATGGAGGAAAGAGCATGAACACGATGAGTACGACCGAATAGCTTATTGCAGCAAGGTTAATGGGTAAGCCCCAGCGCCCCAATGTCCAAGGACCCCACGGAATCTCACTTTTACCGAATCGGCGGACGACCAGCAGTATCATAGGAAGTAAGTAAGACGTGTAATGGCCTACGAGTGCAACGGAAGTCAAGGCATTGAACGCCACGTTGGAGGCTATATTGACAAGCCCGAGAAGACAGGCACAGGTGGCGACTAGGATGATGGCGCGCACGGGCGTCATATAGTGCTTACTGACCTGAAGTATAGATTAGCCCGACCATACTCGCCTTGAGCTTTGAGAAGAACACAGGCGATCTCTGGACGCTTTACAGACCTTCGCGAAGAAACCTGAGAAAGGGAAACCCTTGTCCCGAGAGAAAGCCCAAGCAAGGCGAGATGCACATGCAAGAAGTCCAAATGTCGAGAAGATAAGAGTCGAGATCAGTGCGCACACCATGGCTGTCGTGGCCCCCTTGGATCTGGTTGCGTTCAGAAAGATTTGAATAATCGGGTAATTGGTGGGAGTCTGTAAGACAGAGGTAATATCGCCGACACCGAATAAGATGGCTATAGAAAATGCCATCGCAAAAGCTCCGCTGATAAACTGTGCAATCAACATGCTTTGAGGGACAACGATTGCGGAATCTCTCACTTCCTCACCTGTGGACGTGGTCAGCCAAAGCTTTTTACGAAAGTAGCAATCGAAGGCCCTTACTCATATGGCTTGTCCCATCGATTCCTGGAAGTACGTCCAATGTCAATATTCTTTCTAAGACGTTTAGGATTTTATAGACTCACCAACAAATGCCCAAGCAGAAGTGAGGAGTCCGAGAAACCAACTGACGCCATTGCTATTCCACCCACCAACGTTTTCAAAATCGGTAAAGACGAATCGAGCTGTGCTCTGAGGAGACAGATAAACTAAAGGAACCAGAAGGACGAAGAAGAAGCAAATATGGAAGATGAATGCGGCGGTTTCGATATGCGGAAAGATCCTAATACCCAGAATGTTGACCAAAACGGAAAGTAGGAGTATGGCCCAGTAGATCATCGTTCCGTGCCAATGCAAAGGCTCGTAAGTGTCTATATTCAAGACGATAAGTCCTACGATGAGCTGACCAGCCACAAATGCGGCACTAGCGCATATTGCCAAACGTGCAAAGACTGATACCCAGCCTGTCGAGACAGTCAACATATGCTCTGAACATCTAGGAAGAAGAATTGTACCAGCCGCCCAGCTAAATGATGCCGCGAACTGAGCCGGCGCAAATTGCGCGACCCAGTGGTATTGACCACCAGAGGTAGGTGCCCTATCACCATGAGACTGTTTCGGCCTGCAAGGGCGAAGGTAGAAGCTCACATAGAAGCCATTTCCGCAAGTGATGCACAGACTGCAATGGAACCGAGCCATGAAGTAAGCAGTCCGTAGACGAGTGCGGATGGGCCTCCATTGACAAGTCCACCTTGGAAAGCGCTGATCGGGTCGTTAAGCACACGTCAATCCAGTTTTCTGCTTAGAGGACATGCTCACCAGGCCACCGATTCCCACGATGCGATTAATGTCGTTGAAAAAGCCACCAACGAAACCATACCGAAATTCCTCTATTGAGACATGGAGGTTAGCTTCTCGTTTGCTATCTTCGGGTCCCACAAGCTGACCCTGAGTTGTTGTCGTTTGCCCAAAAGAGCCATTGTCCTTGCGTCGAGATCCAGACTTTGATCTTCGAGATGTCCAGTTTTGGTGGAGATATTTGCTTCAACTCGTCTCTGTAGACCCTTCCCCTGTGGTAAAGGCAGATTCCCTTGGAGCGCCATGATTCAGAATATCATCGACTTGACTGAAGCAAAGATCTCTGACTACATACGCAGCGAGTGATGATATGTAAGATCTGACGAGGGGCATTCAAGAACAAAGCAATTACAGACTAGGAAGATTCGAAAACGGGCTGCTTCGGAGAATAGCTTGCTGAGTGGCTTGGACCGTGAACCAACAGAAGCCAGAAACACTGCTCCAATGATCACTACGATTTGGCTTTTTAATTAGAGTTGCAACGCACAAACTGCAGCGGCGTACAGTAGACGCCGCAGATGCGCATACCTAGTAGGCAATGATGCACGCTCAGATGTCGATCCGTGATAGCGCCTTGCTGACAGGCGGGAGGCGACGCTACTCTTTCTCAACATACCAATGTCAAATCTCTGTGGAGTAATTGCCATCCGGTGTTCTCTTTGCCGATTGAACACCTGCATTTCAGCTCAAACCCTAGCCCTAGCCCTAGTCACTACCTAAGCCTCCCACGTCGAAGTGCACGCTACGGAGATCGGGAGATTTAGTCGGTCCGACTCTCTCTATCTCGCCTGGCTTGCAATAACACCCCCACCCGGATATCACCGTCCTCCTCCTCGAGGCAACCTGGCTAAGACGTTCAATGGATGTAGCGAATCAGGACGTTCTCCCGTCGGACGCTGTACCTTTGGCTTGCATGCGCTGCACAACCCATGACATCACACACTGAAATCAAGGCATGGGAATCCTGGAGGATTGCTGCTCGGTACCACCTCGACGCCCTATAAGATATGAGAAGCCATGGCTTATGCACCAAATACGCCGCACATGTAATGCTTCGGATCCTTCGTTTCACGTTTTAGGCATAGAGGAACTAATGGCTTATCATTTCCTTCGTTAATGTCCATCCTTTATAACACATTGTTAGATGCATTGCCCGCCGCCACGCTAGAGCTGATCACTACAGTAGCTGAGTGCAACATTGATATTGCTAGTCGATATCGTCAGTTGGTGCAATTTTCCTACCCCGTGCATTGCGACCGTACTCAAGAGATACGGCACAGGTTCTTTCACATGGCATTTGCGGGGCTACTCCCAACATTTCAGTCGGTGAATGTTCGTCTCATTTTTGCTTCACAATACGCATGTTGTGAGACTTAAAAACCATCCTGATTTCTTCATCTTCACTGCGTATTCAAGTATACATGTCTGAGTCGGCTTTGCCCGATGAGCTGGTTTTCCACGGGAATGGCGGCGCTTTCCCTCCACACGGAGTCATCACCGCCACTAACCATGGAGCCAGTGTGGTTGTCGCAAGCTGGATCTTTATGTGTCTGATGGCCCTGACAGTACTTGCAAGATTAGGTACAAGGCAAAATGTTCAAGACAGTCATAGCATAGCCATCTGTGCTGCTTCTGTAAGGATTGTATTTCTATGATTGGCGACTATGACTTGGATGCGTATCCTCGACAAGTACTCACCAGTTTCCCAAAAATAGATACTAGCTATCTTGCAGACCACAGCAATCCATCTTGCCGTCGACTACGGCCTTGGACGGCACATCGCAATCCTCAGCGAGAAAGAATATACCTCTTACAGCAAGGTGCGAGGTCTCAAACGATGGATAAGATATATCTCCTATTAACAAAGACTCACTTCATCAGGCCTTGTATGCGAGTCAAATACTCAAAATCTTCGTGTACTATCTGACAAAGCTATCTCTACTCCTCATATTATTGAGATTAGCACCGTCGAAGAGACTACGACAGACCTTCTGGTCATCGATGCTTATCCTGACTGTGTGGACCGTCGCCGCCGTCATTAGCCAGGCTGTTCAGTGTCCGCCACCTCAACCATGGAACGTACTCTCACACGGATGTCGGAATCTGGTTTGTGGAAACACCATTCTTGGTTAGAGTACTCTGCTAACGTCGTATAAGAACGCCCTCTATCTTATATACAACGCAATCAACATCTCCACTGATCTCGCCATCATCTCATTAGCTTTCATCCTGTTATGGGATGTTCAGATTAAAATAAGTCAGAAATGGGCCATCTATTCAGTCTTCGCGATACGGATTTTGTAGGTCTAGCGACGGAAATTGAAAGCAAGCCCTACTGATACACAGCTCAAGTGTCTGTATTACCGTAGCTTTTGAGATGGCCAGCCTTAAGGCATACGATGAAAGTCCCGATAAGTCATGTGAGTCTAGATGCTGTTTTGGCGCTACATTGGCTAAGTGCGGATCGCTCTAGGGTCCTACGTTGATGCTGCCATCTGGGGGCAGTACGAATAATCTATGAAAAAAATATCCACCTCATACTGACTTCATATTTCAGAGCGTCAATGAATCTAAGCATTATCACTGCCTGCATACCGTCAATGAGACCATTATTCAACATGCTTCAGTTCAGCCTCATCGATTCCGCTATCCCGTTGCTGCCTCTAGAAAAGTCCGGGAAATCGTACCCAAGTCAGCCGCAACCTTCTACGAAGGATAAGTCGATTTCCGTTGAAGGTACATAGGCTATTCTCCTTGCAAATCATTCTTGGTTTTGACTATATGTTGATTGAGAGGCTTACTTTTGCAAATAGCGTGTAAAAGCCTCCCAGAATCATTCGTCTGAGAATACTGGTCGTTCTTATGTGCTTCTGCTAACCGGAGAGCATTTGGAGCGGCCCATTGAAGTGCAAACCCACTTTCAGACGATCTCAGGCTCGACTCTATGGCTCTCGGGCGAATCCCTGATTTAAAAGGGAGCCTTCCTAAAGGGTCCCGTAGACTTTCCTTCTCAATCTTCTACGACTATTCTTACGCCGGCCTGGTCGAGGCAGCGTTTCACTCTACGATAGTAGTGTAACTTAAGCATTTGTTGTGCTCGGTGGGGTTGAGGCGGCCCGTTGACAATTCTAAGATTTGCACGGATCGAAGAATCTTGGGCTTGGATTGTGGATCTATTTATAATGCAGAATCCATGCAGCATGACCAGGAACACCTGCCTAGTCTCGGCTAAAATACTACTAGAATATACTAAAATCACGGCAGCTCCGTGCACGCAGGTGCAAGTTGCGCTTGCAAGGGGAGACATAATCGAGTGTCGTATGTGGCTGGCTTGTGTCAATCAGAACTCTCCGGTCTTTACCTCCTCCGACCGATCAAATCATTCCTTTGAAACATCATAGCACCACTCATATCGTACCCACGAAGGTTAAGACTTTAGATTTGTGTCTGAGCTCCATTCGATTTCCCTGACACCAGGATCATGAGCGATGAGATTTTGAGCGAAGAGTCGCCTTCATGTACAGATCCCACACAAGAAACGGGATAATGTTTGTCTTATTGCTCCAACGGCTGATGCTTTACACCAGCAAGCCAACTGGACGCTGAGACGACAGGCAAGTCCTCTCGTGTCCAGCACCATGTCTACGATACTAGCTTATTCGGTAGCCTAGGCGCCGTCATTATTGGCGATGTCGAGAAAGTTCCCAGGACTATCAGCTTCTTCGCGATAATAGCAGTAGCCTTCAACCTGCTCAGCAGCTGGTTGACCGTCGCTTCGACGCTGCTCCTTGGACTCAGTCATGGCGGACCGATAACCGTAGTCTACGGTCTGATCGTCATGCTGATCATGTATGGCGCGGTAGCGCTGTCTCTCAGTGAGATGGCTGCTCGCTACCCCACTGCTGGTGGCCAGTATCACTGGACAGCACTTCTCGCTCCTGAAAAGTTGAAGCGCGGGCTGGTAAACCACCTGCAGCTTTGGAAGTGTTAGCTGACACCAGGCACAGTCTTATTGCTGTGGCTCTATCAACGCAATTGGTCGTGTCGCTATGACGGCCAGCATCCTCTACATTGTAGCGATACTGTCCCACGGGATGATTGCATTCTACGACCTTTCGTACAAGATCGAACGCTGGCATATTTTCCTCTCCTACCAAGTCCTTAATGTCATCGTATTGACATACAATATCTTTTTCCTCAATAAAGCACCATGGACACACAAACTTGGATGTAAGCTTAGCTTTCAAGTCGACAAACCGGTTCTGATGCTGAATCAAGAGCCATAGTCATCATATCGCTCGCCTCCTTCTTTGTGATCAGTATAACCTGTCTGGCGCTCACGCAACCGAAACAGTCAAACTACTACGTCTGGCGTGATTTTATCAACCACACCGGCTGGGAGTCAAACGGTCTTGTGTTTCTTCTTGGCCTGATCAATCCCACGCTTGGTTTCGGAGGCTTGGACGGCGCCGTCCATTTGGCGGAGGATAGTGTCTCAGCTGCAAAGACTGTACCACGGGCGCTCTGCTATAGTCTTGTCATTGGCTTCGCAACAGCCTTCTTCTTTGTCGTCGCTATGCTCTACTGTGTCCAAGATATCGATGCGGCAATAACAAGTCGAACAGGGTGAGTCGTGGCGACATAGATCTCCTCGGGAAATCGGCAGCGGCTTATGGAGATCACAGTGTGCCTATTTACGAATTCTGGTTCCAAGCTACTCGATCCGGGGCAGCGGCTACCACATTCATGGCATCAATGACGGTGGCTGCATTCATCGCCTCTATCGGAAGCGTGCAGAGTAGCTCACGCTTGACGTGGTCTTTTGCCAGAGACGATGCCATGATCTTCTCGTCCTACATCAAATTAGCGAATGACCAATTCGGGTGTCCAGTTTGGGCGCTGTTGTTCAATGCATTCTGGCTCTTTGTCTTGGGTTGCGTCTACCTCGTATCTTCATCTGGCAGGTTCCCTCTCCCTCTTCGCGATTCCTGTCGCCTTGCCACGCCGCGAGCACAGCCAAGGAAAAAAAGAAACCACACACTGATACTGTCTAGCATTCAATGTCTTCATCGGCACCGCTATGGTCACCGAACTCATATCCTTCGCTTTTCCGGCTTCCTTATTGATGTACCGATCTCGTGACCCGAAATACCTTCCCAAGAGAAGTCGTTTCAACCTTGGTAAATTTGGCTGGCTGGTCAACGCCATGGTTGTCAGCTGGGCGGCTTTCTTGATTGTGATCTTCAGCTTCCCGGTTCAGAAGCCGGTGACACCCGGGTCAATGAGTAAGTATCTCCTTTCTGGTATATTCCTATTGTGTCAGGATGGCTATAGAACTAGATTGTTCACGTAATTTGCTAATCTCAATCATTGAGCATAGATTACACCTCTTTAGTCCTTGGGATAATGGCGTCACTGTCGATGCTGAATTGGTTTCTGTACGCAAGGAAGCATTATCAGGGGCCTAATATCACGCTGCTCGTAGACTGAGATAGAACATGTCACGTCTTTTAGACAGTTGGAGCTCCATTCTTTGAACAAACACTCTAATGACTGACCTTGGATTCATTTTGCCGTCAAACGATACCTAGCAAGCCATGCCGGACAATGAAACTTTAGAAGGCACGCCTCGAGCACAGGACACACATTACAAGCCTAATCCACCTGCTTTTCGCTTCTGGCTATATCTTGAATATCCGACTCTTCTAATTCATTGGCCGTCTCTTTCAAAGCCTTACGGTCCAACTTGTACGCATTCGCAAAGGGCAAAGATTGTACCGGAATATACAGCGACGGAATCATGTATTCTGGCAATACCTGCCGCAATTTTGAATCTACTTGCTGCATGGCCTCGGAAAAGCTTGAATCGATGGATTTGCGCGCTTCCGGCCGGATCTTCTTGCTCGATTCGTAATCTATTCCAGTGCTATTCTCCGTTTCGATAAAGGCAACGAGCATTTGTTGTCCAGGAACAGAATTTGGATTACGGACTTCGACGACGACTCCGACTTCGGCCTCGTAAACCTCATGTATCTTGTGTTCGACTTCTTGAACTTCGACCCGTATGCCTCGGATCTTGGTCTGTTCCAAATGTAAGTCTTGATGATTTAATATGTTTTCTGCCTCGAGGAAGGTGGAGATCGGAGGATGGATGCTGCATACATTCTTGCAAGTAAGAGGAGTAGAGCTCTTATTGACATACCTGAGTATCTTTGCGACCTACCATCTCAAAGTGGCCTTCTTTCGTTTGGCGGCCAAGGTCCCCAGTTTTGTAAAAGCGCGAAGGTTGTCGGTCTAGGATCTTTTCAAACCATGCTGGAGCTTCAATAAAGCTTTCCTTGGTCTTCTCTTGGTTCCGAAGGTACCCTGCTCCTACGATGGGGCCTTCTATTAGAATCTCTCCAGTGGCACCTATGGGGAGTAATTTGTCATGGTTTTCCGAGTCAACAATCCACATTCTACACCCCAGAGGATCACCAATGAACCCATCATGGTGACCTTGACTTTTGGCGTCGAGGAAGCAACAACACACGGTGCATTCCGATGGTCCAAACAAATGGATCACCCTCCGACCATGCGTAGTCCAGAAGTCTGACAGATCTGCATGCACCTTCTCGCCAGCCAGTAGGATAGTCTTCAGCTTTGGGAAATCGTGCTCGGCAAGCTTTGCTAAGTAAGAAGGCGAAAAGCTCCCGGTGTTGGCATTAAGTCTGTCAACAGCGCCGGCGACATCATCCAAGCGATCTGACTCTGAAGGTATACAAACGCAGCCTCCTGCGACGAGAGGGCAGAAGATCTCGAATATTGAAAAATCAAAGTTGCAGGCTGTCATTTGAAAAGTGCGCATGCTAGTGTTAAATCCGATTCTTTCGTTGAGACCTTTCATGGTCGTGCAAAGCTGCCCATGCGGAATGACAGCACCCTTCGGAGTGCCTGGAGATCTGTCAGCAAGCCGTCCCTTATATAAACTAGACTTTTAGAAAAATAAAGTTGTCAAATAACCCACCAGTCGTTCCAGATGTGAATATGACATAAGCAGGGGACTCGGGTTTGATTCCTCTTTCAGATTTCTCAACCGGCACTTCACCGCCGTCACGCCTAGGACTCGTTGATTCGTCATTGACAACAATGACCTTGTGCTTCGAGGTCTCAAACTTGACTGCCTGGCTTGTCGAAGCTAGTATAAGAGGTAGCCTATCAAGTTGCTCGAGGATAATTTGGATTCGTCCTTCAGGCATTGTCTGTTCTAACGGGACAAATGTAGCTCCGACTTTGTGAACCTAAGCCAACGCGCTGGTCAGTGCCATTCTGAAGCAAACATCTGAGGAGCTTACGGCAAGTATAGAGACAATATACCATTTCGATTTCTCGAATAATAGTGGCACGTAATCCCCAACTTGAACTCCAGCCGCGATAAAGCTGCTTGCTAATACATTTGCACGTTGGTCAAGTTCTTCGTACGTTAAAGTGCCATCCCATGCACAGACTGCTTCATTCAAGGGGTGGCGTTCGGCTTGAGTTTCAATTTGGCCATGTACGAGTGAATTGACTAATGGGGGTATTTCTCGATTCAATTCTCTAAGGCGATTTCTGTCGTGCTCGGACATTGAGTCAAGGTCCTCACGCATATCTGTTGCATTGTGGGCGTTTGGCTGAGACATGAGATGTGTAAGCTCACTGGTTGTCAGATAAGGTTCGATTAGATAGTCTTTGACAAGCACCGGGACGCCTCCATCATTTATCGTAGTCCAGATATCTTTGGCGGGGGTAATGTAGGGACACGTCACACATGGCATTGTTAGCCCCACGTAGGTAGTATTGCCAACCCCACGCATTATTAGTGTCTTGGCATTGCAAAAAGCACGGTTTGCCATAGCGGAGAGTTCTGTTTGAGCGAACTCGCATTAATGAAAAAGCCAGAGATGCAAAGAGCCTTAAGTGGAGGACCAGGAGGCTATGAGCTCCGCTCCACAATAGATGGAGGCTGTAATTGACGGGGCTAATACATGTCAACACCATGGATATTTGTGATAGTGATTCCATATGGAAGACCTGTAGTATTTGCAATCCAATTGAGTCTTTGTTTGCTCGGACATTGATACCTGTAGTAATCATCCTGGCTGCGATGAAAAGAGAGCTAAGATGGATGGTAGAAAACTGGGACACAGTGCAACCTGATGATAGTAACAGGTAGGTCATGAGGATTTTCTTTATGAACCGCAGTTCAAATGGCCCTAAAGTCATAGGTTAACTATTCGACAGTTGATCTGGAAGTTTCTAGATGGGGCCTAATGTAGCTATCAAAACTCTCGTTCTCCCCTTCTGGCTGCCTCCAAAAGCAGTATCTTTGAAAGAAGCCGCTCGCTTCTGATGGGTCTTAGGAACGATGTTTCTTATCGGCAGGTTTGAGATGCCATAACACGAGCACATTGTCAAGAGTGTCTCTTCTGCAATGTCATGCAAAGAATCGTATTATGCCTGCACGAAAGCGCTCATTGGCTCTGCTGAAATGGCTACCGAGCCCATGTATTATTGACGATTGCCTTTAATAGGCCCTTGCAACTCTTCACATTTTAAAGAAGGATATCGAGATGAAGAAAGGCAGACCTCGAGCCAAATGAGAGATGTGATTAGCGATGTGGTCCATCCAAACCGCTTGATCCTAGATATCCTGTAACATCCATCAGCTATACATGCTTGCTTGATAGAAAGTCGATTAGAATTCCGCTTACAGTCATCCAGAAATTGGGTCTGCAGATTTGATCGCGAGCTAGTAAGTGCTATTGTTGGGAAATAATGGTGGAAAGCACTCTGCACCAGGTCTCGAACCCCTCGTTTGCCGCCCAATCTAGACTGAAGTAGGCTTTCAATCCCATAACTCTTGCTTCTCTGTAAACAGCCGTGAAGCAGTGTATTAGCACATCTCTGATTTGAGATAGCTTATCAAAACTTGGCGTCTGGCAATAAGCCCCTTCTGTGACCCTGGATCTGGCTCTGAATTGCTCTCATCCCCGGAGATGTCTATTGGCTCAAAAAGGCCAAAGAACGATATCTTAGGTCGCAAATGCTTTAGCCCGCGGATCTTGACGAGAGAGTTCACCCATGCTGCGTCGATAAAGTCGGCAGACGGTGGTTCCGCCAACACGTTGAAGGATAGGGCACGAAGTCGAAGCTTTTGGGACATATAGTCGCACAATTTGGACCAGGCTTCTTCATTATCGTTGAATCCCAGTCTCTTCGGAGCTCCTCGGAAGTGCCCCAAAGGCAGTGCTATGTCAACGGCTTGTGTGTCTCGGCGTACTCGAGGTGATAATCTCCGCAGAACCTCAAGACCTTTATCAAGATGGGGACCGATTTGGAGGAAGCGTATCCTGTGGAATACTGGTTCAGCCTCATTGAAGATTTGATGATTCGTAAGCAGGAGCGCAGTATTGATGTCTTTGCCGAACATGCCTTTGCTAGCCTGGAGCCTAAGGCCAGACACCCAGGTCGGCTCTGATGGGAATGAATGAGGGACACAACAGTCCGTCTCAAAACTCTGATCATTGACGAAGGTGAATTCGTACACTTGAAGACGGATGTCGTAAGGCAATTGGAGAAATTTGAAAGGGCTGGGATCGTTCTGAAGTCGTTGTCTTGCGTCTCGCAGGATCAGAGCCCGCTGTGCTATTCCTGTTGCACATTGCTGCCCATAATTGCATCAGCATGTTTCGAGCCATTAAACTAGAAAGCTTACCTCGGAGAAGATCGCATCGAAAGGTTTATGGTCTGCGCTTTTGCAACCAGTGAAACAATCATGGAAAAAGCTCTCACCGTCGTCTCTGGATTGGAAGTCGAACTGGGTTCTTAATAGCAGACAGAGGTATTTCGCGGCCTCTGGAGTCTTAGCTCGAGAGATGTACCATAGCTGCTCCTTGAAATTGAAGTCTGGTGTGACTTAATCCGCCAAAAGTCTCGCGATGTAAGTACAGGTGAAGTTCACTTTGGGCATTTGAGGGGCAGACATTTCCAGGCCGAGATCAAAAGACTATCATGATCGAATAGGAAGCCCGAAAGACAGGTAGAAGAAGATAATAGAGATCACTGAAAGTGATCTAGTCCAAGGGTGAGCCAACATACAGCGAATGACAGTGAAGTGCGACCCTCTTGTTTTAAAGAAAAGAGATATTAAAGAAGAGAGAGTCTATCACTTATGCTTTGACCAGTCTTAGCCTAAAGTCCTTCAAGTGAACAACGATTGACGTGTGAAATTGGGTTCCAATCAATGCTTCAGTGAAGTCCTGCTGTTCGGGGGAATGCTAGCGCGTTCCTACGAGACGCGGAAAAATTTCCGTTGAAGAATTAAGGTGAAGATGAATATTCTTCAATATCAACATATTGAATTGCTTTATAACAATCTGACGCTATGCTCCTCTGTAAGCTCATACCTTACCCACATCGCCAGACTCATTCGCTAACTTATACTGCAGTCTGCCCCCTCTGCTCAAACTGCCTCACCGTCTCCCGCAGTAGCTACCACACCGTCGAATTCCCCTCCGGACAAAATCGCCTAGAATGCCGTACCTGTCCCTACCAATTCCTGATCGACAAGAAATACTATGAGCGGAAAGATATGAAGAGGAAGGAGGTGGAAGACGTGATGGGAGGGGCGAATGCGTGGGAGAATGTGGATAAGGCTGACGGTATGTTCGATCTTGTTGGAGGGGTCGGATGGTGGGGGGGTTCGATGTTTGGAAACCTACGGAGCGCTGAAACATGGTGATGTACAGCACAATGTCCCCGAGAAGGGTGTGATGGTAGTCAGGCATTTTTCTACCAGGTGCAGATAAGAAGCGCGGACGAGCCTATGACTACTTTCTACAAGGTCAGCCATGCCTCCTTGTCCTCCTTGAGAAGTCCGGCAGGAATATTGACGGCGTATTAGTGTACAACCTGTGCGCAGCGGTGGAAGGAGAATTGAGCAAGAGGGAAAATAGCAGAGGGAAGCCTTGAGAGCAAGAATTTGGATAACCTACCAACAAACCAAAGGACGAAGTCACCTAGGGCATTCGAAGATGCCCGCTTGCTGGGTCTCAGACAGAATGCTGCTGGTGGATTACTCTACCATCTGCAAGAAAGGGGCAACGTAAGCCGTCCGTGCAGTTGCTTTCACAATGTTGTTAAGGGCTAATCAATTTCCCAAGCCTCAAACATCCAGTCATCCCCCAAGAATCACGCAGGAACGATTCTGTTGTTATCACAGACCTCCAATGCCAGTTCCAGCTCTATATTATACACAGATCTAACCGCCTCCGGCAATGCATCCAAACCGTCCTCCCGCAAGCGCCAGGCTATGCATCATGCAGAAAGTGCAAACCAGTTTCTCGGACAGCCCCAAGCCTATCAGCCACCAGCGCTCTCAAATGAAGAAGAAAAGGCTCATTCGCTATCACTCGCACTGCCCGTCGGGTCCTCATCGTCTTCGTCATCATCCACGACGTCATTCCCAGCCATAGTCGCGAACTCCGCCTTTTGCAGTATAGTCCTGAGCTCCGTATTTCTTGGGTCGACAAGCTCGAACGACTTTAGCTTTGCTTTGTTCCGTATCCTGTAAAAATCGGCCATAATCAGCTTCCAGAAATCAACGCTTCAATGAGAAAGGAATGTCGTACCTCGGATCTGCCCCCGCATCCAACAGTAGTTCTACTATCGACGCCCCAGCCTCCCACTCCTCCTTCGCCAGTCCATTAACAAACCTGACAGCCTTGTGCAACGGCGTATCCTTCTCCAGCCGATCCAGCGGATCCACTTCCACCCCTTCCTGATCTAGTAACATATCTAGCACATCATCTGCACATCCCTGTAATTAGCTATCAACCCAACCCCGTCAATCCCCTCTCGAAAGCACATACAACTCCCATAGCTAGCCGCAATATGCAAACAATAACAGCCCAACCCATCCGTAGCCGTATTGATTAAATTCGCTATTTTCTCAGCGGATGAGAGGGAAGACAGGAGGTCGTTGAGGAGGGAGGTGTTGTTGCGGCGGGAGGCTTCAAGGAGGAGTTCGCGGGGGGTTGCACCCTGAGTTGTAGCTTATATTAGTCCTGTTGATGATGGCATGAATGGGGCGGACTGCGCGATGGGAGCACAAGCATCGCGCAGGGGAGTAGGAAACGCCTACCTCGTCGGTCATCGCTGATTAGGAGCTTTAGAAGCGCTAAGGTTGGTTCGTAGGAAAAGAAAAGAATGGTTTCAGGTGAAGTTGAAGTCCGCAGCAGGCAGGCAGCCAGCACAAGCACGCGGACAACGAAGCAAGGCAGTCGCAATAGGTAAGGGGGGGAATGTCGAATCGCACAGCTGTTGTGGATTTCGTTCGTCCTATCTATCTTTCCTTCGCACGCGCGGCTTGGGAGGGGAATACGAAAGGACAGCTGTGGATGCGAGTGTCTCGTGTTTGGGAAACTGCAGGTTCAGCTAAGGTACCTTAGCTTTGATCTATTTGCGGTGGGTTTCAGCCCTATGGGGAGGACGTCACTGTGCAGTGTGAACTGGGGTGAAACGTAAAGTAGTCTTCACACACACTTGCCTGTGCGCAATTACTTAATGTACAGTATTGACTTGATCTGGTATTCTGCTGCGACACCGCTATGTCGTTATGCTGAAACAGTAACAAACTTCCCACCCATGCGCTATCAAGCTGAACTCTGCTGATTAAGCTGCGAGCATAAATCAAAAAGCCCGTGATGGAACCCTCCCTCCACTTACGCTTTTGATAGTAAACGCACGCCAGATCCCTGCTTGAGATGATCAAGCTGTGTACGATATCCCAAGTTTCAAGGTCATGGCCCATCTCATCCCTCTCCCGCATCCCTCATCTCCAACCCTCGAATCGTGGCCCGATTGATCAATCCCTTCTCCTCAACTTCCAACCTCTTCATCTCCTGCCTCGCTTGGTCCTTTTCGAACATGTTGTCCTGCTGCTGCAGCTTCGGCCACTGCCTGTGCCTCTCGCATCTTTTCTTCTTGCAAATGCCCTTGCCGATCTCCTCTCCTTCTTCCTCATTTCCACCGCTCCCCTCGTTGCTTCCGCCCGTTCCCGCCGTTGATTCCCCGTTCACCATGTCCACATCCTTGGTGTTGCCAACAGCGGTTGGAGGTCCAAGTGCGCCACCTTTCTCGAGCGCTTTTCGACCTTCAGGTGAGACGCGCCACTCATTGAATTCTTGATCGGACCATGTAAGACGCGCATCGTAACCGCAGATGTCCTTGACCGATTTGTCCTTCTCTTTCAATTCGGCAAGTACTGCTTTCGCTCGAGTAGTGATCAAGAGCAATAGTTTGTCACGATCGTCGAGCATCTTCTTCCGATCTCTACACCTCTCTCTTTTTTCCGAGATCTCTTCAAGCTGAGCCTTCTCTTCGTCCGTATAGAGCATCTTCTCTTTCTTTGGATCTTCGCCTTCTGGGCTCATCGTTGGAGGGGGACTTAGGACACCCTCTCCCAGCCTTCGAAAGTCGTCTAGGTTCCTCGACCCATCAATTACAGCCTTCAACTCTCCAACCCCAAGCACACCACCACGAAGGCGAGTCGGCAGTTCGGCTTCCTCAAAATTGTCTTCGGCATTGCCAGCGGTATCCGTATAGTTATCCTGCCTCCTCTTTTTATGGCTGCGCGGCGCATCAGCTTTCTTCTGGTCCAGCTCGCCGCTTGCTATGCGTGATCTCATAAATTCTGCTCCATGCTCATCGGAGCAGTATTTTGATTTGTTTTCTCCTTCTTGGCGTGCGGGTTCTTGACAGCCTTCCAATCGACACATTCGCTTCCACAGAGTTTCGTGGCCTTTTTCCGCGCAAAGGGGGCCTAAGAATGTCACATGTCAGTAGTGAAATCGTTAACCCTCTGTGAAAGGTGTTGGATTCTTACAATACCACTTGTGTATGAGCTTGGACTTTGCGGTATCCATGTCAACGCATCTCATGTGATACCAATCCTCACATGGACCATCACAGCCAATCATGATGGTGTGATCATCAGGCTTCCGACATATGCAGTAGACTTCGCCATCATCGTCGTCACTATCTTCAGCCCCATTCGCCACGGATGAGCTGCGTGCAGGTGTAACTGAGCCTTGCTTGCGCTGCTTTGGAGCTGGTGTCATGCTTGTGCGGCTCGTGGCCGGAGTTCCTGTGCGCTGACCTGAGGGTGTGCCATCTATGCTCTCATTGTCAATCTTGGGTTTCTTTGCTGCCCGCTTCACCGTACTTGCAGTCCCTTTCTTAGACGATGATGGGGCGGCTCGCTTTTTGTTCTTAGCTACCTGCGGTTTCAGCGAAGATGGAGCAATCGAATTGTCGATCGTCATTGGAGATGGTGTGTGATTTGTATCGCTCTTGATTTCTGTGAAAGACTTCGGGGTCTGAGATTCCAAAGCTTTTGCAGGGTGAGCGGATATGACTCCAGAGCCTTCTCTCTGTGAAGCTTCAATATGTGACGTGTCTAATGGATTATCCACCAACTCTGCTTTAACCTCAACCTGCTCACTCTGAGCGTTTGGAACATCTATAGTAGAAAGTGGCTGCGAAGGTCCCGGTGAGGGTTGGCGGATCTTCGACGGGACCGCCGCCGTTTCGGTCTGCTCTGCAGTTGACACGAAAGTCAACGGTGGAAACTCTGCTGAGATATCCTGCCAGTCGTCTGATAGCCCACCATTGGCCTGCTTGGAGCCATCACTGAACTGTTGAAACGTTTCTGTAGTGTGAGAAGTTTGACCATCTGGGGAGTGTTGTAATGGAGGTAACGTTGTTGAGTGATCCGTCAAACTGTCCCGTCTTTTTTCACCACCGCTCAGATGATGATATTGGTCTAAACTAGTTGAGTGTGGCTGTCCGCTTGAATGACCATCACTTAAGGGCGGTAACGTGTGGCTGGAGCTAGGTCTAGAGCCGAACTGCGCGTAACTTGATTGCTGGTAAGGAGCGGATTGTGGTTGTGTAAAGGGGTTGGTGCTTTGTGGAGGTGAGAGAATGGGCGCAGTGTTGCTTGCTGCATTGGCAAGGGCTTCGAGCCCAGGGGAGGTCAGGGATGGGTATCGCATGTGGGTGGAATTGCCATGAGAGAAAGATGAGGTGCGAGGATCAGTTTCATCCAATACCAATGGCTGGATCTGATGTGATTGAGACGTCTGAGGAGCTTCTGGTGTTGCTTGGGAGGATGGGGCGGGGTTGAGGAGTTCAGAAAGCTTGGACATGTTGGTGAGGCGTCGTTGAAGTCGTTCTTGGTGTTGTTTGTCTACTGCGCAAGAGGCATATTGGTTCGCGATTCACCTTATCACGTTCTTCTCACAGCAGATGTGGTGTTGTGGTAATGATGGCTGATGTTGGGACTGGACTGGCCTTTGGTTTGCGAAATGCTGCTCGAAGATGGCGATCTTAACTGATCGGCGGCAGGGGTCCCCCAACGGCCCGAACACCACGCTACTGGCTATCGTGTGCCTTGATGGTGGAGGCTCATACAAAAGGTGAGGTACGAAGCAGCAATGTTGAGACTGTAGAACACGCCAGAGAATTGAGACCATAATATGACGAGGCATCGCCGTATGTCCCTGAAAACTGAGAATGATCTCGGATTAACAAGTCGCTGGACATATTTAAGACGATTCCGTTCTCTCTTCTCTCTCTGAACGATGAAGCGTTCTACCATCATACAATAATATTGAACTAGTCTAGACCTGCTATGCGACACATACATTCAACATCCTACAAGCTGACGCCAACGCTGAAGCGTAAAATCGAGTGCTCAGAAAATCAGTGAGCCTCCGTATTAATAATCGGGTATCTCCAAGCCGAACCTCCACGGCTCTCCTTCTGAATAATGTTCAATGAAACCGAATTCGACCCCCGAGAATCGTAGTATATAGCATAACGGCCGATGGTTTCATTACCCCTGAATTATTTCTCTATCACCAAACGCCAAGCATAGACCGATTCTATGTAGAAATTTTTAAGGGTTTGCGGGATCTGTGTTAGGCTGCGGGTCGTTCTTGAATTCGGTAGTGATAGGGCCATCCAGTTTGGGAGTATCATTTGGCCATTGACTTACGACCTTGTCCCTATGTCCGTCAATCAGAGCATCCACATTCAATCTTGTGCTATGCACAATGTTGTACGAGAAGCCCTTTTGTCGGATGTTGTCCGATCCACTGCCTATGTCCGAGTCCTTATTACCGGAACCAGCGGGCTTGTGGTCGGCGATAATCTGCGGGAAAACACCGATACATTTGAATCCTCGCTCCTTCTGTGAGCACATGTCGTGGAGACCAAAGTCAATGGGTCCAGAGTAAATGTCCATGGACAGCCATTTGATCATCTTTCGTGCTCCATGTAGGGAGAGTGCGTAGGCGTAGGTGCATGTAGAACCCTTGCTGAAGTACATTATGCGGGTGGAATTATCGTAGGGAGACATGTCCGGAGTGCCACCATAGTTCGTCCGGTGTCGCAGAGGAGTAACGGTGGGATCGTTCTTCATGACAAAACGTCGGTTGTCGCCATCGTCGGGTTGCGACGCGCAGTGACCGAGCCAGATAAGATCCCAGCCGTCCCCATAGGGAGACTCGGGAGTTTTGTCTTTGGGAGAGTCCAGCAGAGTTTGGCTACCAAGAGCAATATATTCCAATTGCGATCGAAAGCTCACATCCCAATCCGCATCATCTTCCATAACTAGGGCAGTTGGTAGACCTTGTCTTATGACCCTGAGAACAGCAAATGTGGTTAGCGTAGGATGCGGTATCTACGTGCGGCGGGACAACCCACTCTCCAGCGAACTCCATGTGTCCACGCCAGCAGCCGATAATCCCTCCAGCACCAGGAGACTCTTTCCACACCTTGAATGATTGTCAGATTCCATGAGATTTGTAGCGGTCATATGGAGAACAACTTACCCCTGAGAGTGCTTTCTTGGGTACGTCCTTGCCATTGATGCCTTTGATGATGTCAAAATCGAAGCCGGTCAAAGAGGCCGATAATTTCATTGCATCAAGTTTATCGCTTCGTGCAGGAACATTGAGTACGAAGACTTTCCCAAACTATGATTCAGCAGCGCTATCAGCAATAGATTGCAGTCACAGGCGGCGAAACACTCGACTTACCCCTAAGGAGCTATTGTGCAGAGCTTCAAGACTGTCTTGGGTAAGAGACCTTTCACCATTGCCGAGGACTGGGCTCTTGTATATGACCTCGGGTTTGGATGATGGGTCCGAGGTATATTTCTCGCCTAATGTCGTGTCTTTGGGTTCCGTATTTTGTTGAATATCTGCTTGCGTGTCTGGCTTTGTAACGGATGCAGTGGCGTTTGCAGTGCGATGAAGGCCCTTGCTAACGACATCTTTGATGGTATCTTGACGTCGGAATGCCACGACGGTGAGGAGGAAGAAGAAAGCGAGAAGTGCGACGAGAACAATCCTTCGGCGTGCTTCTCCAACTCCACGACCCAACATGCTCGAATATCTTGTTGGGGAGTGGTGCGATTCGACGTCGTCGAATCCACCCATGGTGACTGCTTAGAATGTCTTTCTTTTTTTTGAAAGGTTGAAAGAGGGGAAGGTCCAGGTGAGGTGGTGTGGGGGTAAGGAAAGAAGTGTCAAATTACAGTAATGACCGTGCAGTGGCTGCCCTTATTCCGGATAAGAGGCAAGAGAATGATGGGTTGAATGAGCGTGTTTTCCTAGTCAGTCACCATGCATACAGGTGATGGATATCAATTACACATTGCAGGATGCAGTTGGCAGTGGAAAATAACACAATGAGAGTGAATGAACCCATGGGGAAGCACGGGGGGTTCGGTAATAATGTAGTGTGCAACAAGCAGCAAACTTTTCCGATGTAAGGTAAGCAAAAGGGATGAGCGTTTGACTATTTGGGGCGATGGATTACTACCTTATCCTACTAAAGTAGTGTTTATAAAGACCAACATACGGGGCGTTAGGGGCGACCTTCAGGGGGCTCTTACTAAAGTATGCTTGGAACCTAAAGCTTGGAAAGCTTAGAAGTAGAATACTAATCGCTCATGCGCCGGGATCTTGGCGGCTCCACAGGGGTTCCCGCTACAGGCTTAGCCTGAACTGTGAACTGCCGGCCTCCTTTATCATGGGCAACTTACTAAAGTATGGGTAACTTACTATGGTATTCAGCGGTATAAAGCTTAGCGCTCCACTAGTAAATATGCCAAGCTTACAAGTAAATAACCACTTTCCAGAACATTCTACTTATCTTTCTATGTAATCACCCGTATATTTGAATAGATTTCATCCCGCATCTGTTTCCTAAGCATTGCGATGGATCCTACCAGCTCACAAACAGCTCCATTGGCAGCGCTGCGTACACCACTATCTACACCTCAGCGTAGGAGGTATTTAGAACTCGATCGAGACCAGCGTATCAAAATAAATACATTGTCACAATGCGCTGGTTGGACCCCTCGCAGGATTTCAAAACATCTGAATGTTTCAATCCCCCAGGTGTACTATGCGATCCACCACCGCTTCACCCTGTAGAAACAGCGCTGTGGCCGGAAATCTATCATTGATACACCAAGTCGACGGTATCTATTAGAATATTGTATATCAAATAGATGTACGCGTCGTCTGCGATTTATTGATGTCGCTGCTAAGCTCAATTGGAACGTTTCTGAAAGCGCGATTCAACGAGCATTAGCGAAAGAAGGTATGCAGCTTCTTATCTTTCTAAATTCTACTAACAAATTACTAGGCTATCACCGGAGAGTCGCGAGATGAAAACCACTAATTTCTGAAAAAAATCGCAAGCTCCGCCTCGCTTGGGCAATAGAGCATGAGAATTGGACTAGAGAACAGTGGAATAAAATACTTTGGACGGATGAAACATGGGTAAAAAGTGATAAACATACTAAGACTTGGGTAATAAGATGAGCGGGTGAAGAATACCACCCTGATTACATTACTGAATATAAACCTCGCAAACCGGGATGGATATTTTGAGGGTGCTTTTTAGGGGGATCCTTTAAAGGTCCTAGGCTATTCTGGGAGAAAGAATAGGTATATAGGCCTATTTTATATAGGAATGTGAGCTAATTCTCTGCTTTTCTAGGGATCAATCAACTAAGATACCTACCGCGAGCATGTTGTTCCCCTAATTCACGGTTGGACCACTCTACATCCTGAGCTTAAGGTGATGCAGGATAATGCTTCCGGCCATGCAGCGAAAACGACAATAGCTGAGATGCAGGAACGTGGTATCCGGGTGGTAAAATGGCCGGCATATTCGCCTGATCTCAACCCTATCGAAACCGTTTGGAATTGGATGAAGGATTGGATCGATGAGCAATACGGTGAGAAAAAGCTCAATCTGAATCAGCTGCGTATCGCGGTAAAAGATGCATGGGATGCAGTGCCAGAGGACTTCCTCAATCAGCCAATAGACGACATGCCGAATCGTTGCAAGGCCGTTATTGCAGCAAAGGGGAAAATTACAAAATATTAAATACCGTTGTTGCTAGGTGTATGTAAAAATACGGAAATTTAATTAGTTTATTGTGGCGCGCTAAGCTCTATTACCCTGAATACGTAGTAGAAGTATGGGATACTTTATGCGAAGTTTGGTACTGTCTCGGCCGAAACAAGTATCGCCCGATCGATTCAATGCGGCCCTATCGGCACCCATTGCTAGTTGCAGAATATGACCCCTTTATCCATTATGAACCCCCTTTAAAATCCGAACAATGCTCCTTTAATCCGAACAATGCTCCGAACAATGCTTGGACCAATGATCAATGATGAAGATTGAAGCCATACGAAGTACAATAAGTACACAATACACGTGTCTTTGGGACGAGATGCATAATCTATCTGCACCTCACTTGAGACACCAATGGCGGGCGCTGCCGGAATTGTGAAACGGCAACAATTCTAACAGCCAATCTTATTGGTTTGCGAGCACCAACTTACCCAGCAGCGCCACGGTTGAGGTCTGTTGGTGTGTTGCGATAGACTATAGTTGACTCACCGTTGTTGCCACTGACTAACAAGTCTTGACAGTGCTGAGATGCAGTAAGCGACGTTGTGCTTTGTCAGACACGAGAGAATCCTGGATAGACAAGTACGAAATACTCAAAGCACAGCACCGAATCGGGGCTTTTCTGTCGCAACATTTCCTGGGTTCGGTACCTGCAGTAGACCGGCAGGCGATGGTAGAAACTACCGTATTACTCAGCATTTGCTAGGCCCAACAGGGGTAGGCATGGGAGGGGCCCTAAGTGGACCCTAAATCCTAAATAGAACCTAAACTCCAGGGGTAAGATGCCTAAATTAACTCTACATATACTTCTACCTCTGAATTCGGTGCAAGATATTCTAGGCGTCTTGTCCCCATATGTTAAGAGTGTGGTCCCTGGGTGGGTGCGACATATACATATATTTCCAGGAGGAAGGTGTTTTGAGTATGCGCTGTCCCGAAGTAAAAGGGTATAATTTAGGAATTCGCCGGCAAGACTTCGGCCTAAATTTCTACCATAGGAACAACAGTCAACCAAAGTCTCAATTCCCACCACATCAGCAAAGAGGACAACCGCCCAGTTGAGTCTGGCTTGTGGGCTCACAAACTATTTTGGCCAGAAGCTCTAGAAGAAGGCCCACACAATATACATCAGAGCAATTGCCTTGACGGCTGTTCCCGCGGGACCTGGGGATCCGATCCCCTTGGTGGCGTTTGAGAAAGGTACTTCTACAGCCCGATGGAATCTGGACGAGTTGGACGCCTAAGCTGGACGCCTAACGAGAGTACAATATTGAAAGCACTATGGAGCAATTCCGACAGAAAATCGCGAACAAACGCCTCATGAGAATGGAGTTGCGGTGAACCTGCCTATTTGCACGCATCCAGTGCCATTAGTGGTTACTCTTCCATGAATTGAATGCAGGTGAAGAAGTGTTCGGTGCCAAACAGCCCACTTTCTGTGATCTTCTCGGGTACCATCAATGTGCAAAGCAGGTATTGCATACCGCTGCTTGCATTTCACATTAACGATAGCCTCTCTGAAACGTGTAGGCGGATTGATATCGCGCGGCTTGTCAGATACATTGTGGATGCTAGGTAACTCAGAGGTGTCACTAATTCTGTAGGTCATTGAAGTCGCTGGACACGATAAATGTCATGCTCGCTATAATATGATCGCATTTGACACGTCTATCAGGCTGACGCCCCGGCAGCGCCTGTTTCAAGGTATAATATGGCTACAGTTCATCTCTCTGTGTGTGAGGCGGGTATCTAAGAAATAATCTTGTCCTCATGCTCGCGTGATCAGGAGAGAGGTCGCCGGAATCTGCTTTAGACCTGCTGTTGTTGTAGTTCGCTAACATCAGCATGTCGAGTCCTGGCCGTTGAGACGATTGAGCCAATCAGATTGGAGAAAGAGGGGGCTCTTGTTTTATATCATGCAGAAACAAGCCTGATGCATGAAAATTGCGGCCAAGAAGGGTCCATACAGTGTCCTCGGATGGCCTTAGCCTTATTGTAATATGTGATCAGGTGCCGCAATGGAAGGCTGATGTTCCCACAGCGCCCCAAATGTGACTGACAAGCTTGATGCAACGCCCTTGATGTCAACTTAGTCTCGACTGTGCCATAGGAAGAGTCGTCGTCCTGGACACTTTCCTCATGGTCTTGGTCTTCGGCTCGAAGTCTTTCTGTTGCTGATAAATCCACCAGGTTCACGCCGAGTATGAGTAACAACAGCACCTGCTGCACTTGGGAGGGAGCGGTATCCACTGACATTTACTGTGGATTGCCATCACTATCTACCTGCTGCGGGTCAGACTGGGACTGTTTATCTAATGGGCTGTGTCGACAGCATGGCACTACCGGTTACGCACAGGGCTCATGCACGGAGCAGAATTTTCAAAATTGTTTATCAATCTGCAATCAAGGTACGTCAATGCCTGAGTCCTCTATAGCTTACTGGTGACAAATAATGTCTCAAAGGTCAATTCGACGGCTTCGACGAAGTCAGTCGTTGCGATCCCAATGGCAATAGCTAGTGTTGTGCTGGCGCAGCAGGACAAGGTCTAGGTAGTCCGAACTGCTGTGACACCACTTTGACTACCTCACTCGAACCATACCCGTTCTCTGCGATCGATAGGTCAGAACAGTCCGCGGCTGCCAGTACCTCAGTATTCTCTACCGCAACACCCTCAACGAGTTCTCTTTCTTCGGACCCGATCAGCACTGCTACGCTAACGGCGGTGTCCACTACGGCGGTCTCGCTGACTACTACTATCAAGGCCTTAGATAGCACTGCTGCGCTAACGGCGCTGTCTACTACGGTGGTCACGCCGAGTTCCTCTATCATAAGCCTCACTGGCTCACTAGCGCCAACGGTATTGGAAACCTCTACCACAGTGCCCACTAGCCTGGCTCAACCGCCGCCTGCAAAGCAGAACAATGATACGACTATAAGGATAGCAGTTGGGGTGCTACTGGCCATCATTGTCATCTTCCTGTGGATCTTTGCGTTATTCGTCTATCAGAATAGCCGAAAACATAAGCTGAGTCTTGTCCACTTACAACATGAGATGGAGGCAGAAACCTTGCCAGATAGGCCTGAGATGAATGGAGAAGGGGCACAGCTGGCTGCAGAGCTCGACATCACTCATTATGAGCTCAAACAACCGGAGACACCGCGCTACGAGCTAGGTTAATCGCACCCATGGGCTTCTGCAATGCTATTGCAAGGCCGCTCCAAAGACTATACTCCCTTGTCAAAGGAATCGTGAGCGTTCTGAACAAAATTGGTACAATGTATCATCCAAACCATGAATCGGCTCTTTGACTCGTCAACTGAGGCATTGCCCGTCTCTTGATGGCAGAGGGATTTACTGATTGCGAAGGATATCGCGCCCGTGGCACCTACAGTATCAACGCTCAGAAAGATTGATAATGGACGCAGGGCAAGGCCATCTAAGCAGGTTCTGGGCTAAATTGAGGACGGAATCTCGATCTCAAGCAGGCATTTCAAGCTTACTGGAGGTGAACTCTCGCTTAAAGCTACCAGAAACGCTAGGTCGACTACTAATGTTTCATGAACCGGTGCACTGAGCCCAAGCCAAGGCAATCTACGGGGAAGAACTTTGATGTCATTCCAGGTTTGCAATTTTGGCTCTGACCCAACGGCGCTGAGATCAGTCTGTCTTTCTGATTTGTAAGATAACAATGCCACGCCCGCAGCTCTGACCTCGTTGCAATGGAGTTTGAAACAGGAATGTGGATTGCAAGTCTTATTTTGCAGATGATACCAAGCTATTCCGCCGAGACTGACGTACAGAACGTCAACAATCAATAGCCAAGGCTTTAAAAATGCTCTTCCTGCTACCATGGATAAGTCTGGTGATGCAAGTTCTTCACGTGGATGAGGTTGAAATGGTTGAACTAAAACAATATTAATTGGGGAAGTTGGCCGTCTTAGCTGGCAATAACTCATTCCACATCGATGCTAAAGGGTATCTTGCCTAACGTTCTGCTACTGAATCACTGAAATCACTCGCTCGTACATTATCACAAACAACTGCCTACGCCTCGCTGCGCTAAATCCCTCAAATCATCCTACTACAGCAATCCGAATCGCTTGCGCCTTGTCCTAGTGGTGGTTGTTGTAGAGTAGTCGGCGTTTGTTTTGTAACTGGCCTTCTTCGCCTTTCGAGCACTGAAACATGTGAAAAGGACAATGAACATGCCGAAGAATAGCAGGATCATGGCCGCGAGGCATGTCCACATTCCGGCTGAGTAGTAAGCGTGAGAGACTTTGTGCTTATTAACATGGTTTTTGATTACCTGGATGGTCCGTTAGCACAAGGTATCCGGTCAATACAGGCGATAAGACTTGGTTACGTACTCCGAAAAGACTGAAATCAACAGCCATCGCCACCAGTGTCAAGACCCATGCCAGCGCGGCCACCATAGCTCCAAGCAGCGACCCTACAACGCCGGCACCACAGCTGAGAGCGAAAGCGATGAAGGCCACTGCGCAGGCGATTGGGTGTAGAACCATGACTCTTGTAAGACCGTCGACAGTGTCAGAGGCGGCTTTGCTGAATGGGGTCCCATCGATGGCGGATATGATGTCGGTGGGCTTGTAGCCAACGTGTTTGGGGTAGCAGTAGTCTTGGTCGGTTCTGGAGGGCATGACTTGTTAGCCTCTGATGTCGATTTGTTGCGCAAGTTGTGCAAATCAACTGGGTCTTGAAATGGACGCCTCTGCCTCAGGTGTAGAGTGTCACTCACTGTACGGGCGCCACATCCAGCACGCAATGTCCAAACGTCCCGAATGTTACGCTCGAATGACGAATGTCTGATTTGTTGGACAGCATCACTTTCAGGATCGCGATGTCACCGATGACGGGGGAGGAGATTGTAGTGACCAGGAGGAGGATAGAGGCAATGAAGAGGAAGGTGACGCCGACCCTGGTTGATGGTCAGCAGAAGGTCCATAGGTGTAGAATGAGAGCAGCCAATGAGCGCTTAGAGTGTCAAGCTTACCAGTGGAGGGGAGACGTGCGCGCCATGGCTGGTGGCTGCGAGCGAGCAGTTGTCAGACCTTCAATGGATGAGTGTCGTGAGCTGTTTGTGCAGTGTCTTTGGGGAAGGCACGAGAAGCTTGACCTGCAATATCGAAGGAGTATTGAAGAATGGACGGAGCGCAAGCGTGGAGGAGGCGGGCAGCAATTATATGTATGTGGCTTTGTTGATAGGTGATTGATGCTATTCAAGTTTGATTAAATGGCGTTTCCAAGGCAGAACCCATGACCATTCCCGGTTGATGTGTTGTTCCACGCCTTCGAAGCCATGAAACTTGATCCAGCACGCGCTTGTGGCATGCCAATTTAACCATAGCGTCATCAGGGTCGTCGACCGTTTCCTGATCATGGATTAATCCAAGATTCGAGCTGCACATCATGCAATTGGCGTCGTTGGAGGGTGGAAGCGTAGTAAGATGATGTTTGAGAGGTACGTGTATGCTTGAATATTAAAGTAGAAGTAGGTAAGGTAGACATACCCTCGATAAACAAGGTGGCAGGTGCTACCGACCGTGCTCGCTAAGGTACTTCCTATCAGGGGGGTTAAAGCTTAGCGCGCCATAAAACGCTAATGTTATTTACAGGCGACTAGAAGTTTCCATTACTCAGAAAGGATAGATGGATACACCTGTTGCTGGATCGAAGCTTCTAGCAGCTGTTATTAACACGGTCTAGCAGGGATACCATTAGTGGGGCGCTAAGCTTTAACCCGCCAGATAGGAAGTACCTAGTTCTAACCTCCCGCTTATTCTTTCCCTTTGTGTCATACCCTTCTACTTCGTACCTACCTTAGTTACCTTATCTTACATATCACGCGACTACCTACCTACTGCCAGCCTCCCTATCCCGACTCCTTGTCCATTTTCTGTCACAGAAGTGTTATGTTTCATGAAACGAAACCTGTCGTGTTACTGTATCAATGGTTGCCCATTTGTGATAGGTCTCGAGTGTAGAGCCCCAGAAGACATAATAATCATAAGTGTTCCTGTCCTCCCATTCCAAGGTTTCTTTTTCAACCTGAAATTTGTTCAGTGGCTGCACCCACCCGGCTTCTTGAACCCTCTGCCATGCATACGGAAGATCCATGATGATGTCGAAGTTTTCCCAATTCCAAAGCTTGTATGGGAACTCGAACAGGCGAGAGGGGCCGGGGGGCCCCCAGGTTGGGTACATTAGGAAGCTCGAGGGGTTGTTTAGTAGGGTGATTAAGACTTTCTTAATTCTACGGGCTTCAGTGCAAAAGATCAGGTCGAATAGCAGAAGGAGAATTATATTGCTCCACAAGTTCGATTACTTGAAATACGTTGAAACCAAGCTTCGCTAAAGAGTCTATTGATCTAATTTTGCATAATTCTATCATCGCTAATCAAAGAGAAATTGTTCGTAATATTATACAACCCGGGCTCTATCCGCTATTCAAATCCAATTCCTGGAATTCCATCAGTCGCGGGCAGAGGGATGGTTTTAGTATGGGCTATCCAGGGCCGATAGGCTCTTGGGAGTACCTAAACCATGAAGACGGCCTCTCAGGTGCCCGCAAGTACCAGGACATTGTGTGTTGAAAGGAGTCTTTAGTTCAGGAAGCCGATCTCCTTCCAAATGTGAATGTATTTCCTCACTACCTCCTCGCTTACAGGCCCGACGGCAGCAAGGCTCTTAGAATGCTCGAGGGTCTTCTTCGTATCCAAGACCAGCCCTCCGCAAGACATTCTACCGTAGTTGCTACTCAAGAAGTCCAGAAGCGTGGCTGCTGGATTATTACGCTCCGGAGCCGCTCGCGCACGCTGGATCCACTCGTCGAAGGGAATCAAGTTCGAAATGTTCAGCGCATCTGCTAGAATGGCATTCATCTCGCGCCACGGCTGGCCGACTGGGTTATCAATATGGTAGATTGGGTAGGGAGTGTGGTCTGAGAGGACGAGGTCAGCAAGAGCCATGGCTATGTCGTTGACTGGGGTCCAGTAGAGGGTGCCGTCCACGTCGGGCAGCGCATTCAACGTCTGCGATGACCTAATCAAGCGTCCAAAGTGTTCCATGGGATTCCAATAACCACTGGTCTTGGAACCGGCAATCTGCCCCAAACGGACGGTCATGGGGCGGAATTGGTCGGCATGCTTGTGTAAAGTCTCGTCGAGCATCTTCTCGCATCCCAACTTTGCGTCTCCGTAACCACTCGGCATCACCGAGTCGATTTCAACCCTCTCTTCGGGCACTACAGTCTTTTTCTCGCCATTCCCCAGGCCATAGTGCCCAACAACGCCGATGGATGACACCATCTGGAAGCCGAATTTAAAACCTGCTGGACGTCGAGACACGACGTCGCAAGAAAAGTTTATGAGATTGCGCATGACTTGGAACTGCGACTCGAAGCCAGCGAGTGGACGTTTTACGCTCATCGGCCATGCATTGTGAATCAGGTGGGTGACAGAAGTCACGAGCCCTTCGTATTCGCTGCTCGACAGTCCAAACATTGGACTCGAGCTGTCAGTCTGCAACACTAACAACTTGGGCTTGAGAGCCTCGGGAAAGTGAATGCCTTTGTCCCTCATGGCCTTCTGCTGGCGGATATAGGGATCCGCATTATTCTTGCGATTGAGACAGACCACTGTCTTCACATCAGGGAGCCGTGCGATATGGTCGACCAAGTGGCTGCCCAAGCCTCCCGATGCTCCCGTCACTAGGACAACGTTGGCGCCGTCACTTGAGGTTGTAGATGAGGGTGAAGCAACGGGCGCAGTGAACCCGGCAGTATACTTCCGAACATATTCATCAACAGCGTTTCTGCGAGCTGCGAGGCCAGCTATTTCGCTCTCAGTTCGCATTGTCGTGCCGTTTCTTTTTGTAATTTCCCCTGTTATCTCAGGGGCTGGAGTGGGTTGTGACTTGCTCTCCGACAGCGGTTGGGCTATGTCGCTTACTTTTGTATCCCCTACTAGCAATTGCTGTAGGTCCGCCACTGTTGGACAATCAAGGAATAGAGACTCGTGCCCCAGGTCAAGCTCGAGCTCATCTCGGAACCGACTTGTGATGACAAGTGACAAGAGAGAGTCCACACCGGATTCAGAGAAGTTGGTGTCGCTGGTGAGGTCAACCATCGCAACTCCAGTTTCCTCTGAGATGATTTGGAGAGCACGTTCGAAACCAACCTGGAGGAGGAAAGAGTCGACCTTAGAAGCAGGTGTTGTGTTCCCTGTCACATTAGATCTTGGCGTATTTGATGTGTAGCCGGAACTCAGCATAGAGCTTCCAGGCGAGCTGGTCACAGGCTCTCCCAAGAAGGTCTTGAGATCGTGAACTGTAGGACACTCGGAGAAAAGCTCGTTGAAATCGATGTCTATGTCAAGCTCCTCTTTAAATCGAGCCGAGATGGTTAGACTTAGGAGTGAATCAATCCCGACGTCAACGAAAACGGTGCTTTCAGTCAAATCTGATAACGCAAGGCCGCTCTCTTCGGCGATGATCGACAATGCTTGTTCAAGCTTGGATGGGTGACTTTGTCCGCTTATTGGAGCAGACCGCTGCGTTGCACCAAGAGAAGGAGTGGGTGCCGTGGGAGTAGGCTGTTTCTCCTCCGTACGCTGCTGCTTCTGTGACTTATTCCCACTCTCGATTGAAAGGATAACTTTCAGGACTCGGCGCGGTACGCCTTGCATCTGGGAATCACAGTGAGCTGCCGCGCTCATCGTGCAGTGGGAAACAGAAGAAACTTACCTGGAACTCTCCGAAGTGTGCAACGACTCTCTCACCGTCGAAAATCATCACGTCGCCGTACCATACCTTATCCGCCCCCTCAACCATGCGCGTGTATGTAGTGTACTCCTTTTCAAAAACGATTGGTTCAAAGATCTGGAAAGACCCCCATCCATGGTTCATGAAGACTTCGACATCGAGGTCATTGCTATCATTGCAATTCATGGTGAATCCGGGAGCTTGGGTTAGAGCATCAATAATGGCGGGATGAGTGTGGTATTTGCCGTCTTTCTTCACACCACTAAAATTTAGACGACTCGAGGCCTCCAGTGTCTTGCTGTCCATCACGAGTTCATCGACAGCCCGGGAGTCGGCGTGAAACCGCGCCAGCGGTCGGATTGCGCGATAGAACATAGGGCGGTTATAACGGGCAGTGGCTCCCGTAGCGATTCCATCCCGGAGTGTTTGCATCTTTTGCTTTACATATGCTGCGTCCTTTTGACACTTTTGCAGAAGGCTTCTATCCTTGAAGCGCACAAGGCATCGCGAGTGCTCCTGTAGTTTCTGTTGACTCTGTGGTTGATTCTGTCAGCTCACCATTTACTAAACCGCCGTTAAGGGATGTAGAGATAAACTTACGTCGAAAGACATGAATTTGATAGCCGCTGTATTCGACAACCAGTCAACATCAGTATGAATCTGAAGGAGCTGCTGGGTTGCACTGGCACGGGAGATCAGAGCCTTTGAGATGGTCATGTCTGAAACATCCACAAGGTTCTCGACCTGGGTCGGACGATAACGCTCGAGAAGGTAATTGCCCAAGCTCAATGCGATTTCTGCGTAGACTGCTGGAGTGCAGAGCGGAATTCCGTCGACTTCGTGTCCTTCCATCAGTGGGGCAAGATCTTTCCGTAGGATATCTGACTCGACGATAATGCGAACCTTCTCGGACTCGCTTATCTCTTCAACAATCCTATGGATGGTGGTGCTCTCAAGTCTCGAGTCAGTGCTGATCGTCAACGGAGGATCCCCTTTGCGCAGTGACCAGTCGTTAATGTACTGCATCCAGTATTCCTTCAAGTCCCAGCTGTATGCCGGCAATGGAATTACCTCGTGGGAGATCTTGAAGTCGTAATGGTACTGAGACCAGCGGATATCGGCACCTGCATTGTAAAGGTTCTTTAAGGTCGCCGCCAGAACCGGCCAGACCGGTCTACCGCGCTGTAAGGAAGCGAGAGATGCAATCTGTGGCCCGAGGACAGCCTTAACCATACCCGAGATAGCCGGGTGCGGGCCAATCTCCAGGGTCGTGGTCTGATCAGAAATAATGTGTTCGCCATGTGCAACCAGAAGTGCTTTGGACATGTTGACAGGTTCGCGAGAATGACGGGCGAGGTAGTCAGGGCTGATGCTGCCATTGCCACGAATGACACTGCCATCCAAGGGGCATAGAATGGGGATCTTGGCCTTGGCGTATGTTACACCGTTGGCCAGCTTCTTGAAATCCGCTAGTATCGGGTCTATCTGAGACGAATGGAAGGCGAAGGGGACCTTTAGTGACGTCATTTTAACTCCTGCGTCTGTAAGCAACTTTCTGGAGAAAGATATGTCCTCAGTCGGCCCAGCCAAGACTGTCTCGATTGGTGAGTTGATGCAAGCGATTTCATATGAGTTATGTTTAAGAACGCCTGCGATCTCAGGCACTGATGCCTTGACAACAAGCATAGCGTGGGTATCTTGCGTACACTTCTCTTGGAGTAAGTTGGCCCTGCCCCCCACAAGGTAGATGGTATCCGCGTCTGATAAGACTCCAGCAACGTTGAGAGCCGCATACTCGCCTAGGCTGTGTCCGACGACGGCAGTGGGAGCGATGTTCCATGATAGCCACAATTTGCTAAGCGCAATTTGCATGCAGACACTTGCTAGTTGGACAGCGGTAGGCGTAAATATGCTGATGTCCGACTCCTCAGACTGGATGATGGGCAGCAGGGATGGAAAACCCAGGCTCTGTCCGATTTGATCCAGTCGACGTAATTCGGTGCGGAAGGATGAGAAATTGTCGAAGAGCTGCTTCCCCATTCCAGGATATTGTGCGCCCTGGCCGGTAAAGGTGAAGACAATCTTAGGGGAGCTCTTAGGTCTGGTCATTCCAATCTGATCCTGGATAGCTGTCTCAATTTGGGTACAGACCTCTTCAACGCTCGAGCCAGTGAGCATAACACGATGCTGATGATGCATGCGTCGTGCTGTCATGGTGTATGAGAGCTTGCCGAGGGAGGCTCTTGGATTCTGCTTTAAGTATCCAAGGACAGACCTGAGGTTTCCCTGTAGCGAGACGCCATTTTTGGCTGAGACAGCTACAAGGTGATGGCTTCGTGGGTCAACTGCTTCGCTGGGGGACTCACGCTTGGGTGGTGCATCTTCGAGCAGCAAGGCCGAGTTTCCTCCTGCAGCACTAAAGTTGTTTACGAAGGCTCGCCTAGGCTTCGAGGGATCAGAACTCCTTTCCCAAGGGGTCGGCTTTAGGGCAATATTGACATTCCGTTCCTGAAGATCGGTTGGAAACTTTTGGTTGATCCTTGTCTTGATCCCACAGTGCGGAACAATCATGTTCTTCTGCATCATCAACAGGACCTTGATAAGGCTCGAGACACCCGATGCAGACTCGCCATGTCCGATATTTGCCTTCGCAGACCCCAGATAAAGAGCCTGGTCACTACTTCGACCCATCTTGACCTGGTTAAGAGGCGGTGCAAAAGAGTCCAGAGTACTGGACATTTCGCCGGCATCGCCAGCTTGGGTGCCTGTTCCATGCATTTCAACGTAGCCGACTGTATAAGGATCCACGGCGCCTTGATTCAGAATCTTGCTGAAGACCGCACGCTGAGCCCCAACATGCGGCCGAGTAATCGAATCCGACTCTGCCGAGTGGTTAGTGTTTGCACCCAGGATCACGGCCAGAATTGGGTCATTATCGGCGATGGCATCATCAAGACGTTTAATGATCACAGTCCCGATCCCTTCTCCACGGCAGTATCCGTCTGCCGAGTCATCAAAGGTTTTACAATTCCCAGTTCGTGAGAGAAAGTGCCCCTTGTCGAGTCCGGCCGTCATATCAGGGTTTGTCAACACGTTGGTGCCTCCACTTATAGCCGTATCAATTTCCCCTCGCCATAGCGAATTACACGCAAGATGGATGCCAGCGAGACTAGATGAACATGCCGTATTGACTGCGAAACTCGGACCACTGAACTTGAAACAGTAATTGATGCGTCCTGGTATAAAGGCTTGATTCCCACCTGGGATGAAATACGTATCAACATTCTGAGGACTGTTCGTCTCCATCCAGTCCATACCAGTCACACCGTAGAAGACGCCGACGCGGTCACGTCTGGTCGAGGGGGTTGCGTCTGGAACAATACCAGCTTGCTCTATCGCTTCATAAGCTGTCATCAAAGCAAGCCGCTGTGCAGGATCGATTTGTGGCGCTTCTCGTGGTGAAATGTTGAAAAAGCGCGCGTCAAACAATTCCGGGTTATTAAGCCAGCAGCCATATGGCGTTGCACTTGTATTTTTCCTGGTTTCTGTAAGGTCTACATGCGTTTTGACATTCCACCGAGAGGCTGGAACAGGCTTATGAACGTCCAGGCCTTGATATAGAAGATCCCAAAATGCCTCGTTGTCGTTAGCACCAGGGAATCTTCCAGACATTCCGATGATAGCGAGCTTAGGTTGACTAGGGCTGGAGTATGAGGCATCTTCAGGAGAACAAGGTTTGCTCTGTACTGGTGTAGATAATAGTAAACCGCTCAGAGACATCTGCTTGAGCCCCGTATATATGAGTTGGTCGGCCTTGGTACCGATAGGGACAATACCGAATTTCTTGGAGCCTACTCGCTGAAGATGAATCTGCAGTCCCTCAAGAACGCCACTCCAGCGAATTGGCCGTAGCAATATCTGTTCGATTGCTGCTTTCAAAAGTGTCTTGTAGTTGCCGCCTTCCACCGTGGCCCCCGTGCTTGGCAGAACAGGAACTTGGTTGAGGCATGTGTCGGCGCTGCGAGGGTCAAGGCTCCCAACAATCTCTTCGACATCACCCTGAGAGTAGAGATGTGAAGCATGATATGGTCCAAAGATCGGGATCCTCTTAAAATCCTTGAAGTTGGTCGAATTGGTGAATTGAGCAAGCGAGCGGGGCGGGCCGCTCAAGGTTATTCCGTTTGGCGCGTAGGCGCTGATATAAGGTTTGCTGGTTAGGGGCAGTATCTGGTTGAGGAACTAAATCAGCTTCGGAGAGACCAAGGTGTGATTACAAGACATATGATGCTGTTCTTACACTCTGTTCACAAAGTCTGTGCACGACTTCGGCAGAAGCCAAGCCAGGGACGATGATTGACCAGCTCTGATCTGAAGCATCCGAGGATTCTATTCGTTTTGCAACCTCCATCACGTGCATGCCTGTTCTGAAAGCCACGGCTACGGCGTCTACCGCCATGGGGACGAGCTCGAGTACGCTGCGGCAGCAACTGACTGCGGCCGCAGCCAATGCTCCAGTACATACACCAAGCATGAGGGAATTGTCGGCGCGATAATGCCAAGGGTCAGCCTGGCTGTACAAATCGTTTAGCTTCTGTACTATATTATGGAGGAAGTATCTTTCCCCGGAATGTAATTACCTGATAAAGAACGCCAGCTGATACATACAAGTCACAGCCATATCTAATGGTATGCATTGTTTTCCGCCTTGCTTCCGTAAGATAAGATCGTCAAGGCACGTGAATCGAGGAAGCTCCTCTCTGATCTCGCTCGGCAATTTGTATATATCCTTGCGAATTCTGTCGTATGCTTTCACGAGGAAGTCTTCTAAGACTGGATTATGTCTGTGCCGCAACAAATCTTTCAAATCCGGCTGTGTATCGTATGTCTGGTCTCCAAAGAGGTACAATGTCATTTGATCTGGCATGTTGAGACCCATGTTTTTATGGGCGACGTGATGTACTAGGCTTCTGGTCTCAGCTGAGTTTTCGCGAAACCAGTGCTTGATATAGTTTTTTCTCAATCAGACATCTGGCACAACTGCCTTCTTATATCAGGACTAGGACATTAACATGACGATCACATCATACTCAATACGAGGCTACAATTGGTGACGTATGGAATTTTACAGAGGTATAAGCAAGGATATAGCGGGGTGCGACGCTGATGGCTTGACTGACCGATTGCTAGATAGCAGAGTTGCAGCGCTACTGTTTGAGAGACAGGGCAACTTCCGATGAGTCGGACACCGCCTCTACACTATCGGGAATCCTTCAGCTTGCTCACTCCTCTCACATAATAGGAATTCTGCGAGGTTCAATAGATCCAGCATTCGGGATCTATTCTAGACCCCCACGGTTTCGGGATTATTCAGCCCATAGTCTGCTTGTCCCTGTTGACAGATCAGCAATCCTAAGCTAGTAGATCAATAAGCGGATTTCTGTTTTTAGGAATCTTCTTGTTGGAGACTAGTTGAGCTCTAGTATACGATCTTTACTAAGCCCTTACGGCGCAATCACAAGCGTCTAGAAGGTCGTTCTCACTATGGAGCCAGCACAAGTGGTGGAACGAGATGCTCGAAAGTGAAAAGCTGAGCTGAGATAAACCATGCAAGTACGCAAAAGAAACCGACGTTTCGGGCACGCCACGCAGCCTGGTAAGCAGAAACTCGGCTCCCGAGGCGGTCTCGTATGCATAAGGTTAAGCGATCCCTCATTTCCGTGCTGACGTTGCAAATTGTGGATACGTTTTTTTGGAAGCCTGGTACGGTTTTATTGGTAGTGTAGTAGCCCGTACGTAAAGCTGACCCAATGATTATTAGCCAAGAGTTGCTGCCTGATATTGAATCTCCTCCCTACTAGGAGTATTCCCTGGGAGCAGAGATAAGTATATCACTTTTGAGCTACTAAGACGTCTGGTATAGCTCTGAAGAGTGGATTTTTTGGTGCAGTGCCAAAGTAATGGACCAGACCATTTCTTAAACATAACTTCTTTTACAACACTAGGTCGAAAGTATTGACGCACTTCCCCACCAAAAATTTACCCCCTCTGTTCAAGCACCCATTACACCACGGATTCACCTTGAGGCGGCCTGTATCTTTGTACAATAATCATAAACTATATATACGTGCATGGTGTAGTGCCTTCTTCCCTAGTGAAGTTACTTTAGATCATAGCAATAGACAGGGGATTTTTCTCGTAAGCCCTTCTTTTTCTTCTCACTTTTCTTTTCATTTACTGAATAAAGTGTTACACTACTTGCCTGGTCGCGCTCGAATGAGCTCGGAAAAGTTAGACTAGACCATCTGGAGACCAAGAACACACTTCATCTTTAGATTTGACCCTGTATCCAGTCGAAGAGATGCATGTATAAAATAGTAGGCTGACTCGGTTCAAATGCTAGCCTCTTTTAATCTAGACCTCATGACATCGGCTATCCTCGAATTTTCCATTTCCAGCCATGAAATTACATTTTTGGAAAGGGTATCGACACCGCTGAAAGTAGCTTCATCAACCCCGCTGGAGCTCCTATGTAGATCAATCAGAGAGCCAGTCCTCCTGAATTCGCCCAAGAGCAACTGAATTCTTAATGTAGCTTGCATTTGTTGATCATCTATGTTGAAGGATCCCATGGCCATGTGCGTGGGTGCGACAGCGAGTGCGGTGACTCCAGTGTAAGTGGGGGTACTATGACCGCCTGTGTTGACCCTATCGCTTGCTGGGGTTGACCAAGACGATTGGGACCCAGATGGGGACTGATGGCTGGATACTGTGTCTGCAGCCGTAGCTATGAGATTCAAAGAACCTTCCTGGGTACAGCCAGCAGCCTCTTCATACCAACTCAGTATTAGAGAGATAATCGAAGCGTAGAGAAACGCCTGATGTGGCCTCCTAGCACAATGACAAGTTAAGAGACGGCCGAGCCGCTCACTGGACTCGCGATTGAGACGTAGAATGTGATCGAAGGGCACGCGATGGGTAATGCTGGCTGTCGGTGAAGCTGAGCTTGTTGCTGATCTAGGTACACAATGGGCCATATTGGAGTTGAGCAAAGATAAGCTGCCCAGGATATCGCACGCTTCCTGAGAACAATCGTGACCCTTACTGCCTGCAGATAGCATTGAAGCACTGTCAAAAGATTTGTTCTCCTTGATATGGGTTTGATAAGCCGAGGTTTCTGCCGCAGAAGCTGAATAGCCCTCGAATTCGGGCGATCCCAACGTGGATGCAGGCACAGTCTGGAAGTATCTGTCTAGCATGTCGTCATCGAACTCCAGAGACGTAAAATCGAAGATTGACGACCTAAACAGATCGTTTTGAATTGCATCGGACGCACCAGCGCTCGTCATGAGACTGTCATCGTAGCAGTCACCCGCACCCCAGGCTAAGGGAATCTTGTTGACGCTTGATAATGGTTCAGAATTTAGGACAATGCTATCCGTGACGGAGCCAGTAGTACCACTGCTGCAACTTGTATTGTCGGATCTGTCTCTGCTAATGCCGGCGGTGCATTCGTCTGGTCTACGAGGATTTCCAGGCACTTCAGAAATATACAGCCTCTCTCGTGGCGGCTTCCCCATTTTCCGTGACACTCCGTAGACACATACCAGGCCAAGACTAATGCACCGTCCGCATTGGGGCTGGCCACGGTCGCATTTCAGCTTAGCAGCACCACATCTATCGCAACTGGATCGTAATTTAGGCTGTCGAGGCTTTCGGGGCTTTTGCGGTAGCACGTCAGGCATGGCCTTATCAGCTTTTGGAGGTTTGAGACAACAAGGGAACGAATATCAGGAACAAGAGCATATACAAGAGAGCAATATGTCTTCTTACGGCTAGATATAGCATTATCAGAGCACTAAAACTCACAAAGAGACACGGGTTAGGCATATTGTCATCTTGAAAGTACGAGGTAGGAGTGGCTTAAATCTTACTATCAAGGTATTGAATAGTGAGACGCCTGGAACGGGATATATTGCGAGCCCGCGTCCCACTGTGCTTATGTTGATCTCGGAGACTTTATCTCTTTATCAAGAAGCGAGAGTGCCGATCATGCATGTTGATACATACCAGACGGCTCGGAGAATCTATCTCTTTCTATTATCAAGGAGGGAGCTGATCGATGCACCTCGAATCCTATCATGCAATCTCGAATCCTATAATGTGACCTCGGACATCATTATGCACGCTGATAACTGTCAGACACTTCGGTGAGTTTGCCCTTCATCAAGAAGGGAGCTGATAGGTGCGCGCGCAATGAACGCATGCAGGGCTAACGTGCCTCGGATTCCATCAGGCCACCTCGAATCCTATTGTACGCCTTGATGCATGTCATATAACCTAGAGGCATTGCCTACTTGAAACGAAGAGCTGACCGCCATATAGATATTCGCCTATCTCCGTATTACGTCAGGCGGACACGGCGTCTACCTTCCCTACAGGCATAATAAAGCTTAGCGCGCCACGAAATGCTAATGTTCTTTACAGGCCACTAGAAGTTTTCATTGCTCAGAAAGGATACACCTATGCGCGGATCGAAGCTTCCAGTAGGTATTATTTGCATGTAAGCTTGGTGGTTTTATGAGCGTGGCGCTAAGCTTTATTACGCTGGATACCTTAGTCAAGTAACTTATCGTCTAAGTCCGCGTCTTGACTCCGCTTTTAACTCCGCTTTTGATTCGGCGGTGAGAACATGACTTATCAAAATGTTGTTTTGATTGATTCTGCTCACGATTGGTTAGTTACCAAAGCTATGAGCGCTTCTGCAAGAACGATCGGGGTGCCCAATGGGTCAAGACGCTCCTGCCGCTCAGAAGCTCTTGCCAACCTATATCTTACGCCGGTCAGCTTCTTCACTTCCCCAGCTGCTCATGCTTCAAATTTCACGCCTCAAAAATTTCTTGTCTAGAAGCAGAAATAAAACCACCACCATGGCTCAAACTTCGCTCCAATATCAGGTCGACAAAAAAGGAGGCTCGTTCGTGGAAGCGTCCGTCCCGTTCCCCTCTCCGCGCCCGATCGAGATATGTGTCCGCACTAAAGCGGCAGGCTTGAATCCTCTGGATTGGAAAAATCGTGCCTTTGGAGTCACTGTGCAGTCATGGCCCGCTGTGCTTGGTATTGACGCAGCCGGTGTTGTCGAATCGGTCGGTCTATCAGTCAAAGACTTCAAACCTGGAGATGAGGTCCTCTGCCTTGGCAGCATGGACAATCAAGGAGCTACTTTCCAAGAGATTATCACGATCCCCTCGCATCAAGTGGCGAAGAAGCCTGCGTCTTTGACGTTTGAAGAAGCGGCATCGCTCCCGTAAGACTCTTCGATTATCAAGAAGACAATTGAACACGGGGAACTGACTACTCAATGCGTAGGATCTGCTATCTCACGGCCGCAACCATTATCACTGTTGGCCTGCATGTTCCGTTGTCTCACCTTGATTCTACCGGTAGCAGCTCTCTGAAAACCATCCTCGTCCTTGGTGGCAGCTCGAATGTCGGCGCTGCAGCCATCCAGCTCCTTCGACTGGCTCTGCCATTGGCCACCATTCTGACGACCAGCTCTGCCGAGCACCATGCTCACCTCATCTCCTTGGGTGCTACCAAGTGCTTCGATAGGGCTGCTCAAGAGGACACATCCTCCATCAAGGCAGCTACTCCAGGCGACTCCGGCGTCGAAGCCATCTTGGACGCTGTCACAGCTGCCGCGAACCAGCCAACTGTGTTTACTGCGCTCGATCCCAAGGGGCCAAAGATCTACTCGCACGCTGTCACGGGACAGAATGTTGAGGTCCCTGAGGGAGTCGAATCGACTTCCATCTTTGGTCAACAAATTTTTGGTGTCAAGGGGGGGATGAGCGCGATGCCGGGTCTGGCAAGTTTGGTGCAGAGCGGAAAGTACAAGCTACCTGCCAAGGTCGAAGTTCTTGGAAATGGTTTTAGTACTATTGAGCAGGGTTTGGACAAACTCATGAAAGGCGTCAGTGGCACCAAGTATGTAGTGAGTTTATAGCTTCGAAGCGTGCGGTCTAGCTGTAGACTATCGGGCTTGACCAAATGAACGGCTTGCGCAGAGACTGAAGCTTAGAAGCGTTAACCCATTTACCGTATAAACCCATCAACCGTATAACCTTATAGGGCTGGACATAGAGCTACTGAATCAGCCCTTACAAGTATAGAGTATCCCCTGAAGGTCCCCGTAGTGTAGTCTCGGAGCGTCCTAGCTTTAGGGTATCTCCGGGGCCTGATTCAGCAGCTCTATGTCCAGCCCTTTAAGGTTATACGGTTGATGGGTTTACACGGTTGAGGGGTTAACCCTTCAACATAATGATCCTTGCTTCATACTCTCCATCCATATTTGTCTGAAACACAAAATACAACAACATGTTGCCTCCTCATTTAGTAGTACGCTGTTTCGATTCCGCTTAGCAGAAGGGTATTGTAATTTGTGGTAGTGATTTCTTTCTTTGGTTGATTCGGTGCATACACAATCTAGCGTAAAACGTTGACTAGAGAAACTAATAATGACTTAGATGATATTTCTAATACTTTACAACGCCATTAACATCGACCTCATTGCCTTTAAGCGTATATCCTTTCCTCGCTGCCTCCTCCCATTGCTTCTCGATGAACTCCAACCTGTCATCGCTACGTGGCACAAAGCGGGCGGAGAAAGGTTTGAGCCCCCGAAAAGACGTATTCTCGTAGGCGTCATCACTCATGTCCATACCCTTCGCTTCAATCCCATCCACAATGGGCGGTCGAATTTCAAAGGCCCACAATATATTAGCAAGAGCAATGTTGAGTGAGTTCTCTGCGAGGCGCGCACCCGGGCAGATGCGCCTCCCAGCACCGAATGCGAAGTGGTCGCGCTTGTATGGGTCGCTTTGGGCAGCGTACTCGGAGCTGTATTTGGGAAAGTTTAGATAGCGCTCGGGCTGGAAAGCGAACGGCTCATTGTACCGCTCGGGGTCGTAGTGTATAAAGCTCGTGTTGGCTAGAAGCACGGTGCCTTTGGGAATGATGAAGTTTTTATATTTGACATCGGCGTCAGCGTAATGCTTGATGCCCCAGATGGGTGTGGGGCACAGGCGCAGCACCTCCTTCACACATGCGTGGACGTAAGGCAAGTCCTTGATATCGTCGAGAACGGGTGTGCGGTTTGGGCCCACTACACGCACTAGCTCATCATGGGCGATCTGCTGAACATTCAGGTTTGCCGCCAGATAGTTGACCAAGTTAGCCAGCGTCACCGACGACGTGTGGGACGCGACGTCAACAATGCCACCAAGGTTCCAAGCGACGTCCTCATCTGTGAGCCCCTCGTTTCGCCATGATTCACTCTTCTCCATCATCTCGCGCGCGTAACATGTTGGCGCTTTTCCAGCAGCTAGCTGAGCCTGCATCCGTCGCCAGAGCCGCATCTTAGCTTCCAGCAACGGCTTTGCAATCGTCTCGGCGTGCTTCCGCCCCGGCTGTAACCATGTTGGCAGCAGTGCTAGGATGGGAAGCTCGTCGACGATGAAGGCGCCGGCTTGAGTAATTTTGCCTAGAATCTGGCTGCTTCTCACGGCGTGATGTACGTCCTCGTGGTCCCAGTGGCTTACTCGTGTGCCGTAGGTGCTAGTCATAATAACGCTGAACGAGTAGCGGCGCAGGTGCTGGTAAAAGTCACGTTGATTGGTATTCTTCGTGGCCAGGTCGACGAGCAGCTGCTTCGCCTCATACTCTTGTGCTGGGATGAACGAGGCGGTCATGGTACTCGAGAGGAGCTGGTGCGAAATGGTACGGTAGGAGCGCCATTTTGGCCCGTACGGCATCGTGAACTGTCGCATACCGCGTGTAACGACATCGTCGCCAATAGGGGCTGGTATTTTGGAAGAAGTAATCATGGACTAGAGACCGGACACTCGTTAGCCCTTTGAGACACCATATCCTGGTCTCAGGGTGCGTGTACCTGCTTGTCCAAGATTTCGCGGAACGCCTGAGGGCTGTTGATGACCACCCAATTATACCAACCTACACGCATCTTGAAGACTTCGCCATACATGGAAGCCCATTCTCGCAAGCGAGCTGGTGCCTTTGGAGGCAAGCTGATGCCGATCCCGATCAACGGGTACCCTCTAGGCCCAGGCAGCTTATCCAAACGGCGATCACGGCGGAGCCATGCTGATATAGATACAACAGCAAGGAAGATTGCGAAGATGGGAAGCAAATGAAACTGTTTGACAGCGAAAGCCTCGAACATGGTGAGTGTGCTTTTCTAGCACATTTTCAACAAACCCTCCATGCTCAATCGTTTATATCAATCTTCGCAAGAGATGTACGGAGGAAGCCGGTAGGTCCAAAGAGCGTCATTGAGTAAGTAAAGCTGGCATATGGTCCCATCAGCTAATCTCAATCCCTGCAACGCACCACCTCGGTTCTTGATGGTTGATGGCGCTCCTGTCGGGGACATTGGACAGGATATGGACAACATAAGCTTACCTTATAGTCCGCGCTTCCACTCGTAAAAAATTGACCAATGAACATTGATTTTAGCTTCCCGAAAGATGGATTGATGTGGTACTACCCACCTATGCCATTTCAGTCCATACGGGCAGCCCCTGCAACTAAAGTTGATTAAGCGCAAGCGTCGGCGCGTTTCAGGGTTGTCTTTATTAACTTACAGGGAACGGGTACACCAACGCTTGCGCCCCGATTTTCGAAGGATCTGTAGATCCGTTGTCACACTTCTTGTAGCGGAGCTAACGACAGTGGAATTAAAGATATCCGAAGTACCCTAGTAGCCTCTCCTCCCGAGTGAGGTAAGATTATAACTGTATCTTACTTGTAATGAAATTAGCGTTTGAAATCCTTGCGCATCCGTACTCCTGCCCCTAGCGATGAATGACCCGCCCTACAGATCCTTTGCACGTCGGGTCGCAAGCGTTGCTCTGTTTACAGGGTTGTTTTGGAGTGCTGGCGCCAGCCCAGCCAGCCCAGCCAAACATGTCCTGCTAAGGCCAGCTAAGTTACCTAGTCATGCTAGCTGGCTGAACCTAAGCTGGGCTGGCCGCTAGCACTGGTCTTTGCTGTGTGAACAGGGGTGGGTAGACCATACTTCGGGTGAACTAAACAGATAGTCAGACAGGCACATCCATGCTGCAATCCTTCGACATTAATCATCTGAGTCAGCCTGAATCCATCGGGTTTGGGTGTTGCCCGGCCAGCGCCGGGCCGATCCCGGGCCGGATGCTCACACCTTCATTTCCCGCGCACGGCGCTTCATCTTTCCTTGATCATTATTACTATTACATCTATTTGCATACTGTTCTATAGCTTAGCTCTTCCACTAACTCATCCCACTAGCATCCATAGCTGATGCATCCTCATCACAGTCTCGCTTCCGTCCACCTCAAAGGGAAGTTGTATGACCTTGTCGTTAGAGATGGATCAGCCAGGACTTCTACCACAGCTCCTAATGAAAGGAGGACCTGTGTTACTGACCCTCTTACGCTGGACACTTGAAACTGTATTTCATCATCGCTTCCTGTACAATGCTATTAGCCAAGATCTAGATCATTTGGCGTAGAGACGAACCCTCCATAATGACGCTCCAAGATTCTACATTTCCGGTACTCTCTGCTTAGGTATCCACCAGGATGAGTCGGAGTAATGCCCTGTTCTGCCTTGTGGCTTCGACGCCACTATTCCTTCTGGATCCTGGGCAGTAATGAGAATGTGCACTCCCGCGGGATCTGTATGCTGTGCCTCACGACAAAAATCGAGTTGTGCCGTTTTCTCTAGTCATCCCGGAGGTTACACTAACCAATTTACTTCGTGTTCAGCTTCAGCTGATGGCCATCTCATTTCCACATGGTCGCATCTGATCTCAGCACGGTCTAAATACGGGCTCGGGAACGAAATTCAAGTTCAAGAACGGGAGTAGCGACACGACGAGACCATCACGGTTCGTAAGATTCTTAGAATACAAACTCATGCTCTTTCGCACCCATGAGAGGTGATTTCCCTGATCTCTCGCATTGTGTCTTTCTTTTCACTGCTTCCTGCTACTTTTCTCACCTATACTTTGGTCTTTAGAGTCTACCTCTTGCCTCGTAAATCACTCACAGAAATTGCCAAAGATGTCCCGACTTTCGCAAATAGGCGGATTCCTTCTCGCTCTTTCATCATATGTGCAGTGTGTCCCTTTTCCCATTACCGAGCCTTACCAAGGGCGTCTCTTTGGATCATCCTTCGGTATCCCAGGAGAAAATGTAACTTACGGTGGGTGTTTTTTCCAAAGCATCATTGTTTCTTCCATCTTGTTCTTTGCCGGGGCAACGACTGACCCGTACTTTTCAAAGATTATGTTGTTGTTGGAGGAGGCAATGCAGGACTCACCGTTGCAGCAAGACTGGCAGAGAATGCGTCGGTTGCTGTCATAGAGGCTGGAGGCTTTTATGAAATCGGTAACAGCAACCTGAGTCAGATCCCTCTGGACGACGTATGGTTTGCCGGCAAGGAGAAGACTGACTATAATCCTTTGATTGATTGGGGCTTCTCTACGACTCCTCAAGCAGTGAGTCCAGTTATGACAGAATCCTCTAATAGTAACTGATCTTAGTCAGGGTGCATTAAACGTAGCTTCACATTATGCGCGTGGTAAGACCTTGGGAGGTAGCTCAGCGCGTAACTACATGGCCTACCAAAGAGGCACGGTGGATTCATACAAAATGTGGGCCGACCAAGTTGGCGACCAAGATTATACCTGGAGTAATTTTCTACCTTATTTCGAGAAAAGCTTGAATTTTACGCCTCCAGACGCAAGTAAGCGGGCGGCCAATGCCACGCCAGACTACGATACAACGACCCTCGGCCAAGGCAATGGACCTTTGTCTGTCACGTTTCCCAATTACGCTCAAGCGTACTCCTCCTGGGTGCAAAAGGGACTCCAAGAAATCGGAATCCATCCTCGAAGAGGTTTCACTAGTGGGGGACTTATTGGCTCAGCCTATTCGGTTGCCACTATTGAGTCCACACTTCAGACGCGCGAGTCCTCGGAATCAGCTTTCTTACAGCCTGCACTGACGAACCCGGATCTAACGATCTACACCCAGACATTGGCGACACAAATCATATTTGATTCCAACAAAGTTGCCACTGGTGTACAAGTCGACACGGCGGGTAAAGTGTATACCCTTTCTGCAAGCAAAGAAGTCATTGTATCGGCCGGTACATTTCAATCGCCTCAGCTACTAATGGTGTCTGGTGTCGGTCCTCAGTCAACTTTGTCACAATTTAACATCCCAGTTGTAGCCGATCGACCTGGGGTAGGTCAAAATATGTGGGTGAGTTCATGTCGGGCATTGGATACGAATTGCGTTTCAGGGACTGATATGGTTAGGATCATATACTTTTTGGGCCTTCCTACAGGGTCAACGTCGTTACCAGTTCTTCTGTTGCCAACCCAGCGTTTGGCGCGCAAGCGGCAGCGGAATACAATCAGGACCAGACTGGTATCTTTACCAGTCCTGGGGGGGATTTCCTGGGTTCGTCCACATCCAACTGCCGTTGAATGCGGAGCTAATATTCTTAGCGTGGGAGAAAATTCCGTCCTCTGCTCGAGGAAATTTTACTAATCAGACTACGACCGCTCTAGCGAATTTCCCTTCGGATTGGCCGGAGATCGAATACCTGAACATTGCTGGCTATTTTGGAAACCAGAACAATTTCATCACCGGTGCCCCAAATGACGGCTACAATTACGCCTCAACCATCATTGCTCTTGTAGCGCCGCTTTCTCGCGGCAACATCAGCATCTCCTCTGCAAACATGGCAGACCAGCCAATCATCAATCCCAACTGGTTGACCGATCCGGCAGACGTCCAAGTTGCCCTCGCAGGTTACAAGCGCGTTCGACAGCTGTTTGCCACAAAGGCCTTAGCACCAGTATTGATAGGACCAGAGTATTTCCCAGGCCCATCCGTCCAGACAGATGCCGAGCTCCTACAAACCATCCGTCAGAGCTTGAACACCGTCTTCCATGCCGCCTGTACTTGTTCAATGGGGAAGACGAGCGATCCCAAAGCCGTGGTGGATTCAAAAGCAAGAGTCATCGGTGTCAAAAATCTCAGGATTGTGGACGCTTCCGCTTTCCCGTTCCTGCCGCCTGGACATCCCATGGCCACTGTTTGTAAGACATCCATCTATTCCCCTACTATGTCGGAATATCAATCATTAATTCCTCTAGATGCCCTTGCCGAGAAAATCGCCGACGATATCAAAAACGGATCTTAGGCACCTCAAATCATCCGCATATATCGTCGTCAGCCATGTACGCTTCTTAATCACATTTTCCCCTACTTGAATTGATGTGGTATGTATATATATGTAGAGAAGGCCATATGTGGGGAAGAGTGTCATGCAAAAAGAGGATTCCCTATCGGGCTGCCAAGACAGCCAGCCATCAGTCCTCATCATTTCGGCATTTGTTTTACAATATTCTAGCGTTTTCTACCACCTGATTCTGCTCCATCATGTATATTTACGGCGATTTGATTTCCTGCATATAGAGTCCTCATTCCATATAGATTCCTGATCCTCAGGCAATACATTTTTATTCATCATGTCCCGTTTCGTTAGTGTTGCAACAAAGAGGTTAGATGGAGTGATTGGGGTTGATTTTGAGATGTTATTTTGTGGGTTGGGGAGGGTTTGAGCAATACATAAAGAATTACAAGCCTGTAATTGATTCATTAGTTGATGTTGCAGGAAAGTCGTTCTATATTAATAGTAGCATTATACAAGGAGCCATACACCCACCATATTCTACCCCATTACTTACTACCATCCATCAAGTATTATCACATCACATCATGTATCATATATCAGATCCATCCCTCACTCTTATACATAGCTTCTAGATTCTTCAAGCAATGCCATTATTCCGATCTCATCATTCCATTGAGCAGGTAGGTCAACACAACACCTGCGATATTTATGAAGGGGATGGATGAAAGGGCGAGTGAGGTGCGAATTAATTCAAAAGCGTAGACGTGGTGGCATTCCTCGAAGAAGAGGAGAGGTATGGTATGGGAGTGCGATTTTATATATATATTACATTTCATGCAAGTGCTTATTCGGGCCACGGGATTTTTCTGCTCTCCCCACTGACTTTCATGCATGCAAGGTCTTCTTGTGATCTAAGCTTATATAGCATGAATGTGCTTTTAATATTAAAGTACAGTTTCCTTTGCTTGCGGTGAGTGCAATTCAGATTTCAATTCCATTCCTAATCAAATCATTGAGGGAACACCATCACACAGCACCGCCATTAACTCTCAGCACCTGCCCGCTCATCCAACGGCTCTGCTCCGCGCTCAAGAAAAGAACCACGTCAGCGACCTCATCCGGGGTACCGATACGATTCGCGGGGCTGAAGCCGGCAATCATCTTGAGCATTGGCTCGGGCTTATCCTTGTAGAAGAGCTCGGTGGCGATGGGGCCGGGGGCGACGGCGTTGACGCAGATGCCTTGGCGCATGAGGTCTTTGGACATGACACGGACCATTTGCTCGACGGCGCCTTTGGTGGTGCTGTAGAGGAGGTAGCTGGGCATGACGTTGGAGGCGGCGGTGATGGTGGATGAGAGGAGAATGATGTGGGATCCGGCGGTCATGTGTGGGAGTGCTTTCTTTTTAGTACCAACAGAGGTTAGTACTTAGGGGTCATTTATGGGAAGCTGTTGGCAAGGAGGATTATGTCTGGAGAACGTACTTGGACGAGGAAGAAGGGACCTTTGACGTTGAGGTTGTAGATCTGGTCAAAGTCGTGCTCGGAGGTGCTTTTGAGATCTTTCATGGGCAAGATGCCGGCGTTGGGAATCAGGATGTCGATCTTGCCAAAGTGCTTGACGGTGGCATTGACTAGGGTCTCGACACCGCTGATGCTACCTGCGTCTGCTTGGACGGCAATGGCACGGTTGTGGCCAATCTTTTCAACGACCTCGTTAGCCGCGGCTGAGTCGGAAGCGTAGTTGATCACGACTGAAGCTCCATCTTGAGCAAGACGGATTGCCGTGGCTTTACCGATGCCTAAGGTGGTGTAGATTGCGGTCAGTAGAGCTTTTTTTATAGACACAGATAGGGCTGTGTGCCGCAAGATGAGAGATTGTACCTTTGGAAGCACCTGTGATTAGGGCGACCTTGCCTGAAAGTGCACCGAGAGACATGCTTTGGAGTCCGGTCATTAAATCAACGAGAATGAGACGTTGGATGAGTTGGTAGAGTGGTGAAGATTGGAGGTTAAACTGTAAGCCTTGATCCGAGATTCAATGACAGACTTGAAATAAAGGGAGTGGAATGAAAAGAGAGACTCGATAGGAGAAGATATAGTAGTCTTGCTCAGCTCAAAGAGTGACGGTGGTGGTGGTATGTCAGGCGGCTTGAAGGAAATAGGAGATAAGAAAGAGGATTTAGGAATTGTATACAGAACTTCAGTTCAGCTGCTCGGACTTATCTTTCGGACTTATGAAATTCTTTGTTCGGAGCAGGTTCGCATTGCATTCGTATCTGCATGCAGGGCATTTGGTTGTTGCGGGTAATATTTATAATACTTTATAGCCCGAGGTAACATTTACAATACTTGATAACCCGAGGTATATTAAAGCTAATTTAAATTATAGATCCATTTGCGTAGACGCTACATTGGTGGTACGCCGCGCAATGGGACAGGTTTTGGGCAGGTTTTAGGCCCCCGCGGGCCAACCCAACCCATTGCACCACGCGATTGGTGGCCGCACCACCAATGTTTAGTGGGCGAACCATCAACGTCAAGTCAATAGGTATAAAGTATTAACTATATTAATTAGACGTCTTCTTATATTCATTTACTTTATCAACTAATTTTATATTCAAAATAAGACCTAATATCTATTGTAGTTTCTCAATTTTTCTAGGCACGCCTCAAGGGTTTGATCTTATAGATATTATCATCGATTTAGCCTTTTCCTCTTGTAGATCTATAAATTCTTAGGCGATGGGGTCAAGGAGGATTGAATTGATAGGGTCCATGTTCCGCGCTGAGAGGCAAGATTGGCTGGACAATAGTATTCGTTATTTCTATATTTCTTTGTACAGACTGCGGTTCGTTTATTGCGCCTCAAAGATGCCGTGGCCTTTATATGTTTGGGGCATATCTACTCAGTCCCCGTAATCTCTTCCCATAGATGAAGAATAGTATGGGAACGGGTATGAACGCAACGGTTAAAAATCCAAGAAGACTGGTCGCCCATGCCACTCCTAACTTATGATACATAGCAGTAGCGAACAGCGGGAATCCTCCCCCAGCCAGCGCTCTCACGATGGTATTCGCCGCGATGGCGCTGTTTGCGTGCATCAGGTAGACGTCGATGATGTAGCTTAAACCTTGTAAGAAAATCAATAGGACTCCTGCTCCGATCGGTATACCGGCGATGACCTGTGGCACCCATGAGATATGCGGGTCCGATGTCCAGGCGAACCAGAAGAGGCCGATTGGGAAGAGGAAGGCGCCAATCATCATAGGGATCAGCCTCTCTTCGGGTATGGGCTTCCCACCGTTAGCCTCCATCTTCCGCTCGAATCGCGTATTAGATATGTACGTGATGATGGCGACACCTATAATGACACCGATGGTGATGCCGAGGAAGGGAAGAGCACCGACACCACCGTTCCATCCTCGAACTTCTTGGAATGCGATTGGGTATGATTCGAAGAAGAGGTAGAGTATTCCATAGATATAGGACATGTAGATTGTGACAAGAACGAGGATCGGCTCGAGGGCCATCATGCGGAAAGGACGGAAGAGATATTTATTGACAATGTCCTGCATGTCCACTCTGTTCTCGTCTGCTGGTGCATGAATCGCCCAATTCCTCGACTCGAAGCGCATCTTTGCCGCCTTGCGCTGCAGTAGTACTGGTGGGTAGGATTCCGAGCATACGATGCATGCCAGTGGTCCAAAAAAAGCGGCCATTATCAAGGTGATCCACGCCGTCCATCTCCATCCTAGGTAGCTTTGGGTGAGGAAGCCTCCTACAATAGGTCCTGCCACGGGTCCGATGAAGGTTGCGCCTGCGAAGAGGCCGAGCGCAAAACCTCTTTCGACAGGACCCCAAAAGTCGGACAATGTTCCTCCAACTATCGTTAGTGGTGAACATCCAAAGAGTCCTGCAAAGAATCGAGAGAGCATGATCGTTTCGATATTTTGGGCGACAGCGACGGGGATTTGGAAGATGGCGAAGAGGGAAAATGCAAAGAACAGAGGCAGCTTCCGGCCGTAGAGTTCGGAGAGGGGACCCCACATGATTGGGCCGACCGCAAACCCCTATTTCTTGTATCAGTGTTGAGTGAATGATTGGATGAAAGCGGGCATGGAGGCTTACGAGGACAAAAAGGCTGGTACCAAGCGTCATGACTTCATTCGATACCCCAAACACCTTGGCCGTAACCGCGGTAGCAGGGCTGAATACACTACTGGAGAATGTTACGCAGAAGGTTAGGGAGGCATAGAAGACCGTCATCGTGTACTTCTTCGACCTTTTCCAGTTCTGAGGATTCTGCGGGTCGTTGGGCCCATCCCAACCCACCACAATTTCCTCCCGTTGTGTCTGTCTATCATTCTGGCCATTTTGGTTGAACTCTTCTGCCTCTCCCGAGCCTGTTCCTTCCTCGAACCAATCTTGAATTGAGTAAATGCTCGATCGGTCAGCTTCATCGGCATGTATGGCGCTTGAATCCTGCTTCTCGACCTTTCCAATGATGGAGGCATTGCTTATAAGTGAAATCCGATAGTCGTCGCCGCCGGAGTTTGGGCGTTCACGGAAGATGTCTTGAATGATGCGCCTGGATTCTTGACGGAATTCCCTCGAGACTCCTCGGACCCTGGGGACTTGGCGTAGACTCATATCAGAAGGGTGCGTCATGCTATGAGATGTTGGTAAATCTGCAGGGCAACAAGAAGAAAAATATAAGATATATACAAATGTGAGATATGCACATAGAAAATTATGCTATTAGGAGAAATTTGAGGTATTCGGCTTTCGGCCCTCGGACTTACAAGAAAGATTACGTTGGAATGAACCCGTAAATTCTGCCCTTATCTCCGAAATGTATGCTTCTTGTTAGTTACAACAGTGGTGGACGGAAATTTATCATGCCTGGAGGATTCGTATACCGAAAGACTGCTGCCAGTGAGATTACGGGTGTTCCGTAGACTAGGCAATATCCGATGTAACAGTAAGATCAGCTCAGCCTGCATCTGCAAGTCCCTGCAGTAAGACGGTCGATAGGCGAAATGCGTAAGAATCCTGTATTAAATAATAGAACGCCTAATTAATTAAGATACTAAGTTGCCTAAATTGAGAGAGATAGACAGTATATCCACCGAGCATACGAAGGATGAGTAAGCAATACCAAGACATTTTCACTATCTTGAGGGCAGGAAGGATCGAGCGTCGAAAGGTGGTGATTTAAAGGGCTGAAGGAAGAGAATGCGCATCGCTATATAGAAAGGGTCGAATAGGAGAGTTTGTAGGAAATCGAACGCTTGGATAATAAGGACTGTAGAAGAGGGACGGACAGCTAAGCGAACTAGCAAAGCAAAGCAAAGCAGATTGATCAGATGAAGAGAGAAGATAAGATCTGCGGGTAAGGAATAGAGATAGACCTAAAAACCCATAGAAGGGTTGACCCCCCAACTGTACAAACCCCCTATCCCTTTGGCCGGCAGTGAGTCGACCTCGAAAAGCTAAACCTATTTAGGCAACCACTAATCCTGACCAGGCATAATATCTTGCCAAGCTCCGACTTCCGGCACTAGTCCTCGATCCTCAAGCTAGTAAAGCCAAACTCCTAGATATTCAAAACTTGACATCTTTTTTGGATTGGATACTTAGATCACCAAACTTCATAGGCAGTAGTATTGGCATCTTAATTGTATACCTGTAGATCATCTATCTATCAAAAACATGATTGGCCTACGGGCACTAGTGCCAAGACCATACCTTTTGGGGGTTGTGGGGCCCTGGAGGCTATGCCCCGGAGGAGCCCTAAAGACAGCGGCTTAGGGACGATATAGGCTCGCTCCCGGGGCCACCTGCCCTAAACAACCATTTTTGCCTACTCAGCCCTGTGAGGCTTAGCGCCCGGGGGAGTCGACTTACTGCCGGCCAAGGGGATAGGGCTAATATAGAGGTCCCTAAGGTACCAAGAGATACCCTATTTTCGGTGTGGTTTTAAATGACGATCATCGGGCCGGCTAGGGCTGGTTTCTTTGGGCCCGGGCGCATTACCTTAGGGGCCCATTTTGGTGTTGTGGTTTGCAGTCGGCCCGATAATCATTATCAAAAACCTACTTCTAATAATCATGAGTGTCCATGTTCTCTTCGGAAGGTTGCAAGGTCCCATCGTGGATATTGAGCCTCACACTCAAAGTGTCGACTTTGTAATTCAGAGGCAATTCTGGGTCTGCACTCAGTCTCGGCACCTTGCTCGCCAATATGGACGACTTGAGAGTTGCGTGGTACGCTGTGCACAGCATAATCATCGGTGCTATCGCGCTTCGAAAAGGACGGGGATGTCGATATCACCAAGATCTTTCGGACTTCAGGCTAGCGTAAAACGTGCTTCATACTGACCATCATCAACCAATGAGTCCAGCCAGTCGAAGATAATTTCAGAGTAGTGTTAAATATCTCGCTCAGTGATAGGATAGTCTTGCCCTGCTTGAACAGACGTGTCTTTGCTTTCTTCATTACAACTGAGCGCATGAACTCGTCATACTCATCGTCATGTTATCTTTTCGTTCCGCGCTCTGCTTTAGTTTCCACGCGCTTGACACGATGACTCGAGAGTTGAGGGGTAGTACGCAGCATAATCACCTATACTCTTGCACCGGAGAAGGAAAAAATGTCACCAACATCTTTCGGACTACTGGCTGGCGAAAAGCCTTCATGAGCCTGTGGTGTAACACACAGTCGGTGCTCTCACACTGGAAGAGGACAAGGGTGTCACCGACATCCTTTGAATAAAGGGCTGGCGAAAAGCCTCCATGAGGCTGTGGTGTACCACACTATGGGTATCTACCCGTCCTATAGGAGCTACAAGGACACAATATGTGCATTCCTTGATGTATTGCTCTGTATCTTTCACACGGGCCATTCAATTATCGAAGAGACCTAACTTGTGGGTCGGAGTTTTGAAGCTGCCCCACAGGATGAATTCAAACAACGTACTAGGCAGGTCAGCAACGATAACGCTTTGACCAAGAAAGTGTGATTGCAGGCCAACCCTGATAATCTTCACAATAGGCCAGAGGTCGGATGGCGCGTGGGCGAGGAGAAGAATATGATATACAAGTTGCTAATTTCCACTCACTAAGAGCGTTGAGGTGTCGTCTACAGCGCTAATCGTAGTAGCAACTGCTCCGTCCGGCACAAAGTCCTCGTTGTAATGTAGTCCGCGTCAAACAGTTACGACGCCACGTTAGGAGGTCGTCTTGACAATTTAAGGCTCATTTTAGCGACCAATTGAGCTACCAACTGTCCAAGCTCGCCCGTGACTTCCGATTAGCAGCTACATTCCGATGCCCCCGGGAAGGATTCGCTAAAATCGAAAATAGCTTTCTTCCAGGCTCCCTGGCTGGGATATGAACTGAACCTTCAACCACTATTCTTTTTCCATGTCTCTACTTCACATGAGGCTCTCGATATTGAGGAAGCCACCAATTCTTGTACATCAATCACTAACGAGCTGTAGTCTTGCTCGTTTGCTATCTTTGGCCTATCGCAGCGTAATATTACCGACGATCGGAATACTGTTGACTATGAGGGTGTTTCAACGTTTATCTCCAAATCTTTGATTCTGAGGGAGCCGATCACGATAGAGTTGCATAGGGGAAGATAAGGCTCACCTGATTAGTCACTGTAAATGGGGTTGAGAGCGATTTCAACTAGCAGGATCCTTGATGTAGGTATGTTAACAAGACGGATCCGAGTCTAACGAACTACCTTTAGGTAAAGTCTCTAACATTCAAGGCGATGTGATAGATGCTCTGCCATACACAGAGTTTTTCCTTCTCAATCGAAGCAGGCCTGGACGTCTTTCCAGGCAGTCTGCTAATTACCCAACACCACTTCATAGTTTCTCAACTTTTGAGAACGGCCATTTCTTCCCAAATCAAAGCATGCCAGAACGTGTTTCTGAGTAATATGCTACTCATACAAGACCAAACATAGAATCCATCCTCTTAAAATTGACCATTTCATTCTCAATTGAAGCGGAATTGGACGTGTTCCTAAGTAGTTTGCCATGTATACAAGACCAAAATCCAGGTTCTCGTCTCGGGAGTACGGCTATTTCTTTCTATCTTAATTCGGGTTTGAACATGTTTATCGGCAGTGTACCACTTATATAAGAGTAAAAAATAGGTTCCGGCTTTTAGATAAGGGTCACTTCGGATTCTTTCAAGCAAAAAGTAGACATTCTCTCAGGTGTTTTACCGAAAAATGGAGATTTATTAGCAGTCTCACCTTACGCGAATGGCCGATCTGAACAGTATTCAAATTGACTATCATTCCTTGAAGCATTCCAGCGTCCGCCTCGCTGATAGCTTACTTGATTCAAAAATACATGGTGTATACGATTCAGAACGTCCATTGCGCGCAATCCGTTCTTGTTTACAAGCTCTAACACAGTTGCAGTAAGATGCCAAGCTTTGTCAAGGTTCTTGCCTCCGCAAGTTGGATTTTGGGCGACAGCGATGTAGCTATAGCGATAAAAGAAGTCACTTGTGAAACAGAGCTTCGATATTGCGGATGGTCCGAGGTGGGGACGACAGGTACTCGGATCTTGAAAGAATGAGCGAATGTTGATGGATAGCTTGCCATTGAATCCAGAATCGAAGATGTTGAAATATCGGACTTTTCAAGGCAATGTGACTTTCGTGCAGCGGCGTGCGAGCAATCTAAGAAGTTGTGGTACTCTACCTGCTTGGTCGTTGAACTCAACCAATTATGGCTTGCATTTGTCGGTGTATTAAGCAAGGGTGGTGGTCTTCAGTTGAGGATGGGGAGGAAAGCATTGCGGCAGCGGAGTCTGATGATATCTTGTGCCCATTCCGATTTTTGTCTCTGTGTAGGTCCATGGTATCTCTTGGTCATATCAAAAACTATCGAGGGTTCAGATTTGGTAGCTTCGCGATGGAACGGAGAGGTGGGACGAACTGCCCAATGTTGGATCGTGCATGACGGTACTAGTTGGACTCGGGAGGACAGCCGAAATCGGTAGCTGGGATGTAAAGACCTCGTGACGTTGTATCGAGATGCTTCACATTTTTTGGTTTTACCACCCTTTAATCACGCATCTGTTCTGACCTGACCTTTGACAAGACTCTAAAACCTACGATTTATGTCCTCTTTAACTTGAAAAGCCTAGATTAGGCATTAAACAACACTAATACATATTAAGCCTTGAACCATAGCTACTCTCAAACCATACCAAATAGCGAAAGGGTTTAGTAGTTGGAGCGAAGCATGGAACATCCATCCAGAGCCAAACGAGTCTTTTGAGTTTCTTTTGGTTTCAATCAATCCTATCTTGACATTTTATGTGGTTGAAGCTGGTCAAGAGTACGTCTTATTAGCCTCATAAGCGGCATAGAGCAGTTCTTTGACGTAAATATAGCCCAGGAATCCGTGTCCTCTGCTTAAGGTATCGATGTTTGGGCGCTTTCTTGAACACTAAACTCTTCACATAATGGCAATGCAAAGCAGTGTAAGCCGATGACAGTGGGTATTAGGACTCCTGTTATTGAGCTATAATTCCACTATGTTAGCGTTGAGACCCAGATAATGAATCAAAATTCCCTAGCATAGAGCTGATACGTGTCATGACGTGATTGGACAGTCTCCGCAAAGAAAATCCTGCTTGTAGGTTGAACAAGATCGAATGGCTGCGATACTCAATATTCAATCTTGCAGTTGTATGCCCCCGACCCATTGATTCGGCGAAAAGCGTGAGCTTCGAGGTCTTCTGTGCCAACTTAGTGAAGATCAGTGGTGGTAGCTGGCTTGGAACACCCGCAAAGGACCATGCGTGTCAATGTGCCGATCGCCATCATAGGAATGGCGATTTCTTGGGGTTTAGCAAATCTAAATTTGCTAATCATGAGGATGTTTGTAAGGTAAACCAGGGCTTAGAAAGGTCCCTAGTGCAGAGCTTGTCGTGACAAGGATTATGCGGGCGTTCTGCATAATTACTCGAGTGACATACACTTGAGCCTCTTTGTATCGTGAATACCAGTGTGGGTCTGCGATGTAGCTATAACGTGCCCTTCGCTTCCGTTATCAGAGTAAGATATCTCCAGTCCTCGATTTGTGACTGGATGTGGATGGGGAATTCCTCAGACCTAAGTTCCATTCCCCCCATAACCCTATAGAGGAGGGTGTCAGTTTCAAAATATTTGACTGGTGGCCCGCTGATCTCGAGCTGACTCCGGTGGGAAGTCACGAAGGATTTCGGATTGACAACGATTCTATACATACCTAAATATACAAAGATTTCAACTTGAACATTTCTGGCTTGATACACTTTACAATCTACCTTAATTTTCCTATCTTTAAGTTTAGTTTTATTATATTTTCTTTATTCTAAGTTAAGATTCTATTTAAATTCTAAGTTATTAAGTGATTTAAATATTTTTTTTTCCTTTTTAAAACTTAATTTATTAGAAATATTCTTAACTTTATAAATATTTTTAGTTATTTTTTCTATAAATTTAAGTTATAACCTTAATATTTCTTTGAAGATAAGTTCTTATAATATTATCCTTAACTTATTAAATATTATAATTTCTTGAATTTTCTTTAAACTTAAGTTTTAATTAATAAAATTTTTTATTATTTTATATTTATAAAGAATTATCTTTAACTATTTAAGTATTTAATTATTCTTTAATTTAAAATTTAAGTTTATTAACTTTAAAGTTTATATTAAAAATAAGTTATTAACTTTTTATATATACTTATAACTTATATAAAGACTTTTAGTTATTTATATTCTTTAATTTTAAATTTGAATCATAGAATAATATAGTTAAGATAAGTTTTTAAGAATAATTCTTACTTATTTAGATATTCTATTCTTTAGATATCTAATTAAATTTTCCTAGGGCACCCTTTCATACTACTAACGCCACTTTGAGTTGTTGTAGTGATGAGAAACAATGGTCGCAATGCCTGAAGTTTCTACTTTGGTATATATGTATACATATATATATATATAGGTAATGACGAACTATGCGAAGGACGATGATAGCAGACAATGGTACGAAAGGAATTTTAAGGAAGTATGGGGACGGGGATGATTACATAGACGTAAGGCATCCGATTATGCTTTGAGTGAACGTAAGATCACATATTACACTAGATGAATTAAGATTGCCTTGAGTAGGTTATTCACGGGTGAAGAGAGGAGGTATCTAAGTGGATGAACAATGACATGAATGAACCCTCGTAGTTAATGAAGTTGGGGACTTACGGACGTCACTCTGCTTATGAATGGCTGGAACTGCGACCTAGGTATGAAAGAAGAGCGCTTTGAAGTTGATTAGAGTATGTGAGCCTCTTCTTCACACGTCATAAGTCGAAGTGGTCCTAGTGAAGACGTGACTCTGGCACATTTAATTGTTCAGGTATGTAGGTGCTGGACCTATCATTATCAGCGAGCCGCTCTATCGCTTCACGCTTTCTGACACTCTCTGTTCGTACATATAACTTGGGCATTCATCGTGGAGCTGTCTCTTCATGGCAAATGGATGACCTGCAGTCTTGAATGTGAATGAATGGGCCAGGCTCCATGATGAATACCTTATTTATATGCACGACTAAAGAACTGGAACGTAGAAAAATAGTGAAGCGATAGAGCGGTCTATGTACTTCCCACAATTTTGCCGCTTAGCTAGGTATCTGTCGATCCTGCCCAACAAGATATCTACAATACTAGATTGGATGCCGACTACTGAACGATACACGAATGCGAAGGCGAAGTCTTGTCTGTCATCGACTGGCAAAACGCCCCTGGCTGCATTGAATTACAGGATATGAAGACCGTATGGTCTAGCTTCACTGTGCAGATGTTAGGTTGTCATCCGTGAAGTTACAGGCTACATGAAGTGCATGGAACGTTCGAAGTGATCTAAACTTGTACCTGTCGCAGTCCTGGAGGCTTAACACGGCTTCTTCAGTCATTGAAGTGAATAACCTCTCATGCAAGTAGCTGCTCCCATCGACTATGGACATATATTTCTTCAAGAAGACTTCCTTGCTAGTCGTTGACAGCGACAGCGATGAACTTTCATGTGCTTGTTGGATGGTCTGGGTTACTCCTAAAGCAGAGCCTGAAATTAGTGCTGAAAGACCCTATCATCAGACATCCACTGGATCCACTTTTGCAGGCATTTCTCCTCCAGGTCGTCCATACTAGTCAGTCGATGCTTAGGAGCCATCGCTTATGCTTCCAAGGTTTCAGCCTGTAAGAAATAGTTCGGGGACTTCAAGCGAGAGCGCGGCGTAAACTGTGCGTTACTACCTTGATACAACTTAAATATTACCCCTTTTCATAATGGTATACAACCACGTCAGTAGCTATGTTTTCAACGCCAATTCTAGCATCTTTAAGGCGTAAGGAACTCATACTGAACTAGGAGAAAATAGTTAACACTTGCATAGGTATATAATTAGGTAGTTTATTACTACGCTAGTATTAATTAAAGGTTACCCCTTTTCATAATATTATATAGCTACGTTAGTAGCTATATTTTGAATGCCAATTATATCATCTTTAAGGCCTAAGGAGCTTATACTAGACAGGACAAAAATAGTTAACACTTGCATGGAAATGTAAGTAGGTAAACTAGAACTATGCTAGCGCTACTTAAAGATTACCCCTTTTAATATTGTTAAATAAATACATTAGTAGCAATGCCCTAGGCATGTATCATTGGAGTGTTATGGCTAATTTACATGGAAAGAGTAGGATTTCACCTTGGTATAAATATACAGAAGTACTTATAACTTCACTGGTAATTGACAAACTTGATTTATTTCTCTTAACGTTTGATTAAATTATCTAGGGAATACGAAAAAGCACATTACATTACTATTTCTCCGGCTTAAAGATACTATATTGTTAGCTTTGGCGAGGCTTAAGCTTTTGTTACATCCCTTACTTACCGACTTAAAAGTCGCGATTGAGCCCAAGAAAAAACGAAGGTATGTTAGTTGTCGTTAATATAAAGGCGAATTGTGGTGCTGAGTTATGGTCTATAAGAACTTATTACTCCTCCTGTACTGTCAATCAAGCCGCTGGTAGTATGATCAATCCTGTGGACGCTCTTCAGTTTGTACTCGCCTGACCCAGCATCGTACACACAGTAAACTTAACCAGAGTAAAGGTCGGTGATATCGATTCTTAAGCACTAAAAAGTTCAAATCAAATCCATAGGTTGGGAGAAATGGATTTATTGGAATGCCTGAAAAGCCAAAGATTATGGTAAAAGTAAAGACTCAAGTGGCAGCTTCAAAGAATCGTGTCTAAAATTGAAGAAGATGGGTTAATTGGAAGACACATAAAGCTGAAAATAATTATACCTCTATTGATTTTAATCGAAGATTCAACAGATTCGACTTAATTCAATGGGAGGCTTCAATAGTCTAGGCTTAAAGTTCGTGGCCACGCGTTAATTACAAAGGTTTGCAAACCTAAGAATTGTTACAGGCACACTTATCTCAACGCGAGCCTCAGACAATCCAAGTTTCACTACTGGAGGAAAGCAGTTATGTAGAAACTCTGCAAAGCTGAAAAACATTCAATCCATACTTATTCGCTAGGGGCTCTCAACAACCCGAGTATAATCAAATTTGATGAATGTGAGATTTTAAATTTATTGTCCTGTAACATTGCATACTATGTGACTCATTGATGTCTTTCACGCCCAAGTTTGCCCACAAAGTCGAGGTGCAAATGCCCCGTCGAGGCGGTGAAGCTATCCTTAGCGAAGAAGGGTGAAGTAGTTGGAGCCAGTGCTGAAGGTACACAGCTAGAACTTTGCGACACGTGATGGAACTTCAAGGGATCTCTGCTACACTAATCCTGGTGATAGCGAAGGACGCACGTTGAAGTCGACAAGCCGAGCGTTCCATTGTTCCCAGTTGATAAGCTTGTAGACTTCCCTTGATTCAGTTACAGCAATAATGCTTCCATGTCTCTTTGTCCCCCAACCAAGCACATGAACACTGACCCAGTCAGATATCCACGTTGCTACTCTATGTATAGCCTACGCGGTTAGAAGGAATATGCAATTTCAAGCCTCGCTCTTTGGAGCCTCATTATACAATGGTGATACGCAGTGCTATACAGAAAAGGTAGTCTCATCAACCCATATTAAGGATCAAGGATGAAGGATCGATTCAGAATCGAAGACTACCTAAGAATTGCTTGTCTTTCTTTCCGTGGCTTCTGCCAGATTTTCCAATGCGACACGAGCTGCCATAAACGTCACAAGATGAACGCTCGCATCAGCAATGTGTTTATTCAGCATCATCTCATGTAGAATACTTTTCAAGGCTTCAAGCTCTACCTTGAGACTGGTCTCCCTTTTTCCAATTCACCAATCTCTGCAGTGAGAGAGTCCTCCATATCCTCCACTTGATCATCCGTTGACTTGTTCTAAAAGACGGCACCATCAGCGCGAGAACCACACAGTATTGTTTTACGCTGCTAAAGCACTTACGCTCTCGTCACCTTCGCCTGGCTCTTGAATTCCCTCTCCCTCGCTAGGCTCGAATGACTGGTACGCTGTAGGAAACGTGGCAAGTATCTCTTTAACATCACACGACTGCATCATAGTAAGCTACCTTATGCTGATTGGTACAATTTAATCCCACATGCCTATTTTGTGACAGGAGAAAGTCCAGGGAACGCCACAGAATTCAATCCCAGGAAATCAGGTGAGAACAAGATGGTGCAAATTTCTAGCAGGCCGGGCGAAGAATGATTGTTGCATGGAATTCGATTTTGATAGATGAAGAGATCTTGTCGAGATGTGAATCAAAGACCAAATAACGCTACAGGCTCTTGCAGGCCATGCTCCGAACTCGAATGAAGGACATGGTTGCTCGATCGAGATAGTCTGACCTGCAGGCGTATTTTGAAATTCGCTCTCTTCCCCGTAGCAGCTCTTTTTTTTAAGTCGAGGTTCATGTGCCCTGCCATCCACGAAGACGTTCGATAAGGCAGCAAACACAACTCGTGGGAGCTAGGAGTTGTGACGACTCAAGTTAGCCAAAGGAATGACTCTTTTCTTTCTGCCAAAATCCTATTGGAGTTTGCCCACATACGCAAACCTCAGACGAAGTGAGGAAATGCCTTCGTTCTTTCATAACACCAACGGAGTCTACTAGGAAACTCAGACCAGGTAGCTAGAACAATTTGTGGTGCCTCTCAGAGGCAATAGAAAAGTCTCTTTCATGTCAGGTGTTTCACCGGAGTTCGCTATACTATTAGGCGGATCAAGCATGATAGAACGTCGTCCGATCCTGAAACACACTTCTCGCGTTAACAGGGGCCGGTCTTGTGAAAAGCAGACTGATGTTTGGTCCGGTGATGAGGTGGCTCGCCTAGGACTATATCTGAGCAATAGGTTTGGAGTGGTTCAACGGAATCTCAAGATCTAGACATCCCCATTGTCTGATCGTGATTCCAGCGCCCGCAGAATCTGCTTCCAGAGGTCGGGACTCCCCTTTATCTACGTACACAATATCGTGCTCATCATCTGCTGGTTTTGCTATACACCAGCTCAAAAGAATGACCATGCAATCAACGTGGTATCGAGCTTGCTTTTACTATGTTAAGTTGCCTGTGGGGTTTTGCCTATGCTACACGACAGGAAGGTACACACGAAAAGGAACCAGGACGTGATTGAGCGCAAACCGCATCATCTGAATAAGTTTTACACTTTAGGGGATACTAGTCTCACATGCTTTTGAGAATTGAAAGGTCTTATCCGTCTATTGTAGACCTCCACCAGTTAAATAGCAAAATATGGTTTTTTGCCAACAGAATAATACAAGACCAAAGCATCCTGATGTTTTTTGATGCCCCATATCCACAAAAGTCTGGTTGTTCAATTTGCTCTGAATCAAATCACCAACATCTAAAAGCTGGGTTCTCTTCTATCATTCACCGAGTAGGGCTCCTGCACCTTCGGATATTCCTTCAAGCCCCTATTTCGGCTCCATTCGGATTTTCCTAGCATTAATTTTCCAGTGAATGCTTAAGAATTTATTAAGGGGACCGATTTTAATTGGTTGAAATCGCTTAGTCAGACGCGACTACCTAACGATTCAATACCCAACGATTTAGTAGGACTTGTAACGACTGTATATAATACCAGCGGCTATATAATATTATTCTAATAGTCCTAGGTTGATTGCTATATTTAAATTAATAATACCTTTACTTACACAGGCTATTTTACTATATTAATAGTGGTAGTTAATAGGAATTTATAGAAATTATAATAATATAGTTAAATCCTACTAAGCTATCTTTCCGCGTATAATTTTTATTTTTTATAATATATATAGATAGGCTTTAGTATATAGTCTTTATTATATACTATTTATTATATATAGTCTTTATTATATACAATCTCTTATTTTAAAGGGATATAAATTAAGGGTATTTTAATTTATTAGGTCTATTAACTAGTTAGAACTATCTCTAACTTATTATAGAGTAACTTAATTCAATCTATCTTTCTATCTATTATATTATTTTATATTATCTATATAGCTCCTATATAACCCCTAAGTATATATAACGATATCTCTAGGATCTATATATAGTTAGAGAAGAGGTAATTTAATAAATAATAGTAAAGATTTAGTAACTAGATTAATTAACCCTATTATAATTATATAGCTTTTTATTATAAACTAACGTTATATAGGTCTTCTAAAGATAAGTAATCAAGGGTTAACGTAGATAGGGTAAGCTAGGTATAACTTAGTATTATTTAATAATATAAGATTAAGTCTTTAAAGGCTAGGAATAACTATTAATTAATTATATAAATTAAATATAAGGAGATCTATTTAAGGTAGGTAAGAACCCTAACTATATAGATATAGGAAAGTCTACTAAGACTTTAGTAATTAATATATTTAGTATACTAACCCCCTTACTCCCTATTAAATATATTTAATATGCTTAGAGTGTTTAATATACCTAATCCTACTAGTTATACTAAATATTTATACTGTAAGTTTTGCCCTTCTAGTATAACATCTATTACCAGCCTATCTTAGCCCTAATTCTAATATTAGGTCCCTTTTTTAGAGGTTTTATCCTAAAATCTAATCCTTTCTTCTTAAATATTTATTATAGTATAATGCCCCCTCTAGCTAATAGTATTATTTATTATTATTATATTATTAATAAAAGAAAAAGAAAGTATTGTTATATTAATATATATTCCTACTAAGTATATATTTGATTTGGGAGTGAGTGTATAGTTACTCCTGGTAGTAATTATTATATTTTGTATGATAGGAATAATTATTCCTACAACTTAGCCTCTCCTAGTAAGGAGTATAAGAAAGCTTAGAATATAGTAAAAAAGTTAGATAAGAATATTTTTAAACTTTATAAAAAAAACTTAGAATTAAAGATAAGTATTATTTATTTAAAAAAGTAATAGAAATTTTATTTAAAAAAACTAAGGGATTTAGGTAACTATAAGGTTTAAAATATTTTTAAATTAAAGGTAGATAAGTATTTTAAAGAAGCTTTTTTTATAAATTTATTCTCCTCTTCTACCTTTCTTATTAATATTAACTAGACTTAGTTTTTTATTTTTAAAATTATTATAATAAGTTTTAGTAGTTCTTAAGATTCCTAAGTAATTCTTATATATTCTTAATATTATTATAATCTTTTTATTTAATAAGATATTTCTAACCCTTCTAATCTAGAACTTTTTTAATTTTATATTTATCTTCTTCTTTAGTTTTATAATAAAAACTATTCTATACTAGTATACTAAGGTCCGCTGGTTCTAAGAGTAATATATAGAAGACTAGATATTACTTTAACCCTTTAAATAGTTCTAATTTATAATTAACTAGTCCCCTTTATTTTATAATTAAAAATAGTCTAACCTTTATATAGTCTAGTTTTTTACTAGGTCTCTTTATTTTTATATTCTTAATTAAGAGATATACTTTATCCCCCTTTTTTAGCTAAGGACTATCTTTTTAATTTTTATTAATTTAAAGTTTAACCTTTTTATTTAAATTCTTAATAGTATCTCTTAAATTTTTATAAACTTTCTTAAGTTTTTTAGCTTTAATTAATACTTTATCTACATTAGGTCCCTCCTATAATTATAGAAAGCTATTTATATTTTTTTTATAATTTATAAAGAATAGTATTATTCTAGTTATCTTAGATAATTTATTATTATATACTAGTTATACTATTAGGAGTAACGCTGTCACGAGATGGGATAGGGGGTGACGCCTTTGCAGGGTGTTGAGCGCTTTGCAGCGATAATAGATAGAATCTATGGTTGTGGTGATAAGAATGATGTAGGATGGATGGAGCTCCCATGCGCAAGATATGAAGAAGCGAGCGCTCGGCCCGATATCGGCCCGGGGCATCCGAGCATGAGCTGAGCTCTATGAGCTACCATGACAAACGCTATCTAATTATTTTATTATCTATTTATATAATATCTTAGGTATATTTTTAATATCTAGTTTACCCTTTCTATTTATCTATCTATTTAAGGATAATATATTATTAACATTCTTAGTTTTATTTTAATTATTCTTAATAGTATCTTCTAATATTTTAAGGTAAACAGCTTATCTCTATTTAATATTATTAATTTAAGTATACTATAATCCCTTATAAGCCTATCTAATAATATAAATACTAACTATTTAATATTATACTTTTCTTTAAAGGGTAGTATAATAATATATTTTATTAATCTATTTATAATAACTATAATAGTATTATATACTTCTATTATTATTAGATCCTTGGATTTTAGTAGCTTAATAATAAAGTCTATTATAATATCATCCTATAGTATCTTTAGTACAGGTATAAATTATATATTTCTATATAGTTTATATCTTGCTAACTTATTTTACTAATACTTAATATATTTCTTAATATATTGTTCTACTTTTAGTCTTAGTTATAGTATATTATAATTTCTATAAATAAGTTCTATTATTCTAACAACTCCTAGGTATCTATATATTGGGTTGTTATAATAATCCTAGATTATCTCCTTAATATATTCCTCTAGTATATATGTCTTGCTTTAGTAGCTTAGTACTATTATATTAAATTATTCTTTATATAATTCTTCAGCTTTAGCATCCTTATTATATGCTTTTATTAGCCTATTAATTAAATTTAGTCCTTTAACCCTTATAGTTATTATAAGTGTTTATATATTTAGCACTAATAATTTGTCCTTTTCTTACTATAGGATAGCTTATTTATTTAAGTCTTTTATATTTATATAGTTTAATTATCTACTTAAAGTGTTAGCGCGTCCATTTTTTTTTCTTAGAGTATAGTAGATTTTAAACTTATACTATCTTAAAAGTTCTACCCATCTAACTTGTCTTTAGTTAAGTGTTTTTATTATTATAAAATTTAAGAGATTTTTATAATTAATAAAGATATTAAGTTCTAAATAGCTTTTAGTATAGACTCTCTGTTAGAACCAGGGCCAGGACGGGCCGGTGACAGGAACTACGCGGATAGAGCGGAGTTCCCAGTACAAATGTCTAGGGAGTTTAGTGCCAAGCGTGACTAGACATGCTAGATATATGTTTAGGGAGATCAGGATGTTCAGTAACTAAACATACTAGATATACTGAATTAGATAGTCTTGGCAGACTTTCCTATATCTAGGCTAGGACAGGCTGGTGATAGAAACTATATAAATAGAACGGAGTTCCTAGTATAAATATCTAGGGAGTTTAATGCCAAGCGTGACTAGATATGCTAGACATATATTTAGGGAGATTAGGATATTTAGTAATTAAATATACTAGATATACTAAATTAGATAGTCTTAGCAAACTTTCCTATATCTATATAGTTAGGGCTCTCACCCACTTTAGATAGATCTTTAGGTATTTAATTTATATAGTTAACTAATAGTTACTCTTAGCCTATAAAGACTTAATCTTATATTGTTAAGTAATATTAAGTTATACCTAGTTTACCCTACTTATATTACTTTTTAATTACTTATCTTAAGAAGACCTATATAATATTAATTTATAATACTTTGAATACCCTTAAATATAAGTTTATTAAATTAATGAAGTATAGTAACCCTAAGTGAGACTACTTAAAACCAATATTATAGCCTTAATAAAAGATATTAAGGAAGTATTAAGATTGCCTAATTAGACCTTTATTATAAAGAAAGAAAAAAGCTTAAAAAGTAGTTATTATAAGTTTAACTCTACCTTCACTTCTATAAGGGAACAGTCTAAAATAAGTAGTAAATAGCAATCGCTGTTACCTTTATATATAGAGATATATAGAAATAGGTGTAACTATATTTATAAAAATATCTTAACGATCCAACAGACGTACTAGATGTAATAAGGTGGATAGAGAGTTTTATATACTTTAAAATAGAACTCTATAAGATATTCATACCTTTAAACAAAATCAACTAGGTGGTATAAATAATATAATATATTAAATAAAAGAGGTCTATAGCAGAATTTATAACTCAGTTCTAGTAGTATACAGTTAAAATAGAATAGGATAATAATACACTTATAATAATATATAGAAGGGGGCTAAAAGAAAATATTAAAAATAAGCTTATAAGAATTAGAGTAAGTATTAATATACTTAATAAACTCTAAAAAAAAGCTATTAGGATTAATAATAATCTCTTTAAACAAGCTATAAAGAAAAGATATAATAGAGGGATTACTAAAGCGGGTGTCTTAAAATATTATTTTAATAGAAACTTTAACTCTAATTATAGAAAAAAGGCGCACGACCTATATAGACTAATACTAATAGAAATTAATATAATAAAGAAGAAAACTATATAAAGGAAGTTAAATAAAGGGGCAAATAGGAAAGCACTAAAGTACTATAGCTATAGCAAACTAGGCTATTTTACTAAGGACTATAGGTTGAAAAATATAGTGTTAAAACCTTAAATTAATATAATAAAAAGAGTACCTATTAAGAAGGAAGGGACTTTAGAAGGTGGTATACCATTGCTAATATAGGATAATCTAGAACTTAATATAATACTAAAGATAGCAAGTGTAATAGGGAAAATAATAGATTAACTATAAGAAGGTATCAATAGACTATTAAAAGAACTGGATAATAGTAATAATAAAACTGTAAATAATCTAATGACTATATCCAACCAATAGGAACATTATCTACAAGGATTTTTATACGAAATATAGGATAGTACACTCCCACCAGCTATAACAGGGCTCGAAAATCAAGACGAATATAATAGATATTATAATAGGTTTTAGGAAATACAAAATAAATAACTCAGACTAGGTTATAATAGAAAAACTTAGATAAATAAGTAAGATTAGAAAGACAACTCTAATTAAGAGTAAGTGAACTATAAAGAGGAATAAGAACCTAGATCATTTTAAAAGGATTAAGGATAGGGCATATATAACTATCAAAATAATATATACTATCCTAGATATAGGGAAATCTACTAGAGTAAATACGTAAATATATAGTGCCTAAAATACAATACAGCATAAAGGGAGGTACAAGGGTTTGTATACTCGCCGCAATATCTCGCAAAAGTATTTAAATAATGTGAGATTAACTATTACTTATAGCACCTGTATAGAAAAAGAGAAACGTGTTACTTTCTAAAGAGATCAGATAATTAGCATTAGGTATTTAGGGAGATACTAGATAAAGAGTATTATTATAAAGATTATAAAGGGATATTATAGGAGATATGCCTACACCCTAATTATCACAAATATATGCAAGCTAAGATCTTAGTAGGATTCTACTTAAAGAATAACCTAACTCCTTTATTAAATAATTAGGGAAAAGAGTAATCACCCATACTAAGGGTAGGCATAAGGAGATTAATACTATAACCCCTAAATAACAGATATGCTTGGTAGAGTATAATTAGCTTATTAAAATACCAGTTAAAATTAATAGTTAGGGAACCATTGCGATGATTAATTCTAGAGTAATAGGGAATTTTATATCTAACATCCTTACACAAGTATAAAAAGTGTTAATAATTAATAAGAGAGAACCTTACCAGCTATAGATAGCCAATAGGTCGAATCTATCATCAAAAAATATTAACAGGGAGACGATCCTATTAGATATAGCTTATTAACAACACCACAAGAAGATCACCTTTAATATGGTTTAGATAGCCAACTACCACATTATACTAGAAATACCTTAGTTAAGGAAGCAAAACCTAATTGTTACGATTCGCCTGCGATTCGCCTGGGCAGGGCCTGGCCGGGCGATCGGACGTACATTCGCCCGGCCCGAAGTACTTAGCAGGATTTCAGAACATAGAAAATGAACATCTTTTACCACAACCCCGAATCCTAACATTTGGTAGCAACGGCTGCTAACCAAGCTTGATTATATCAAGCACCATAAGCTATCATCATATAGCTTACCAGATAGCGGTCTCCCCTATCAGAACCATCGTTCGTTGCCACCAAAGTCTTCCGCTGCACCGCACCTTGCGCCCGCAACGAACATCATCACTATCTCTTGATGACCAACGGCCTGACGGCCCGAACTCCTAGAGCCTCAATATCTTCTAGATCTTACAAAGCTATAGTTACAATCAAGAGCTAGAATCTCACATCCATACCTATCCATGCTAGTGGGGGCCTGGGTTTTAGTGTCGCCTCACTTAGTGAAGGCGGAAGGAGTGACTTTTATATAGTCGCAACTAAAGAAGCGACCTCTAGAAGGAAGGCGCCTCCCACTTTATTAAAAGAAAATTTCAATTCTAACTCACCTTCTTCCCTTATCAACCTACGGTTATCATTCCTCGTTGTCGTGATATTGCTATAAACGCTTGTTCTGCTACCCGAAATCGTCCTTTAAGTAATCAGTTTTGTTCATTTAGAAAGACAATTAGACTGTAACGAGCTTCAAGCCGTCATCTATACTACCATCCTAGCGTCGTCAGACCTTGACGGAGTATCCTTGGTTAGCCTAGATCATCAAATCGTTCCTGAGCTTTCCCTTCGTTGTCTCGTACTAGGATATCAACTTAATTACTTTGGTAAAACCAACGTGTCTGTTAAACAATACGTCTCAGAGGAAGCTTTTATTGTAGTAGCAGGCATAGTAGCTCTCTACGCTCAGCCAGAAGACTATTAGCCTCCTACTCCTTCTAACAGTTCAGAAAATCAGTCAGGTCGTCGACTCAACCATCCCCGCAGTACCACCCCTGCTAGTGCAGGCTACCCTACCAGTTGGGTCCTCAATCATTCCCTTCTCACATCTGCGGTCAAACGGTTTATTAACGAAGCGGCTGATAAGTTAAAAGACAACATAGTCTATCAGTAGTGGCTAGAGGAAGAACTGGATAAGAATATCATACAGATACCTGCGCCTTATTGGGAACACTATCGACGCGAACAGTTAGTTCCTGGGGAGTTCCTAGATAGCGTACTAAGCCCTCACCAGCCTCGTGGATCTATAGAATCAATTCATTAGAATTCTAAAATGTCTAGTGCTCAGCTAATCGACCTTAGCGACGGCTATAAGGATTTCACTGCACGTCAACTCGAAACCATACATTCAATTTTTAGGTTGGTTGTAGAGGAAATGATGTAGTCTAAAGGGAAGAAACCAGATCGGCTAGAAGGCAGCAATTGAGGTCGTTCCCCCCGCAGGACTCCTAGTGAGGAACGCCCTTGACAAAGCAAGCCCCTTAGGCCTCAACAATCCTCTCGCTGCAATTCTAGGGATTAAAATAGGTCCCGATCTCGACCTCGTCGCCAGCGTAACAATCCTAATAACCCAGACGACCCTAGAGATGATTCACGTCGACGCCCTCGAGATCGCTTACCCCAGCCTTATTCTAAATACTATGACCAATAAAGAGATCTAGATCTACCATATAACTCTAACGCCTCTACTGAAGGTCTTGGCAAGCGTTGTGGTGGCGAAGATAATTGTTTCCATCCAGAAGAAATTGGGTACTTTAACCCCTACCTTGAAGTCTCCAACAGCGCCCCTGCGGGCGATATTACTAATATTGGCGATAAAACCTTCTACCGGAACATACACCTCTTCGTTAACGCTTTCAAGGATATAGCCAGTATAAAGAGCTCTGGGCTAGTACGTCGAAATCTTAATAAGTGTCTATATGGTGGTGCCTAAGACTGGTGGATTGGCACTCTATCGGATGTCAAGCGAGAATATGTTTGTGAAGGGCACAGCTTGGAATGCTAGGAGCGCTTCCTATTTCGTCAGTTCAAGCGTACCCAGTCTAGTACATTTAAGACGCTGGAGGAGGATCACTACACCATCGACGACGCTAGACAAGGTCGTGAGACGGCACAATTCGTCAGTACTATAGTCCGTAACGCAAAGGATGCTGGCATTACCACTATTTCAGCGCAGCTTACCTTTATATGGAATAAAATTCATCCGGACCTACGCGGCTATATTCGTCGGCCTTCTGAGAGAACTACTATGACAGACTTTATTAATGAACTGGAGGATATAAAAGAGGTTTGGCATGACAAGTACGCCCGTAGATATAAACCGTCTCGTGCGTTAACTAGTCAGCCACAACGTCGGCAACAAGGTAATAACAATCATCATTTTCCACCCCGTCCGCCTCCTGGCCAGTTTGGCCAATTTCCTACTGCTGGATACGGGGCTGCCAGACAGCCATTTCCGTTCCAACAGTATCCTCAGCAATTTCAGCAGGGCTACGCTTACAATAACCAGCAGCCACGAAATCAGTAAAACGCGCAGTAGCAGCCTACACTACAACTACCTATTTAACAACCCCTGCAGATTACGGCTGGCAATGCAGGTTCCTTGGGACAGAAGAACGACTAAAGAAATCAGCCCGCTGGACCTACTAACCGCCGTACCGGACAGTGGAATGGCGGTCAAGGCAACAGACAAGGTTGGCAAAATTGTAATAACAACCGTCTGTTCTATCGCAAGGCTCAAGGTGCCTACGTCGCTGATAAAGAGGAAGAGGAGGCCTTATAGGCTGAAGAGCAATATGAAGATTATAATGACTTCGCCGTAGAAGAATAAGAAAACGTCGAGGAAAATGCGGCCGATATAAATCATATTATGCCTACCGTAGATCATACATATCGTCGCTGTAAGCAAGCATTTCCCTCCAACAACAAGTTGCACAAACATGTGCGTGTTTGCCGTGATAAGCCTTTAAGGGTACTGGAAGCCTCCAAGCTATCTAGGGCCTTGTCGAAGTCTTCTACAGAGCCCTACATTTGGTCCGCCGACGCTATAAGTAACGTTATTCGGTCCACTACCCCAGCCGAGGCCAATCCTGGCTATGGTTTTCGCAATTGGCATTACATGGAATTTTCCCTACAGATGTCCTGTAATGGCCCGCTTTCTATTGTCTACTATAATACCGGTTGCACTATGTCTCTTATCGACAAGGCCTTCCTCTATAAATAGTGTCCTGATGTCAAGGTTTAGACTCTTAGCGACGCCATTAACGTGCGTAGCGTAGGCGACGCAACGCATTAGTGTAATACCTTCGCTGTCTTGGACTTCTATATCCCTGGTAGAGAAGCCTCTAGCAAGGCGGTACTTGCCCAAATCTCTTGAGAGGTCTATATAGTGGATATGCTTAAGGCCAAGGTTCTTATAGGCATGGACATTATTAGGCCGGAAAGAATAAGCGCTAATGTTGATATGAAGCTTCTGACTATTGGAAGCTGCGAAGGTACCATAGTACCTGTTACTATTACGCTACGGCCGAACAGCAAGGTTCGGAGATCTATCCGATCCCGTAATAAAATGACAATTCAGCCACACGCCCTTATGCAGGTTCCTATCAAAATTGCTGGAATTCTTCCCCTAGGAAGAGACCTTAGCTTTCAGCCCAAATACAATAGCAATATAAGTAGTCTCCGCCAAGCTGGTGCTATCTATGCCCACGTCGTTGATTCCAATATGTCCTTCGTATAGGTACGAAACGATAGTGATGACCTCGTTGTCATACCTCAACACGCTCGCCTTGGAATGGTAACCGAACTTGAAGAGGAGGGTTGCTACGCCGCTGACGTCAAAGACCACGAGCTTGCTGGCTGGAAGCCGGATACAGTGGTCAAGGTCGGTGGCGTCGCCTAAACGACTCGTCTCCCTAATGGCGTTACCGTTCACGGTATGTAAGGCTCTCCAGAGGTATTAACGCTTTCTAGGGTGTGTGACGATTTTCTAGAAGTCTGGTCAGAGGCAATTGGCACAATCGACATTCCTCTAGAAGAGCAACTACGAATTCTATTAGTAGAAGGTTGGCAAGCTATAAAATTGACTACAAAGGTCTATCCGCTCAGCCAGAAGGATCGAGACTTTGTTGACAAGGAATTTGATAAGCTATATGAACAAGGATGGATGGAGTGGACTACACAACCTACGCCATTCGGCTTCCCAGTTTTCGTGGTGTGGCGTACCATTCATGTTAACGGAATCGCGCAGCGCAAGGGTCGTGTAGTAGTGGATATTAGAGGGCTTAATGCAATCGCTTCGAAGGATTCATATCCTTTGCCCCTACAGACAGATATCATTTCCGCTGTTCAAGGCTGCCGCTACATATCTATAATTGACTGTGCAAGTTTCTTCTTCCAATGGCTCGTCGCTGAGGAGGATCGATACAAATTTACGGTTGTTACGCATAGAGGCCAAGAGTACTTCAACGTTGTTATACTAGGGTTTTGTAACTCACCGCCATATATACAGAGAAGGATGGATTTACTGTTACGCGAATTCCGCCATTTCTGCCGTGCTTACGTCGATGATATTATAGTGTATTCTAGCACCTTAGAGGAACACATCCAACATCTTGCTACAGTATTTAATAGATTCCAAGGTCTCGGCATCCAACTAAAGCCTTCTAAGGCGTTCATCGGATACCCTTCTATCACCCTGCTCGGCCAACGTGTTGATGGATTGGGGCTCGCTATAGAAGAAGAGAAAATTAGGGCCTTACGCGAGCTACAGTTCCCTCGTAATCTCGGAGAGCTTAAATAGTACCTCGGCCTTACCGGCTGGCTACGCATATATATCCCTTATTATGCGCAGATTACCGCGCCACTATAGACCTTAAAAACAGAAATGCTCAAAGGCTCACCAAAGGCCGGTTATACTCGCAAGTTGTTTGTCCAGAAGGAAATTTCCTCCCCTACTAATCTTAAATTAAAATCTTTTAAGCTTATTCAAGAGCGATTTTCTAATCCTACCTTCCTGTACCACTTCAATCCAAAACGTCCGTTGTTCTTAGACGTAGACGCCTCCAAGGAATATAGAATTGGCGCCATCATCTATCACATTAAAGGAGATCCGGACGTGGCGAGCATTACCAAGGATGGGAAGGCTATGGAATTTCCGCGGCATTGTGTTCAGCCTATTATATTCCTTAGCAAGCTACTCTCCGCGGCGGAACAGAATTATTAGCCAACCGAACTTGAAGTCGCTGGTATTGTTTGGTTGGTTTAGAAGACCCAGCACCTTATAGAGTTGGGGGCCTGGGTTCACACTGCCGTCGTCTTCACTAATTACACTGCTACTACCAAAATTACATAACAAACCTCACTAACGTTGTCCAGTACAGATAAACTGAATCTTCGGCTTATTAAAGCCTCCCAGTACTTGTCACAGTTCAGTCTAGACGTGCGGTATCAGCCAGGCAAGATTTATCTGGTCCCAAATGCCCTGAGTCGTCTTCTAGGTACCATAGTAGCTGATAAGTCTGACATACTTAATAACCTTAGTGTTGATCAGCCGGCCGCGTACTCCGCAACTCTAGTCAAGATATCCGAAGACTTCCGGCAGAAGGTTATTAATAATTACACTAAGGAATCCTAGTGGCGTAGAATCCTTGGAATCGTCAATCCTAAACGCAAGCCAATTTATATAAGTTTATTAATGACGGTCGAAGTGGCCTCTGCAGGCAAGAATCCAGTTGTGGATAGTAATATTACTCCCTCGCCGAAGCCTTTTGAAGTCTCGAATCCTGTCGAGACTTCTATGCCTTCTAGGGCCCCAACATCTTCGGGGGCTCCTATACCTTTGGGGGCTCCTCTACTCTTTAGGGCCCCTAAAGCCTTAAGGCTTCTAAAGGACCTGCCGCAAGGCAGGGAATTGGTAGCATTGATACCGCCAGATACGGCACCTCTGACCGAAGTTAAAGAAAACGGTATCAGGTTCTATTATAACAATGGCTTAATCTACTTCTACGACGCTAATGGCACTCAACGAGTGTGCATCCCGCGGTCCTTATATAAGGAAATCTTTGAGTTGGCGCATGACGGCCATGCACACAGCGGGTTCCACTATATCTACGAACGTATCGCTGGCTTGATGTATCTTCGGCGCCTTAGTGATTCCCTAAAACAGTATATTCAACACTGCCCCAAGTGTCAAGTTAATTAGACTAAATAACACCCACCTTATAGCGCTCTGACGCCTATGCCGTATTCTATAACACTATTCCATACCATTGCAATGGATTTCATCCTTGTATTAAAACCTACGGCACACACGGCTGGGGGATTCGACTGCCTCCTAACTATCACTTGCAAGAGCACCAAACGGGTACTCCTAGTTTCGGGTAGGGAGAAATGGGGATCTAAGGAATGGGCCAACGCAGTCATCACCGCGTTGATAGGTTATAACTGGGGAATACCTGTCGCTATTATCTCAGACCGGGACCCTAAATTCATGTCATCCTTCTGGCGGTTCATATTTGAGAAGCTTGGTACTTCCTTACTAATGTCGACGGCCTATCACCCTTAGACTGACGGTCAATCGGAACGCATAAATTAAACTGTTGAAATCGCCCTGCGTTACCTTCTGACGTCTCACCCCGATACTGACTGGACCGAATTCCTTCCCTTTATCCAAGGCAGTCTTAACAACTCCACAAATTCTACTACCGCACAAGCGCCTAATGAACTCGCATACGGCTTCAAGGTCCGCGATTTATTAAATATGCTGGCCGATTTACCCGTGGAAGACTTTCATCAACTTTGAAGCATCCGCTGTAAAGAGGCAGAAGAGGCCGTTGCCTTCGCAAATACTACTGCCAAGGCTAGGTACGATAGCACACACATACCAATCAGCCTAAAGGTAGGCTCCTAGGTATATCTTCGCCTGTATAAGGATTATAAGATCCCAGGCCTAGACAACTGTAAACTATCCTATTAGAGAATAGGACCGTTTACTATCAAGAGGGCCGTTAGGCATTTTGCGTACGAGCTTGAACTTCCACCTACAATGCAGATACATCCGGTAATCTCAATTATATACCTTAAACCAATGCCCTCTGAAAAGGACCCTTTTAACTATCCCCGGCCTGATAACCCTCCTCTGGTCTCCGCCGTCGATGATGACGCTCTAGAGTACGAGATAGAACGATTACTAGGAAAGCGAATCTCTGGAAGGAAGCTGCAATACTTGGTTAAATGGAAAGGATATTCCCACTATTGGAACCATTGGTACGGCGTCGACGACCTCTAGAAGGCTCAACGGCTTATTAATAAATATGAGGACCATCATGCTACTCGCCCGCAGGGAAGGAGAAATCGCCTGCTGCTATAAGCTGAAGTCTCGCCTTCTGCTCCGCTGCCTTCTTCGCTGCCGAAGCGAAAACCAGGCCGCCCGAGGAAGGCTGTCACCATTGCTGCCGGCTCTCCCGCTGCTCCTCTAGCAGCACCTCTTGTAGCTCCATTAGCTACCCCTCCTACAGCTCCGTCTACAGCTGGTGGGGCTACTCCACTTGTTAGACGGCGAGGCCGTCCACGAAAACACTTATATATGAATGTAGCTATCCAATGACCTTCCAGGGCTTCGAGGATCTACAGTGAGGGACTTCAATAGTCCAAAATAGCCAGCAGATTTCAGTCTGCTGACACCGCCAAGCTAGGCGTTAAACGGAGCGTACTTTGGTGATTCCGTGCGGCGCGTCTATCAATCCAATACGCGCCTTCCTTTAACCTGGCGCGTCGCTGTACGCGATTGTTTATATCATAAGCTGTATCTTAAGAATCACTAAAGTAATGTCTATATCCTCAATTATTGATGACCTTAAAGACTTATTTCGGAGTCCATCACCACTAAAGCTACCTTCTCCGCCGAATTATCGAGACTTCCATCTCCCTCTTCTGATATAAGGAAGAGTTCTAAGACTCAACGATAATAACAAACTAGTCCTGTATGTCTTACGACCACCACCGAGTCCGGAACTCGATAGAGTCATGCCCCGCCATTCCAACCGATTCATTTGGAAAGAAGGAGATGGAGAGGGTAAGAAGGGTGACCCGAACCCAAAGCTTTATAATAAGCCGCCTCACAAATTGGTGGAGGGAGAAAAAAGCACATACCTACCAAAATATGTGGATCTTTCTTCGATGTGGATGTATCAAGTAGTCCGCTGTCCGTTCATCACTTAGGATGAACGCTACCAGAGATGGCCTGCAGTTTTCCCTAGTAAGGAACCCTTATGCTAGAACTGGTTCAATAAGGGTCTAGCTCCTAGAATGTGGTCGGTGACGCGTAACAAATGGGTCTATCCCATAATCTTCAATCGCTACCAGCTACACGGAGAGGAAGGAAATAACACCTTGGCTATTAATCAGAGCAAGTTTGTGTAGACCGAGAGAATAAACATAACACACAAAATCCTTGAAGGCGCCGATTGCGTGGTGTAAGAACTTCTAGCATCGTCTGATGGGCTCTCCTCTGGCGGTCTTCAAGCCGCTAAGACCAATGACAACACCGTCGTAAGCGAAAACGATGACAACAATGCCATCCCAAGTGACAACAGTGCCAGCGGTAGTAGCGAAGAGGAAATGCCGGCCAAGCGCCAAAAAATCAGCGAAGTGAGAGCGCCGGCACCGAAATATAGTGGTAGGAAGGCGAAATTTATCAAACAAAAGGCACCCGCGAAGAAGTCACCGATGCCAACACCTTCTATTCCAACACCTTCTATTCCAACACCTTCTATTCTAACACCTTCTTCACCAGTTCCGACACCTTCTTCGCCAAAGGCACGCCCCACCCTGATGCCATCTGTGCTGAAGAAGACTACGGTTAAAACTAAGGGTAAAGACAAGTCTAATACGCCGATTAAAGTCGAATCTTCGCCGCAAGCGCACGTTATTGATTCTTTAATAGGTGGAAGGAGATTTGTGATTAAAGATTCCCCTTCACCAGAAATCCAAGATAGTAATGCCGATTTGCTAGCTACCATCGCCACCCTTAGGGAAGAAAAGGCGCAGTGTGAGAAGCAATTAGCACAAGCTTAGGGTAAGGTAGTGCTCCTTGCAGCCTCTCTAAATAGTATATGGGCACTGCTGTTTGAATACAGCGACCGAATGGGAGAGTGGTCTGGATTTGTATGTTATTGGCTAGGGAAGGCAGATCAAGAGTTACTAGATAACTTGGTAAATAACCTGACAAATAATAAAAAGGTAGATCAGGGGTTACGAAAGAGGGCAAATGTTATTATGGATGCGATTACAGCCTATTGCCCCGCTCTGGACCGCATTATGCTGGATGAGAACAAGTTCGGCGAATGGCGCGATAAGACGCCAGAGCAGTATGAGAAGCTCTTTGAGAAGCTTAACCTGCCCTTGGATGGGAAAGGAAGGATGGGGTTGATAGACATTGTTTGAGGGGCATGTTGATTGTTGGTTCTAAACTCAATTCCTTCTGTGTGTATGATATACCTTTGGGTTGAAAGAGCGAAATGTACTTAGCAAAGACAGAGACCATCGCGGGCGATAGCATTTTCTGTTTGGGGGAATTGTTACAATTCGCCTGCGATTCGCCTGGGCAGGGCCTGGCCGGGCGATCGGATGTACATTCGCCCGGCCCGAAGTACTTAGCAGGATTTCAGAACATAGAAAATGAACATCTTTTACCACAACCCCGAATCCTAACACTAATAATCAATTAGAAAATAGGAGTACTTATATTTAGAGAGACTAACAGTGTTATTAGTTCTAAATATATATATTAGTAGCGATCAATGGTGTATAAAAAGCTAAGTAGAAGAACTACTATAGAGTATAATACTATAACTTTAAATAAAAATAACCTTATAAGAGGATCTAACTTTATAGATATAAGTAAAAGGTTAGCTAGTTAATAGTATAAAAGGAATTAAAAAAGAGATATACCTCTAAATATCCTTAAAGAGTACCTTAAGTATATATAGCTTTTTTAGGAAGAAGTAGACATAAAAATACTACTTAAATACTAGCCTTAGAATTATAAAATTAAACTTGAACTAGACAAGGAACTAATATTTAGACCTATATATATATTATTAAAAAAGGAACTCTAAGTATTATATAAGTATATTAAAGAGAACCTAAAAAAGGGATTTATTTAGGAATCTAAATTATTAGCAGGTTACCCAATACTTTTCGCACTAAAGAAGGATAGGAGCTTGCAGCTATATATTAACTATTAAAAGTTAAATAATATCACGATTAAGAATAGGTACCTATTACCAAACATTAGTGAACTTTAAGACTAACTTAGGAAGGCTAAGGTTTTTATAAAGTGTTAGAACCTAACAGGCGTGATGTGGGGAACGCTTTATAAACACACATCCTGGAACGGGCTTGGCGGCAAGTCACGTGACGGTTCAGCAGGTTCAGTAACTGAACCAACTAAACTAAGGAGATCTAGTGAGTTCAGTGACTGAACTTACTAAACTAGACAGTCTTAGCAGACTTTCCTATATCTATATAGTTAGGGCTCTCACCCACTTTAGATAGATCTCCTTGTATTCAACTTATATAGTTAACTAATAGTTACTCCTAGCCTTTAAAGACTTGATCTTATATTGCCAAGTGATACTAAGTTATACCTAGCTTACCCTATCTACGTTAACCCTTGATTACTCATCTTCAGAAGACCTATACGACGTTAGTTCATAATATTTTAAATACCCTCAAGTATGAGTTCATTAAATTAACGAAGTATAGCAACCCCAAGTGAGACTACCTAGGACCGACGTTATAGCTTTGATGAAGGACACTAAGGAAGTATCAAGATTGCCTAACCAGACCTTTATTATAGAGAAAGAAAGAAGCTTGAAGAGTGGTTGTTATAGGTTCAACTCTACCTTCGCTTCCATAAGGGAACGGTCTAAGACAAGTAGTAGACGGTAATCGCTATTACCTTCATGCGCGGAGACGCATAGAAATGGGTGCAACCACATTTGCAGAAGTACCTTGACGATCCAACGGACGTACCAGACGTGATAAGGTGGATAGAGAGTTTTATACACTTTAAGGCAGAACTCCGCAAGATATTCGCACCTTCAAATGAAATTAACCAAGTGGTACAAGTAATATAACACATCAAACAAAGGAGGTCTGCAGTAGAATTCATAACTTAGTTCCAGTAGTATATAGTTAAAATAGAATAAGACGATGATACACTTATAATAATATATAGAAGGGGGTTAAAAGAAAATGTTAAGGATAAGCTTATAAGAACTGGAGTAAGCACAGATATGCTCGACGAACTCTAGAAGGAAGCTATCAGGATTGATAATAATCTCTTTAAACGGGCCATGGAGAAAAGACATGATAGAGGAATCACTAGAGCGGGTGTCTTAGGATATTGCTTTAGTAGGAACTTCGACTCCAACTATAGGAAGAAGGCACACGACCCATATGGACCAACGCCAATGGAAATTGATGTAATAAAGAAGAGAACTATGCAAAGAAAGCCAAATAAAGGGGCAAATAGGAAAGCACTGAAGTGCTATGGCTGTGGTAAACCGGGCTACTTCGCTAGAGACTATAGGTTGAAAAATGTGGTGTTAAGACCTTAAGTCAATATAATAGAGAGAGTACCCATTAAGAAGGAAGGGACTCCGGAAGATGGTAAACCATCGCTAGTATAGGACAATCCAGAATTTAATGCAATGCTAGAGACGGCAAGTGCAATGGGGAAAATAATAGATCGACTACAAGAAGGCATCGATAGACTGTTAAAGGAACTGGATGACAGTGATGATGAAACCATAAATGATTCAATAACTATGTCCGACCAATGGGAACGTTACCTATAAGGATTTTCATACGAAATATGGGACAGTATACTCCCACCAGCCATAACAGGGCTCGAAAATCAAGACGAATACAACAGGTATTATAACAGGTTTCAGGAAATACGAAATGAACAACTCAGACTAAGTTATAGTGGAAAGGCTTAGATAGATAAGTAAGATTAGGAAGATAACTCTAACTAGGAGCAAGTAAACCACGAAGAGGAATAAGAACCTGGATCATTTCAACAGGATCAAGGATGGGGCATGCACGACTATCGAAACGATGCATACCATCCCAGACATAGGGAAATCCACTGGAGTAAATGCGCGAACATATGGTGCCCAAAACACAATACAGCACGAAGGGAGGCACAAGGGTTTGTGTACTCGCTGTAATGTCTCGCGGAAGCATTTGAACAATGTGAGATTAACTACTACTTATGGCATCTATATAGAAAAAGAGAAATGCATTACTTCCTAGGGAGATCGGACGATTGGCACTAAGTATTCAGGGAGATGCTAGACAAAGATTATTATTATAAAGATTGTGAAGGGGTACTATAGGAAACATGCCTACACCCTAACTGTCACAAACATATGCAAGCTAAGATCTCGGCAGGATTTCACCCAAAGAATAACCTGACTCCTTCATTGGACAATCAGGGAAAAGAGTAATCACTCATGCTAGGGGTAGGCATGAGGAGATTAATACCATAACCCCTAGACAACAGATATGCTCGGCGGAGTATAGTCAGCTTGTCAAAATACCGGTTAAAATCAATGGTCAGGGAACCATTGCGATGATTAATTCTAGAGCAACGGGGAACTTCATGTCTGACGTCCTCGCACGAGTACGAAAAGTGCCGATGGTCGACAAGAAGGAACCTTATCAGCTATAGATGGCCGACGGGTCGAATCTATCATCAGGAGACGTTAACAGGGAAACGATCCCGTTAGACGTAGCTTATCAACGACACCATAAGGAAATCACCTTTGATGTGGTTTGGATGGCCAACCACCACATCATATTAGGAGCACCTTGGTTGAGGAAGCAAAACCCAATAATCGATTGGAGAATAGGAGTACTCAGATTTAGAGAGACTAACAACGTTATCAGCTCTAAACGTACACATCGGCAGCGATCGGTGGTGCATGAGAAGATAAGTGGAAGAACCATAGCAGAGTGCAATGCCGCAACTTTAAATAAGGATGACCTTATAAGAGGATCCAACTCCATAGACACGAGCAAAGGGTTAGCTGGTCAACAGCATAAGAGTAATAAGAGGAAAGACGTACCTCTAGATATCCCTAAGGAGTACCTTGAGTATATATAGCTCTTTTAGGAAGAAGTAGACGCAAAAGCACTACCTAAACACCAGCCTTAGGATCATAAGATCGAACTCGAACCAGGCAAGGAACCAACATTTGGACCTATATATGCATTATCGGAAAAGGAACTCCAAGTACTATATAGGTACATTAAAGAGAACCTAAAAAAGGGATTCATTCGAGAATTAAAATCATCGGCGGGTTATCCAATACTCTTCGCACCAAAGAAGGATAGAAGCTTGCGGCTATGTATTGACTATTAAAAATTAAACAATATCACGATTAAGAATAGGTACCCATTACCAAATATTAGTGAACTTCAGGACTGACTTAGGAAGGCTGAGGTTTTTATGAAGCTAGACCTTAAGGGGGCTTATAACTTGATTTGTATAAAAGCGGGAGAAGAATAGAAAACTGTATTTAGGACTCGATATGGACATTACGAGTATCTAGTTATGCTATTTGGACTCACTAACGCACCAGCAACCTGTCAAGCGTTAATTAACAACGTGTTGAGGGCACACCTAGATAGGACGGTGGTGGCCTACCTTAATGATATTTTGGTTTATTCGGAAAATAAGGCAAGACATGTCCAACACGTACGAGAAGTACTTGAATACTTATATAAAACTGGACTACTCCTCAAACTAGAAAAATGCGAATTCTATAAGACAAAGGTCGACTTCCTAGGATATGATATTAGCACGGAAGGTGTTCAGATGAGCTAAGATAAGATCAGAGACATATAAGAATAGCTAACACCAACAACAGTCAAAGAAGTACAAGCATTCTTGGGATTCCTAAACTTTAACAGGCGGTTTGTCAAAGGATTCTCAAAGAAGGCTCTACCTCTAACAAGACTAACTGCTAAGGATAAAGAATTCAAATGGGGAAGAGAACAAGATAATGCGGTCTTACAATTAAAGAAGGCATGCATGGAACCACCAGTGTTATACACCTTTCAAGTCAATCAACCAGCAAGGATTAAAACTGACGTATCAGATCTGGCTATAGGAGCGTGCCTATGTCAACAAAAAGATAGCAAGTGGTACCCAGTTGCATACTATTCAAGAAAGATAATAGCGCTAGAGCAAAACTACAACATCTATAACAAGGAGCTGCTCGCAGTGGTAGAAGCACTCAAATATTGGAGAGTTTATGCTGAAAGCTGTTCAGAACTCAATATCTTTACTGATTATAAGAACCTCTTAAATTTTACAACAATAAAATCACTCAACTAAAGACAAGTTAGATAGGCAGAACTTTTAGGACAATATAAGTTTAAAATCCACTATACCCTAGGAAAAGAAAATGGACACGCCGACGCTTTAAGTAGACAATCAGACTACATGAATATAAAAGACTCAAACAAGCGAGCTATCCTAAGACGAGAAAAAGACGGATTATTAGTGCCAAACACACAAACACTTGCAACAACCATGAGGGTTGAAGGACTAAATACAATCAACAGGCTCACAAAAGCATATAACAAAGATGCTAAAGCTAAGGAATTACGCAAGGAACAACCCAACGCAACAGTACTAAGCTATCAAGGCAAGACATACATACCAGGAGAATGCGTTGAGGAGATGATCCAGGATCATTACAATGACCCAATGCACGGGCACCCAGGAGTTACCAGGACAATGGAACTTATTCACAAAAACTATAATACACCACGACTAAGACCAAAGGTAGAACAATACATCAAGGAATATATCAAGTATCAGCAAAACAAATCAGCAAGACATAAACCATACGGGAATATATAGTTTGCACCTGTACCAAAGACACCATAGGATGATATAACAATGGACTTCATCACCAAGTTACCAAAGTCCAAAGACCCAACGATAGTGGAGGTATACAATGCCATCATGGTCATCGTGAATAGACTGACGAAATACACCATCATACTACCCTTTAAGGAGAAGTATAATGCCAAGCAGTTAGCATTCGTGCTACTAGACAGGCTTATAAGGGATCACAACATACCTAAATCAATAACGTCAAACAGAGATAAGCTATTCACCTCAAACTATTGGAAAACACTGTTGGGAATGATCGGAACAAAACTAAGGATGTCAACAGCATATCATCCTCAGACAGATGGATAGATAGAAAGGGTAAACCAAATATTAGAAATATACCTAAGGCATTATGTGAATAAACGATAAAATAATTGGGTCACACTGCTACCAATGGCACAGCTGATATACAACGACAAGTTGTCTAGGACAACTGGAATAATACTATTCTTCACGAATTATAAAAAAAATGTAAATGGTTTTCTGCAACCACGGGAGGGACCTAACGCAGATAAAGCATTGGTCAAAGCTGAAGAACTTAAGGAAGTTCACAGGAATCTAAGGGATACCATTGAGAATTTAAATAAGAAGGTTAGGCTTTAAGCTGATAAAAATCGAAAAGATAGTCCTTAGCTAAAGGAGGGAGATAAAGTATACCTCTTAACTAAGAATATAAAAATGAAAAGACCTAGCAAGAAACTAGATCATGTGAAGGTCGGACCATTTTTAATTATAGAACAAAGGGGACTAGTTAATTACAAATTAGAACTACCTAAGGGATCAAAATGATACCCAGTCTTCTATGTATCACTCTTAGAACCAGCGGACCCCAGCACACTAGTACAGGACAGTTTTTAGTACGAAACCGAAGAAGAAGACAAGTACGAAGTTGAGAAAATTCTAGATCAAAAACGTCAGAAGTATCTTATTAAGTGGAGGGATTGCGATGATACCGAAAACACGTGGGAACTACTTAGGAACCTTGCGAACTGCTAGGATCTCCTACGATAGTTTTAGGCACGGAGAACTGAGTCCAGTCAAAACCAGGGGGGACCTCGAAGGCTTCAGAGTTAAGATTGAATAAGGGTTCGACGTTGCTAGCATGCGCTGCCTCATCTCGCTCCAACTCTTCTATGTTCTATAGTTCGCGACGAACGAGTTCCTCTTCCTACTGTTCTAGCCTGTCAATTTCGGTTTTTAAGCGGGCAATTTTGGTAGCAGCGTCTGCCATCGACGATAACTTCTTACGCCTCTTCTTTTGGATACGACGGAGCTTCGCTTTAGAGAAAGCAAGCTCGCAGTTCAATCCTAACCTAGTATAAGCAGTGTACGAGTCGGAATTAGGACCAACAAGACAGTCCGAATTGCGATGAACGCAGTTGGAACAACGCCTCATTATTTTGTCACCGCACGAGCTCGCTAGGATCCTCCGACGACGGATGGTGGACTTGGACAGATTCTTGGGGAGTGGGCATGGCATGAAGGATGGATGAATATCTTTAGGACGAAGATGTTGGAGGAGGGGGATAGTATTAGAACCTAACAGGCGTGATATAGGGAACGCTTTATAAACACACATCCTGGAACGGGCTTGGCGGCAAGTCACGTGACGGTTTAGTAGGTTCAGTAACTAAACCAACTAAACCAAGGAGATCTAGTAAGTTCAGTGACTAAACTTACTAAATTAGATAGTCTTGGCAGACTTTCCTATGTCTATATAGTTAGGGCTTTCACCCACTTTAGATAGATCTCCTTATATTTAACTCTATAGTTAAACTAATAGTTACTCCTAGCCTTTAAAGACTTGATCTTATATTGCTAAGTGATATAGAGTTATACCTGGCTTACCCTATCTACGTTAACCCTTAATTGCTCATCTTTAGAAGACCTATACGACGTTAGTTCATAATATATATAAGAAATTAAATAGAAAAACTATTATAAAGTATAATATTATAACTTTAAATAAAGATAATTTTATAAGAGGATCTAACTCTATAAATATAAATAAAAGGTTAGTTAGTTAATAGTATAAAAGTAGTAAAAAGAAAGATACATTTTTAAATATCTCTAAAAAGTACCTTAAGTATATATAGCTTTTTTAGGAAGAAGTAGATATAAAAATACTATTTAAATACTAACCTTAGGATTATAAAATTAAACTTAAATTAAATAAGGAACTAATATTTAGACCTATATATATATTATTAGAAAAGAAACTCTAAATATTATATAGATATATTAAGGAAAACTTAAAAAAGGGATTTATTTAAGAATCTAAATTATTAACAGGCTATCTAATATTCTTTACACTAAAGAAGGATAGAAGCTTATAGCTATATATTAACTATTAAAAGTTAAATAATATTATAATTAAGAATAGGTACCTATTATTAAATATTAATAAACTTTAAGACTAATTTAAGAAGGTTAAAGTTTTTATAAAGCTAGACCTTAAAAGGGCTTATAACTTAATTTATATAAAAGAGAGAGAAAAATAGAAAACTATATTTAAAACTTAATATAGATATTATAAGTATTTAATTATACTATTTAAACTTACTAATACACTAGTAACCTATTAAGTATTAATTAATAATATATTAAGGGCATACCTAGATAGGATAATAATAGCTTACCTTAATAATATTCTAGTTTATTTAGAAAATAAGGTAGAATATATTCACTATATATAAGAAGTACTTAAATATTTATATAAAATTAAACTACTTTTTAAATTAGAAAAATATAAATTCTATAAAATAAAAGTTAATTTCCTAGAATATAATATTAGTATAAAAAGTATTTAGATAAGCTAAGATAAAATTAGAGATATATAAGAATAACTAACACTAATAATAATTAAAGAAGTATAAATATTCTTAAAATTCCTAAACTTTAATAAGTAATTTATTAAAGGATTTTTAAAGAAAGCTTTACCTTTAATAAGACTAACTACTAAAGATAAAAAGTTTAAATAAGGGAAAGAATAAGATAATATAGTCTTATAACTAAAGAAAGCGTGTATAGAACCACTAATATTATACACCTTTTAAATTAATTAACTAATAAGGATTAAAACTAATATATTAGATCTAGTTATAAGAGCATATCTATATTAATAAAAAGATAGTAAGTAATACCTAGTTGTATATTATTAAGAAAGATAATAGTACTAGAATAAAACTATAATATTTACAATAAGGAGTTACTTATAGTAGTTAAGGTACTTAAATATTAAAAAGTTTATACTAATGTTATGAACTGACGTCGTATGGGTCTTCTGAAGATGAGCAATCAAGGGTTAATGTAGATAGGGTAAGCCAGGTATAACTCTATATTACTCGGCAATGTAAGATCAAGTCTTTAAAGGCTAGGAGTAACTATTAGTTTAATTATAGAGTTGAATATAAGGAGATCTATCTAAAGTGGGTGAGAGCCCTGACTATATAGATATAGGAAAGTCTGCTAAGACTGTCTAGTTTAGTATGTCTAGCATGTTCAGTCACTAAACATCCTAATCCCCCTGAACATATATCTGGCATGTTTAGTTGCGCTTGGCACTGAACTTCCTAGACATTTATACTAGGAACTTCGCTTTGTCCGCGTAGTTCCTGTCATCAGCCCATCCTAGCCCTGGTTCTAACATTAGGTCCCCCCTCTAGGAACTTCGTCCTAAAGTTTAATTCCTTCTTCCTAAACATTCGCCCGATGAGGTATCATGCGTACTGAAGATAGTAGCACCCTCCGCCGTATTCGAGCCGCTGATCGTCGTAAAAGGAAACTTCGTCGTGTCGTTATAAGGACGTGTGGTGTATGCTTGGCGGCGTATGTCAAGCCTGAGGATTATGTTAAGACCAAAGGGTCCGTTCGGTATACTAAGTGTGATAAAACAAATCGCCGTTGCGACCTGGCCCCCCCTGGTCGTGAGTATGAAAAAGCGCAAGACGTGGTTGAAAAGCTCGACGAGGATATCTAGGAAGTCAGGATGAAACTCGCCCGTCTTGAATGACAAAGGAAGTTTCATCTCTGGAAGTTGAAGGAGATGGGAGATACTAAGGCACAGAACATCCTTAAGTTAGAAGTTGATGAGTGCTCTAAGGAGCCTCCTCCTCCTGATCCCTTCTTGCCCTCTACCTTTCCCGTTGACCTTGACTGGACCCAGTTTTCTGTGCCCGAAACTGTCGTAGTTGATCCTGGCAGTTCCCAAGGTTCTTAAGTGGTTCCCACGTGTTCTCGGTATCATCGCAATCTTTCTACTTGATGAGGTATTTCTGACCTTTCTGATCTAGAATCTTTTCGACCTTATATTCATCTTCCTCCTTGGTTTTATAATAAAAACTGTCCTGTACTGGTGTGTTGGGGTCCGCTGGTTCCAAGAGTGACACATGGAAGACTGGGTGTTGTTTTAATCCCTTGGGCAGTTCCAATCTGTAATTAACTGGTCCCCTTTGTTCTACAATCAAAAATGGTCCGACCTTCACATGATCCAGTTTTTTGCTAGGTCTTTTCGTTTTTATATTTTTGGTTAAGAGGTATACTTTATCCCCCTCTTTTAGCTAAGGACCATCTTTTTGATTCTTGTCAGCTTGAAGCCTAACTTTTTTGTTTAAATTCTTGATGGTATCCCTTAGATTCTTGTGAACTTCTTTAAGTTCTTCAGCTTTGACCAATGCTTTATCTGTGTTGGGTCCTTCCCGTGGTCGCAGAAAGCCGTTTGCATTTTTCCTGTAATTCGCGAAGAATAGTATCATTCCAGTTGTCCCGGATAACTTGTCGTTGTATGTCAGCTGTGCCATTGGTAGTAGTGTGACCCAATTGTTTTGTCGTTTGTTTATATAATGCCTTAGGTATGTTTCTAATGTCTGATTTGCTCTTTCTATTTGTCCATCTATCTGAGGGTGATATGCTGTTGACATCCTCAGCTTTGTTCTAATTATTCCCAATAGTATTTTCTAATAGTTTGAGGTGAACAGCTTGTCTCTATCTGACGTTATTGATTTAGGTATGTCGTGATCCCTTATAAGCCTGTCCAGTAGTACGAATGCTAATTGCTCGGCATTATATTTCTCTTTAAAGGGTAATATAATGGTGTATTTCATTAGCCTGTCTATGATGACCATGATGGTATTGTATACCTCCGCTGTCGTTGGATCTTTGGACTTTGGTAACTTGGTGATGAAGTCCATTATTACATTATCCTATGGTGTCTTTAGTATAGGTGCAAACTGTATGTTCCTATATGGTTTATATCTTGCTGATTTGTTTTGCTGATACCTGATGTATTCCTTAATGTACTATTCTACCTTTGGCCTTAGTCGTGGTGTATTATAGTTCCTGTGAATAAGTTCTATTGTCCTGGTAACTCTTGGGTGCCCGTGTATCGGGTTGTTATAATAATCCCGGACCATCTCCTCAATGCATTCCTCTAGTACGTATGTCTTGCCTTGATAGTTCAGTACCGTTGCGTTGGGTTGTTCCTTGCGTAATTCCTTAGCTTTAGCATCTTTATCGTATGCTTTTATAAGCCTGTTGATCATATTTAATCCTTCAACCCTGATAGTTGTTGTAAGTGTTTGTGTGTTTGGCACCAATGATCCGTCTTTTTCTTGCCGTAGGATAGCTTATTTATTCAAGTCCTTTATATTTATATAGTCCGATTGTCTATTTAAAGCGTCGGCGCGTCCATTTTCTTTTCCTAGGGTATAGTGGATTTTGAACTTATATTATCCTAAAAGTTCTGCCCATCTGACTTGTCTTTAGTTGAGTGATTTTGTTGTTGTAAAATTCAAGAGGTTCTTATGATTAGTAAAGATATCGAGTTCCGAACAGCTTTTAGCATAAACTCTCTAATATTTAAGTGCTTCTACCACTGCGAGCAGCTCCTTGTTATAGATGTTGTAGTTTTGCTCTGGCGCTGTTATCTTTCTTAAATAGTATGCAACTAGGTGCTACTTGCTGTCTTTTTGTTGATATAGGCACGCTCCTATAGCTAGATCTAATGCGTTGGTTTTAATCCTTGCTGGTTGATTGACTTGAAAGGTGCATAATACTGGTGGTTCTATGCATGCCTTCTTTAATTGTAAGACCGTATCATCTTATTCTCTTCCCTATTTAAATTCTTTGTCCTTAGTAGTCAGTCTCGTTAGAGGTAGAGCCTTCTTTGAGAATCCTTTGATAAACTGCCTGTTAAAGTTTAGGAATCCCAAGAATGCTTGTACTTCTTTGATTGTTGTTGGTGTTGGCCATTTTTGTATGTTTCTGATCTTATCTTGGCTTATCTAAACACCTTCCGTGCTAATATCATATCCTAGGAAGTCGACCTTTGTCTTGTGGAATTCGCATTTTTCTGGTTTGAGGAGTAGTCTAATTTTACGTAAGCATTCAAGTACTTCTTATATATGTTGGACATGTCCTGCCTCATTTTCTGAATAAACTAGAATGTTGTTAAGGTAGGCCACCACCGTCCTATCTAGGTGTGCCCTCAATACGTTGTTGATTAATGCTTAACAGGTTGCTGGTACGTTAGTGAGTCCGAATGGCATGACTAGATACTTATAATGTCTATATCGAGTCCTAAATGCAGTTTTCCATTCTTCTCCCGCTTTCATACAAATCAAGTTATAAGCCCCCCTAAGATCTAGCTTCATAAAAACCTCAGCCTTCCTAAGTCGGTCCTGAAGTTCACCGATGTTTGGTAATGGGTACCTATTCTTAATCGTGATATCATTTAATTTTCGATAGTTAACGCACAGCCGCAAGCTTCCATCCTTCTTTAGTGTGAAGAGTATTGGATAACCCGCCAATGATTTTGATTCTTGAATGAATCCCTTTTTTAGGTTCTCTTCAATGTACCCGCGTAGTACTTGGAGTTCCTTTTCTGATAATGTATATATAGGTCTAAATGTTGGTTCCTTGCCTAGTTCAAGTTCGATCTTATGATCCTAAGGCTGGTGTCTAGGTAGCGCTTTTGCGTCTACTTCTTTCTAAAAGAGCTGTATATACTTAAGGTACTCCTTAGGGATATCTAGAGGTACGTCTTTCCTCTTATTACTCTTATACTGTTGACTAGCTAACCCTTTGCTTGTGTCTATAAAGTCGGATCCTCTTATAAGGTCATCCTTATTTAAAGTTGTGGTGTTGCACTCTGCTATGGTTCTTCTACTTATCTTCTTATATACTACTAATCGCTGCCGATGCGTACGTTCAGAGCTGATGACGTTGTTAGTCTCTTTAAATCTGAGTACTCCTGTTCTCTAATCGATTATTGGGTTTTGCTTCCTCAACCAAGGTGCTCCTAATATAATGTGGTGGTTGGCCATTTGAACCACATCAAAGGTGATTTTCTTATGGTGTCGTTGATAAGCTATGTCTAACAGGATTGTTTCCCTGTTAACGTCTCCTAATAATAGATTCGACCCGTCGGCCATCTATAGCTGATAAGGTTCCTTCTTATTAACTATCAGCACTTTTTGTACTTGTGTGAGGACGTCAGACATAAAGTTCCCCGTTGCTCTAGAATCAATCATCGCAATAGTTCCCTGACCATTGATTTTAACCGGTATTTTAACAAGCTGACTATACTCCGCCGAGCATATCTATTGTCTAGGGGTCATGGTATTAATCTCCTCATGCCTACCCCTAGCATAAGTGATTACTCTTTTCCCTAATTGTCCAATGAAGGAGTCAGGTTATTCTTTAGGTGAAATCCTGCCAAGATCTTGGCTTACATATATTTATAACAGTTAGGGTGTAGGCACGTTTCCTATAGTACCCCTTCACAATCTTTATAATAATAATCTTTATCTAGCATCTCCCTAAACACTTAGTGCTAATCGTCTGATCTCCCTAGGAAGTAATGCATTTCTCTTTTTCTATATAGATGCCATAAGTAGTAGTTAATCTCACATTGTTCGAATGCTTCCGCGAGACATTACGGCGAGTACACAAACCCTTGTGCCTCCCTTCGTGCTGTATTGTGTTTTGGGCACCATATGTTCGCGCATTTACTCCAGTGGATTTCCCTGTATCTGGGATGGTATGCATCGTTTTGATAGTCGTGCATGCCCCATCCTTGATCCTGTTGAAATGATCCAGGTTCTTGTTCCTCTTCGTGGTTCACTTGCCCCCAGTTAGAGTCGTCTTCCTAATCTTACTCGTCTATCTAAGCCTTTCTATCGTGACCTAGTCCGAGTTGTTCGTTTCGTATTTCCTAAAACCTGTTGTAATACCTGTTGTATTCGTCTTGATTTTCGAGCCCCGTTATGGCTGGTGGGAGTGTACTGTCCTATGTTTCGTATGAAAATCCTTGTAGGTAACGTTCTTATTGGTCGGACATAGTCATTGGATCATTTGTGGTTTCGTCATCGCTGTCATCCAGTTCCTTCAACAGTCCATCGATGCCTTCTTGCAGTCGATCTGTTGTTTTCCCCATTGCCCTTGCTGCCTCCAGCATTGCATTGAGTTCTGGATTATCCTATACTAGCGATGGTTTACCATCTTCCGGAGTCCCTTCCTTCTTAATAGGTACTCTCTCTATTATGTTGATCTAAGGTCTTAACACCACGTTTTTCGACCTGCAGTCCCTGGCGAAGTAGCCCAGTTTGCCATAGTTATAGCACTTCAGTGCTTTCCTATTTGCCCCTTTATTTGGCTTTCTCTGCATAGTTCTCTTCTTCATCACATCGATTTCCATTGACATTGGTCCATATGGGTCGTGTGCCTTCTTCCCATGGTTGGAGTTGAAGTTCCTACTAAAGCGATATCCTGAGACACCCGCTCCGGTGATTCCTCCGTCATGTCTTTTCTCCATGGCTCGTTTAAAGAGATTATCGTCAATCCTAATAGCTTCCTTCTAGAGTTCGTCGAGCATATCCGTGCTTACTCTAGTTCTTATAAGCTCATCCTTGACATTTTCTTTTAACCCCCTTCTATATATTGTCATAAGTATATCATTGTCCTATTCCATTTTAACTGCGTACTGCTGGAACTGAGTCGTGAATTCTGCTGCAGACCTCCTTTGTTTGATGTGTTGTATTACTCATATCGCTTGGTTGATTTCGTTTGAAGGTGCGAATATCTTGCGGAGTTCTGCCTTAAAGCGCGCAAAACTCTCCATCCACCTTGTCACGTCTAGTACGTCCGTTGGATCGTCGAGGTACTTCTGCAAATATAGTTGCACCCATTTCTGTGCGTCTCCGCGCATGAAGGTAATAGCGATTGCCGTCTACTATTTGTCTTGGACCGTTCCCTTATGGAAGCGAAGGTAGAGTTGAACCTGTAATAACCACTCTTCAAGCTTCTTTCTTTCTCCATGATAAAGGTCTAGTTAGGCAATCTTAATACTTCCTTGGTGTCCTTCGTCAAGGCTATAATATCGGTCCCAGGCAGTCTCACTTAAGGTCGCTGTGCTTCGTTGATTTGATGAACTCATACTTAAGGGTATTTAAAGTGTTACGAACTGACGTCGTATGGGTCTTCTGAAGATGAGCAATCAAGGGTCAACGTAGATAGGGTAAGCCAGGTATAACTTGGTGTCACTCGGCAATGCAAGATCAAGTCTTCAAAGGCTAGGAGTAACTATCAGTTTAACTATGGAGTTGAATATAAGGAGATCTATCTGAAGTGGGTGAGAGCCCTGACTATATAGACATAGGAAAGTCTGCCAAGACTATCTAGTTCAGTATATCTAGCATGTTCAGTCACTGAACATCCTAATCCCCCTGAACATATGTCTGGCATATTCAGTTGCGCTTGGCACTGAACTTCCCAGACATTTATACTGGGAACTTCGCTCTGTCCGCGTAGTTCCTGTCATCGGCCCGTCCTAGCCCCGGTTCTAACAATATACTATTAATTACTACTAATATATATATTTAGAGCTGATAATATTATTAGTCTCTTTAAATATAAGTACTCCTATTTTCTAATTAATTATTAGGTTTTGCTTTCTTAACTAAGATACTCCTAATATAATATAGTATTTAGCTATTTAAACTATATTAAAGGTAATTTCCTTATAGTGTTATTGATAAACTATATTTAATAGGATTATTTCCCTATTAATATCTTTTAATAATAGATTTAACCTGTTAACTATCTATAGTAAATATAGTTCTTTCTTATTAACTATTAGCACTTTTTATACTTATATTAAGACGTTAGATATAAAGTTCCTTATTACTCTAAAATTAATTATTATAATAGTTCCCTAACTATTAATTTTAACTAGTATTTTAATAAGTTAATTATACTCTACTAAGTATATTTATTATTTAGGGGTTATAGTATTAATCTCCTTATACTTATCCTTAGTATAAGTAATTAGTCTTTTCCCTAATTATCTAATAAAGGAGTTAAATTATCTTTTAGGTAGAATCCTACCAAGATCTTAATTTATATATATTTATAATAGTTAGGGTATAGATATATTTCCTATAATACCCCTTTATAATCCTTATAATAATAATCCTTATCTAGTATTTTTTTAAATACTTAGTACTAATTATCTAATCTTTTTAGAAAGTAATATATTTCTCTTTTCTTATATAGGTACTATAAGTAATAATTAATCTTATATTATTTAAATACTTTTATAAGATACTATAGTAAGTATATAAACCCTTATACCTCCCTTTATACTATATTGTGTTTTAGGCACTATATATTTATATATTTATTCTAGTAGATTTCCCTATATCTAGGATAGTATATATTGTTTTAATAATTATATATACCCTATCTTTAATCCTTTTAGAATAATCTAGGTTCTTATTTCTCTTTATAGTTTACTTATTCTTAGTTAGAGTTATTTTCTTAATCTTACTTATTTATTTAAGCCTTCTTATTATAACCTAGTCTAAGTTATTTATTATATATTTCCTAAAACCTATTATAATACCTATTATATTTATCTTAATTTTTAAGCCTTATTATAGCTAGTAAAAGTATACTATCCTATGTTTTATATAAAAATCCCTATAGGTAATATTCCTATTAGTCGGATATAGTTATTAGATTATTTATAATTTTATTATTACTATTATTTAATTCCTTTAATAGTCTATTAATACCTATTTATAGTTAATCTATTATTTTCTCTATTATACTTATTATTTTTAGTATTATATTAAGTTCTAGATTATCTTATACTAGTAATAGTTTACTATCTTTTAAAGTCCCTTCCTTTTTAATAAATACTTTTTTATTATATTAATCTAAGGTCTTAATATTATATTTTTTAACCTATAGTCTTTAATAAAATAACTTAATTTATTATAGCTATAGTATTTTAATATTTTTTTATTTACCCTTTTATTTAGCTTTTTTTATATAGTTCTCTTCTTAATTATATTAATTTCTATTAATATTAGTCTATATAGATTATATACCTTTTTCTTATAATTAAAGTTAAAGTTTTTATTAAAATAATATTTTAAAACACCTACTTTAGTAATTCCTCTATTATATCTTTTTTTTATAACTCTTTTAAAGAGATTATTATTAATCCTAATAGCTTCCTTCTAAAGTTTATTAAGTATATTAGTGCTTACTCTAGTTCTTATAAGCTTATTTTTAATATTTTCTTTTAACCCCCTTCTATATATTATTATAAGTATATTATCATCCTATTCCATTTTAACTATATATTACTAGAATTAAGTTATAAACTCTGCTATAAACCTTTTTTGCTTGATATATTATATTATTTATACTACCTAATTAATCTTATTTAAAGGTACGAATATCTTATAGAGTTTTATTTTAAAGTATATAAAACTCTTTATCTACCTTATCATATCTGGTATATCTATTAGGTCGTTGAGATACTTTTATAAATATAGTTACACTTATTTCTATACATCTCCGTATATAAAAGTAATAGTGATTGCTGTTTATTATTTATCTTAGACCGTCCCCTTCTAGAAGTAAAAATAGAATTAAATTTATAATAACTACTCTTTAAACTTCTTTCTATCTCTATAATAAGGGTTTAATTAAGTAATCTTAATACTTTCTTAATATCCTTTATTAAGATTATAATATTAGTTTTAAGTAGTCTTACTTAGGGTTACTATACTTTATTAATTTAATAAACTTATACTTAAAGGTATTTAAAGTGTTATAAATTAATATTATATAGGTTTTCTAAAGATAAGTAATTAAGGGTTAATATAAATAGGGTAAGCTAGGTATAACTTTATATTATTTAGTAATATAAGATTAAGTCTTTAAAGGCTAGGAGTAATTATTAATTTAATTATAAAATTAAATATAAGAAGATCTATTTAAGGTAGGTAAAAGCCCTAATTATATAGATATAGGAAAGTCTACTAAGACTATCTAGTTTAATAGAATTAATCTATAAACTATTTAAACTCCCTATGGTTTATATGAATCATCTAATGATCTGTTTGAACTAGTAATTTATATATTTTAATCCATAAACCGTTTGAATCATCCGCCAAGCCCATGCTTAGATGTTCGTAGTGCTAGTGTTTCTCTAGTTACTTCCTGTTAGGTTCTAACATTATAGAGCTATTATAAAGCCTTTATATAAAGTTCTAGAACTTATTTTAAATAGTTTAAGCTTATATATCTAGGCCTAATAAAGTAGACTAAATAATTTTTATTAAAGTATATTATAAAGCTATTATAAAGCCTTTATATAAAATTCTAGAACTTAAATTAAATACTTTAAATTTATATATCTAGGCCTAATAAGATAGCTTAAATTATTTTTATTAGAATATATTATAAGGCTATTATAAGGCCTTTATATAAAGTTTTAAAACTTATTTTAAATAGCTTAAGCTTATATACCTAGACTTAATAAGATAGCCTAGATAATTTTTATTAGAGTATATTATAGGGTTATTATAAAGCTTTTATATAAAGTTTTAAGACTTATTCTAAGTAATCCTTAATTAAAAAAGTTTAAATTTTTAATAAAAAAACTTATTCTATCTTATAACTTTTATTTCATTTATATAATTTTATTAAAAAAATCTTCTATTTATAGCTCTAATATAGTTCTATAATATATATATATAAATATTTATAATTAATTATAAGATTTAATTAAATATTATTAATCTTAGTTTAAAAAGTTTAAATTTATAATAAAAAAACTTATTTTATCTTATAATCTTTTTTCCTATTTATATAATTTTAAAATAAAATTTTCTATTTATAGCCTTAATATAGTTCTATGATATATATAGATATATATTTATAATTAGTTATAAGATTTAACTAAGTATTATTAACTTTAATTTTAAAAATTAAATATTTATAATAAGAAAACTTATTTTATTTTATAACTTTTTTTTCTATTTATATAATTTTAAAATTAAATTTATTATTTATAGCTTTAATATAACTCTATAATATATCTTTTTAAATATATTAAATTAATTATAAGATTTAACTAAGTATTATTAATTTTAGTTTAAAAAATTAAATATTTTTTTATATTTTTAAATTCTTTAACTTTAGATTAATTAAATTTAAAAATATTTTTAAAATATATTAAATATATATAATTCTATAAATTTCTTATAAAAATTTTTAAGATTTCTTTGTAAAATTATTTTAATATTATTAAATTTAGATAAAAAAATTAGTTTAAAAAGTCCTTAATATAAAATTTATAATAAAGAATTTTATACTAATTAAATTAGAAAATAAATATATATATTTGTAATTCTTATCTTATTTTATAATATTATTATATAAAGTTTTTAAAAGCTTTTAAAGAAATAATTTAATATTATTACTTAAAGATCTAATAATACTAAGATAATTTACTACTACTAGAGTTATAATACTAGGGCCTAGGTACTATAGCTCTCGCTTATAGGCTTTATTTCCCTTGATGACCCGTCCTATCCAATATACGTAGAGGAATGTACGTAATAAGTCACGTTGCAGTCACTGCGCAAAAGTGTTTCTATTAAAAAGTCAATTGTATCAGCACCTGCGTGAGAGCTAACCATCGCTATCACCATTAAAGTCACTAAATCCCATCACCGCCGCCCAAATATCAACCGATTTCGCCTCTACCACCCACCTACGATGTACCCAGGAAGTACCTTGCCATCGAAGATCTATTCCGCATGTTTAGGCGATCCTCCGCTTCATCCGCCGTTCCTACTATCACCACCGCCTCCAAGTACACGCCTATCAGGCATCGAGGGCCCCGCTTGGCTAGAAACGGGGACAAAAGCACCTAAATAATTAAACGGTTGTAACAGTCAAAACCAACGATTAAAATGTCCTCCTATCGCCAGAATACCGGTGCTGTACAGGTAGGTAAGGCCGTGCATCAGCTAACGTAAGTTAATAAGCATTCAATACCTTTTTATATACGTTAATATAATAATCTAAGAAGAATCATCCGAATCATCCGAATCATCCGAATTATGCGAACTATCCGAATCATCTGAAAAAAAACCTGTAGATGCGAATCCTCCCCTCGGATAGTCTAAGTAGTTATTATAATTCGACACGGGCCTGGTCTGCTGTGCGTTGACATCCCTCGTTGGCGTCTGACAATACCTTAGGTTGGCCGCCAATTTATGATCCAAACAGAGTCTATTATTCCAACACGAGTATCCCTTGTCGCAAATGCCAGGTGCATTCTTTGAGCAGATTTTTACGCATTGTCTTTGCCCCTGGCGGACGCCTTTGGCGGAGCAAAAGGGGATTTTTCTACAGGCGTAGCCGCTATGGGTGCAGGCGGAGCAGGTATCGTCGTCGCCGAGGTTGCCGTCGTGGATAAAAGTGCTGAGGTGGGGAGGGGAGCCAGTATTCGGGACGGAGCGGGCGGCAAGGTCCTGCGGAAAACTGGTCGAGTCGCGCTTGGGGTGTTGGATGCCTTTGAGTATGAGGTCCGCGATGCCGCCTGGGGTGGTTGGGGTTGGGATCTCAGTTGGTTTCGGGGTCGGGCCGGTCTGATTCGTATTGGCGACTGGGCTGGTTAGGTTGGCGGCGCCATTGATGCAGAGCTCTGGGTTTCTGAAGAAGGCGTCAATGACATAGTTCCAGAGGTTTTCAAAGTTGTAGACCGTCCACGTAGTGTAGAAGATCCTGCAGTCGGCCGCTTCGTAGCCAAATTGTAGTGGGAAGTCCTCACCCTCTCGGATTGCGTCTTTGAGGTTGAGTCGAGCGTAGTTGATATAAAAATCGATAAGGCTACTGTCTCGCGGAAGTGGAGTGATACTGGAGTTAAGGATTTGTGCCACGTTAAAATCCGTGTCCAGATCGACGTTGTAGTATGATTGTGCACCACGGCTACCGCCGGCGAATTGCATCGGTCCAAGCTCAGGCCTTCCACCAGCGACTACAGTACGCGCACCGCCTTGATGATGCATGAGCTCGACGAAAGTGCCGCAGGATGAGGAACAAAAGGCGTCGGAAAGTAGGATGATCTGGTCCGCGGCGAATGGTTCGGGAGACGTTGCGGAGCGGTCACCGTAGCCATAGATTACGATTCCGGAGAGGGTACCCGATTCATCAGAGGCATTTTCGTCAAAGATGATGCTTGAGAAGTTATCGCGCTGGATAGTGGTGAAAAGATCCCCATGATCCGGATGAGGTCCGAAGAATTCGGGCCAAGAAGTGAAATTTGCGCCCGTCGCGGCGTTGAGATAAACGGGTGCAACCCACACATCTGTGGACAATGCGTCGTAAAAGGACTCGTTCATCTGCTGGGTGTTGTAGTAGGTCGTGAAGGTATTGCCGATCGCGTCTGCGAAACCATTGGCCCGAAGCCGGCCTGCATTGAGTGCGTCGATTGAAGGGAAAAATTGCTTGAAAGCATCGACTGCCAAGATATCACTACCCCCTGTGTTTCTTTGTAGATCGATGATGACCCTAGTGAGACCTGCTGCTTTGGTGCGGCTTATAAATTCCCCTATGGTGGTAGAGAAGGACACGACCGCTTCACCCGTAACTTCGAAACTCGGGATACTGAGGACGGCCGTGATACCGTCATTGAGGAAATAGCCTGTTATAGAACCTCCATTGGCCAGACCAAGGTTTGGTTGGGCAACTATTGGGTTGGAAGGAAATGGTGCGTATGACCAGGAGGAAGGGGTAGCTGATGCACTTGGGGTTGGTGTGGGCGTGTTGGTGAAAGTGTCGTTTGGTGAAGAGTCTAGCGAAGAAGTCGCTGCAGCGGCGACAGCAGATGTAGCAGCTGCAGACAGATATGATGTAGCGGCGGCTGATACATCTGTTGGTGGGATGCCAAGAACAAAGTAATCGTAGAGGTCTTGGCCGGAAGACAACGCATGTGTCTGTGAATCGACGTTGTCAGTGTATCCCGCAAGCCAGGGTCGATCGTCATAGGTTCCATTCTCAAAGGTGAAGGAGATGTTGGCACCAGGATAGAATATTGTTGAGCCTTCAAATGCACTCAGTTGGGTCATGACATCACCTGCAGGATTTGACATGAGCTGATTCCAGTCGGCATTGGGTTCGATGGCGCCTGCGGCATTTGTTGCGGCGAATCGAGTCAAATACTGGATTACATCTTGGCTATTGATGCTGGACACGGGCGAGGGAGTCCATGTTACGTTATTTTGCGCAGCTTCGATCAAGTCATCCGGGACGTAGATTTTCGGAAGTTCGACGCCGTTTGAAGATGCGGAAACGATCCTGAGCGGGCTTCCAAAAGTGAAGATACTGAGAATTCCGGCGGAGAGGGAGACGTGGGCATCGTGGATGGCGTAGATGATAGTCTGCAACGCCACCTCGAAGTCGTATTCAGTCTTGAAAGCTCCCACCTGTACCTGAGCCTCGAGAGCATCGAGACTGGCCAAGACGTCAATACTTGGCTGCTGATAGCTTGGGGGTGGATCTTTTAGGTATGCGAGTGTGCTCTGAAATTGGAGGAAGTCCCTGTAGTAGGCGACGAGTCCGCTGGCAACGGTGGCGTTGAAGGGCGCAGTGATGAGGCAATCATATGCATCGCTAGCAAGAAAGAGAACATGATCTGAACTAAATATCTGATGACAAGGCGTGTCTGTGGATTCAGCTTGGCGTGAAAAGACTCTAGGATATGCTTCAACTGGAAGGAAAGGCGCAAGGAATGCGGCAGCCCGTAAAAGGAAAATTGGAATAAACATTGTCAAGAGATGAAAGTATTCGAAAAGAAGCAAAGGCAGCGAAATGAAAGCGCGATGGAAAGATGAAAAAAAGGACTGTAGAAGTAGACTAATGAATAGGAAACGGGATGAAGGACAGCGTAAATTGTGGCAAGGTACATGGGGAATTATTAGCAACAGTAGGACTGTGGGTTGGTGGGTCCATGGTCCAATAAGACGCCATGCTATCAGCGTTGTTTCATTGATATGCGACACACGAGACACATGTCTGCAGCACTATTAGTGTATGCACAAAGGTTTCAAACAAGGATTTGGTGTGGTGGACAATAGGTGTAGTGTTGTAGTAGACATGCAAGTTTGGATGCGATTTGGTCGCGCAGGGGTGATTTTTTTTTTAATTTTAAAATTATTTTTTTGCGCGCCAAGGATTTGAGACCTTTTTGCAAACGCCAATAAATGGGGCGCGGTGCATTATGCATAGTAGTTACACTAGCCGCAGTTTCATAGCCCCTTATCACTATGTCAGCCCCACCCCTACGGCTCAGCTGAGCCTACCTTATTCAGCCCATCGATATCCTAATCATTAAAACAAGCTGTCGTCCTGCACAAGACAAAGTCCTTGAGCTCAAGTTCACCAAGTCTTATTCGGGGCTCCAAACAAGCAGCCTACACTACGGCGACACTACATTCTCCAACCTTGAGCTGTTCTCTTCCGAGTTCGCTTTTATCATTGAGATGGACGTTGTAGGATCAATTGCCGCGGTGGAGACGCTTCTACATATAGCTCGAAAGCTGGAGGAATACGGTCGCGACTGCTACTTTGCCCCAAAACAGCAGAAGGAACTAGGCGATACTGTTGATAGTTTTAGGACCAGGGTAAAAATTCTGGGCCCGCACATAAAAAGAGCTTTCGACAATCTAGACGATGAACGTTTCGAAGCTCTAAGAACTGTACTCAAGCCTCCAGCCGTGCACGACTCATCAGGTGTGAAACTTGAAAGCATAGAGAACGACATGAAGAACATTAAGGATGAACTGAAATCTTTATCGCGGAATGACATCAAATCCAGACTTAAACGACTCTGGTGGCACCACGACAAGAGAGGGTTCCAGAACACCATCAGTAAGATCAAAGGATCGATCAAACAGGTAGAATCTGTCCTCGTCTACTGCAACATCGACATTTCTCGTAGTACCGACGATGCTGTAAAGAAGATGCTACAAGGCCAAGTAACACAATACCAAGCGATGGAATCGCTCAGGCTTGAGGGACAGCGTGCAGCTAGGAAAAGGGAACATGAGTTCAAGGAGAGGAAAAGAGCTACAATCATCGGCTGGCTGTCTCCACTCACTTTCCAAAAACGGCAGTCCGAACTCTACAACCAGTGCACACAGCAGAACGTTTCCATTCCGAGCTTACTGGAGTCCCCTGAATTTGCAGCGTGGGCCTCTGGACGTCCTTGGAGGCTTCGATGTGACGGCGAGCCAGGTGCTGGCAAAACCTTCGTCTGCGCTTTAGCCGTCGAGCGCCTCAAAACAATCTTTAAGGGTCAAGATGTACCCATTCTCTGTATATATCTGGACTACAAGGAATCAAGGGTTCAGACTCTTAGTAACCTGATTAGCAGCCTACTGAAGCAGTTGCTCCAACATACAAATACTGAATTCAAATCTCCGGCAGCTAAGAGGCTCTTCTCGGGCGTTGAAAATGAATCGCGCCCCACGCTTGAAGCGTTTTATGAAGCTTTCCTGGCCGAGATTCGCCATTATGAGAGGTAGGCATTTCTCGTGTACGTACGTCTAACTTGGACTGTGCTAACATTGGTGTTCGAAAAACGTAGGGTCATGATAGTAGTAGATGCTTATGATGAGGCACCTCTAGCTGTCCAGACTAGACTCGCGGACCGACTCGAGAGACTGCCTACGGAGAAAGTAAGCTTGATGGTAACGTTGCGCCCTACTGTAGCCGAAGAGAGTCCAAGAAAATTTTGCGACATCTGTGGTCGCGGCAAACATACTGATGACAGTCCACCCCTGAAGCTCTATCATCGCTGCGAGATTTGCGACATTGACATTTGTTCGGAATGCAGGGCAAAAGATAAATATTGCGAAGATCGAGAACATAAACTCGAAGAACCAGATGAGGTGAGGATGCGCATAGAGCCTTCTCAGGATGACATCAAGAAATACGTCGAGAAAGAGCTGGAAACAGAGCTCCGGCTAGGAGAGTCGAAGCACAATAATAGTACCATGACCAAGTCCTCTTTCGGCACAACACGGCTTGGGCGCATCTGTCAAAGGCGACCAGACTTGAAAGAAAGGATTATTGTCGCTGTTGTTGGGAAGGCCGACAGCATGTTCACATTGGCTGGCCTTTACATGCAAACCTTGAAAGCATGTATAAACGAAGAGCAGGTCGAAGACGCTTTGGATGATCCTCCAAAAGGCTACGACGGGTTCTATGAGCGCAACATGCTGCGAATCACCGAAGAGTCTGAAAATCCTCGTGATTCAGCCTTGGCACGAAAAACGCTCGAGTGGGTCGTCCACGCCTACAGACCTCTTAGTCTCAAAGAACTTAGGGATGCGCTGGGGGTCGATCTGAACAAAGCAGGAGTCAGAGAAGCTGCCAAGTCCGACAAGGCGACGATCCTTGAAGCCACCGCTGGGATGATAAAGATAGATCAGGATGAGAAAAGTGTGAGACTCAATCATCGCACAGCGCAAGAATACTTTGACAAAAGCCAACATCGTTGGTTTGCAACTGCGTCGGCCAGTCTGACGCGCGTTTCATTACACTACATGAGTCTCGGAGAGCTTACCAAGCCTTGTGGAGGCATTGACGAGGACAAGCATTTTGACGCCAGAAGAAAATCGTACCCCCTCCTCAACTATGCCTACCCATATTGGGGAGACCACGCACGTGAAGCCGGACTGCATTCAGAGACGCAAGCAGCAATTTTGCAATATGTCCGGGACCCTGACAAGATTGCAGCGTGGACCCAAGCCGCCTGGTACCTCCGTTCCGCAGAGCGTGCTGAATGGGACATCCGTAAAGGTGCCAACGCACTGCATGTCTGCGCTTGGTTTGGTTTAACAAATGTTGTTTCTAGGCTGCTAGAAGAAGGTTTAGACATTAACGCTACAGATCCAACCTACAAGCAGACTCCATTGATGTATGCTTGCAGACGGGGACAGAGCGCAACGGTGGCCAAGTTGCTCGAAAGTGGCGCGGATATCAATCACTACAGCCAAAGGGACAGTGTTGCCTTATTCGAGGCCATTGACAGCGGTGCAATGGGGACCGTTAATTTGATTCTATCAAACAAATATCTGGATGTAAACGCAAGACATCGAAGTTACTATAACCGTACGGCTTTGATGCTAGCAGCACAAGGTGGTATGCTAGAAATTGTCGACGCCCTACTACACCGGCCAGGTACGAAATTAGACGAGAAAGATTTGGATGGTAACACTGCTCTATCTCTAGCCACCGTTGCCGGACAGTCCAAAATTGTTGCCACCCTCACGGAACACGAAGGCCTGGGAATCAATTCGCAAAACAGCCTTGGAAGCACCGCGCTAATCCTGGTCGCGACCGCAAGTGGCCGAAGCAAAGACGCCCTGGCCATGATTGACATTGCCACGAGGCTCCTGAAGCAAGGTACCGAGACTTCGATCAAAGATCATGAGGGTGGTACTGCTATACTCAGGGCCGTAGATGCAGGCAATGAAGCTATGGTCCAGCTGCTATTGGATTATAACGCTGACATTCATGTCCGCGATGACCTAAATCGCGGGCTACTTCACAGCGCTGCCATTGGCGGATATGATGGAATAGTCCAATTACTGCTCGAAAAGGGATTGGAAGTTGATGCTCAAGACCAGAATGGAAAGACCCCACTACACGACGCAGGTCGCAGTGGCAATCATAAAGTCGCGAGCCAGCTGCTGAATTCACGTGCTGATCAGTCTATCAAGGACAAGCAGGGAAGAACCCCTTGGACTGTTGCCTGGCAACATGGCCATCTAAACGTGATGAGAATCCTCGACGGCGAAGACATCATCGAAGAGAAGATCGAACAGGATTCCTATCCGCAAATACGTTCGCTACCTATATGGTCCCTAGTTAACCTAGGTTTTGAACAAGGAGTCAAAGACCTGATCGGCATCAAACCCAACGAGATATATTTTTGCGACCCAGACATGGGAAACACGGCTCTCCACTGCGCAATCAACGCCAACAACCCTACCATCCTAACCCTCCTCCTCCGCGCCGGTCTCTCACCCGACGCGCGCAACGACTACCACCGCACTCCCCTCCACCTAGCCGCAATAGCTGGGCACGCCAACCTCCTAACCATCCTCCTCGACCACCACGCCAAATACGACGAAAAGGACAGATGGCTACAGACACCGCTCGGAATCGCGTACCACAACCGCCATCTCGAATGCGCAGCAATACTCGTAGCAGCCGGCGCCGTCCCTGCAAGTCCAAATATGATCCGACTCCTCTTCTTCGCGAGCATCGAACTCGGCCGTCTCCCCGCCGTCACCAAACTCATCGAACTGGGCGCCGATCTATCCTCCAAGAACGTACTGGGGCAAACGGCGCTACAGATGGCCAAGGAAGCCGGACGTGACGAAATTATACAAGTGCTCCGAGCGAATAAGAGCGTCTTTTGGTCGCCCAGGGTGAGGTCCAGTATTACGGAGGTAGAAGAAGAGGAGGATGAGGCTGTGGAGAAGATGGCGATGTTGTCGATGAAGGACAGTCCGTTCTATAAACCTGAGGTATGGAATGAGGAAGGGAGTGAAGATGAGGAAACCGTCATATCTGATACAACCGTAACACCTGTTTTTCATGCAGAAGCTTCAGAGCGTCGTGTGCAGATCTTAGAATCCGCGATCTAAGGCTTATTTATCTAAAACGTATAACTAGATCTTATCGTAGCTAGTACTATTAAAATACTATTTATCTACTATTCTTTTTCCTTTTTAAAAAAGTAAATATTAGTTTTTTAAATTTAGTATATATAGAATAATTTTAAATTATTAATATAAAAAAACTTTTTATATATAATTTAATCTTAAATTATATATAAATTTTTATTCTTTTTTAATTTTTAAATTTATAATTATAATATTATATTTTTTTATATAATTTTAATTATATAAAATATTTAAATTTTTTTTTTATTATATTTAATTTTAAAATTATATAAAACATATTTATAAATATTAAAATATTATAGTATCTTATAAATAAATTAAAATAAAAACATATTAATAAATTTAAATTTAATCTTATTAACTTTAAAAGAAAAGTATTAATTTAATCTTATTAATTCTAGACTTTTTATTTTAATCTTAATAAAGTTATATAATTTTAATCTTTACTAGTATCTACTAGATTTAAAATTTTAATATTTAAAATTAATAAATATACTTAGTAAAAACTCTTCAAAGATATTTTTAATACTATTAAATTTTAATATTTAGAATTATATAATTTAATTAATTTTTATAAAGAGATAAGTATAAGTAATAATATACTAGATAGTAAATAAAGTAAATAAAGTAAATAAAATACTTTATAAATTATATCTAAGTCTTTATAAACTATATTTAAGCTCTATAAATAATTTTAAATTATACTTTTAAGTTAAACTATAAAGATTATTATAAAGAGATTTTCTTTTTAACTTTAAAAGTTTTAAATTAATATAGTATTAATTTTAAACTTTTTAAAACTAGTTATTTAATTATTTAACTTAAAATTTTTAAAATTTTTTTAAAATCTTTAAAGTTATAAAAAAAGTTATTTTAAATTTATTAATATAAAAAAAATATTATAAATATTTTAATATATTAAAAATATTTTAATATATTAAAAATTAAGAAATATATAAAATTATATAAATTAAATTATTAATTCTATAATATTAAATATATAAAAAATAAAATTAAAGAGTTATAATTTATTATTAAATTCAAGATATTTTTAATAATAAATAAATTATAATAATAATATTTATATAAATAATAATAATACTTTTAAGTTTATTAATATTATTAAATATAAAAATAAAATAAATAATATTAAATAATTATATTATAACTAGTATTTTAATTATTTATTAATTATAATTAATAAATTAATAATTAAGTAATAAATAAAACTTTTTTTAATTATTAAAATTAATATTATAAATAAACTTACTTATTATATAATATTAAGAAGTCTTTATTTTAATGATATCTTAAGTAAAAAATAATTTTATTATTATTATTAAAAAATATCTTAATTATATTATTATTAAAATTTCTTAAAAGTTATTTTAAAGATATAGTAAAATCTTTATAGAAGTTTAGTCTTAAATAATATTATCTTTCTTTAGAGCTTATAGATATTTAAAAGAATAGTTTAGATAAAGTATAGACTTATTAGTAATGTTAATAATAATCTAATTACTACGTCGCTGGTTAGACTACCCAGGTCCGCTCCTTTACGAGACCTCTACTGCTTCTCATGTCTAACTGTATCGAAAGAGCGGATCTTTTTTTTCATTTTCTTTTCTTCTTTCTATCTACTTTCAGAGGTTTGCGCGACTGTAATGGCGCGCCGTTTTTACTTTCGGTATGGGTTTTAATACTGAACATCTGAACATCAGGCTGGCTATGGCTGGTTTCTTAGGGCCCGGGCGCATTGCCTTAGGGTTAGGGTTAGGGTTAGGGTTAGGGTTAGGGTTAGGGTTAGGGTTAGGGTTAGGGTTAGGGTTAGGGTTAGGGTTAGGGTTAGGGTTAGGGTTAGGGTTAGGGTTAGGGTTCTACGCTGTCTGTGAAACGCTGCAATCGCTTATCAAACTAATGATACACCCACGAGCTCACACTATAGCAAGCCTCTCATTTTGCATCGCCGCCGGTGTCCGCGTACTACCAACCGTCACTCCCGTTCATCGAGAAACTCTCTCCACTCGTCTTGCCTGCCGGCACGACATACGTTCTGCTGGTCGGATGATCCACAAGCCCACGCATCTCATACCTAGTTTCCTCCTTCTGGCTTGGACTCTCACCCACGCCATGATACCCTCCACCCGGTCCGGTAGGAATGTTACCCAGCGGCTTTGTGAGGCTGTTGCTGATTTTGCGTGAATGAGCCTTGACCCTCTCGCCCCAGGTGCCACTGCTGACTCGACGATTGGGTTTGGAGGTCGGAACGGGCGGAGAGCGTGGTGTAACGAAATCTTCGTATGATGGTAATACGGCCGACGTTGGCGATGGGTTGCCAGGAGAAGCGAAATGGCCGGACGGAGAGGAAGAGAGCGGTCCCAGAGGTTGGAGGTGAGTCCACATCTTTTGTGCGTCAGCAATGGCTTTCCCTCGGATGAACCGTTGTCTGTTTATCATATCAGCGTGGAAGTCGAATTGGGGTATGGTCGTGATAGTAACGAACTGCTCTGGTGTCAAGCCTGGGATGTTGATGTCCTCTCTGCGGAAATTGGTTGGGCCACTCTGGTCATCGTGTTAGCACGCTGATTTCAACAGGTGAAATGCTGGTAAAAACGTACGATTTGCAATGCCGGCCGGGCTTCTTCTTCATCCTCTTGATCACAGCAAGCGAGGATGGAGCGAAACCAGTCGCCCACCTTCATGCCAAATTGATGCATCTCTGCCCGTCGAGCAGTTGGAGTTGGTCGTTGTGTAAGGAACTTGAGAATTTTGAAGAGTGAAAGTCGCCGAACGAGTGACAGATCTTCACACGGCAGCGGTCTAAGACAGGCGACGCCGTTTGTGGGTTTGAAGGATGGCTGAAACGGAAACGTGCGATTCGAAACGAGTGAAAAGCCGCAAAAGCAACTCAGAATAGCACAAAAAATACCACGCCGACTCAGGCAATGTCGAGA